>CM027869.1:36675719-37275719 GCA_016097605.1 Eucalyptus guilfoylei
GATCTGCGCATGTGTTTCTCACGCTCATTTATCTAATGTTACCGGCATTTAAAGCACATTGATGAATTGAGTTAATTAGTGTCAAATTAAGTTGGACTTGAATTGGAGTGTGTGGAAGCTCAACTAATTGCCTTTGGAGGCCGATGTCGATACATCTTATCAGTAGATAGCAGGTTGCATGATTTTATCGTCGATGCCTACAAATTATGATTTGTGATATAAATTCATTACTCATCAAAACATGTTCCTATATGGCGAAAAGGAAATGTTAGAAAATTGCCTTAGGTGCTGTTAGGTCATGGGGTAGACAATTACAAGGTGGGAATTCCATATAGTTCCAGGGAAGGAAAGGGTCATCAATCAAACATTTTACAAGATAAGCTCCATGGACCCACCCGCTCCAGATAATACAAAACATGATGCATTATGACTAGACATGAACTATTTTAAATGTCGATGCCTCACCATTCACAAGGCCAGGCGTAGCATTACACGATGCACACCACCCAACAATATTAATCTCCTTGTGTTCAAGCCTTCTTTCCTCTCTTCTCTCACTCATTTAAGGTCAGAATCAGTTTCACCATCTCCCTTTTTTAGCAATCGCTTCACGAGATCAATGGCCGCGACATGTTCCACCTCCCCTCGGATTATTCTATGGGACTCAAGCCGGATTACAAGGCGGGTCGGCTCGGTTGCGATGCTTGTGCGCAGCCGGATTCCGGTCAACAGAGTGACTGCGGTCCGGACCCGATCGTCCTTGAAGAACCAGGTACACACGGGATGACTTGTGCTTCTTGGCGAATACTCGTCATAGGAAACGGTCAATTCGTGGTAAAGAACAACGGCACCTTCTTTCATACTTGGATTCTGGGTTTTTATTGCAGGTTTTTGAGGATCAATGTGAAGGTATAGTATGTTACAGAGACGAGAGCGGGGAGATCATTTGTGAAGGATACGACGAGGGCCCGAGATTCGGCAGAAAGATTCTGAGAACTACATACCGCTACGAAGCTAGGTGAAGGACTTTTAAGCACAGTTCCTATGTTTTTCTTATTACGATCGACCAAAACGGATCAGCTTTATCTAAACAATCTCGAATGGTTTTCAGGGATGCTGAAATCATCGACCTTCTTCAACGAAATTGGCTTCAGATTGCAGAAGATGGAGCATTGTACAAAGTGGAGGTGGGAGATATTCTACAAGAGGACTTGAGCTAGAATCGCTTTTCAATAGTGTCTGTTGAACAGAGGCTTATTTGGTCCAAAAATGTGAATTTTTCTTTGAATGGCTTAGTGAATGTGAAGTGTAATGTCAAAAAGGAAGGGAGTTTCCTCTTCAGTTGCAGGATATGAATTACGAGCACAAGCTATAATATTATTCTCCCATCAAATGCAACACTATATACCTAAAGAGCCAACCGCTTCGTTTTCCATTCCATCCCCGAGATCGTTTCGATAGATCGCCGTTTTTCCAATGTCTGAAGGGTAAAACAGAGTAGACAGATTCAAGAGAAAAGAAAACGCTCTACTTTTAGTATCTGATGCGTCGATCTTAATCTAATTCATCGAAAATATGCAAAAGCAGCCACGGCGCTGACCATTGCATATGCAAATTGACGATCTTGAGTTGCTAGTAAACTCATGCTCACTGCCGGAGCTTTACTCGGTAGAGAAGCCACTACAGCATGAAGAAAGAAAAGCGAGGACGAAGAATGAAGACTGCATGTGGATTGCATTAAACATCGATCAAAATTTATGGAAATCGACATTCGATTCAAGGCAAAACTTCACATGGATTCATATACACATTGCAATGCTTCATATATGCACGATTACTTCTGTACAACAGACCCCCTATCAAGGCCATCTAATAATTTACCCCTGACAGGTCACCGTGGCTTCCACAGCCCCGTTCCGCAAATTTCTACAAAACAATGAAGATATATGCTCTTTCGGAAAATAGCATGAAGAACCTGGCAAGGGAAAAGAATGGGACACGGTGAAAAAGGAAAAGAAAATTTGTGAGTGAAGAAATGAGTGCTTATCCTAATCGTAGCTTCAAAATCCACAGGCATAGATCGGAGTATCAGTTCACTGAGGGGGCCATCTGTGTGTCTTCCTCCTGTAAATCAGACTGCGATTTACTTGGGATAATGGTTGCAGGCGACCACTGATCTGGGAGCATGAGGAAATAGGTAGTCATCGCTTTCCTGAATCTTTTCTTGTACTGCTTGGGCGAAATTACGGTTGGAGATTCATTCTTTGGCCCGCCGAGAATGCCCGAAGTCTTTACCCATGTTTCGAGGTGCTTGTCCCAGGTATACTGACGCATGAAATCAATGATCCCAAGTACCAACTCATTCTTCTCTTCATCCACTCCGACCAGAAGTGAGTAATCCATCACATCCACTGACTGCGACAGAAGGCCATCACAGAGAATTATTAGCTTTACCAGTGCACACACATGTTCATGCATGCGCGCGCGAGAGAGAGAGAGAGAGAGAGAGAGATTACCGCGAGGAAAGAAGTGTCGTTCCAGACAGCTCTCTCCAACAACCGTTTTGCTTTATTTCCCACAAAAATGGGTGAAGTTCGCATTGCTTCAATCAAGTTTTGATCCAGCAGAACTTTGTTGCTTCCAGTGGAGTCGGCATTATAGCGTGATCGAGTAGATCCTTTTAAGTCATAAAGCCGCGTCACTTTCCTCCCGTAGAGAAGATTCTCCATAACAAGGACATCCATCTTGGTTTCTTTACCTCCTTTGACATGCTTTGACGTTACCTACCAAGAAAAAAATAAAAAAAAAGTAGACCAATAATTAAACTAAGATGCCGCAAAGAAGCTGTCTTACATATGAGTGAACTGTGATAAAGGTATTAGCTGCAACCGGCGAATATCAGATATGATTTCTTCACTCAATCAACTTGAGATGTCCTTGTTCACATACCTGATAAATCCCAAGAATCTTTGCCAAGCATGTTGGACCCCCTGTGCCAATTGATTCAGAGAGGTACTTGAAATATGCAGGAGCGAACTTGATAAATGACTCTAGCTCTGTCTTGGTGACTTGCTTGATGATAAACCGATCATCCAATGTCTTAGCAAAGAAGACATTACTCTTCCCTCCCTGTGCTCCCCACTTCTTACAACGACTAAGGGACCTCACAAAATCCATCTCAGATGGGCAACAAATCCTCCTTAAAGCTTCAAATCGTTTTGCATAGTAGCAAGTTACAGAATATTTCGCCTGTCCATCATCTGAAAATGGGATCTTCACATGCAAGGCTTTAGTGTATGATAGAGGGTCTAAACCCTGGGAGCTACGAGACCCAGACATCGATAGCATGCTATCATCTACAGAACCAAGACTTCTACTTTCAGAAGTCAGATCATCAAATGACTGAAACGAATGAAAACTAACGGAATCCAAAGATGACAATGCAGCCACGGGCTCGGCATCCTTCACCTTTTCAGCCTCATCGCATAATTGAGCATGATAATACGGTGATGCCAATGCATAAGATATCATACTAGTGGGCTCATCATCATACACGGGAATAACAGTGTCATTGATTCCAACAGGCAGAAGCAGCCGAGCTCCACCATATTCTGACTCCCGAAAGGATGAAATATGGCTAGGATAGTACTCTCCAAGCATATCGAGCTTTTGAGATCCTGCTAAATTATTCTTGTTAAGAGAGCGGTATAAGCTTATAGGCAGTCCTAGCCAGCTAACTGAGTCAACCGCATCATCATAGTCCTTGGTAGACGATAAAGGAGGCAAAGAACAGGAAACCTTCAGTTTGCCTAAGTCCTCTGCATAGCCATTCACACCCAACCCCTCGGCCACTGGTTCTCCCTTCAAAGAATCAATTATGGCTGAATCAGAAAGTGCAGAGGAGATCTCCTTTTTCACAGCCATATTTGATTGATTTTTACCAGTCCATGCAGCATCCAGGGTCTCTGACAAATTGGCTGGAGTAGAAAACTGCCCCTCAGATAGGGTCCTGCGAACATTTGTCCCACTTTCTAGAGGCTCAGATTGACCGGAGGCATTAGCGTTTTCAGAGACTTTTGCTTGCTTTTGTTCTCTGGAACTTGCACTTTCACCCATCTCATCATCTTGACAGACATCACCACCTTGCTCACTTTGGCATTCAAATCTTCCTTCCAGACTAGTATTTCTGTCATCCAAACGGAAAGACTCAGAATTGCTAGCGACTGTTTCTTCCTTGTGGGCCACATTCCCCTCAGAAGGTGTCTCGCCTTTATGAAAAGAAGTCTCCTTTTCTTCTGAGCTCAAGCTCCTCGGACAATCCTCAACATTGCTGCTCAAACTAGACAGGCAAACCAGGCGATGATCCCAAATAACAGATTGGATAAGTAATTGTCTCCGCAAACGATTAATCTCCAGAATGTCAATCACATGTTGGCCCTTCATCAGTTCCCCTTTCAAAGTCTTTTGAAACGATTCCTGAGACATCATGTAGAGATTGTTCTTCACCATTAGCTAGCAGATGGACTGAGATTTCTACAATATACTATCGAAGTTCAATTGTGCAGATTCTAAAGTTTCAATTAAGTATGATTGCAAATGATGAACAAGCCACTGATTTTCATCAGGAAATCAGGTCATAGCGTGCCAATACAATTTAAACCACTAATTATTTCCTGTGAATTTCAAAATAAAACAGATGAAGAATAACTTAGTTTTATCACTGCATGACGCTGGCTATACACAAATATATTCGAGACTTGAAGCTCAAAGAGTGGAAACAGGAGATATCCATACCTCAAATTCTGCCTTCTCCTGTTGTAACATAACCTCCAACTCTACAATTCGACGTCTTAATTCTGATGAACACAGAACATGTCCCTCAACATATTTTTTCTCTTCAAATTGACTAAGAGTATTAAGTACTTCCGTAAAGAGAAGCTCTGCCCGGTCGAACACCTGCAGAAAGCAAACATGACAATCAGGTGTATTCAAAATAGGGGGAAAAAAATACATCTGTCAGTTGCTGAGAATCATACTCCATCTGCTTCTTTTTGTATCCACTCTTGATTCTCATGGCTAAAATCCACTTTGGAAGGTGGAAGATAAACAGAGTGAACGTCAATAGATGCATACCGGAAGCAAGCGACCATATCACCAAATCTGCACATTCAAATACTGTAAGAGCTACAAACATTGCTACCAGTACCACTGGCATAGACAACACAGGTAAGCAGCTAAGCAGGGGAAAATAAAGAATGTACTATGTGAATGCAGTCTGCAATGTTCAAAATAATATATATATATATATATATATATATATATATATATATATATATATATATATATATTTTTTTTTTTTTCCAAGTTCTAACTCCATCAACTTGCCATCTAGCAAGTGAAATACGTCAAAGACCAACTGTATATATTGCCATTTGATATTGTCAGAGCGAAACTTCATTTTCTTGCCCAGATCTGCTAGTTCTTTCTGTCATATATGGCTGCACATTTTGCTCATAAACTCCTTTCTTTTTAGACATCCACTAAAAGACATATAAAGGATTACCCATAAAAACGAAGACAATCTCTATGAAGAGAGTGACCACAGCTTGCAACCCTACTAGCTGCTGCATGATTAGAAAAGCTGAGCTCCAAGAACTTCCCAAAAGATAAACCCCAAGCAGCATCTGACATCACCACTCTTCGAGTAGCTGGAGGGAAACCCTTAATACGTGGACATTGCAGGCAGCGGTGCCACATCCAGATCTTCCCATCCCTTTCACCAGGTAAGATATCTGGTACCTTCTTAACAGATATAGTGAGGGTGCCCTGTCGATGAGTGTAGCATTGAAGATGTGCTTCTGACGGCATCTCACATTGATCACATCGATAATTCTGAGCATGGGAACGATATGTTAACTTAAGTATAAATAAAAAGAGACATACTTTCAATGAAGATGAATAGTACCTGATCAAATAAATTATCTCGTAAAAATCGACCCAGAGGTTTATCAAAGCTGCCATAGTATTTGATTCTGAAGAGATGTGATCTTTCACATATGGTACCCTTCCATACACACCGTGATGACAAGGAGACCAAAATGCTTTGATGGTCAGAAGGTGACGGAGGAAACTCTTCTTTCGAAGCACCAGATTCAACCACAAGGTTTTTATTTTCCTGTTGCGGCAATGCACCTTCCATGTGACATAGTGGCGGTGCATCTGTTGCAAGATTGTCTGTATGGGCATCGTCGGACATAGTAACATTTCCAGCCACATCTAACAGCCCAAAATTGTTAGCAGTGAGTTGATCACCCTTGATGGGATGGTCAATGCTGGAAGCATTGCTTTCCTTGGAGATTGTTTGCTCAGGTATCCCAGATATACCATAAAGGGTAAACAGGTTGTCATTATTATCAGAATCAACTTTCCTCCGGGAAGGAGCAAGCTTAAATGAAGTAATGGAGTTGATGAGATTTGCAGAGATATTGCCAGAACCATCAGTAAAACAAGCTGACAACGCCATCTCCAGATTTTGAACAGTGCTATCACTTGTCAATGGCAACACATTAGAGGAAGGGACGCTGTTAGATCGGTGGGCTCCAGCATCAGCTTCAGAACCTTGAGACTTCTCGCTTGAAGGAACCATGAAACCAGGAATTGTTGATATTGACCTCTCTATGCTTAATGACTTATCAGGAAGTGCCACGGTAATAGGGGATTTCAGTGGAAGTTCTGGTAGGGAAGCTCTCTCATCAGCAAGGAAGGATGTCTCCAATGCCAAATGATAAGCAGCAAAAACTCCATACTGGACCACATGCTTAACTTTCTTCAGCTCATCTCTGTTAGCGCCTCTCAGTAAAATCTAAATCCAATGCAGAAGGGAAATTAATCACAAGTTCACTGAATGGCCTTCCAAGTTTCAGCTAAGCCCCCAGAGGGCGAAAACATCTTTAAGATTGCTACCTATCAGTGTTGCTTAAGTAATTTTACCAATTTCTACCTAATACTTCTTCAGAATCAGAACAACTGTATATTCAAGATAGAAAGCATAAGGAGACAAAGTCAAGGTGAAAAGAAGGAACTAGAAGCATCTGAAAGCAACCAAATGAATTAACTCACATTTCTAGCCTTTTTCTCGAGACTTCATGTTTTTACTCCATCCTTTACATTCTACAACATCTTCATAGACATGCACTATGTTAGAGAACTTACAGTGAAACCCAGTGGCTTTGGACAGCCTTCAAAGTACATGAGCGTCTTTGTCAGTTTTTTCCCTCCTGGTCCTGCAGTACCATGCTCCTCCAAGAACCTCTCCACATGAAATTTATCACAATAGCCCAACTTCTGTGCTGACAAACTATCAATAGAAGGAACTATCTGAGCACCAATGCAGCGGGCTATGCGTTCTAACAGTGGTCTCTTGATATTAAGAACAAGGGATATGTCTTTTGCGAGCAAGTACTCCAGCGCATACCGAGAAACTGAGTTCTCAACCAAAAGAACATCAGGGTGTTGTGCATCTATCTTGGCAACTGCCATCTTTAAATATTCCATTTCCTTCAATGATGAAAAGGTGAAACTTATAAAAAATCAACTCAGAACAAACATTCCATATCCATGCACTAATAAATAAGCATAACTCTTCATGTACTCTGGATATGGCATGTACTCTTCTTTTTCTTTTTTTCATTATGAAACTATTAGATAACAAAAGAAATTAACAAGCAAAACCATGCAGAATGAGTGTTATAACTTGTCCTGCTTTAACAAAATGGCTATTTACCAGACTAAAGCAAGAAAAGGACAAGTAAGTAGAACCTGTCGCAGCAGAGTATCAAAACTTGACAAGAGGTTAGAGACTCGTTGATACTCGAGAGCTCCTCCAAGAATCAAAATGCGTGGTTTTTCAATTTTTGAGGTCATCCTTCGATGGGCAACATTTTTCTTACATACAACTCCTTTCGCCACGATACTACACAAAGGGAATAGAAAAATTCATCAGGAAGATAAAATGATCACTGCAGCCATATGTTGTTAATCAACATATATCTCTTAGTGAAACAGGAGACATTGCACACAGCTTGTATCATTGAGAACCGAATGATGTAAAGCTGATGATTAGACACAAAGCACAGGTTTAGAAGAATACATTAAAGGGAAGCCAATTTAGTTATTCAAGAAGATATTGCTTCTATATCTGATAAAATTGATATCTAAAGATAGAGGTCCCAATTCCTCTGTCATGGGTCAGAAAAACAAAGCAGAAGTACTTCAGATCTCCAGAAAATATCTTGGGTAGGGTAGAAAACGGTTTGGACAATACACAATGGGAGCCACCTCCTCAACCTGCGGGGGCCACCTCAGATGTCCTAACTCCCTGGTTCATTTCACGTGTTATAGACCGCCACAATTACAAGGAAGTCAGTGCTTTTAGTACGGAGCTTGTAACACCTCGACTTCCTTATCAAATAAGATAAAGCTTGTGAAATGATTCATATGTACAAAACCACCCCCAAATGGCTCCCCTACCGAACACTCCTTTCAGGGGCCTGGCTCACTTGAAGTAGGATCAGATCCTTAGATATGAGATTTTTGGAAGCACCCAGCTGATTTCATTGCTAGTTCTCACAATTCTACCTTTTGTTGTTAAAACGATGAATTACGTCCATGATATACAATAGGCCAGATTGAAGTCTGTCCTCTCTTTATTATCAAAAAGAAAAAATGCATGATCCATCTGGGGAAACCGTTGCATAATAAAACCAAATCAACAGATTCAAATTTAACTCCTGCAGTTCCAGTTAGCACGTGGTTTATGCATGTCAAGGATCATCTAAAAGAGGTGCAATATTATAAATTTCCCAATAAAAATTTACAGCATAAAGTGCTCTTTGGTTTCTGCCTTGAATATGGTAGAATATTAGAGGGAAATATGAATAACAAAAGAGATGAAAAAAACTGCAGTTTTACCTCTCACGGCGATGTCCAGATGCTATGCATTTTACTTTCACATAGCCCCCAGGGTCCATTCCTCCCGTTTTGCTCATATCAGGCTTTAACAGTGTTGCAGCCTCCCATGACAGAGATGAAATTATCTCCAACCAACTATCTTCACTGTTTTCCTCGTCTGTATGAAGATTCTCTACCTGCAGTAGCTGAGCTATCAAAGCTCTAAAATGCCCATAAACCACGTCCTTCATGACTTTCTTGTGCTCCTCACCTGATCGATCTTTAGCGCGATACTCACCACTTCCAAAACTGCCAGAGGTATCTAGATATCCCCACTCTCCTGCGGCATCCCCCTCATCATCATCATCACACAGCAAACCTTCCTTCTCATCTTCTTCATCTTCTGGTTCAGGAGGAAGCCAAAGATTGCCATTGTTCTCAAAATCCACAGGCTCTGAAGTGACATCTTCCGCAGGATATAAGGAGGACTCTACCTCACACTCTTCACTATTTAAATGCTCGTCATCCTTTTTATCGAGCTGTGGGACCACATTTGATCCCTGTGAATCAAAACTTTCATGCAGAGGGGAGACACTTGAACCTTCTGTTTCAACTTGCTCTCGATGAAGATCCACCTCATATGAATCCACAGTATTGCCTATCCTGTGGAGATTAACTTTACTGTCATTGTGATTCTCCAGTGGCAAGTGCCTTGTCTCAGAGTCACATTGGTATAAATCATGCTGATCTTCATCGTCATCACTCCTGATGCCAAAGCGAAAACAAACAATAAAGAATATTAGGTGCACACATTCAGTCCAAAGCCTAACAGAACATGCAAAGACTGGACAGGTATCTACATAGTCCAAAAAAATGATGCTTGTGTACAGAGATCGCATATCGCAGGCATGACCTTTGCTACAATGGTACGGATAAACAACAAAGTAATTCATAAACTCTAATCTTCTCTAAGAATTCCACTCATCAGAATCATCCAGATGGACATTAACATATCCTTTTTTCAAGCATGGACGCAAATAAGCAAAATAAATACCTGTTCATTGAGAATCCATAATGGTTTGGATATGGAGCCCCGTGATTTGCAAAATCTACTACGTCATAGTTGCATTTTCCTGATGTTACCACACCTTGCCTATCTGCACATTCTTCCACCATACATAGCTGGTTTGAGCTCAGATCAGAACTCTGCCGAACAAAGCGATAAGGCTCAAGAGATTGAGACATTGAGCCAAGAGTAATACTTCCACTATTGGTAGTATTAATAGATTTGCTGCTGACAAAACTTGTTGCTGATGGTGAGGAACTAAAATCCTGGTTAGGTAATTCATCCCCATTATTAGTACTTCGTAGGTTTTTCTCCCATTGCTTGAAGCAATAGTTACACACCCGAATCCTCTCCCACTCCTCGCAGGATGCCTTGTAGTCAGTTGACGAGGCAGGAACTGAATTGGCTGTGCACTTGCCACAGAATACTCTGCCACAAAGTCGACAATGGTGTCGGCGGTTGATAAGGTTAAACTGGGAATCACAATCGTAGCAAACCCTACAGCTTTGATCGGGCATCCAAAAGTCTCTCGACACATGGGCCGGATCAGATCGCCAAGGAATCCACGACTTGACGACAGCTAAAAAATCAGAGAAGGTCTTGTGTGGGGCATCCATTGACAAGAAATTCTCTCGACCCACTCATCATGACACACTCATTTGCTGATCTCCAGAACTAGGATACCAGATGGCAGGCCTATGAAGTATTATGCAAGTAAAAGATAATCACGACCCCCTATGAGATATAGATGAATAAAAATATCAGGAGACCAATCTGAGTAGTCTCTTGCAACTTCGATGCTATGGTACAGCTCCATAACATCAACGCTAGAGCAGTCGACGCTATCAGTTCTCGAAGACGCTGCGGTGCTAAACAAACTCAATATTTACTTCGATAACCCATTCGACATGCAAAAGACACGAGCAATTCTGCACATATTCATTAGCTGACGCACTGCATGGAAGTTGAATCACATGACGAATCAGACTAGATAACACATATGGCGGGGAGAAAACTCAGAAGCCACAACCTTCAGATGGAACTGGCAAAGGAACAACAAACGCATGGCCAAACTAAATTTCAAAAAGCTGGAATCTCACAGAAATCATCTCACCCTCACCCGCTACGAATGACATCAAAACACGCTGCTCTTGACCGACACGACTCAAACCAAACTTCAACACTCAAAAAAAAAAAAAAAAAAAAAAACATCACATCAATCGACAAAGAAAGAGTACACGAATCGCACGCCCTCCCGAGCATCGACAATTCCTCGAGAAACAGAACACGAGAGGAGGAAGAAGAGTTTTCAGTCTGATCGCCATCGAACTCACCTGGCCGATCCGATCTTCCGCGAACAAAGCCAAGCGCGAACGCGAACGGATTCGCGCCACGTAGGCAGCCGACCGCGAGCTCCGACGCGGAGAGGAAGGGGTGGGGGGGGGGGTAGGTGCAGCCGCAGAAGACGGAGGATCAACCACCGCGACGCGGAAACCGACCGACTCCCCGCCGGCGGGCGCGCCTCTCGCCGACGGACCCGATCGCCGATCCCCCGAAGTCAACCCCCGAGGCCGGACTGAGGGAGGGAGACGGCGATTTGGGGAAACGAAAAAGCGCCCTGCGCGACAACCGCCGCCGATCAGCGCGAGGAAGTCTTCGCCGCCGCCGTCAACAACGCCGCCGCCGCCGCGAGCCGGCCGATCGTCGTGGATTGAGAATCGCCGGGGGGAGGACGAATGGCGTCACTTCCGCTCCACGACGCCGCTGCTTCTCCGAGTTCGTTTGAATTCCGTCCGCTTGCCGTTCGAATCGTTTCCGTGCTTCTGTTTTCTTTGCGCAACAAATGAAGGAGCTCCTTTGCTCTTCCTCCGCAACATGTAAATGGCATCACCGTCCGATCTCTCTTTTGTTTTTTTTGTTTTTTTGTTTTTTGTTTATTTTCCTGTGACATGCCCAAAATAAACAAATAAATAAATGAGATGTGTGATTTTATTTGGTTCTTTTTTTCTCCCCCCCGGATTTTCTAATCGAGCCGTTTTCTCCGTTAGACGCAAGGAGCGGGCGGCGGCGACGTCGTTTCTTCGCTGCGGGGGCAACGGTCCGTTCACATCATCCCCAAAATGCCCTTCCTTGCGCGTGCAAGTTGCGGCTCAAGATTATTGACCGGAAAAATAAAAATAAAAATAAAAGAAATGTGTGCATTGAAATATTAATTTAGTACACGAAATTGTTGAAAATTAATTGATTGTGGAAGAAGCATTGCTCATTTACGGAGTACTTTTTCCATTCTAGTACTTTATTATCCGATAAGACAAAGCACGCGGATGCCCTGCTTTTTTCTATTAGGGAACGAATGGTATCTTGATCAGCTTTCGTACATCTTGATAAGTTCACATTTTCAAATAATTTTAAGGAACACCATCCCTAACATAGAAAGGTGCTTTCACAATTTTATTCCCAAAGCACAACCAACAAGACTTAAACTCGATACTACAAATCAGACATACCAACAATCTTTATGATTTCATGGAATTGTGTCTAACTTCTTTACGGGTCATTGCCTATTCCTCTCTTCACAAACTCGCCATCTAATCATACTCACTCGCATAACTCGTGGGCGAGTTTTACCCACATTTACCACAAGCTTTTCGCCTCGAGTAATTTGACTCTATTGCATTTTCCTGACAAGGAGCGTTACAATCAATTAAGTTTTTCCTCCAATCCACTAAAATCACTCCAATTTCAAGCGCAAAGTCATTAAATCAACAATAGACTTCACGATAAATACGATTAATGTACGAGCGTACGTGCTTATCCTTTTGTCTATGACCGTGACAATCGTCCTTGAACATTAAGGCCCCATGGGGCAAGGTTTGAAGCAAGCTCATTCGCCGCCAGATTTGAGTTAGGAAGTTGGTCAATTTCATAAAAAAAGGTTTCGAGATGGAGCCAAAAATATCTCATATCAAAAATCGCTGTCGAGAAAAATTCAATTCTGCTATCAAAATTGAATTCTTCTTATATTTTTTAATTTTGATTTTCTTTATTTTTGGCTTTTGTGGTGGGGGACAGGCATTTGTCTGTGCCGCGTACGTTTGACTTTTATGCAAGCTGTCCGAGGGGGTAGGAGTGGATAAACCCCCGCTTTCTCTTTCCTGTCCTTTTTTGCCTTGCGGAGGAAGCCGCCGCCACCGTCGGATGGAGCTTCGGATTTTCCGGGCAAGAAATTTCGAAAATTCGAAACGGGAGAATAAATCAATCACTTGCTGGCCGATCACTGGATAACCGCGTCCGCGTCCGCATGGACAATGATACGCTGTCCCTGCATGTTTCAAGGAGCACGTCCTGAATTTTGGAAATTTGACGCTTTTCTCCTCTTCCTTCTTCTTTTTTTTTTAATTAATCTTTCCATTTCTTTGAAGCAACGTCCGTAATTAATGGTTTTGAATTTTTTTATTTTTTACTGCTCTTGCTGAGCCTCCATTTGTGGTCTCGTCGTGATCCAGCTGGAATTATTTTCTTGTGAAGTATTTCCTTTTCCATGCATTATCAACTACAAAATAATGATATGATGATGATGATGATGATGATAATAGGATCTCGTACATTATAAAAATTATTTAAACAATCGAAGGATAGATCGCAAAGACAATTATGGTGTTCACTAGCACCATTGCGTATCTTGTATCGTGCTAAGAATGTGAATGCTTGAAGAAAGAACTCGTGATGTCATTTCATTAACTCAACCCACCTTGATTTAATGTATCGGTAGTTATGGGTAATCGGTTCCTAGTGAGTAGATCTTGAAATCTACCATGTTAGAATGGTTTCTTCGTTTTTTGTAATCTCAAACCTTATCTTATTTGTGCTAGAACTGACCCTGAAACTTACCATGTTTCTCTAGTATAGATCTAGGGTTTAAGGTCTATGCAAGAACCTATTTTTTATTTTATTATTATTTTTTTAATTTCATATTTTATAGCAAAATAGTATGAGTAATAAAATGATTCAAAGTAAAAGATAAATTATGACAAGTGAGCAAAGATGAGCTAGGAACAAGCAAGGACTGCAAAGCTCAAATGAGGAAGAGCAAACAGCGAGCAAGCAAGGAGGAGGGTGAGTCGTGAGAGAGGGAGGGAGAGAGAATCGTGAAGTGTAAGTGAGGTTGATTAGAACAAACAAAAAGTGAGATAAAGAAAAAGATGCCATAAGAAAAATTATGATTTTTGAACTTTATTAAATCAGTTCCAAATTCAATCTGGTCAGTCTAGTTTCTAGGTAGTTTTTCACTTGATACTGAACCGATTCCTACTAATTTCAAAATTTTGGATTTAGGAATCAGACTAGTTCCAATGAAAACCTAGAACTAGACTAGTCTTCAAAGCAATCCTATCAGATTTGCACAAGCCTATTAGTACTTTGCTCATTTCTTTCTTTGTACATTACTTTTGTTTCTTCCCATCCTCCTATTAAATAAACATTATGTCCTTTTGAAAACGTCGCCCCAACCTCATCTCAACACGCTCGAATTAGATATGTCATACATGATTTAAAACTCAAGTGTTTGAACCTTAGATGATGAATGGGAAGAAAAGGGTTTGAGTGACTAAGAAGATAGAAAAAGGTGCAACATGCTGACAACTACATTGATTAAAATATGATTTTGGACCCACCCATACCGACGTACTATAGGACCAAATCAGCCCCTTGAAACATGCAAGTTGGGGGAATTTAGTGCATTAAAAGAAAATTTGACTGGGTGATGACAGGTGTTCTTTTTAAGAAAAGAAAAAATAAATGAGAGTCAATAACGGCAAATATGAATTATGCAATGTAGGGACATGAATAATAATTCAAAAGTTGATGTGGTCAAAGCCAATCTGAGGTCCGTTTGGTTCAACTTTGAAAAAATGATCTTGGGAAAATGCAAATACCTTTGGCATAAAGGGGTTTTTGGAAATGTTATACAATTTGGTAAATCACACATTTAAGATGAGCTTTTGCTATATTTCTTCTTTAAAAAAAAAAAAAAACTGAAAATTAAATTTGGTTATGATTAGTCATCGGACTACTGCTGAACCACCACCGAATAGCCAGATCTGGCCGCCTGGCGGCTAGATCAAGCCAAAACTGACAGCCTAAGGTCACGCGAACCTAATGCGAGGCAGCTTGAGGTCGTGCGACCTCAGGCGTTGCTTAGATCGCGACCCAGGTGGCGTCACCTCGACCCAGGCATCGCCTGAGGTCGCTCCCTCAAGTAGCGTCACCTGGGTTTGGGTGACCCAAACGACCTCAGGCAACATCGCCTAAGGTCTGTGACCCAGGTGATGCCGCTTGAGGTCGTGCACTCAAGCGGTGTTGCTTGAGTCGCGGATCGCACCACCCCGGGCAATGGTCGTTAAAGACACGTGACCCTTAGGCAATGGTAATGGTCTTCGAAGAAGCCCAACTCAGATAACAAATCGAGGAGACAAACGGCCATTATGAATGAGGAAGAAGATAAACAGTGACAGGTGAACAATAGATTTAGCATTTTCGAAATGTTGAATGCCCAAAGTTGGTCCCTACCTGCATTGGGCTTTCAGCATTTGGCCGAGGAAGCCTAAAAAATACTAACGAGATGCTTTATATTTTCCCCCAATGAGCTTTGGAGGCCCAAAGCTTCTTGCAGATGCTCAACCAAATGGGGCCTACTACGCTCAACGCGACATCTACACGCAAGTTGATGTTGTCCTATTGGACTCACATTAGAGGAAGGTGTGATAATTAGCTAGAGAACAATGTTTAAACTAGTAAGACCAGCATGTAGACTTAATTAGAAACAATGTTTCGTGTTAATTATGGCATTCTTGTTTGATGTATGAATTCATTTCGATCGTTTAAATGGTCATTCACAGTTTGTCACTTCGTGTCCAAATTTGTATGCAGTTCCTAGAATTCTAGTATTTTTGAGTTGATTGGTTCCAAACTATACTTGAAAAACAAATCAATAGTCTATGATTTTGAAAAAAAAAAATGAGATCAAGAACCGAATCGAATGGTTTGATAATATGGCAATTCTCGAATTGTGTGCTTCTAGTTTCTACCAAGAATTCAACGAATATGTTTCAATTGTTCTTCTTAGGGATATCTATACCAAGAGTCATACAACTTTTAAAAGCGCAATCAACTTTAAAAACTTGTTAAATCTGTCCATCAATTCCATCAAATTTTATTAATGGAAAATATTGATCGACCGATATACAATTCGATGTTTGAAATTAAGTCTAAGTGCTGAAAATATCCCTTAAGGGGCAGTGACTATTGAAAAAATCCATTATGATGTTTTAAATATAACAAAAAAGTTTAAATTTTGATATGTAATATGAGCGAATTATGGAGAGTGCTTATTATTAATTGTCGTTACAATAATAGTTAGGATTTAGTGTGATCTACAAACTTTGAATAGGAGCATGGGTTGCGCTTGTATTCACTGAAGGTTTACTGGTGAACTCCAGCTTGTTTATACAAGTGAGTCTGAAAGGTTAACGTAGACCTAATTTAAGCCGAACTTCTATAAAGATTTGCGTGCATCTTTTTCTACCTTTATATATTTCTACATCTGTTTGATACAAGCAACGCACTAGATATATACTTAGTTCATTCTTGCATATAACGAATTGTTCTCTATATACATGAACTTTATTTTATTTATTCAGCAAAAATTTATCGAGTTTCATTATAGAACATATTCACCCACTCTTGGTTATATTTATAGCCGCAACAGAGATTGGTCCGAAGCCATGGGCTTCTTGGCATAGTGGGCTTGCTCCTGGGCAAGGCTTTAGCACATAGTCTCCAAGTTCGTGTCAGGCCATGAGCTTCGTACTTTTTTTTCTTTTGATTTTTTTTCTCATTTCCTTTAAATTTTTAAGTTATTTTTTCTTGACACGGCATTTGGCGGGTTTACATGCCACCTAAAAGCAATAAAACATCACGTCAGTATTTTCTTCCCTTAACTGAATTGGACCAAAAAAATTAATGAGAGGAATTTGATCATATCAAATTTGACAAGTTTTAGAATTTTATATAATTTGATCTCTTTCTCCAAATATCAAAAATATGATTTAGTATCCTCTAAAAGTATGAGCTACTCTCGATCAAGTGTCTAGTTTGAGCTCATACAACAGAGTTCTAGATAGGTGCAAAGTTCTTCGACTTTTATTTTCACGAAAAAAGAAAGAAAAATAACAAATTGAATTGCAAGTTACATCAATAATTTATTCCAAAAAAATCGAGACCTAATCATCGATCCCGCCTCTAGCCGGATCACCTCCCTATTTGGGACCGACTTGATTGCAAATCGCAGCTAACATAAGCCAGACAAGTATATTATGGGTGATTGGTTTTCGGTCTGATCTAAGAAGACCAATTCCTAATTTCTAGGATTGAGAACCGGACTGATTAACCGGTTTGGCCTAATGGAACCGTTCAATTTACCCGAAATTTCACTCAATCAACCTTTCTTAAAGAAGAAAAGAATTTGTCTTTCCATAGGAAAATGTGTGAATAGATGAAGAGAGGCCATAATCTTACTCGAGGAAGACAAATAGAAGGGAATTGGGAAATTAAGTATTTATTAAGAAATTTTAAAAATAAATAAATTTTATTCGTCCAATCCGATCGGTTCGGTTCTCACCCTATAATTGGGAACCGGATCAACCAATCATCGGTTCCAAAAATAGGAATCGGGAACCAGACACCATCCGTGGGAGTCACCCAAAATCGATCGGTTCGGTTCAATTCTCAGTCTGGGCAGCTCCGTTTTACACCCCTAAAGCATATGTCAGATTCGTGGGACAAAGTGTTTGGTTCTATAAAAAAGTTCAGAATGGATAGAACGAGACGAGGAGGGGACAAGTGAAGCGGGATCATCAAAACCTAGTCCGTGGTCTGCAAGGTCTTGCAGTAGTTTGATATTCAAACTAATTACAGAATCAAACTCCTTAATAAACCCCCAACCGAGTCCGTAATCCGCCCCGTAATCTCCCCCACCGTTTCCACCGGAATCTTCTCCCCACGGCGACCGGTGCTTTCCGCTTTTTCCCTTCCGCTTTCTCCCGTACTCCGATTTTTCCCCAAAAAGCGACGGAAAATTTTTATTCCTCGCTCTATTAAATGTGGCGGAGATCGGCCTCCTTCATTCTCGACAATCGGAACGACGCCGCGCCGCCGCCGCCGCCGGCCGCCGCCAAGCCCGACACACTCACCCTCCTCTCCTCCGCGCCGCCCCCGACGGCGGCCACCGACGACCCCCGCCCCCTCCTTCCCCATGGCGGACGCCCTCCCGAACCCTAACCCTAAGATCTCCGCCTACTACCAGACCCGCGCCGCCCACCACGGCGTCGTCACCAGCGACTGGCTCGCCCAGGCGCAGGCCGCGGTGGGGCCCCTCTCGCTGGAGGTAGGCGATGGGTCGAGTTCCGCCGCGGACTCCGGGGGCGCCGGCGCCGGCGGGGGCGGGGGCGGGGTGGGGAGGCCGTTCAGCGTGATCGACGAGTTCAACAACTGGCGGAAGCAGCCCGATTTGGCCGAGGCCGTGGCGGCCATCCGGGCGCTCGCGGCGGTGATAAGGAACAGCGAGGCGACGACCATGATGGAGCTCGAGATTGAGCTCAAGAAGGCCTCCGATGCGCTAAAGGTGCGTGCTTTCATTCGCTGAAGCATCATCTTTTTTGAAGCATTTCGGTTCTCTTCGATTCAATCTCTGCGGGGTAAAACTCCTCTTGCGCTCCTTCTGCAAGAAATGTCAAATGTGGAATTAAGCATCGGTTCAATTTGTGAAGGTTCCGTTTTTCCGTCTTGCATGCTTCATGTCGCTTGATTCTCACCTAGTAGAATGGTCGCCGTGACTAGTTATGGAGGGTTCTTTTCAGACGATGCTTGCTTTGGTGTCTTCTCAGAACTCGTGGAAGGCATTTTGATCAGTTTCTGCTTTGAAATGCTAATGACCACTCTCACTCTGCATCATTTTGGTCTAAGGAGTTGATGATGCCAGGATATGTTTTCTTCTTGGATACTCTGTTTTTATTCACAATTTGGATAGTTCGGATTCTTGGGCAACTGCAGCATGCTGCAGTATCTGTTAGAACTACTCTTGTATTGGAGTAGCTACTTCCATTTTACATTTTTCCTTTTACCTTTCATGATAAATCCACCTTGAAGCTATTTCGTAAGTTAAATGCTTTGTGTTGTTATTATGTTTTGTAGGCCTTTTATGCACTGAATGGGCCAAAAATGCAAACTGATGGCTGTTCTTAGCCAATGTGTATGATATTGGGATAGTGATATAATTAACATCACAGTTTGTCATAGTCTCTGCCCAAAACCTCAAAAGAGGATGGGGGGTTGGTTTCCGTTAAAGAGGACACAAAGTATCAAGGATCCATTCGATGAGTTTATGAATACAACCATGTGAAACGATAGTCAGCTACGAATCGTACTTCTCTATCGAGGGGTTGGTGGCCTAAGTGCTTAGCTTAGTTGGATGCTTATTTTTTTTTCTGGCTTGATGATATCATAACAATATGTATTTTGCCTTAAAGCATGTGTATAAAGAGGCCAATTTACCAGCAGACTTCTTAGCAGAAACATGAAGGGCGGTGTCCCTTTTTACCAAAAAATGATATAGCAACTAATTACTACCTGTACTGAACAAAAGAAATGTTTGATCTTAATGGTCATTGGTATTGTAAGGAGGTTCAGTCTTGGGCATTTATAATGTATCCTTGTTCGTATGAGGCTGAGCTTCGTCAAACTAGATTATCACAAATGTATAGACTCTGCATTCTTTACCTATTTTTGTTCTGCATTTGGTTTAGTAACACTGTACTCTTGCCAGGCATGGGACACAACCTCTATCTCTTTGACAGCGGGCTGTGATCTCTTCATGCGCTATGTGACCAGAACTTCGGCCTTGGAATACGAGGAATTCAACTCGGCCAAGTCACGATTGATTGAGCGTGCTGAAAAATTTGGGGAAATATCTCAGAAGGTTGTTGAACTGATATGAGAAAATAATACCGCTGTTTACCTGATGAGTTAATTTTTAAACCATGAACTATTTACCCTGAGCAGGAGATATTACTTCATATTGCAGGCACGGAGGATCATCGCAATGCTTAGTCAAGATTTTATTTTTGATGGTTGTACTATTTTGGTCCATGGTTTCTCTAGAGTGGTTCTAGAAGTTCTGAAGACAGCTGTACAAAACAAGAAGGTCTTCCGAGTATTCTGCACAGGTCATTTTTGAACTCTTTATTGCATCTTGTCTGACCTTTGGCATGCAGAGTTTACTATAACCTTGACATTCTGAACATCCAAATTTGAAATCACCGTGTCATTTCTAACCTTAAGTTTGAATATTGGTTTTAAAACATGTGAAGGAACTTCATCATCAAGTAGTATAACTAGTATTGACATTTGAGTATTGCAGAGAACATACGGGCATGACACTTGATAGCTGAACAGTAATTTTAACTGGATTTTCCTACCCCAAAAATCTCCAGATTTTAAGGTTCATGTTCTCTGCATGCAGAGGGAAGACCTGACAGGTCAGGGCTACGGTTAGCGAATGAGCTTGCCAAGCTCGATGTTCCTGTGAAGATCCTGATTGATTCAGCAGTGGCGTATACCATGGATGAAGTTGACATGGTTCTTGTGGGTGCTGACGGTGTAGTCGAAAGTGGTGGCATCATCAACTTGATGGGGACATACCAAATTGCATTGGTGGCACACAGCATGAATAAACCTGTATATGTGGCTGCTGAAAGTTATAAGGTACTTTTGATTTTATGCTTCTGTAATTGCGGTGTACTTAAGAGATAATCCTGATTATTTTCAACTAACAAATGGGAACAAAGTGAGAATTATCTTCTCTGGTGAAAACTAGTCTCGAGTCACAACCTGCCAAGCACATTCTGCACTAAAAGCAACTGAAAATTGTTCTGACTTTTGTAAGGAACTTTGGAGTTTTTTAAATTATCTCCGCCTCACCTATCATATCTTGATGTATGCACATCATGACTGATTGATCTCTTGCTATGCAGTTTGCTCGCCTTTATCCTTTGGACCAGAAAGATATGGCCCCGGCCTTACGACCCATTGATTTTGGGGTGCCAATACCATCTAAAGTAGAGGTCGAAACATCAGCCAGGGATTATACGCCGCCCCAATACCTGACACTGCTTTTCACTGATCTGGGCGTTTTGACACCATCTGTGGTCAGCGACGAGCTCATTCAGCTATACTTGTAGCCATAGTCAGAGCAAATTTTGTTTCTGTATGATATATCTCCTATTGCAGAAGGTGGTAACGATGAGCTATAATTGCCTCTTGGCAGTGTATGATTTAACCTGGAATCAATCAATAACTAGTGCATGAGTGCTTTTCTTGGTTGGAGAATCAATTGATCAGTTTTGAGGGGACAGTATACTTGATCGGGTTCATTTGAGAAGTTACTTTCGAATAATTGTCTTGGATAACAGCACCAACAGAGACTGTTGTTTTGCTAACAGGATGTCATGAGCTCAATTTAACCTCTTGGTATCATGGGTAAGATTTGGTTGAAGATGAAAATGTATTGGTCATGCATCGGAGCACAGATAGAGTTAATTGAGTTAATTTGTCTCCCTAAATCGAGTGGTTTTTTTTCCTACAATTCATTAGACTAATCTGCGGCGGCATGCTTAAACATGATCGAGGGCATTTATCATAGAAATTGAATACTGTGTCGTAACTCTTATCTAGTTCGTCTAGATTCGAAAGTCAAGGTGCGTACATCGCAGAGTTTAAATTAAGAAAAAGGCGAAAATCTGTTCGGACCTGCTCATAGGACAAAGTAGAAATCGAATAGGAGAGCTTTAACAAAAACTTTTTATCCTTCTCGGATGAGTCTCAAGCGGCTAAGGGGAGATGATAAGATAAGAGCGTCGAAATATTATATGCAGTGAATCCTCATCCTCGGAAAAAGTCGAGACTCGAGAGGCCACGAGTACGATGTTCTCACGTTCCTCATGTTGGATTGGCCCGACATAAAGGTCCTTTCATCCCGTGGGCCAACACTGGCAAAAACAGCAATAAAGGTCGACCGAGGTTCTTCCATATTGTCCACAGCCAACGCGCAGGAAAGGCAAACCGGCAAGCACCCAGAAGGCAATAGTGCGGAGCAGAGGTAAGAGGATCATGGTATGAAACGGACGTGCAGATTTGATATGTTGTAGGCCGACGTGTGTGTCCTGTCGTCCTTGTATGACCAAATGCACATGTTTCATGTCGGCTTCTCGTCGTCGGGGTTGAAACTCGCTCCCGAGTGACCGCGACGTGAATATGTCGAGATGGGTCGATGGATTTGGTCGAAGTCGGCATTCCTCTCTTCATCTGCTACGTGTATATGATATTGATGTGTGGGGATGCAGAGTGTTCCTGATATCCATCTCTCTCTCTCTCTCTCTCTCTCTTTCTCTCTCATCAGGACATCTTCAAAGAAGGGCATGATATCAATGGCCGAAGTAGGTCTCAGAATAATCCTCGCTCAGATAATTTCCAAGACCAACCAGTCCAACCGCATCCTGGTGAAGCCCTCGCTCATCTCAACTCAAACCGGTAAATCTTCATCGGCCCTGCCACCGCCGCCATTGAACACAGCCCGTTGTTGTATCTGCGACACCGATTGCTTCCTTAAATCCTGCCATCTATGCCAGAAGAGATTAAGCCCCCACAAGGATATCTACATGTACAGGTACACACTTAAGTCACTCATGCCACCCCGTGTCCTCAATTCTTCGCTCGTTTTCGCATTGCTCGATTTCAAGAATGTACGAATAACATACGTACGATGCAGGGGTGATCAAGGTTTTTGCAGCGTGGAATGCAGGGAAAGGCAGATTGTAATTGACGAGATGACAGAAATGGAGAAGATGGCGAGAGCATCGTCTGCTTCTTCCACCAACTGGAAATTACTGCTGCGACGCTCATGATGGTTTAGTCAAGTCACAAGATCCGCCATTTTCAAAATACCCACCGAGCCCTGCTCTTTCAAATCATCACCAAGTCTTATTTTCTTGTTCTTTTCTAGGCTTTGCAAGCGCAGTTTTGACCAGACTATCTGACTGACTCTTCGATTTGTTTCTAAAAAAATGGTTTCTTCTTTGCCTTTCCAATCTTCCTTTTTATATTCATGATGAGAAAGTCTTACATTAAATGGCTAATACTCGAGCACATTAACATGCCACGAACTTCATGGATCACATAAGACAGTGACCCGAAATCCAATTAAGCAAACTGAACTCACTCGACGCAAGTAACATGGAAAGCCGAGTCAGCTCCTTCGGTCGGCAAGATTCCAACCGTGCGCACATGTGTGAAAGAGATGCTCCAATTAAACTTGACTAATCCTATTCGATCGAGGGTCGTTGAGATTTGAAAGCTGGCCATGAACTCGGAACGCAATTTGCTGGTGATGAGTAGATGAAGTTTAGACTTTTAAGTTAGTGGCCGTCTATGCAGATGGGATGCGTCTCCTCCATGATCTGACAGGAGTGATCTTTTTTTATCAGTTTCGCCCGTGGAAAAATGCTTGCGATTCGACGGCTCTTTTCCTTTCCGCCCCCCAACGGGTCACATGCGCACCGGAAACTAACGTGGCGAAACCAGCGTTAGCATGGATGGTCACGGCCTTCCCATGCTCATCAACCAAATCCCATCGGTCCACTGGTTGCCACTTAATGCAGAGGCATATGTAGAGATGACAATTCAACCATAAATTTTTCAGTCTGGCCAATTTAGCCCCGTGATTCTTTGACTCTGGCCAATTTGTTGCTTGGAAAGTTACCAATATGGACACCCGCCATTTTATATGGCAGAATTTTACATGGCACCAGCCATTTTAAATGGCACCACTAATGCTAATATGCATAATTTTTGCTCGCTAACGGAGGATTTAAGGTGAATTGCTAAGTTGTGTTTGTTAGATGTATTCTTCGCGACATGTTTAATTCATCTTATACAACTCAAGATATTAGCCAATTTGGATAAGACTCAACATCAAACCATACCTCAAGCAATGTTATCCACTCATAAGACATTGCAATCATCAACGCAATGGAATTAAGGAGTAACGGATCGATACATATTAAGAATGATTTCCCATGATTGCAACCCAATAACATCAACGACCCTCGAATTAATGTGACGCTCTAGTTCTAGGCCCCAAAATTCTCGTTTAAATAAAATAAATAAATAAATAAAAGAGGCCGATATCGCATGAACGGCATTCATCTATATGTTACTCGTCCGATAATGGTTGTTTTTACAGTAGACTCAGTAAAAATTCGGACAAAAAAAAATATTAGATTTACCCAAAACTTAGTAGAATTCAAATCAAGTGCCCGTTTTCATGAGACCCCCGAGGTGGACAACTAACAAAACGTCTGGCTTTTCAAACCATTCCCGGTTAGATCCAAAATTAAGTAAAGACTTTGCATTTCGATCATGAAGAAACCATCGAAAACCGTGCCCTAAAAATAACTTTTTTTCTTTTTTTTTTATACCCAAGAACCCCGTACAACCGGCAACCGGCGAGTAAACCCTGAAGCGACGCTAGCGGAGGACCCACCACCTCGACGTCGCACTTAAAATCCCGTGCGACCCGCGGGATTTGAACTCCTCCATCCTGGCAGACATAATGGAATAACTTTTCTTGATCTAGCAAAACTAGAGTGAAAGGAGTTTTATATTATCTGCGAATAGCTCCCGAGATTCCATGCTCCCTCGTCTCATTTTCTAACACTAAAAAAATATTCGATTGGAGAGAAAGCAATCATTTATTTTCAACTGAGCTGAGTCAATATCTTGTTGTCTACACCAAAATAAAAATAAAAATAAAAATTTACATGTTATTAACAATATACTTAAAAAATTCTTCATATCTCTCGAGATTATACATATATCTTCATTAATTATACATACCCAATCGAATGTATTCTATATTATAATAATTTTTATGTTTTTACATTATTATTTTTTTACAAAAAAACATAAAAATTACACAATCCTCTCTTTTCGCTTGTTTTTATCTTGTTCAATATCTAAATAGGGAAAGTTATTGAGTTTTATAGAAAACCAGTAGATTTTTTTTTTTTTTTCATGTGCCAAACAAGCACAGTCAACAGTCAAAATATAATTAACTGACTAAAATCATGCAGATATCAAACCTTGGATCTGCAATTATTGGGGAAAAAAATAAGGATTCAAAATGGACTTTTTTTATCCATATTATTGTCATGCTGTTGTGTGAAACCGAGTGCACGATTCAAAAAAAGACAAATTATTATTGAATGACCTCCCCCGTTGGAGACAAGACTGAAGACAACATATGCCTACAATCAAAAAACCAAAAACACATGCAGCAACATCTACAAAACACTCTCTATCTGCCAGCCAAAGTCAGCCATGGCTGGCCCGACCGCCTCCTCCAACTTCTCCTTCCATCTCCTCCTCCTCCTCCTCCTCCTCGTGGCCTCGGCCTCCAATTGCCACGCCGAGCCTGACCCCAAGGCCGCCCTCTTCACCTTCGGCGACTCGTTCCTCGACCCCGGCAACAACAACTACATCAACACCACCACCCTCGACCAGGCCAACTTCTGGCCTTATGGAGAGACCTACTTCAAGTTCCCGACCGGGCGGTTCTCGGACGGCCGCTTGGTATCGGATTTCATCGGTAACGACAGTCACATTACTTCCCTGGCGGGGGTTGCATCTTCCATGTCTCCTTCTCTTTTGTCCGAACGCAATTTCTGGTTAACCAACATGTATCCTTTCTGCCTAATCTCCTTGTCCAACCATGTACTGCCAATGCTTCGTTTGCTTTAGCTTCTTTATATTAAAATAGAAATTGGGTTCATGTTCGTTGGCATTATGCTGCAGCTGAGTACGCAGGGCTGCCACTGATCCCACCGTATCTTCAACCCGGGGTTCGCAGTTGGAGGCATGGAGCGAACTTCGCATCCGCCGGCGCCGGTGCTCTGGCGGAGACGTTCAAAGGGTCGGTACGTAAAACGGGTCGAGTTCTTGATTATTGCCGCACTGGGGTTTTCGGTCAGATCAAGATTATTGCTTCCGGATTCTTTACCTCGTCCTCGGGCGACTTTTTTCACCTCCACCGTCTTGTCAGGGCGCGTTTCTCTACGGAAATTCGTCAGACAACATGTCGTCGATTGGTTTTCTTGCTTTCTTTTCGGCCGTTGTTTTTTGCTTCGAAAGTTTCGGCTTTCATGGCTGCTCCAAGGGTTTTTTTTTTACCCTTGGTCTTGAATGTGAACCCCCCTGTCACGATAAAACAAAAGAGCGAATTCTGGCGCCATCTGCGATTTCTGGAATCTCTTGCTTTGACTTTAGCCTGCCCTTTTTTTTTTGGACTCTGTGTTTCTTCTTCTTCTTCTTTTTCATTTTTTGGTACAACGAAGGGTGGGTCCACACGTTTGGAGTTCTGATTGCTATGTTTTGCACGTTTAGGAAATAATAAGTGCTTGGCAGAGTAAGTTTTTGGAGGCAAATTAAATGAAAAAGTTTAAGATTTTCACGTGACAACCTTGTGATGTCTGCAATGCATAACCTGGTACTCTAAAAATCGAATTTTTGGTTTGCTAGGTATGCGGAGCACGTATTAACACAGCCCTTTATATTAACAAAGCCACACCATTTGCCGTACCTTTTGATTAAGACTGACTTTGGTAATGGCATTTTGATAAGTAACTAGCATGTGGGTCCATGGAAAAACCGTGCAGCCACTTGCTTTAAGGAAAAGATCTACAAGCACTCACATTCTCAAATGCCTAAAATTTACACGTGTCCTTATTCAATGTCTCTCCCTTTTTTCAGGTGATTGATCTGAAAACGCAACTGGGTTATTTCAAGAAGGCGGAGACCCGATTGAGACAGGAGCTGGGGGAAGCCAAAGCGGAGTTGACAATATCGAGAGGAGTTTACATGTTCAGCATAGGGAGCAATGATTACAATAGCCCTTTCTTGACTAATTCCACCGTCCTGAGCTCCTACTCCAAATCGGAGTATGCGGGGATGGTGATTGGCAACTTGACAACAGTTATCCAAGTAAGGAGTGCAATAATCTTGGCTTTCTTTGGTAGCTATAGAGCCTGGTCAATTCTAGATATCCTGTGGATACCCTTTTGGTAGTTGACAGCTAGGTTGGTGAGGTTAGCACTGATTGGCATTTTGTGAGGGACACTGTTCTTGGCGTCATGTGCTTGGCATCAGTTTCACTTTGGTGGAGAGTACCATAGTACCACCTTGTTACGAAGGTAGTACCGAGTTGGTCCCATTGTTGGGAGGAGCTGCCGTGAGTCCGTGACCACCATAAGCGAAATTAACCGTCTATCGATGAAAGACCGGACGGTCAATTTGGTCTTAGGAAGTTGAAAGCAATTCAGCATAAAATAGCTGACTTTAGATAAACCAAAGAAGAGGTTCTGGGGCGATTTAGATGGTTGCCTTTTAGTAGGTATTTATGTAGCAATGGAAGAAATGTTTTTTTTTTTTTTTAGTGTGTGTGGTGAGACTGAGAGAACAGTTTGTGATGAAATTTGGCAGGAGATATATGGAATAGGGGGAAGAAAATTCGGGTTCATGAACCTACCTCCATTGGGGTGTCTTCCACTAATGAGGATTATCAAAGCAGAGCAGGGAGGGAGGTGCTTGGAAGAAGCTTCATCGCTAGCAAAGTTGCACAATCATGCTCTCTCTAAACTCCTAGCAAAACTTGAGCATCAGCTCACAGGTTTCAAATATTCCCTCTATGACTTCAACAGCAACCTCAGACGGAGAATGAATCACCCCCACAAATACGGTGAGAATCGCTCTACCCAGTGTTTGAATCCTATTTTGCTCATGGAGTACTTGCATGCAACTAAAGTTAGTGCATACCGGAATGTTTCGGTTTGAATGGTCAAAGGAAGAATCAACTGAAAGATAGTTACAGTTCAAAGAATTTTCCTTTTTTTTTAGAATGGAGTACTATAGTTCATATATTTCCTTATGGTGAAAATTTCCCATCTTGATGAAGGTTTCAAGGCAGGGAAAGTGGCATGTTGTGGAACAGGGAGATACAGAGGAGTCTCCAGCTGTGGAGGGAAGCGGATAGTGAAGGAGTTCGAGCTGTGTGAGAGTCCTGGTGAGCATGTGTTTTGGGACTCTTTCCATCTTACTGAGAGGACTTATGAACAGCTAGCACGTCAGATGTGGAATGGAGATGGCATTCATTCTAGCTCGAGCCCGTACAGTCTGAAAAATCTCTTTGATGGCCTTTGATTGAAGGTCTTTGACCTTAGTAGGTGAACCACTATTCCATTTGAGATCATTGAGGCCTCAAATTAGCTGGCCTCCAATGGCGAAGGTTCAATATCTCTGTCAGATCAATGGGGGAAAATGCGGAGGGCACAATAGAGAGAGGGGAAAATTACAGAAAAAGGAATTAATTAGTAGAACCAGTTGGATACTTATTCTTGATGTGTTGAAATAGACCTATAATTTCTCGAACTGCTACAACTGAACAGTGAGGGATAGCTAAGTCATGAAATCTTGCATTGGACTGCATCCACAATTTGTTTTTGATCACTTATGTTTGCGGAAGATGGGCATTCCTACTGCAGTCGAGCGCACCCTGCTCTGCTTCTTTAACACCGAAAAAGAAGAGAAGTCGGTTCAGCGAGCAATCAGAAAACCATGCCTTCTTCGGGCTATTCCCCCTTGTGTAGTGTGTTTTCATGAGGACCACGCAATCAGATTCTTATCAAGCAAGACACAATTATCTGCTTATTTCCTAATAATGCATAGCTACCAAAAGACAGCCATCCAAGAATCTGATTCAAACAGATGGAGTGCAGAAGCATTAGTATAGAATCAAGTCTGCGGGCATCTCTTGCTTCTTCAGCCTGGAATGATAATATAATGGGTCATTCGACAACCATTTAAAGACTCGGACGGCAAAAAAGCACTAATCATAGATCCAGGAAATTTGGGAAATATCAAGGAAAGAGATAACTTTTCATTCTAACGGTTGAATTGCAGTCTAAACACTAAACCCTTTGCATGTGAACTGGGGAACTTCTACCATTCATCATCCTTCTCCATGGATCAAATTCAAACTTGAGCTTGTGTTGAGTTGATCCACCAAACTACAAATATACAATATAAAACAAAGAATGAAACCAAGGAGACTTGTGTGTGCTTTTGTCTAATGCAAGAGCTGAGCGGTTCACTCTAACAGACTTCTTGCCAAGTCAATGTGTGGTTCAGTTGATGGTCACAAGAATGGCTTTTCTTCTGAGGTTTCTATATGATGTCAATCTGGGGGAACAGCTCTCCGTTTTTCAAAACTTTGTCCTTTTAGCAGGGCCTTGATCAATTACGGGATCAATGGTAGGTATTGATTCTGCTGCTTGCTGAGTCTCTGCACCTTTTTCCGCTTCTGTAGTTGATGGGGCGTAGCCCTCAGGGAATGGTGGCGGCAGAGGGGCTGGTGGTAGCTGCATGTAACATTTAGAGAGGAAACAATCAGAAACCAAATCTAAGAGAAACTTTTAGCAGTTAGATTATATTTCTGAAAAAAGAAGCAAACCAAAACAAGAAACCTTATCCTGGTGTGGTTCTCTCCAGAACTGACTATTTGGACAGAGATTCCAAGATGGTACTTATTTTATTTTATATTATTACGACAGTGCCAGATCATAGAAAGACCCAACATTCTACAATACAAGAACCGGGGCATTCATAATAGGTTTCTTTTCAGAACATTGTCCAAAGAAAGCCAATTGCCAGCATCCTAGAGGACAAACTTCATTTACAATCCCATGGTCATGTTACCATCTTTACCATATTCTCACTATAGGGCAGAACTACAACAAGAGCATGATCCAATCAAAGATATCTGGTAGTTGTCTTTTAATTACCACATTCTCACTAGTGCATTCATTGTTCACCCCACGAATTCCTCACTAGATATCAAGTATATTTAATATTACCCTGCGCTGTAGTGATCCAAGAATGTGATCTATCCGCTTAACTTCCTTGATGTCTATGGTCTCCTTGGGGACCTTTGAATCTGATGCTGAACTCTCATCTTCACCATCAACTGCATCAGGTATGACAGAAAAATTATTTCGTCATAACTCATGTGAGAGAGATGAAGCTGCACAGATTGATGCTAATCACACTTTTTAGCCTTGAAATAACTCCAGATTCCAAATGAACATAAACATAATTTATAAGTAACAAAACTAAGTACTATTTTTCCATCATCATACGAGTAACAAAATGAAAGGAACGAATTTCAAGTACCATAACCAATCTTCTCCAACTTAGAGGCAGCTGTAGTAAAAGCCTTTGATATATAGTAAAGAGCCCTCCCCTGTAATGGGTGCAGACAAATTAAGTGATGTTGGCATCACCGATCCAATTAACATCAAGAAGACATAGCAAGTACGGTAGTATTATGGCACCATCAGCGGACAATAAAACTGTAGAAACAATGAAACAATCCACAATCAACGGAGGCTTGCTTTTCTACACATTGCATCGAAATGGTAATATGAAAATTAGTTACAATCTGATAATGGTAAACACTAAACTAAGGAGTTGCAATAGTAGGAGAAGAAAAGTTGTAACGACTTACTATCCGGGCAGCAAAGACACTGGATAACTGTGGTGCTTGGTATACTGAACCATCCAAGACATAGTAAGTTAGCATATGTGTCACTTTATCAGGACCATCCCTCTTTTGCTTACGGATAACAAAAAGGTTAGGTTCCAATACTTCACTCAGCGCGTATTCAATGCCTGTCATTTTCCTGAAAGAGAAACGTGAAACACTAATCTCATTTTCCAATCACGAGAGCATCTTGTATCATAATTGGTTCCGGCAACTTGTCAACCAGATGTATTTCGTATTAAAGTGCAAGATCTCAATCATCCCAACATCAATGTCAACATATCAAGGCAAATGAATGCATTGAAATAGCCAACAGTTGTTCTGAGGACCCTAGAAGCAAAAAATATGTGCAATGGTGCAATGGCGATCACAATTATTTGGAAATTAAGGGGGAAAAGGTATGATATCACATTGTGAGATAACAAGGTGCAGTAGCTCATTCAGCTGTCAAATTATTTGTAAAAGCAAACCTATTAACACAAATGCAGGCACTCAACATGCAGATGAATGGGATCATAATAACTTAGATAAGTTGGTAGAAATCATCATCTCAAAAAGTTTGCAATCATTTTCGGACAATAAAAGAGAGGAATCATTCTCAAACAGCAGCATTGATGTTAAGCAGAACGACAATGAACTAAAATTAAAAATCGAAAAAAGCAGGAAATTAGCACAACAATTTACATGGTCCGGTCACTGGCCTCCATTCACAAGCAAGGGAGAACCAGAAAATTACTTGAACCAAATACAGAGTACACGGTAGAGTAGCTCTCAAACCCTAGCCCCCAACTCACCCTAATTTCTCGCTCCTCAAGATGTGAAAGGGATAGTATTTCTGTCTAAACCCTTGGAGGGGATGGACAATAACTCGCTAGGCCTCCGACCTGGGCCTTCCGCTGCACCACCTCACGAAAAATTCTCAAACAGGTTGCAACTAAGTTTACCTAATAGGGTCAGAAAATTGGCACACGCCAAATTAAACAGTTGACGAGCAGACCCACCATTTCACGACAAAGGGCAGTGTAATCCAATGAAGCTGCAACAAAGCACTTTTCCAGCTAAAGATACCTAATTCAGTGCAACCTATTAAATCAAAAGGCAAAGGCAATTCGAAGCATCTCGAGTTCCTTCGCCATTTCAACCAGGAAATGACCAAGCACCAACCGTTACAAGACCGATACAGAGTTCTCTATACGAGGAATTACGCCCCAGACACCGCCCTACATCGAGAATCAATAGGACATCGGCGACACCAAGCTCTTCTCTTACGCACAATCGTGCTCGGTCTCACATTTCACTAGCACAACACCGACAAACAAGCAATCAAAATTCCAATTTCAAGACCTCGATCGGGAGCGCTACTTCAGCCGATCCCCAATCAACCGACCACACAACATCAATTCGACACCTTTCAGTACGCAAACATCTCTACACGACTCAGCACGAAACTGCTTACGAGAGTTGGGACATGTCGAGCGGGTGGATGGACCGCAGCCGGAGCTGCTCGTTGTTGCAGGTGAAGTCGTAGAAAGGGGCGAGGGCGAAGTAGTCGAAGACGAGGTTGCGGTCGAGCGGGTACGTGTTCAGCCACAGCTGGTCGCGGAAGCATATGCCCGTCATGTCCGTCGCCGGCGGCTGCGGCGCCGCCGCCGCCGCTGCGGCCATCGGGTTGCCGTCGAACTGCATTGCGCCCAGTGGCGGGGTGGCCATCGAGGGAGGGAGCTAGGTTGAAATTCCGCCGGACTGAAAGAATCCTTTCTTAATTTCCGAAAAGGACATATAAAATCTACGACTTTGAAAAATGGTCCCACGTGCTATATAAAAAAGCAAAACAAAGTTAAGAAAATTTTTGCTTAATTTAAATTTCGAAAAATTATAAAAAAATTATGTAAGTTTATGTGTCCATATACTGCGATATTAAAATTTTTTAGTTTTCTACACTAAATTAAGGTGGTTAGAAGTTAGATCGCGAGAGTTAAAATGAATGAAAAAAAAATTTGATGAGCATTCACTTCTGATTTGTGAATGAAACAAATTTGAAAATGAAAACAATGCTTTTGCTTTTGTTCTGTGAAAATCAAAGCAGCAATGTATAATTGTATTATATATTTTTGAAATATTTTAGATACTTCAGCAGTCGATAATAATGAAATTGTACGAGGCATTATATTAAATAAATGTAAAGAAAAAATTGATTTTTTTCCTGATCAAAAGAGAAAAAAATGGAATCTAGGCAGCTGTTTAAGGTTCACTCTTAGTAATGGATAGTTTCTGGGCCCACTGAGCCCATAATAGTTTCTGGGCCACATTTGCAGGGTTGCAAGCTTCTCGGGCCTTGAATGGAGGGGTTTCTTTTTTGGCAAAGTATAACCGAAGGATGGTTCAATGAAAAAAGGGGAAAATGACATGAATTCTCTCGACTCCTCTCATCCTAAATTCTTCATCATCTTTTTTATTTTTTTTCTATATTTGTATCGAGAAATTCCCATAAAAAAACCCCAACGGACTATCACGAGCTGTTGGAGGACCGAGCGTAGCTACGCACTGCGAAGCAAAGGAAGTATTATAGATTTGATCTTAAGAGGACCCTCTGAAACTTAAGTCAGCGAAAGAGAGATAATAAGATAAAAGCAGGAACTTTATAAGAAAATTGTCTCGTAGAAGTGAAACCCATGATGGGCTTCGCATGCTTAGGGTTTCACAAGGCTAGAGGGCATGTTTGACAAGAATGGGACTCGAGTTGACTTGCAAGCCTTGCTAGTCGACTCGACTACATCATCATTGAGTAAGAAACTCATATATATCTTTGGTATTTTTCTTTAAAATCCGATGCGAGATAAATGAAGCAGAGAGTATAGTGTGGACCTGGGCTAGATGGATGGTGACGAGGCGCGAATATAATTTCATAAATGATGCTACTACTTTTGACTCGTGAAGATTCTTTAAATAAATGTACCATCTAGGAATCTAGTCCTACGTAGGAAAAGGAACCTTCCATCACTTGAGAATCAAACTGAGAGTAACTCGCATCTCTCTTTTCCATCCTTTTACTAAATGACCCAGATTCCCATTTGTCCCATTTAGCACTCCCTTCTCTTTTCCCCTTCTCTTTCTTTCTATTTTTGCTAGCATATAATCAATTTACCCATTACTTTTTCTATATGTTCCTTCCGTGTCTCGAACAAAATCTAATTGTATGGAATCATGTGAATCTGATTAGTCAGAAAACGATCAGACACTTCGTCATTGATGACCGATCTCATATTAAGATTGAGAACTGACGGGAAGAATCCAACTACGCTCCGAAAAAGATGTCGATTGATTATTGAGATTTCCATTACGAACATGGGCAAACCTTTTCGATCACCTGATAATGGAGAGACGATTAAGACAGGTTTCCCAGGGGACTCGACTGACCTAAAAAAATCCACGTCGAGAATGACGAGTGGAAGCAGCAATTCGAGATCTGACGTTAGCAAAAGGAAAAAAAGCTGCCAATCGCAAGAGGGCGAAGCGCGATGAGCGAGGACTGCACTCCTCCTCGGGGAGATAATAATTGCACGCAATTGGCAAGCAAATAAAAACGACCTTTTCTCGGCTCCAATAATTTGAGACGACTTCCCGTTCCCACCCCCCCATTTTTGGACCATCGCCCACCACGAAATTGAAAAGAAGGTCCCCGTCGTTCGCATCGATTCTCCGATTTTAGGAAAAGTTTTTTTTTCTTCTTTCCTGTGGTTATCGCATGTCGTGTCATTGATTGAGATGCTTACGGACTTGGAATCTTGTAAAATCGTCAGGAGGCGGGAAATTCTTATCGCTTTAGTCGGAAGATAACGCCGTGATTAGGGCCATCCTTCCATTCAGATCCCTAACTCAAAATTTATGGTTTTTCTTTTCCTTTTTCTTTCTTATATTAGCGGCTTGGCCAACGATAAAAAAAATCAATTCAGATACGTAATTCTTTGCCCTTCATGTCCTCTAAAAAGGATTATGTTATTTGTCCAATCAATCAGGAGATGATATACTTAATACAAAAATTTAATCGATATACACATGTAATTAAAAAGAAAATAATTGCTTATAATATTTGGAAATGTTAATACCGTGAAAAATCCTCAAATCAATAGATCTTATACACATGTGTCAAAGTTATTCCTAAATAATTTTTTGACTGGCAAAAACTCCAAATCGGTACATTTGTAATAAATTTACGTTTTATTAGTTTTCATTAAATTTGATTAATATCATAGAATAACACAAATTGGTACACCAAACCGGTACATCCATTTATCACCACAAGTCATCAAATTCAGAATTTAACGATAAAATTTAATAGAAATTAAGGAAGAGTAAATTTATCACGAATATAATAATTTGAGATTTTTAATGATAATAAAAATCGTTAAGAATATATTTATCACGAATATACTAGTTTCGGATGTTTCGTATTACTAACCCTATAGTATTCACACGAATTGGGCATGACAACGAAAGAAGCCATGCCCGATTTTTCGTACAATTTTTTAAAAATTTAAAAATTGTCTTTATTATTTCATCTTTTGGATAAACAACGTTGACTGTTCCTCGATCAGGAGTTTAAAATTTTCTAATTTTCTTCATTATTTCATTTTTCGGATAAACAACGTTGACTGTTCCTCAATCGGGCGCCCTATCACGCACGGAGAATTCAAGATCCTCCTCTCTGCTCTTCTTCTCGACCATCCCCACCACGAAAGCTCGAGGTTGACGTGGTGGTTTCGGACCAGCTTCGCGATGGTGGAAGAATGCACGACAAAAAAGGAAACTTCTTTTGACGATTTCCAACCTCCCCTCCCTTTGCGCGATCTGCGTTTCCATTATTATCATCATCATTATTATTCATGTGTCCTTTTCTTTCCCCCCACCTTCTCTTTTTGACTTGGCATTTCGAGGATTCTATAAGCTTCCAAAATAAGTTAAGTTAACCCATATTCATATAGAAAAAAAATGACCTGTTCTTATAAGAAAAATTTGGCAAAAAAAAGAGAACATGGACTTTTAGTTTGGATTGAGGCGAATCCAGACACGCGTTCAAATTAGAAGGGTCACCACACTGCCCGATATAACACGTCTCTAAATAGAACGAAGTTCTCAATTATTCACTCGATAATCGCGCGAAGAAAAATTCAACCACCACTAGCACGTGAATATTTGTGTGGGAACATTGCTGACTACTTTATATATGGAGACAAGTTATATGAATATAAAGAACACGTGAGACTTGACGTCGAGTGATATGGGTCAACATTTCGAGGTCCAATGACTCTATTAAAGTGATTTAAAGTCGTCCGATGCGATAAACCTTCTAATTGAAATTTTCACCCCCGTCGATCGCGGGAAATCGTGGAATTAGGTAAGGCAACGTGAACTACGTACGTGGCCATGGCAATTTGTGCACATGGTAATTGTCTCTTTTCCCTCGCACACGAAAGTTACCTGGAAGCATACATTCGCGTTGACTGGCATTTTGTGGTCAACGTACTTGGGTTCTACACGGGATTCTCGAGTTCCTCGTGCTGCTCGTTTAGTTCTGGAGAAAAACGAATTCAGATCCTCTACGCAACATGGCGGCTCATGGACAAATCAATTTATACTCGCCTAAATTCCAAAACTACTTGAATTTTCCCATGAAAGAGTTGCTAATGATTACATCTTGACAAAAATACTTTCCCAATTTATTCGTTGTATGTTAAGATTATTCCGACTTATCTCTATAATTCTTTTACATGCATGAACATTATTTATCAAATATCTCTTTATTTACTGTGCTCCGAATATTGCAGGTGCATTTTGGGTTCTTTTCTCTGATTTTTTTCTCAAAAGGCGTTTTTTTTTGGGCACCCGACAAGCCGAAAAAACAGAAGGGAAAGTGAAAAGTAGAGGAGAGATTGGGGGAGCACGTGCGAAGGGGAGCGCGTGAGATCTGGGATGCTGGTCGTCGGGGGCAATTATTGGGTTTGACCTGGGGGAGGACGGGACACGTGGAGTCGCCGCCGGCGCAAGGGAATGGAAGAGATGCCCTGTACCTTTCACGTGGTCGTCAGCGATCGTGACGTCCTGGCCCGCCACGTCGACCCCCGTCCAGCTGTCTCCAGCTTGCGCCCCGCGCTTGGCCACGTCAGATACCATCCAGAATGTCCAGACCCGATTTATTTGTTTCTGCCTAATTAATAAAAATATCGAATTAATTTGTTGATGCCATATGAACATTAAATCTCTTCCTAAATCCACGCACGTAAAAAAAAAAAACTCAAGGTAGGTTCTATACCACTTCCTTAAAGATTCTAACGTAAACTCTGGTGAATCGGGATTTTATAATTATAAATAATTGATTTCATTTACATGAGTACTTTTCATATTTGAACAACCAATTTACACAAGTGTGAACGCAATATCTTTAACACGACAAGGGATCTCTTGATGCTGAATATGTTACGTGCCATGTTATGTTCAAGGTTTAAGGGACATTTTAGGTTGAGTGCGCTGCCCATAAAAAGTGAACAAAAGTATGGCATCAACATCACAAAAGCACCCTCATTGGTAAATTCTTAACCTAAACATTTTGTAATTCTGGACACGTGAGCAAATTAATTACATCCAATTTTAATTCATAAGTTCTCGATATATTCTATTTATAGATCATATGGTTAGGAGATAATAAATAATTAATACTTTTACCACTCTAAACACTATGATAGATTGTTTTCGAACATACACATGTCCCAAATTGCATAGCTAATCAATACGCTCGTGCTTCCTTTAATCATGCGCAAAAGTACAATTGCACCTGTTCTTATATTTATTCAATGATGACCGATGGTGTCGGAGCAAGGCTCTCTCCGATGGATACGCATTTCAATAATAAACTTGCCTTCCATCATATTAAAAGAAAGTAAGTGATCGGACAAGAGAGTTTAAATAAGAAGTAACATCTAATGTCCTTGTAAGACAAAAAACGAGGCGGGAATCACGGCATAATCATGGCATGATCAAGCATTAAGTTGCACTAGACGACACGAGATGATGCTAAGAAGTCCCCTCTTAAGGGAAGGATCATGCAAGGTGGATCATTTCACTTTCATTATGATCACAAAATAAATCATTAGAAATTTTTTTAAAAAAAGCGTCATTCCGAATCTCTTGCATTTCAGTGAAATCTAGAACGTCCAATCGTCTCATCGTCTCGAGCAATCTTGCCACCGACATCGATCAATCTCCCAAGAAAGATAGAGATCAATCCGTACGCAATTTGGCTCCATCAGTGGAAAAATAAGAACTTATTTTGCAAATCGAAGTGGTTAAGGTAGATACATCTAAAAAGCGTTGGGGCCTCGATTTCACGTGGCGATGGGCCACCCCGAATTCCATGCGTTTGGTTTGGTGGGTGGGTGTGCAATTACGGCGTGCGAAGGGGTCCCAATCCGAAATAAAGTAAAATTAAAATAATGATAAAAGGTGGAAAATCGGTCCATGGTGGAGAGCCAAATCATCGTGGCTCGCTCATTTATTGCGAGTCCTCGAAGTTGTCCTGTGTTATTCATTGCGCCCGGTCGCTTTTCACATCGGACCTACGAAGGGATTGAATATTTTCAATTTCACCTTTTTTTTAAACCATCGAAAGGCGGAATCTTTCTACTTGGCGTCGTATTAGAAATGGAATAATCCTAATTCTTGGAGCAAGTAGATCTTTAGAGGAATTATTTCCTTAGATGAAATTGCGTGTGGCATTGATTAAAGTAATCGAACTCCACAAGAGAGATTTGGTGAAAGAGGAAATGAAAGAGAAAATTATTAAAAATAACAAGTGTTAAACTAATTGTACCAGTGCCAATTTATTCATGAATTTTCCAACGTGACTAATTTAGAATTAAACATTTTGATAGTCTGCCAATTGAGCCATTCTGACCAATTGCTAACGTGAGTATTGGTCATCATATCTCCTATGTGGCGGTACTTAATGCTGACAATTTTTTTAATTTTTGTTTTAAAAAATGTATTTTTTATTTTTCTTGGCTTAAATAAATAAACAATCAATTTTTTTAGAAAATTATAAAAACTGTTAACGTCAATTAGTCTTGTCATGTAGGAGAATTGGCATTTATGTCAGCGATTTTTTGTTAAAATTGATAAATTAAAAGAAATGATTAAAACTAAATTAACAAAATGATTAAAACTAAATTAATCAAATTAAAAGATCTTGGACTTATTTTTTAAAAATAAATTTCTAAAAAATGAATAGTAAAGGATTAATTAAGCAATAAAACAACTTTTGTGTTTTAAGGAGCGTGAGGTCCCATACTTAATTGCCAATTAATAATTGGTTATTTAGCACAAATATTTAAAAATTATGCTAGGTGAAAGTGATTTCTCATAAAATTTCTCGTCCAATGTGAATACTCAGCTTTGAACGAATCTAAGAGTCTAATATGTACCCTTACATTGGAATAAGATTGTCACTATTTCGAAGGCGACGAAAGAAGTAGTCAATTAATCTAAACTTTTAGACAAAGATGAATCTATCCAAAATGCTCGACCAGAGATTTCCGATAAGGATGAAAAAGCAAATCAGTTCGCAAGAAGAATTCGAAAAGGAAATCCAAATAACCATAAAAAATTACACAATGTTTCGTACGCTGAATATTTAAATATCCTCTGACCCAAAAAAGGAAAATGCTTAAATATTCCGAAAGTGAATTAATAATTGCCGCTGCTTATCTGGCAAACCCCAATGGCCGACTGGCACGAATAAAAGTCAGCTCGGAAATTTCCACGTATTGTAAGTAACGTGTAAGCGTCATTCTTAAAAAAATGGCCTCATTGAAATGACACCATGAGCTGATAATCATTTTTTTATTTTTTTTGGGAGGTGGGGAAAGAATAATCCACCCTGCGAATTCCCCACGAAAATTCCGATAATTATCGACCACGGAATATAAAAAAGGAAAGAAATAATTTTGGCACGTCGTCTCGTCCCCTTGGCCTAGACGAAAGGGCGTATCTTAGCATATTCGCATTTTATAGCAAACACATCGCCTCAATAATTAGGCCTTAATTTAATGACCCCATTTTGCTCTCGTACGAGCAAGCAATCGGGCTTTGCACGACGGGACCTTAGCCGTCGTCTCAGTGGGAAATTATAATATATTATATATTATATATAATATAAAGAACAAGCACCATATGATATTAAGCTAAAACGACAGAAGGCCCCATAAAAGGAGGGGGAAAGACCGATTTTTTTTTTTAATTAGCCATATTTATTATGATTTGTTTTTTATCATCAAAACTTCGCAATTCATGGCTCGCTCTCGGATTTATTGGTCGATTCAGTTCATCGGATCAAATTCCACATTGATTTGGGGTTCTGTCGATTAAATAAAGCAGGTTTCGCCAAATAAAGTCGGTGACGATTCTCATTGCGATGATCATTATCATTTAGGTGAGCTTGTACTTGTCACCGTGACGATTGTTGTGGTTTTATTGTTAGAGTATATCCGTCACATATAATGAATTTAAAATCAAGATCTATATCGTTTCATAGTAATTTTCGAATCGATTTCACAATTACTTAAATTTTGCATTTATCTAGCAAAATAAGTCTTCCAGATAAGAGTTAACCGATTGTCCTTTGGAACTCTTTTGAATAGGACAATACCAGATGATCGATAACTACTAGCTATTCTTTCCATATCTTTTAGGCTCTTGACAAATGATTTATATTCCTAATTTTGTAAATGCTGCTGAGTATGGCAAATGAATCAATCACATTTGAAATGTAAGAGCGCCATATCTGCCATTTCACTACTTTTTTCAAGCTATTAAAAATCCGTATCATCCTTTATCAATATTATCAAATGTAACCGGTAGATAATTAAAACGATCCCAGCCCAACCGGTATCGCGCGGGATAAAATACCGATTTTGACCTGGGCGGGTCATTGAATTGTAATTAAAAAAACCAATATTCGTGCAAAGCCATATATTATGTATCTAGAAAAGGAAAGAGGCAAAAAAAAAGAGAGACCAAAATTGGAAATTACCGGCTCCGCACATTTACCCGCCGTAATTTATGAATATCCAAAACATTTATTTTTTCAAAAAACAAAATCGCGGAGCTGCCGATCAGTTTAAAAAGAAAAATCGAACCAAATGCGAAAATTCTAAATTCTCTCTCTCTACATTTTCCCGTGTGTTTATTGTGTGGACACAGTCGCCGAAGCTGTTCCTCTCTCTACGCTTCTCTCTCTCTCCCTCCCTCCCTCCTTCCTCCGCCGTCGCCGTCGGCTGGCCATCTCCGGCGCTCCGGCCGCCCTCCGCCCCGCGCTCGAACGAAGAAGAACGTTGGCGCGACAAGCGCAGAAGAGATTTCTCACCGCGCGCCTGCGAAGTTTCTGGGAATCCGACCGATTGAGAGAGCGACTCTGTTTTCTTAGCCTCTTTTTTCTTCCTTTTCGCTTTTCTGTAAGTTGCGTCTGTAATATGCGCGTGATTTCGAGTTCGGCGTCGCGTCGTGTACATGGGCATTGCGCGTGTTGAGGATTTGAGCTGTACAGCGAGGTTGTTGTTTGTTCCTTGTTATGTTTAGCTAAAGTCAACCCCGAGCTGCCGGGTGGCGGGAGAGCTCGGGGTGTGGATCGGGAGTCGCCATGGACGCCGGGAATCGGGGCCGGATCGGCGAATCGGAGCCGGCGAGTGATTACTATCTGCAGAAGTTCAGGCTCTACGAGACTCGCTCGGTACGTCGCATTGCTTCTTCTTCCTCGCTCGATTTCTCTATTTTTGAATCGTTCTTCAAGTGTCGCGATGCGATTCGATCTGGTTTCCTCAGTTCGAATATGCATCGCCTTCTTTTCTCGCCGTAAAAATTGCTTTTTTGCTTGCGTTCACTGGTTAACTAGAACCTGCTGGTGTTGAAGTTTACTCGGTGATTTTTGTTCATGGAAGCTTTCGGTTGATTTGGCGTGAATCTATTTTCTTTTTAATGCTCAGTTCGGCGATTTCTCTCATACTTAAATTTTTTCGCGTTCGGTTTTCTGTTTCGGTTGAGTTCACGTGACAAAGAGTGTTTTTTGAGGCAAATTGCGAAGCGATTAAGGGCTATGTCAAGTGGCTACGGAATGATAATTTGAGTGCTCGTTTATCTGATTTTTGCTCGCTTGTTGCAGAAATTTTATATGATCGGAAGAGACAAGAGCAGGGGTATCTGGCGAGTTTTGAAGATCGACAGGGAAGATGCCCTTGAGCTTAACGTAGTCGAGGATTCCACGACCTATACGGAGTATGAGTGTTTAGAGCTGCGGAAACGGATACACGAAGGGAACCTGAAAACGGGCGGCCTTAAATTTGTCACCACTTGTTATGGGATCATTGGTATGTAGCGAGGGAATTTCGTGTTTCATCGACTTTGCTGGTGCCATTTGCAAGCTGTTACCTTTTACTCTTTCTTTATAGGTTTCATCAAGTTCTTGGGACCCTACTACATGCTGCTCATAACAAAGAGGGAGAAGATCGGTGCCATCAAAGGCCAAACCATATATGCTATTACCAAGAGTGAAATGCTTCCGATTCCAAATTCTACTGTTCAGTCCAATATGGCTGTTTCTAAGGATGAGAACAGGTCTTTTGTCCATTCTGCATGTAAATGTAACAACGTATTAACAGTACTATGAAATGACTAAGATTTTGCATTCAGACACACTTGTTATCTCTGTAATTAAATTTCTGATGGTGATGTCTGGTTAGTTGCTTGGCCTTCAATTTAAATTACTTTGCTGTTCTCTGTTTCGGATTTTGGCATTTGTTTCCATCCTAGAGAAGCTATACTTCGTGAGGTAAACTATATACGTGACTTTATGGCGATTAATTTTTCAGTTCAGCGGTGGAATGTATATATACAATAGTCTGTTTCTGCCCAATACTCAATACTCATTTATGTGTTAATAGGCTAGATTGCTAGGCGCACATCTTTAACGATCTCAGTAGAGCAACTTAATGGCGTGATTATGTTCTACATAGTTATTCCAGTTGTCTAAGGCCATTGCCAGTTCATTTTCCACAAATGCACAGGGGCAAACTTCATTGCTGTTTTGATGTTATTGTAACATGTTGAGTGAGACAAGGTATCAGAATGGTTTTTGAGGGGAACCACTCTTTCCTTATCCCTTTTGTTGTTCTATTTTTATCCTGAATATTTAATAGCTGCTTCTGAGAGTTGGTTCTCCTCTATGCTCTCTTCCAGATATGCTTTAACACGTTCTGGATTTTGTGTTTTGTCTTTTGTCATAGATACAAGAAGCTCCTATGCATGATGGATCTCAGGAAGGACTTCTTTTTCAGCTACTCATATCATGTTATGTGTAGCCTTCAGAAGAACTTTGGTGACCGTGAGAGTCGGCAGAACTTGTATGAGACAATGTTTGTGTGGAATGAGTATCTAACGCGTAGTATTCGGTATAACCTCAAGAACACCTTATGGACGGTTGCATTGGTATATGGATTCTTTAAGCAGGTAAGAGATACTGGTAATTCATGTTAGCAGAGCAACCTGAGGTCCGCATTTTTGTAGGGGCTCCTTCATGCATAATGGGCTTATACCATTTTGTTTTTAGGAAACTGGAATAGACCCTCACACTGGGATGACTGGACATAGCGGTCTTTTATTTTTCTGCATAACTTTGATTCCAAAATCTATTGTTGAGCCGTCATTTATGTATTTGGCATCTCTTGTCAGTACTTGTTAACGCATTGAACCCCTCCTCAGGAGGTTTGGAAATGGCAATTTATACATCATGGCTTAATTTGTGGAGCTAGATGAAGGGTGTTCATAAAAGTTTAACTTCTGTCCTATGCAGACTATTAAAGCTACTAAGATGAGAAGTTCAGTGCTTGCAACTGACAATATGGTCTTTCTTTGCTTGAACCTGCAGGTTAAACTTTCAGTGTTGGGCAGGGATTTTTTGTTGACTCTAATTGCCAGACGCTCACGCCATTATGCAGGCACCAGGTATGGGCATCCTTTATCATAAAAACAGGAGGCAAAAGAACCCAATGGTTTTGCCATCTTTTGGAGGCCTTCTTTCCTTGACGCCCGTCTTCACTGTAACTTGTACCTGTGTTTCTTTTCCTTCTTCTACACGTGAAGCAATGAAACAAATATGGAGTATTACAACTTTCCCGACTTAAACCTGACTCCTCAATTGGTTGATGACCTCTGATTCTTTCACATCATTTTCTTTCCCTTTTGACTACAAGTCATAGAGCAGATCATTCCTCTAGCACACATTGCGTTTTGCTCTTACTTTATTGGCACGAATTGAAATTATATTTATTCTTCTCTTACTGAACATGGACGCTAATCATTTACTTCTCGTTTTTCTCCCTAGATATTTAAAAAGGGGTGTAAATGAGAGGGGTAAAGTGGCCAATGACGTGGAGACGGAACAAATTGTTGAAGATGTTCCTGGAGGATGCCCGAACCAAATAAGCTCCGCCATTCAAATCCGGGGCTCTATCCCCCTTTTTTGGTCCCAGGAAACTTCAAAATTGAATCTCAAGCCTGACATTATTTGTATGACAAGAACAGAGCTGTTTTGTTTTGTCCTTGTTTTTACCTGTATCTTTCTGACTTGACCTGCTGTATGCAGTATCAAAGAGGGATTACGAGTATGCAGCAACAAGACTTCATTTTGATAACCTTGCCATGAGATATGGGAATCCAATTATAATATTAAATTTGATCAAGGTAGCCATACTTTAAGAATCTTGCAGTATTATGATTCACTTTTGTTGTCACTATTAAGTGCTTATACTTCCTCTAATAAGCATTAGGAAGCTCTCATAATTTTCCATTACTTACCTTTTGTTCTCCTTTTCTAAAATGTTCATGTCAAACAGACACGTGAAAAAAAGGCTCGAGAAACTGTTCTTCGTGATGAGTTCTTGAATGCCATCAGATTCATCAATAAAGGTTTGACTGAAGAGAATCGCCTGAGGTTTCTGCAGTTGGATCTACATAAGCACTCAAGAAAGTAATTAGATATTCACTTTTTTATTATAAGGACTTTGATCTTCTTTTAATAGTGCAATTGGCATAATCCTTTTCGCCCGTTTTTTCCCCAACAGCAAAGGTAACAACGCGTTGGCACTTCTTGGCAAGGTGGCCAAGTATGCACTCAACCAAACTGGCATATTTTACTGGCGAGCAGCAGGAAATTCAGAGCAAGAGGGAACAATGATCACATCGAACCTAGGGTAAGTCTTTTTTACTTATTTTGCGAACGTTGTTAGATTATATGTGCACTACTTTTCCAAAGTTGATGTAGTTTTAGTCGTTAAGTCCTGTTCAGGCAGCTAATATGATGGAAAACCACTTCTTTTGGTGCAGGAAAACTGGAAAGGCTGATTTCACTTTACCAGAACTTTCCAACCGAATTGAGGATTCTCAGTCTCAGAGCATGCAAACTCAAACCGCTGATGGCAGGGGCAGCTCTAGTGGAAATTCTGGTCTGAAACCTCCAATGTTACAGAAAGGGGTGCTGAGGACCAACTGCATTGACTGCCTAGATCGCACAAATGTTGCCCAATATGCATATGGACTGGTTTCCCTTGGAAGGCAGCTGCATGCGTTGGGAATTCTAGACTCTCCCAAAATTGATCTGGATAACCCTTTGGCAGAAAATCTAATGGATCTCTATGAATCAATGGGTGACACCCTTGCGTTGCAGTATGGTGGTTCTGCAGCACACAACAAGGTAACTTACAATATTTATTTGATCTCTAGGAACAATGATGTTGAAGTATAATTTGGTGCCATTCTTAGTAGCTGTCGTGGTGTTAAATTTAGTGAAAAGAAAGGAAACAAATCAGTCCAAGAACAAGCAATATCTAACTTATCTCTAACCAATTAGATGTGTTAAAGAGAGAACAGAACATGTTACATTGTCAAAACGGAAGCCTGAAGGTTCACAATTCCAAACAAAATTGACCAAACAAGAGAGAATACATCTGCATCAAGTGTGAATAAAGCCACTGAACGTGTTTGTAGATTCTGATTTTCTGCTGCAGATATAATTGTTTCTCGAGGTTTTATTACTTCTGAAAGAGAGTTGTAATTGTTGTTCCTTGGATGCTCGGAAGATTTAATCACAAACAATGCCCCGTGATTATTGACATGCAGGATATTAGTGTTCCGTACATTGAGATTCAGGAATTTGATGTATCCATGATTTTCATAACTGGGTTTAGATCTTATATGTATTCAGCTATGAGCATCATAACCATGAATTTCAATTCGCACATGCTTCTTCTACCTGTGAGGTCAATTCTGCAAATTTCTACTTTATTTGTTATTTCAAAGGGTTTCCAATACGCGAACCTTGTGAAATTCGGCTTCATGACCTTTGACTTGGGGTTTCTTCTGAACAATTGTTTATGTAAGCATAGACACCATTGGCTTACTTCCTTTGATTGAAAAATCCAAATTTAAAGTATGAGAATCTCGATCTTTGAATTTGATATTCTCATTTTATTTCTTCCAATTTCTTCTAATGATCTAACATATCTGATCCAGTGCCGAAGGGAATGTGGGTGGGGATGGAGTCCAGGGATTCCAATCCGCTCACATGCTAAACTTACCCAGTGAAAAAAGAACTTGATATAGATCACTTAGCATCAAAGGGCAGATACTTTAGCTTTGACATAAGCGAAATGCTCAGCAAATTAACCAAGAAATGGTCGATGGATATTTGTTGATTTTATTAAATTTCTACATATTTGTTGATTTTATTAAATTTCTACATGCACCACTATATCTTCCAATGCCTCAATCTTGTTGGCGATTGTCAGATTTTTTCTGAGCGAAGAGGTCAGTGGAAACCTGCAACGCAGTCCCAGGAGTTTTTCAGAACTATACAACGGTATTACAGCAATGCCTATGTGGATGCCGAAAAACAAGCTGCCATTAATGTGTGAGTGCCATTTTTTCTTTCATGAACTCCGACTTTGATTTATGAGCCTCAGGTACTTTTGAAACTGTATTTTAAGCGTGATGTGTGTATACAAATGTTATATGGTTGGTGTAATATTTGGCTGATTTGTTTATCAGGTTTTTGGGATATTTTCAGCCCCAGCTGGGTGAACCTTCGTTGTGGGAAGGAAGGCGTCATCTTAACTATGTTGATGAGAACACTCGGTACAAAGAGTTATCTTTCTTTATTCTTAAATTCTGTTAGATCTATGTCATCGGCTATCCATAGACTGGATCAATACGATTTATACTAAGGGATCATAATGGTTCGCATTCCTTTCAAGTTGCATATTGTTGTAATCTTTTGAAATATGTATCATGTCCATGATAGAGCTACCGTCAGCTTAGTTTGAGTTTTTTCTGGGATGCATTCCATCAATGATAAATGTTAAATGTCCTAGATATTTATGGTTCTTGTGTAATTAATCTTACATCAAGTCTAAAGGGACACGGGTTTGTGAATAGGTGATTGAATAATGAGGTAAGAAGTGCCTGGCATCTCCCTCATGTCTTTTATATCTGCTATTCAATCAATGTTTCTGGCGAATAAGCACAAGTGATGACTTAGTGCTTTTTGAACGTGGATCTGTTTTTTTTTTTTAACTGAATAAGAAGGAAAATTACATATATTCTTCTTCTTCTTCCCCACAACAACAGATCGTTGTTTTTATGAGATCTGGAATACATATATGAGAAGGTAATTGTAACTTTTGTTTTTTGTAGGTCATTAATGAAAAGATCACTATCTGATGGAAACATTCCTTGCGAAAGCGAAATGCCTATAGCAACCAAAAATCTAATTCACAATCGGCCTCTTATTGGACAAACACAAGGAGGTAACCGAGGTCTTTCAGAGTCTTCTCCAGAGATCTCAGCTGCTGAAAGTGATGACTCTACTTTCAGGTCTCTCTCTCAGATGATGATTTTAATGTACCTCCCCTATATGCAGTTATAGATTAAGATCCTTCTATTGGTGCAATAGGAACTTGAGCTCATGCTTGAATTCTGAGAATTGTAATTCTCTCCAGGGATGAATATGTGATGTTTACAATTTATCTTTCTTCTAATGAGGGCTGTCCTTGCAGATTATCTGCTAATTTGCTAATGGGTATCAGTCTCTGTTGCAGATATACCCCGACAGTTGCTTGCAGGCAGCCGTCCAATATTATCCAAGAGGATGCATCCTGGCAAGAAAGTGATGACACCAGTTATGATGGTCATGATGATGAATGGAATTTTACCAACTTTCTTGATGTAGATGGGCTATCTTCCTCGGCAAACTCTTGTGATGATGAAGTTTATGAGAGGTATGAAATGGTTGAGAACTTTGCAGTACTTTGCAGTATCACTTCTTGGAGGAGACTTGTTTTCTCTTCTTGTTTATTTTATACAGCGAACCTTCTACTCTTTCTTAATTATGGCCACTGTGTCCCAAAGTCAACCAGAAAGCCACATCGATGCATGAGATGAAATGGGATATATTTCTAATGTTATCTGATATTCAAACTCGTTATTGGTTTTAATGGCTGCAGGTCATCTATTGCGAGTGTATCTCTGGGAAATTTTATCAGTGGACCAAAAAATGATGTGATCAGGCATGCAAGTGCATCTAGGCCCAAGTTGGAGGTTTGTTCTCTTTCTTACTAATAAAGTTTAGATATTCTACGTTTGCTCTAATCATTTTAAGAGATGTTTTGAGAACAAGCACATAAAAGAATTTGAATTTCAAGCAGAATTCTTATTCCATTTCCTTAATGCTTTTAAACACTGAATCAATGATGTGATGTAAGACACGATAGGCTATGGTTGATATGTCAAATTTGGTTGGACTGCAAGCTAGATTGCAGTTCCCATCCCTGTTACCCTCATCGGTGGCAAATTTTTATATCACATGCCTGGTGGAACTTTCATGGCATTCCTTCCCAATGGAATAACACCCATAAGGGAAGGACAACAGCTACTCATTTCCATAGACAACAATAATCAAAATCACTTTTTATAATCTCAGCTTCTCCTTCACATGCTTCGAGTTCTGGGACTTTCTGATGTAATAATCCATTGAATCAGACACACTATAGCAATTTGCGTTTTCCGTTATAAGCACAGTCTGTGTTAGTCACAGTGAAAAAGAAGGATGGTGATGCTGTATCAGTATTTTGAGTAATTCCATTCTCTTCTGTATACCCAAAAAATATCTTTATTCCTTTTGGACCTGTTAATTCTCCACATCAGAGCAGAATTTACCATAGATATAGTTAAATGTATACTACTAGGATATGGTCACTTGTTTTGTCTGTCATTGTGAGTTCCGAGTTGCACAACACAGGGTAGTTTTGTGATTCTAGATCAGCTGCTCAAAAGTGAAGTGCTCACTGCATTTCTTCATGTGCATCTAAATAAACTTTGATAAATATGATGGAACAGGAACAGGAACTTTTTTCCTTTGGTTAATCTAGATTTTCTTTTATAAAGAACCACAATAAGTTCTTACACAGAAGGGTGCATGAAGTTTTGAGTTTTGACGGCAAAATAGTCGCCATCCCCCGCTTTTTCAAATAGCCTATTTCTTTCTTGCCTCTGATAAGTACATTTGTCTTTTCCTCATTTTAGAGAAAGGAACAGGCTGGGAGTGACCTCAATGACGGTGGAACTGTCCACTACTCTGATGACTTCGGACGCTGGGTAACTGATGGCGGAATGTTGTTCCACTGATGACTGCTTACAAGTTATACAAGAACCAAACATGACAAACTCATAAATCTTCGATTCAACCCATCCCAAGGATTCGGGTTTCTTGTAAATATGAATAAACGGCACATCCTTGGCAAAGGGGGGAAAAAGAACACACCAAAATGATTCCGTCAGAAGTAGAAGATGATAGTTTCCTCCCTCCAAGCCGAAGTCATGTTGGGGCCGTGTAAATCTCAAGCATTCATTTGTCTGCGCGCAAGTCCGTTGCAATTGTCGATCACTACTAGCGATTCACTAGGAAGGGTAAATTTAAGTCGCCAAAATCTCTTTTGAGCTACTTAGCGGGAAACAAAATCTCTATAGAGCTCTCAATTGTAACCCAATTTTCCCACTTCTCTTGTCGAATTTTGTAAATATTTTTTAGCCTCTTGCCCTTGGGCTTCAATATATAGTCACAGGTCTCATTTTGATTCATTAGCAGTTGATCTCCGCTCCAAATGCACAAAGTCCTGATTTTTCGCTGTTTTTCGAGTAGCAGGGTATTGAGACTTTAGCTCGTCACAAGTGCCAGCCGTGCAAGGGCTGAGAGATCAATTGCTTTCATTTCTGCGTGGTTAGTAAATGGTCATAGCACGAAAGAAAAAAGGACAGACGGATCGTAGGAGTTTTCTCAGTCGGCTGAGGTTTTGGACAGAGGCTTTCGTGAACGGGTGGGAAAAAGATGGGTATTCCGCATGGAACGTCGCCTATGCAGGGACGTTGGGAGCCCACACGCACTTCAACATCTTCAACCTCGAATTGTCCATCATAAAACTTTGCCCTCCTTCGGGATTTTGGTATTTCGTACTTAGGCAAAGCACCAACTTTCCATAACGATAGTTGCAACTTTCTCAAAAAGATGTAACACCGAACAGGTGCGGAAATCATGGGCAATCTTGATGTCTTTTTATGTCTCGGGTTTTTCAGGTTTAACTAAATTGGATCGAGAACTCACCTCTAATCATATATATGCCTTTGAGCCACCATATGTAATACTCTCTCTCCATGCTGGTTTGAAACCTATATATGAGCTGGAGAAAGAGGCCAACGATGATAGACGAGTGTCTTCGAAAAGAGGCAATACAGAATAAGACTAAATATATTAATATAATAATTAGCTTAAAATTACTTCATTGGTGATATCTATACATTTTAAAATGCATTTTCCCATGGCTTGAATGCCATGACGGCGTAGTATAATTCTGCTTCGCTTTAATTGAGGTCCAATTCTCATGTTGTCATTCAGTGGCTTCATTCCTGGCAGCCAGTAGCAAACAATATTTGCAATCACGCTTGATACTTTTACCTGATCAGACATGCACGAGATACCGGCGTCCCCGTCTAACTAGTGACTGTATGCCAAATCGCGTCATTCCAAAAAATATCGTCCCATTAAGAACATCTGTGCGTTCCAAACATTCTTAAAACTACATTGTCTGACTTCGTCAAAGAACAGAAACAAATTCAGACTCGAAAACAACCATGGATAAATCTCCAAGAGTACTGGTATAGTTGAATGGTGCCCTCCATTAAAAAAAAAAAAAAATCTCAAATGAGTGACGTCTACAAAAATTAGGAAAGACAGATCACACGTCATTCCCAGCCGGCGTCATTTGCTGGTACAACAGGCGTTGCAACAACAGGCGTTGCACCTACTGGTGCGGCCACGGCATCCCATCCATCAACTGCCACTGGTGCTGCTCCTGAGAAGAGGTCAAGCAACAATCAGAAGATAAGAAGCACAGCAAATGAGAATGCTGGATCCAACAAGCAATTTGTGTTCTCGGTTGTTTGAACCACAATAAATTAGATTAATAAAGATTGGCCCAGCTTCCATATGCTAATCAAGAAATAAAGATATGATGTTTGCCAACAATCAGTACCTTGCTCTGGTGCCCAGGTTGCAGCTGGCACGGCAGCAATCGCAGCTGGGGGAGCAGCTTCACCAGCCCATGAAGCATCGGGGATTTGGGAAGTCCATTGGTCAGCACCAGAGTAATCTGGTAGTCCATATTCAGCTGGGGCGACAGCGTCCTCTTCTTCTTGTTGCTTAGTCTCCTCTGGCTCTCTATAGAAAAATAAGTCCACCTATGACAAGAATTTTCCCTTAGTCAGAAGGGATATCTGGAGCGTTTCAAATGAAGAATAAGGTCACATCCAATCCATGCTAGTCTAACGGGGATGACACTGGGGTAAAAAATGCAAGTAATTTCGTTCCTCCTATTAAATTCCGCATGTTGCAAATATTAATTATTTGTTTGGACTGCCTCGTTATTCTCCCTACAGAGTACCATAGCCACCATATTCCTCCAAAGGCTCCAGAAAAAATACTAAGGGAACCACAACAGAGATATTTTGGAATTACCATCACATCCCACTTATGACCCATGGGAATGGTACCACGCATCTGTAAGACCATCCTTGCCAACAGCCAAAAGAGACATCCGATGCTGTCTTTTCCCTTGTTGTTAGCAGGGATGCCGATATCGACATATCGCATTGGTGAATCAGTATCACAGAAAGCAATGGTGGGAATGTTTCCAAGAGCTGATTCCTTGATTGGCTGCAAGAATGAAAGGTATTGAAATTTATTGAGGACAGAATATGGAAGTACTTTGCCACGACGGTCCACAGCTAGAAGCTAACACAAAACAGAGAACTTGCCAAACCACGGTACCTGTAGAAAGGAAACTTTACCTGGTGATCGGTTCTTGGATCAGTGAGAATGAGCAGACGAGGCTCACAAAATGAGGTCTGGAGCTGGTTAGTGAATGTTCCGGGAGTGTGCCTTCCGGCAATTGCTTGAGCACCCGTGTATTGGGCAAACTTCAAAATGGCCCGTTGACCATATGGTCGGGCAGACTGAACAATGATATCCTGCGGGTTCTCAATCGCCACAATAACTCTAGCTGCCAGCTGAAGTTTCTCCCAAGTTTTACCAAGATTGATAATGTATATACCTGAGAACCCGAAAGTGAGATAGTCGCTGAAAATAAAGAAAAGCTTATTCTTCAAGCATACCGAAATATGATTACTATTCACATTGCAAGTGAACTCCCTGTACATGCATCTGTCTAAAGCATAGCATTGCATAATCTGGGGAAAAAAATATCCAGCAAGGATGGGACAAAATGTCATGCTATGAAAGAACTGGAGCTCCAATTTCAACATCGAAAAACGTAGCCAACAACCGAGCTCCATTGTTTTATTCAATTTTGGAACTTTCAAGTTGAGAAGTATCTAACAAAACATGCCGAATCTGCACCCAACGATCGAGGGTGCAGAACGGGATGGGAAGGTCCAACTTTTTTTTTGGGGGCTCAGGCAAGCCGATTCTTGACAAAGCACAACGCTACATAACGTCTCGCTATGAAAGAACTGGAGCTCCAATTTTTCGACATCGACAAGCGTAGCCAACAATGAGCTCCATTTGTTTCATTCAATTTTGGAACTTTCAAGTTGAGAAGTATCTAACAAAACACACCGAATCTGCGCCAATCGATCGAGGGGGCGGAACGGGATAGGAAGGAACTTCTCCTAGCATCTCAAATGTGCACAAAATGACCAGAGACATAGGCACACAACCAACAACTTCTCCCAAGTAACACTACGCTCGTGCAGTAACATCGAAAGAACTTCGACATAAAAACACCGTCTGTAAGCAGCTCAAATCCCAGCAACCAATACGCATCCCACGGAGGCGCAACCGCACATCGCCAATCAAAATACGAACGATTTCACATCACGTCGAGCCCGAGCAGACGGCAAAAAATAAAAAAAAGTTTTTTTTTTTTTTGGGGTCTCCGGGGAACGGAACGCACCGTCGTTGCGGCGCTTGAAGACGTAGCGCTCCATCTGGAAGTCGCAGTTCTTGGTGCCGAGGTGGACCTGCGCGGCCAGCATCATCTGGATGTCGGCCTCCTTCTGCGACAGCTGCTTCGCCGGCGCGCCACCGGCGGCGGCGGCGCCCGAGGTCGCGGTCATTCCCGTCGCCATCGAGGAAGTTTCCGAGGATCGGGAAGCTCGCAACCGCGGGAAGCGCTCTGAGGAAGTGAAGAAGAATAAGCTAAAAGCGGCTCCAGCTCTTCGACGTGGCGACGGAGGCCCTGCATATAAACGAGCTCGATTCGGACGAAACCCTAGCTCCACCGCATTGTCGATTTTGCCCTCGCTCGAACCGCGTTATCGCCAAAATGACCTTTGACCTTCCGGATCGCCTCGTTGACTACGGGCCAACCGGGCTTTGCCAGAAATATCCGGGCGGGCCGGGCCGGGCCAAGCTCGACTCGCCCGAAATTCGCTCTCCGCAGGACACTCGCGCCACCTCGCAGCGGTGAAGCCGAAAGCTTTGGACTAAAAGGTGTGTAAAATGAATAGCGCAAACTGAGAATTGCCCTATCCGGATCAAACCGACCGATGCAGCCTGGTCAACAGAGTGACTCAGGAACTGTCATATAGCCTGCAGTCGGCGGCGTAAACTCGGGGCGACCCGCAGAGACCCATCTTCCACAGGCCGCGGGTGAGTCGCGTAATGGGGACGAGAAGTTTCGAACTCTTTCCCGCTGATTGAGGGGCGAGGCGCGAACTATCTTGTCCACCGCGGATGGGTTACAAATTTATTTATTATTTCTTAAAGAAATTAATAAAATAAGAATTAAATATTATCTCATCTAACAATGCAATAAGTTATCGTATAATAATTCTTCACTTATAATTATTTTTTTTTTGGTAAAGTTCTTCACTCATATATATATATATATATATATTTTGCGTAAAAGTTAAGAATATATATTAAGCTTTGGACAAATGAATAAGAATTCGGCATTATAACTCACACTTTAGCTATGGGGGTAGGGAGAGTGTGAGGGTGCCGAATCAAAAAAATACAGAGAGAAGGAAACAGAAAGAACCGATCGCCTAAACTACAAGTAAAAAAGACCAACGACCCTCAGCACCTCTCCAAAGAGCGAAGAGACGGAGGGGAGCTAGGAAGAAGACGTGGAGCTGAAGATGGACGGATCGAACCCCCAACTTCTCTGGAGTCGCTTGTTTCTTGGAGTAGGCGGGACATTAGAGAACAAAAGAGCCTTATCCTTCACAACCTTGATCAAGTGATTCTTCATGGCCGGAATTGCCAAAGAGTCACCTCGAAAGATGATAGAATTCCTTTTTTTCCATATGAAATGGCATAAAGCCCCAAAAAAGAAACGGGCAATACTGTGAAAAAAAAATTTGTCGGATAGGCATTTGAGAGCCTAAGAGAGGTTGTCCTTCCAAACTTTGTTCTTCCAAGGTAAATTACATCTAGAAGCCCAAAAGAACGCAAGAGTCGCAGACGTTGTGCACTCAAAGAACAAGTGGTCCACAGAGTCCGGAACGGAGCAGCAGAAAGCGCAAATAGAGAACTCAATCCTCCCATAAGAGAGAAGAAGAGTCTAAGTTGGCAGCTTATTTTTTGCGAGCAACCACAAATGAAATTGAAATTTGGGTGCAAGGTCATTGTCCCAAATAAGAGGAGCCCAAGACACTCGATTCTTTTTAACCCCGATGTATTTCCGTGCGAGGCAACGAGAACGAACTCGATGGATCTTCTCGCCAGTGAAGCGGTCGAGAATCGGTAGAAAGAATGGGTATAGTAATTCCCATATTTGCGAGGAGATCTCTCAAAGAAGCACCCGCGGGAGAGTAAAGGTCCGCCACTACAGAATAGCTTGGAAGGCGACAGCTCTCCATAAGGTCCGGTGGGATAAGTAAGAGAAGCAGGCCACATTCCAGCCAATGGTCATGCCATAAGGAGACAGAGAAACCGTGGCCAATCTTCCAAAAGAAAGAGAGCCTAAAATGTCTTCACTCATAGTTATTTCTATCACTATATTAAGATTTGTTACTCTGGCTTATCATGCACTGTTTTCAATCGGAGGAATTGGGTCAACCTATGGTTAAGGACAGTGTCGCAAGGTGTGTCAACTCAGCTGTGGGCTTTTAACCCACCCCTACTTACTTCAGGCGTAGGAAGCTACTATACCTGCCTACTCGGTAGTAGCCAAAATTAATATTCTAACATGGTGTCAATCTTTATCACTGTGAGGTCTCCTAATTCTCTGTCTATCTTTTTCTTCTCAACAGAGAGGGAATAAGAGGATAGCGCGGGATCTTTCACCCTAAGGCGGTTCTCTCACCTGTTTACTCCATGAGTCTTTTAAGGATTTGCTTGGGTTTATGCACGACCTTTCTTCAGCGAGAAGAATAAAAATAACCGGTTCTATGGGATCGGACCGGAACCGTTGGCCCCAACTTTCGACTCACCTCTAAACCCTCGCCACCGTCTCCTTCTCATAAACCCTCCCGTCTCTTTCTACTCCTCCGAAATCGCCGCGCGCGAAAATGGTGGCGCCGTCGTCGAAGCCCAAGAGGCCTCGGCCGGCCTCCGCCGCCGCCGACCCGGGAGACGTCGAGCTCCTGAAGTCGGACGTGGCCTCCTTCGCCTCCTCCCTCGGCCTCTCCTCCTCCCTCCCCTCCTCCGGCTTCAACGACGCCGATTTCCGCCGGAAAGGCCCCCTCAAGGCTCGCGCCGCGGAGGCGGATTCCAGCCCCGCCGGCCGTCGCGGCGACGACCGGAAGAGCAAGGGCAAGGGCGGTTCCGGCGACGCCCGTCGCGATAAGGACGCCGATTCCAAGGACGATGGGCCGGCGCGGACGCCTAAACCCAAGGCCAAGCGTAAACCTCCGGTGCTGTCGATTGATGAGAACGGCGGCCACCGCGGTGCGGGCTCGTCGTTCGATAAGTTCAGGAACTTGCCGAAGCTTCCGCTGGTGAAGGCGAGCGCGCTGGGCGTCTGGTACGTGGACGCGGAGGAGCTGGAGGCGAAGGTGGTTGGAGAGAAAGGGAAGAAATTGGAGGTGAGCAATGTGGATGAGTGGAAGGCTGTTGTCGAGGAGAAGAGGAAGCTCGGGGAGAGGCTGATGGCGCAGTATGCGCAGGATTACGAATCCTCGAGGGGGCAGAGCGGGGACGTCAAGATGCTCGTCGCGACACAGAGGTCGGGGACAGCCTCGGATAAGGTGTCGGCCTTCTCGGTCATGGTCGGGGATAATCCGATGGCCAACCTGCGGTCGCTCGATGGGCTAATCGGTATGTATTTAGGAGTTCCTCTCTTCGGCAAATGGCTGCAAGTGACTTTGGTTTCCTGGGTTCTACATATGCTTAATTGTTCTGTAATTTTGTATTGTTGTATAAACTGACCGCTGGTACTTCTTGCTGACTTAAATTTGAAGCTAGATTCCCTTTTAATGCTTATAAAGTGCTCCCGACGTTGCATCTTGGACGATGTTCTGAAGTTGTGAAGTTCAAAATGGGCTAGCTTTCTGAGTTTCTATCTTCAGAAGAACTTTTAGCCTTTCAAGTTGAATGTTTTCGTGAATCCTTTTTGTCACTGGGAACGATCTCATGTTGTGTTGATATGGTAATGGACTCAATAGCTTCTTGCCTAGTGTGAGGAGCAAGACTCGTGTTTAAGGAGAGATGTTGAGCTGGCAACTAATCAAACCATGTTTAGATTATTGATGATGCATACGGCATTTTGAATTCTTTCTTCTACTTTTTCTGGAGTTTGCTTCATCTACTTCATCATGCGTGTGGTGTGATGTGCGTGTAGCCCTTTGAAGGCTGTAGGCACAGTTCTCTAGGTTTTATCCTATAACCTGAATGCCTTTATCTTTCGATTCATAGAGTTACCGAGGTTTGTTTCAATTACCTTTCTGTGTTTCGTTTACCAGTTCTAGACCGAAAAAGGTGTAATTCAATGAATTGGGTTGTTTTGGTATCTGCCTCTTCTTCAAATGTTGTGATTGTATGTTGCATGACTGCCGGTTGTTTTTCTGAATCAATGCTTTTCTTTGTTAGACCATGGGAGAATTGACTGAAATAATCCTCTAAACCGAGAACCTATGTCCGTTAATTCCACTATATTGCTATAGACAGATATTCTGGTCATCATAATGTAGCTGACTGCTGATGAAATATCTGCGCTCGAGTTTAGATGGATAATATCTAAACACTTTCTTTTTTTAGGAATGGTGACTTCAAAAGTGGGGAAACGTCATGCTTTAACTGGCTTTGAAGTACTGAAAGAATTGTTCATTTCAAGGTTCTCTCTCTCTCTCTCTCTCTCTCTCTCTCTCTCGGTGAAATCCCAATTCTGGCTGCTGCTTTGCTGTTAATTTTTGAGAAGAGCCTTGTGTGGGTGCCATCTGCCTCTGTGCATTACATTTATTGTTAACCTGGCATTCCCATCTTTTTGGGCGAAAAAAGAAGGAATCTGGCATTCCCATTTCAAGTGTCTTTGAGTCACTGATTTCTCTTGAACCTATGTTTGCCCTGGCATGGTGCAACTCTGGATGATGAACTACTGTGATCCTGCTTTAAAATTTATGCTAAAGTTTATTGTGTACATATTTGATTATTAAACCACTTTTCCTACTTCTTGTTAGTCTATTACCTGAACGTAAGCTGAAGACCCTCTTGCAGAGGCCACTAAATCATCTTCCAGAGACAAAGGATGGCTACTCCCTCCTGCTCTTTTGGTACTGGGAAGACTGCTTGAAGCAGAGGTATGCATTAATTAAAGCCTTAGTAGTCTGCAAATGGATGATCCTGCTAGAACTAACTAGTCCGCATGCTTCATCTTTTATTAGAATATTGAATTATACATGTGGTCACGTGCGGAGACCTATCTATCTTATTGAGAACAGTAGACTGGAAAGAGAGTGAAGGAAGGAAAGAAAAACTTTCACAAAAGGATGCCTTTGGTATGATATATTACTGACATACACTATAGATAATTGAAAAACTGAAAACTATTATTTTCATCTAGTGAATAGATGATGCTACTCATTGATATCTACTAAATCAAACATATTTACTCATTTTCAATCTGTAAGCGAAATTGTTATGTGCATGCCAAACGTGCTTTTGAGGAAATCAAGAATAAAACATGTTTTCTACATCATGATGCAAGCTTAAAGCGGCATTGCATTATTTGATTTGAACAAAATGCTTCATGTAATTAAATTTTGGATTGCATGATTTCTTTAGGTATGAGCGTTTTATTGTTGCACTTGAGGAAGCATCAAGGGATATGCTACCCATTCTTAAAGACAAGGCTTTGAGGGTAAGTTTTTTCACTCTGTTGTGAGATTTGTTAGCTATGCAATATGCACATATTCTTCTTGAAAATAATCACTGGGTCTGAAATATTTTTTGGACAGGTGTTCTTATTGTATCTATAGTCAAAACTCTCTCAAAAGTTTTAATTGGGTTTGGAGCTAGATACGCGTGAAATTGATCTCCTTCACTGGACGGAAATTGTTGCTGGCATATATGATAGTTAATAGTTATTCTGCCTTTGAAATTGATTCGCAGTTTCATGTAATCTCCACTACCTTTTCCAAATATATTTGTCAAATTTACCTCTTCTGTACTTGTTGCTTGATCACCATATTGAGTTAGTCTATTGACAATATTCTTTTTTTTACTTATTCTTTTCTGAAATGCTTGTATAAATAATCTGATTGGTTTTGGATTTTGGTGCTTGTAGACCATGTATGCACTCCTGAAGAATAAATCAGAACAGGAGCGTCGACTGCTCTCTGCACTTGTCAACAAAGTAAGTTGAGATTGAAATTTTTGACCATTTACTAATTGATTCTTAATTGTTCATTTATTCAGATTCTAGTTGACTTTTATAGCAACTGGCGGTGATAATACGTGTTGTCCTTGTCTATATGCAGCTCGGGGATCCTCAAAATAAGGGTGCATCCAACGCTGACTTTCACTTATCCAACCTTTTGTCAGAACACCCAAACATGAAGGTATATTGTTCAAGTAGTGACTTTTTTTATGACTATGCACATGGCAATCTCATGATTGTGGTTTCCTGTGTTTTCAGTTAATTGGTTAGGACTATTCTCATGATATTTAACATGGAACAGTACCAGTGTAGATCTGTAAGAACGTTCCTTCCATGTGGAGGGAAGAAATTGCATGTGTGTCCTCATATATGTGGCTAATGAAGGACCATCTTTTTGTATAGAAAAGTTTAGTACTCCGTAAAAACAATCTGCTGAAGCTAGTTGAATGATTAATATATAACTATATGAGTAATATATGGTTCATTTGTTTAATGGAAGGAAACTACGAGACTAGGTCATAATTACTTCTCAGAGGATTGCCCTGTAATATACAAATCTCCTTTTGAATTAGGTAGCGCACCATTCAGCATATTTTGTCCTTGAACACGTTATCTTTCAGCAATCACCTCTGTCAGTGGAGCAAATATTAGAGTTTTTTGCGAGTTTTACAAAGGACGCGTGAATGTCAATGTGATTTTTTTCCTGATGTCCAGGCTCTTGTATCAACTGGCATTAGTGAAATATAACTTGTAAAAATCAACAAGAAATGAATAAGAACTGGTAGAAGAGCCACTAAGAAGAAACACTGTTCAAATTACATAAAATTCGAATGACACCCTGCACCACATGTGTCCTCCTCAGTAGTAAATCAACATCGATAGGGTCTAGGTTATCAAACAGATTGTGGTTCATTAGAACAGCAATTGAGCTTTAAATTCAAGGCTATTGAATAAGAATCTTCTCTACATCATAATTTTGAAAGTATGAATGAAGGAACATGGAAAGCAATACGTGATATTGCCTCTATAACTATCAGGTTGTTAAGGTGCTGGCTTAAATGATCTGTGTGGGTGCAACTGGCCATTTCACCTATTATTCTGTGACTGACTATTAAGTTCTGTTTATGATGCACAACTTTTATATTTATTTCGGGCAACTGTCATTACAGTGGGTTCTTCCTTTTACAGGCGGTAGTGATTGATGAGGTGGACTCTTTTCTCTTTCGTCCACACCTGAATTTACGGGCAAAGTATCATGCTGTACGTCTTCTCATTCGTTTATTATTGTCATTTGTTTTAGTAATATCATTTGCAGGGCCTTTGATGATCTTTTTAAAGAAATGATTAACGTGTCACTTTTAGCACCTTCCACTGTCATCGATTTTGATGAGTCCTTCCACTGCATTGTACTGTATGGTAATGGTTAGTGGATACATCAAGCATTGGCTGTGCCACCATACCCCAAATGGTGATGAGGCATTTGTGTGCAACATGAGTTTATTAATCTTTAAAATTCTTTCTTTCCAAGAGGAGTAGGCTGATTGCCTAGGTATTCATCTGCAATATTTCTTTTCTAGTTCCTTTCTATGCAATTGTATCTGCAAATCATTTCCGAAAGAGCTTGTCTTTGAATTACCCTAAATTGCGACAGTCTTGTAGATGGACTTTATTCTAGGCTGATTGCTTCTTGGCTAGACATGTTTCCTATAAGATTGTGCAAGTACGTTGCTGTTAGATTTCTATTTTTATTCACTTCAATTAGCTATTTTACATGTGCAGATTAATTTCCTGAGCCAAATTCGTCTTAGTAACAAAGGAGATGGACCAAAGTTGGCAAAAAGATTGATAGATGTGTACTTTGCTGTGTTTAAGGTACTATTACATTATAGTAATTGCACCTTTTGTATTATTTCATGGTTGCGTAGAATGAGGTCTCTTTCCCTTCCTAGGTCTCCAGCAGAGGCGAACGTTTTTGTTATGATCTGATTACCTAGAGATTCTATTTTGAAGATCTCGGGTGTTTATTTTTGTTGGACAATGTCAGGTGTTGATTACTGAGGTTGGTAGTGGTCAACAAAAAGCTAAGAACAGCAAAAAGGAGCGAAAGAGGGCCTCTGGTTCTGAGGGGGAAAAGGAAAAAGATGCAACAGAGGCTCATGTTGAACTAGACTCAAGACTACTATCAGTCTTGTTAACTGTCAGTTTCTCTTATTCTTTGCACTGATTTGTACAATCTGCAATGGTTTTGCAATTTCTCTGTTGATCTTATTGTACCTTTTCATTCTTCCAGGGGGTGAACAGAGCATTTCCCTATGTTTCAAGCAACGAGGCTGATGACTTTGTTGAGGTCCAGACACCACTGCTCTTCCGACTGGTGAGCTCAGAGACAGAAGTCATTTATGATGAATATCTTGTGAAGGGAGCTATATGATTGGTGCAAGAGGGAAATAACCTTTCTATGTGCTCTGATATCTGCACTCTTTTTATGCAGGTTCACTCAAATAATTTTAATGTAGGAATACAAGCTCTGATGCTTCTTGACAAAATCTCATCCAAAAATCAGATAGTCAGTGACCGGTTTTACCGTGCCTTATACTCAAAACTTCTACTTCCTGCTGCCATGAATTCTTCCAAGGCAAGCAACACTGATATTTTTATGTCTGATTGGACATACTATGTAGAATGCCTACTGCCACCTTGAAATACCATTCAGTTGGGAAATTTCTCAATTGAAAGCTTGATATCTAATGGATTTGGAGTTTTGTGTTAAGGCTTACATGCTTCTTTTAGTTCTCTTTACGCAAATGAAGATCAAGTGTAGCTTGTGTTTGAAGACATAAAAGAACTCACATTGAAAGAGTTAAATGACTTGAATTAGATATTGCTGAGTTGGTGGTCTTGGGAAGATAAGATCACATGTCAGAGTATCTTATGAGTTACTTGCTATGCCCCTGTCCCTATCCTCTTGTCCTGCTTTTGGCCTTTGAAATCCCCCTCTCAAGAATAAGGAAGCTAACAAATACTTAAGAATACAAAGAAGAAACAAAGAATGGTTTGTGCCTTTCTTATAGCGCGCGCGCTCTCTCTCTCTCTCTCTCACCTTTTTTGTCTTTTTGGCATTCTTCAGGCAGAAATGTTTATTGGTCTACATCTGAGAGTCATGAAAAGTGATGTGAATTTAAAGCGTGTGGCCGCCTTTGCAAAGCGTCTTTTGCAGGTTTGTAGCGAGGACCGTTTTGGCCTTCCTCAATTCTTTCTTATGGTCGCTAGATATCTCTCTTTGCTTAAATCTAGAGATAAATCCTGCAAAAATGTCCTTAAATACTCTTAGATGAATGTTTGCTTTCCTCTCTTCCTCGTAGAATTGCATGCTTAGCACATCTATTTCAGGCAGTTCCTGGTTGTAGAAGTAGAATGTTAAGCTAATATTTCTTATTTGGAGAACATGGCTTATTGTGCTTATGTTAGTTATAGTTCATTAATATCTCTTGTGCTCATTCTTCTAGAGATTTTAACTTACAAAAAATTTCTGAGAAATGAGACTCCATAGATAAATGATGGCAATGCCTTTCCAGATTTTTCATTTTCTAATGAAAGTTCACTGATTTTTGACAGGTTGCTCTGCAACAGCCACCTCAATATGCCTGTGGATATCTTTTTCTTCTCTCTGAGCTTCTTAAAGCCAGACCTCCTTTGTGGTGAGGACAGGATGTTCTTTGGATTGTTTTTTATGTTTAAATGAACTTACTGGAGGATGAGAGCTTCAGATGGAAATTTCTTGAAAAAATACCTACTATTGTGCAGGAATGTAGTGGTCCAGAGTGAGTCGGTTGATGAAGAGCTAGAACATTTTGAAGACATTGTTGAAGAAGCTGACAAAAAAGAAATCAATGATTCAAGAGAAGAAAATAATTCGATTGTTGATGATTCTGTGAAGGATGATGATTCCTCAGAGGAGGAGGATGGCTTGCCCATCTGTTCTTCTGATGATGATGAACTCTCTGACGAAGCAGCTGAGTTGCTTATAAAGAATGAATCTCCAAATACTCAGGGAGTTGAATTATCTAAAAACAAAATTGACCAGTCTGGAGTAAATTCAACAGATTCATTGCTTCCCGGAGGGTATAATCCTAGGCACAGAGAGCCGTCTTACTGGTAAGTTAACACCCCCTTTCCTTTCCCTGGTACATTCCCTGTAATGGACTGTAGTATTGTTGCCAAATCTAATCGTGCTATATGATCTCTCGATCATTGTTTTACGAATATGTTATAGGTGGAGTAAATATTTACTATATGTATAGAATAATTATTTTCTCTAAAGAGGCTATACATTAAGGGTCTACAATTCTTCATCGAATTGGCGGCCTTCTCTTGTTTTCTTTTCTTCCTTTCCTTTTTTCAATTTAATATGGTTAACCTGTAGCTGTTGCCAGTTTCTGAACTGCTTTGCATTTTCATAAACCCTTGATGATTTATGTTTAAAAAACTCCAAATGAATTGATTTCATTCCCATTTGGGGAACTATAGCAATGCAGACCGTGTAAGTTGGTGGGAGCTCACGGTACTTGCTTCACATGTTCATCCATCAGTTGCTACCATGGCTCAGACACTCCTGTCCGGGGCCAACATTGTGTACAATGGAAACCCATTAAACGACCTCTCACTCCCGGCCTTCTTAGACAAGTTAATGGAAAAGAAACCCAAGCAAAGCTCATGGCATGGTGGTTCCCAAATTGAACCTGCCAAGAAGGTGAGACATCAATATATATGTTTCTTTGCCCTAGTATAAATAGGTTCTCTAAGTTGCTTTCCATTTGTCTGTGACCCGTTGACCTTACTATGAGTGTCCACTGCCTACTGTGGAACCCTCTAAATTTGTGTCTGCTCGTGTTTTTTTCCCCAGCTTGATATGAACAATCAGTTAATTGGGCCAGAAATTCTGTCACTTGCTGAAACGGATGTTCCCCCGGAAGATCTAGTTTTCCACAAGTTCTATATAAATAAAATGAATTCCTCAAACAAACAGAAGAAGAAGAAAAAGAAGAAAGGAGCAGAAGAAGAAGCCGCGGAGGAACTATATGATGTGGATGATGCAGAGGTGGATGGTGGAGATGAGAGCGATAATGAGGAGATTGAGGATATGTTGGACTCTGCTGACATTTCCTTAGATGGAATTGGTGAATATGATTATGACGACTTGGAGCGAGTTGCTGCAGAAGATGATGATGATTTGGCTGACGATGCTAGTGAGGATGAGATTGATCTTCCATTTGACGTGGATGAGGGAGAAGAGGACGATATTGGCCCCATTGAAGATGACGGAAGTGACGACGAAGATGACAATGACGATGTGGCAATTGGGGTAGCAGATGATGAAACTGATGAAGAAGAAGATAGCTCCCATCGGAGAAAAGGAAAGAGGAAATCTAGGGGGAAGACATCAGCATCCCCTTTTGCCAGTCTTGAAGATTATGAACATTTATTTAAAGAGGATACCGAGGATCCTGGCTCGCAGAAATCGACTAAAAAGAAGTCAAAATCACGAAAGAAGGATACCGAGGATCCTGGCTCGCAGAAATCAACTAAAAAGAAGTCAAAATCACGAAAGAAAGCAAGGTCATCCAAGTGATTATAAGAAGCCGATTTGCAGACGCAGGTGATTATAAGAAAGCTGTCAAACACGACTGGCGACTTTCTTTCATTTGCACATGGATATTGATCAGAGGAAGGGAGGAACTAAACAGCGATTGAGGTAGCAATCAAGCGTTTCGGTTTGTTTGTACCTCCTTCCTCTCGAGTTTTGACTAATGCGAGGAAAGATGAATTATGACATTTTCTTCAATTTTTACGATGTTTTCGGCAGAGTTTGTACCCGTGATTTAGTACACATTAATGAAGAAAAAGTAATCTTTCTACCACATCTCCTAGTAGTGAGATGCGATTGGGTGGCATTACAAGCTCGACAGTCGCGATCTCCATACAGAAAAGAATCGCAAAACATATCATCGATCAGAGTTTCATCAATGTCTCTACTCGAATGAATTAGTTTCTTATGTTCATGCGAGTCTGACTTCCTTTGGAAGTGAACAAGTCTACTTCTTCACACAAATCAACTGACTTCCAGGTCGGTTTGCTAATTGGGGTTGATATTAAGCTTCTTTAGGAAGTTATTTCTATGACTTTGCGATCGGTGTTCAGTCTCATTTACCTTTGACGAGAAAGGTGGAAGAGAAGTAACGGTGCTATGGTCTCCCATGTTCTTGACCATAGAAAGATCCGTCCATCCATCAGAATCAACTAGTCGAAACAGCGAAGCGGGTATCATAACGTTCACGAGTCGTGTTCTTTCTCTGTGAGATGCATGCTAGCAGCTGGATGCAGCGTATGAACCCGTAGCCTTGGCTGAAAAATTAGAGAAGTTCAGCATTATTTCCATTCTTCTTGTATAATTACCTATGATGCATCCAATTTTATCAAATGTACAAGAAACTTATACTAGGTTCCTACTTCCTAGACTTTACCCTTTTCATATAGTCACTATGAATACAATAGCTCAGCCCAAAAAAAAAAAAAAATACATACAATAGCTTCATAATATGGATAAACAGCGACGACCATGAATCTTCGACCTGGCTTAAGCTGGCTTCACCCTTAAATCTTTCGTCTTCGAAGCTCTTGCGATCCAGTCTTCGAAATCTTCAGCTGCAAATGGTATCCTCAACACCCCCTCGCTGCAGAACCCAAATTCCTCGGCCGACTTGCGCAGCAGCTGCATGAAGTCTGCATCCGTGAGAGCTCTTGTGTGGATGATGAACCGCTTGGTATCGTCATTCAATCCAACGCATACCGGAACGTATCCTCTCGGCGTTGCTGGGCCGCCCTCCAGCCGCCTTGCTCCTTGCTGCTGCCCCGCGATTTTGCTCAGCTTGCTGGCTCTTGATCCCATAGGACCTGTTAACTCGATCAACCCTGATCTGAACTCCCCCAGCTGATCGCCGGGACAGGAAATATAAGCAAATACAGAGGCTGCTGTACTTGGTGTGTCCTTCCATGTCCCATCGGACGATATTTTCTTTATCTTTTTCTCCTGATAGCGATGCGTTAATCACATCGATCCTATTATCTTCTATTAATAATATTGATCATGGTTTAATTCCGTGCCCATTGTCTAGAGATGAAGATTTGCATGCCGTGACGGCAAAGTCGATTCAATTAGAGCTTTGTTTAATTTAGATGCTCAATTATTTTTCGTCCGCCCGCTATAGCAATTGTGAATATTTGACATGACTTCTTCGTCGATTAGATGAGGATGTAAGCACTCTTGTTAAGATTAAGCTGGTTTTTTTAACTTCTTCTCACTTGTCCAAACTCTAGGACGGCTGGAGAAATTTCAAAATGGCCCATTTTTGTCTGCAAGGTCCAGACATGCTCTTGTCCATGGATATGTCCTAAAGGTGTACTTGTGATCAAACAGGTACATAACGTGTACTTGGGTTTAAGTTTGTTTGATGAAAATTAATAAAATTCATGATTTTGTCTGTACCAAATGCTTGAAAAACGAAGAGATTTATCTCTAAATTATAATATTATGTATTACATGATGCGCATGTGACATAGGTAAATTGACTTAAAACAGCCTCAAACAATAGATCAAATTAATTGAAAATCACCGATAACAAAGAATTTGTTATTTTTATGACATTGTTCAATTTGTTCTTTTCTCTCTCTGTTTTTTTCTTTTCCTGATTTTTTAGCCTACAGGATGTGATAACAAATGGCGAGGGCTAGGTGGCACCCGTTCATTGGTGCTCTTATTGTGCAACTGTACACTCGACCACACCATTCCCTTTTCTTTTTCCCATTTTGCCCTCGAACTTCCCTCACTCGCCGACGCACGAACTGACCAGAAACCGAGTCAATTACGAAGAGCAAAGAGGCTAGAGAATAGAGACGAGCGCCGCCGGGATTCGCCTTCGACCGGCGAGGGGGCCGCCGGCTGCGAGGCGGCGAGCGGCGGCGGCGGCGAAGGCGTGCTGGATTGTAGATGGGGGAGAGAGAGAGATTTTGCGATCGGGTGAGGAGCGTCCGATGGGTAAACGAGCCATAGGAGGTCACCCAAACGACGTCGTCGTTTTGGGAAGAAACCTGAGAAACTTCCACGTGTCTCGGAGCCGCCTCCCAGTCACGAAAGTGTTAGAACCTCGCCCCGAGCTTCCACACAGTTCCCACACCTCTCGGCGGCGGCGGCGATCGGCTACCGGCGGCGACCGCGAAGCCACCTCATCACTCCGATCGACCGGCTTCTCCCTCTCTCTCTCTGCGTGCTTCTCCGATCAGTTGGAGGTCATTTTCTTCCCAAACAGTTCGTCATTGTGCTAGGTCTTTTTTTTTTTTTGGATAGGCAAGCTTTTGATTCATGCGAGTGGCCTTTCGTATTCCAGATGATGATGGTCTTGCTTCCCTTTCTGATTTTCAGGATAGATTTGGGGGAAGAAGAAGGAGAAAATGTCTAGGTTTCGAGCGTTATGGCAGGCCTCTTTAAATGCTACCAAGAGAGGTACTTACATGTTCTTAACTTCCTCAGATTTGTTGATGCAGTACCTAAGGCCTTATGTCATTCCTCAGTGGTGTGTTTTGCATACGAAGCTTATCAATTTTTTATTTTTTTTGTTTACCTTGGCCATGAGTGTTGTTTGCTGCTATCACTTGCGTTTTGCAATGAAGAATTGTTTCGTTAAGATTGATGGGTGACTGGCGGCATCATGTTCCGGTCCTGTCTCATTCGAATTTAGCATTTTGGGGGCATTTCTTTGGTAAGGGAAAGGCCATGGCAATAGTGCTTGAGGGTTAACTTCCTCTTTAAAGAGACATGAGGACACAGATGCGGGCTCATTTCCAAGGCAGGGTCAAATTGGCGGCTTTGGTAAATTCATTTTTGCAATGGGTTGGAACATGTCAAAATGATTTTTTATGCGGTTTCATTTTCTATTAGTCTGTCAGTCGAAAAATCTCATCAGCTGTGGCCCTGAAGGCAACCAATTCTAGTGATATGATTTTTCGGCTGGCTGGTATTTAGCATTTCCTTTGTATTTAGCTTTCCATGATGAGAGAGTTTATTGTTATGTGCTAGACTTCTTGAGTAAGTATTCATGGAATGCCCATAAAAGAGCATTTCTTAGCCAGAATCCCTTGCTGGATGATATTGTTCAAACTTGGATTTTGGAACTTCCATCCAGCATTATGGTGGATTCCCTCTCTTCTTTGATTGTATAAAAAAACACCATCAAATCGTGATACAAATTGCCGTATTCGAAGTTCTTGCAAAGTAAATCTACTTTGTGATTAACTGAAGCATATATTATTCCATCAGCAGCATAATGGTGGTTGCTGAAAAAGGAGCTGATGCGATTACCCTTGAAGTGTTTCTCTCTTTGCATGACTTGAAAATGTCCTTTCGAAAAACAATCTTCTTCCCTGATCATAAAATGGGTTTTTTGATTCATCTGTGGCTTTTTGGCATGTTTTAATTGTCTATCTGCTTGAAGAGAAGTTGATCTTTTGATTTTTGGCATTTGTTATATACTCTTATGTTCAGTATCATTGTCTGAGGTCTTAACGGTATATTTTCTGCTCCAAAATGGTTATAACTACTTTTCTAGAAAATAAAAGAGATTGACACTTACGTAATTTATAATTACACTCTCTACCTTTGCTAATTGCTGTGTTGATCTTCTTATATGTGCAGCTCTCACATGGAATGTTGAAGACTTGATACCTCCAAGCGAGAAAAGTATATTTAATTTCAACTCAATGGAAGAGTTGAAAAGGTGGCATCTCTACTCGGATTCTGAATATGGGGGTATGCATGTGTTTTAGATAATATTCGGTTGGTGGATCAGACAGTTTACCAAACAAATGAAAAGAAATGAGGTTAAACGGGAAATAAATGACTGGTATTTTGCACACTTAAGAGTATATCGATACAATTTTGTCTTTCTCTGGATGGAAAGACCACTTTTCCATCATATTGTACTGGCAAATGGTGATTTGACTTTTCATCTCATTGGTAATATCTTTGCCACTATTGTGACTTTTCCAGGGCTATCGTCTGCCTCCTTGGAGATTAATGATGCTGGGAATGGACTAAAGGGTATTGCTTAGTAATTATTCCTATATGACTATATTGGCATAATGACTTGTGACGGTTTTGAGTTCAGAACACTCAATAGCTTATGGGTTTCTTGCATAGGAATATTTTCTGGCCACCTCTCACTGGATCTTGCGGAGGATTCAAAATGGAATATCAAAAGGGGTGGCTTTTGTGGAATGCGGTCCAAGAAGGTTAGTGATTTTTGCATGTTTTTGCAGGATATTGCTCATTGCTGACACTAAGAAGTTCTTTTCCATGTCTTACTGAGTGTTTCCTTTTTTCTTCCCAGCATCAGTATTTTGTTAGTTTCCTTGTTCATTTTTTCCCCCTTCTGCAGTTTGATGGCTTCATTGATTTGGATGCATATGATACCATAGCTCTAAAGCTTAAAGGAGATGGTAGATGCTACATATCCACTGTAAGTATCAATCCATATTTCAGCTTTTATAAGAGAGGTAGTCCTCAGGTTTCCCCTTTATCTTGAACATTTTAGCTGGTGTACAACTTGCTTTTCTGATTTTGTTGACCTCTGATCTAGATCTACACGGAGAATTGGGTGAACTCACCCGGACAGCCGGAAGATAATTCATGGCAGGCTTTTGTCTTTGTGCCAAAAGACAATTGGTATATTGCAAAGGCAAGTCTTGTCCTTGTTAGTGCGGTAGTTAGCAAGTTGAGCTTCAGTAGCGTATTAGAAGCTTGACTCATTTAGACCTCTATTCTCGGATACTTTTTTCCATCAAGCCTGTTATATTGGTCCTCCCTGTGGTTTAATTTTTCCGTCATTCATGTCATGTTGGTCCTTTCTGGGTTCAAATTGTCGCAGCAAACTGATGGTGATCTCTTTTCTATTCACCATCAAGGGCATCTCATCAATGAGCATTTGATCTCAAATGGGTTGGTCCTTATGCATGATTTTGCTGCAAAAGATATTTTTAGGCTTTATTACTTTGGTTGAAACTTTAAGCGGCAAGTAAAAGAGGACAGGATGCATATATATATGTGTGTGTGTGTGTGTGTGTGTGTGTGTGTGTGTGTGTGTGTATTGGCTCTTATGCGTGAAAGTTATTTTGAATCTGTGGATTTTATGGCCTTTTCAGATTCCTCTTGCCCGATATTTGCCAACGTGGAGAGGGAATGTCATAGACGCAAGTTTGGAAATGAATCCATCTCGAATCCTTGGCATGTCACTGTCTGTTAATGCAGAAGGTGGAGTCCCCGGTGCAAAATCTGGGCCCGGTGATTTCAGAGTCGAACTTGAATGGATCAAGGCGCTGAGGACAGAGTGAGCATCTGTGCATCACGTTGGCGGGAATTAAGTCCATTTTCCTAGAGCTTCGACCGAGCTTGATGGTGTAGTTTTCTAATCTTCGCTAGAATGTACTATTTAGCGATTCAAAATTTTGTACCTTTCCAATAGTGTGTTCTCGAGAGGCTTTGGATACCGTGCAAAGGCTCAGTCTTTCTTTCTGCACCAGCACACCATGTTTTCCTGTACGTTGAGTTAAGCTGGAGTGAGTGCCAAAGAACCTCTTCCCAGGCCCAATGGTGCATGACACAGATAATTCCTTGATGATTTTGCTCGTTAGTCATTAAAAAAAAAAAATCATGTTACTACATGCATCCTCCTCTGTTGAATGGATCCAGAACGGAACCGGGATTAATCGACTCGTAACTTTCAATACCAGCATCGAGAGCTTATAATGAAAAGTTGTTATAGTGCCTAGTGCCAGATTGATCAGTTTTTGGGCCTGTAAGATTGCCTGAACGGGGCGACCGAATATTCCATACACCCGGTATATGCGAGCCAATGTCATCTCAACCATAGGTCCATAAGATTTTACGAGCCTATACCATTAAACCACATGGATCATTCGTGTGCTCGCGTTATTTAATAGTTAAGATCAAGTGAGCTTACGTGCACTGGTGCGTACAATACGGGAAAGAATAATTTAGAATTTGTCCAATCTAAGGAGGAGGACTGCACGCGGGGGGGCTCTCGTCTTCCCTCTTGACGATCCACTCGGTCCATTCCATTGATGTCACCTCTCCGGTCAAATTAGAGTACAGGACCATTGAATTGAAACTTCTAGCTAAGACCCAGCCGGGCCTCAGCGTGCGCACAGCGACCCACCCACCAAAACGAAAGGAAAGACCAAATGGCAGGAGATGACAAAACAGCATTCAGCTGGGTCGTGGCAAATCAATCAATCAATCAAATCAAAAACCCTCAAAACAAAATTTCCAAATTGGAGGAAGGCCTTGCCCTGTCAACCCCCCCTCCATTGCCCCTTCCACAATCCTTCACACGCCCCCTCCAGGATTTCATCTCCTCCTGAATCTCTCTCTCTCTCTCTCTCTCTCTTCGATCGTTCGTTCGGTCCCCTCGTGCCCAAGTTGACGCAGCCGCCGCCGCCTTGCAAGTTGCCGTCCATACGCGAGTTGGGGTGGGGTGGTTCCAGGAAAGATCGCTTTCGGTTTCGAGACGCCTCGCGGGCTATAGGTCGGCACATGCACAGCTGCGCCCTGCGCGAACTCGACCGACACGCGACCGACACACATCGAGCGCGCGCATAACGCATTAAAATCTGATGCGTTTCACGTGAGGCCTAACATGCGACGACGACCACCGCTGCATAAATCGCAGATGGACCCGCGAACGAATTAAATTAAACTATATCTATATGCATTTATGTATAATATGTAGGGCCAAGGAACTTTATGGAGGGGAATCTGTAGGTGACGTGGATGAACCACTTCCAAACGAACCGCACTGAAACTATCTCTCGCCGGAGGGCCTGCATTTGGACGGTGCGGCACCTATTTTATTTCTCTCTAGCGTCTCCTCCCACGACATTTCCAGAATGCTGAGGCATTCGTCCTTTTAAATAAAGCCCCGGATGCTTCTCGCTCAATCATCCATCCCTATCCCCCCTCCCCCGCCCACGAACCAAATCGCACGTAGAAAAATCGCGCATCTGATGCCGATCTGAATCCCTAAACGAAAGAAAAATTGGAGAACGGCCGTGGCGACATGTCCTCGAGTAGCGCAGGCGCATGGCTGATTAAGATGGTGCTGAAATTTGCGGGGGAAATTGCCTAATTTAGCGGTGAAAATAGGGATTTCGGGGCGCGATATTTTTGCACGTTCAAGTTTTCGGATATGGTTGGGGGTCCGTTCGGCCTAACACCCAAAAGGGTTTCCTTGGCTTGAAGGATAGTGGTAGGACGTTCCTTGGTCCCCCCACTGTCCGCTGGCTTCTTTTATTTTGGGGTGGTCACTCGTCTCCTTTTTCGAGCAATTGAAGAGGCAAAATGTGGCCAAAAGCTTTGATTTTGAGAAAGCTTTGGGCACGTGATCTTGGGAAAATCCCAACGCAAGATTGACTCCTATTCACGTGGCCTTGTGTTTTTTTTCCTTTTTTTTTAATTAATTATTTTTTAAAAAAATAATTTTTTTTGTTTTTGGGTTGGCCTTTGGACCACTTGAGGGAGTTTTGGTCCCCAAACGTCAAACTGCTGCAGCACTTTGCACCAGTAGTCACATTTGGTGGCTACTAGCAGCTTTTTGCAATAGGGACTAGGCCAAATTGCAATTTCTTGATTTACATTTCGACCCTCCATTTTCGGACAAAGCAACCCAATGAGGACAAGCTGGAGATGGGATAGAGAGTTGAGAATCAAAAGCAAAGATTTGGTCTTTTGTGACTTATGGATTTACTCTTGCAAAAAAAAAAGAAGAAGAAATCCAATCACCAACATAAAAAGGAAAGATCAAAATAAAATGGCTTGTCTGTCGGGCAGCTCCTTAAATTTTAATTTGATATTTTTTCTCTAGATAAAATTAAAATCTACGATAGTGGTTAATCACGAAAGTAGGTGACTAAAAGTGAATCGTGAGATGTCATTTAATAAAATATTGTGTTTAAACGTGGGATGGAGAACAAAATGCATCCATGTACGGACGAGGATGTGATCGGAATAGAAATTGTATCTTGCTATTTAATGAAATCTTCCAATCAAATTCGGGGACAACATGGAAATATGGAAATGGCGAGAAGAAATCATGCAGGTCATTAAGGGGGCCGAAAGACACGATATAAATTAATGTCGCTAGTTCCTTAAAAAGTAAAAAGTTGGGGCACCTAAAAGAGAGAAAGCAAGATGAGGAATGATTGTGGCAATAGGGCCAATCAAGTTGATGCATTGACTACGGCTATACTAGACCAGTAGTCACCGAGCAACAAAAAAATCAGACAAAAATGTCAGATTAATATATTTATGTTGCATTTATCCTAAATTAATTTTCATGTCTGAAAATATCTCATAGTTATATATTCTTTCCATGTGTTCCCCAAATTTCATAAAAATTCCCAAATCAGTAATCCCGCAATAAATTTCTTGAAATATTAGGTTGAAATGAGGGATTTTAACAAGATTTTTGAAAGGTGAGGGAACTCTTAGGGAAAAATTAGCATATTTTGGCAGAATTCTCCATCCTAGTTCATTTTCTTTAGATCTGGCCCTCCCAATATGACGGTATTTTCCATTTATATTACATTTTCACATCGGATCCACGTAATGGGCCGATCATTCAAATTGTTTTCTACCTATGTTTTCACGTAAGCAATTTCAGAGGGATATTGGATAGAAGTTATCGGAGGGTAAATTTGCCACAAATTTTCTAATTTGGAATATTTTGTGACACATGGCACAATCATGCCATTTAAAATTTTCTATAACGCGAAAATTAATTTGAAATAAATAGAAAACGAGTGTATCAATTTCGGATCAGATCGTGAAAACCAAACAGTCTTGCCCGTTATGATCACTGAGCTGTGAGAAAATAATAATCAACTTCGAGTTCATTTCTTTGAGGTCACTAGAATTAAAAATTTCATCTAAATCTTCATCGATCTCGCATAGTATGCTTTGCAATGTTTTTGGTCCAAAAGGCAATCCATGCTGGTCTGCAGCTGCACAAGAAAAAGGTATTAGCGGCATCGCCAGAGACAACGAAATTTATATTAGTTAATTGACCACAATATCTGTTCATCCTCTTAAATAAAATTATCCCAAAAAAGCCATTATTGAAAAGATTGGGCCAATGAGGGATCTGATTTGTGAAGCCACTTATCACGTGTGAGGAATAATCTATCTTCATCTTAAATTTGTAACATTTTAGAGTTAGGTGCAACCATTTTTCCATAAATCTAGAAGTTAATGTCATTTTCCAGGCAGTGCAATTTGGGAAACAAAACTTTTGGCTCCGAAAAAGTTAGCCAAAGAGAACGGATGGATCTTGAAAATAATTTGAAAACTACTTTTTTTAAAATAATCGCATTCATCAATTATAGAAATGAACGAACGAAAAAATTTCACTATATAAATTGTTATTGATAGTAAAAATATTTTTTATTAATTAATTATTTTAAGTGATGGAAGCGATTATTTTTGCCCAATAATTCAGTTTAGACTAAACAAACGGAACCTAAGAAAAAAGTCGTCTACATGTGTGGTAGTAATAATCTAGGCCAAATCTGAAAAAAGATATCCCATCTTTACAAATGTTTCAAAAAGCTTAAAGGAAACGAAAATACCCACTATTACGTTTTCTATTTATGCATGCTGATGTGACACCATGATTTGGCTAATGGCTCTGATGCCGAAATTACACTTCGTACACATTAGGAAAATTCAAACACACTGTTTCTCTAAAATATCGCTGTTTCTGATTCCTTAATTAACTTGCGTGTATTTAGATAGATCACTACAGCTCTTTCCTTTATTAAACACACATCACAATTGGTCACATCATGCGCCACGTCTACTTGCTTGGTGGGAAAATTTCAATGTGAGTATTTTCGTTATAGGTAAAAGTACAAGGATAATTTGTGTCATTTGAAATGTCCGTGGTAAATTATCCAAATTTAATTATTTAAAAAGTCATAAATTTATTATATGATAGTTAATTAGTTTTAAATTTTTAAATTTAGTCAATTTAGTCTTAAACTTTTTAATAATTTATCAATTTAATTAATGTGGTCAATTTGGATAGAAAATCATTGAGGTCAATGATTTTTTGAGGTTTTTTGAACGTTTTTCCTTTTTCCCTATTCCCTCAGCTGTACATTGGGCCTAGGCAAGGGTTGGGATGCTCTCTTGTGTGACCGGCAATTGATGAAGGGAAAAATGAAAAAAGGAACAAGGGGAAAATCATCATTTAGGATAGTTAGCATTCATTGAACCACTACATCAGCATTTCCTATTAAAATTGGCCAAAATGACTAAATCAATAAATTTTGAAAAGATTTATAACTTAAGTAGTCAAGTTGAAAAAATTAGGGATGAATTGATCATTGTACAAGAGGTTTAACGTTTTTTAAATAAATTTCCCTTTTTATTCCACACATAAAAGTTCAGATGATTTTTGGGATTTGGGTGAAAAAATTGTACTTTAAAATTATGGTTTTGTAGAGGTGGCGGATCTCTCCTGGAGCTCGACCGTTTCGTTAAGATGTTTGTATAGGTGCTTCTTCAAGTAAGCGGATGATTATGCAGCACATATCGTGCAAATGGCTTTTCTCTCACCATTGGGAAGGTCCAAGATTTCGAGCATCTTCCAAACACCGGATCTTCATTAAAAAAAAAAAAAAGGGCTCTTTGGAATCGGCGGACAATACGAGAAAATAGGTTTGGTGTTGTCACTAGGTTTTGGTCCACTGCAAATTGAAATAAATGTATTAAAAGTTTTAAAATTTATTACGATAATGCAATTGAAATCCAAAACTTTTAAAAAGTGTCGTCAAATCATAAAATTCATTAGTTTCTAAAAAATTTCAAAAGGTGTAATCAAACCTCAAAATTTATCAACTTGGTGTGATCAAGTTGCAAAACTTGTTAGCATTTTTTATTTGTCAAATTAGACGAAATTATTAAAAATGACTTGACTCAATTACATTACCTCAACAAGATTTCAAAACTTTCAACGCGCTTATCCCCTATGAAATTGAAAACCAGAAATGCCATCCATAAAAATCAAGATATTTTAGGAAGCCATAAGAAGAAATGGATAAAGTCTAGCCCCGAGAGGAGCGAGCAAGCAAGCAATCGATTTTTACAAAACTTCTCTCTACGGCGACCAACGGTCCCTACAGTAGGCCCTCCTCCTCTCGCACCGCGGGGTCGGGTCAAGCCGTGTCGGGTCGGCACGGCACGGCTCGGCGGCCGTCGCTAGAAACAGAGAACCGGGCAGCGGTGCTCAAAAAATATCCTCCCAAAAAAAAACAAAGAAGAAGAAATTTCCCACAGCTGGCCCAGCAACCTTTTGCCCCTCCCACAACTGTAAAAAGAAGCCTCGCGAGCAGAGGAGAGAGAGAGAGAGAGAGAGAGAGAGAGAGAGGGGCTTGTGGGTGGGGCCCGGGGCTTCGCGACTTGCCCTGTTGCCGTCAAATCTTTTTTGACAGGACACACACAGAGACAGAACCTTCTGGACGAGAGAGAGAGAGGGACATCATCATCGGATGATGACGATGCCTAAAATAAAATATCTGCCCCTCCCCCTTCGATCTCAGCCCTCCATCTCGGATCCCCCCGCACCAAATGCCATCTTATCTCCCCCACACACACAAATTCACCTAAAATTTCGACCCAAAAGAAAAAAAAAATTTGACCTAAAATCGTTTTAATCATTTATAACAACACCGCAACATTATTTATAAAAAGGAAATTCGGCAACTTGGCCAGGAGGAGAAAGGCATTCCGCATTGACGCGGCCACTGTCTCTGTTTCACACCAACGAGAAAAATTCGTATATATTGGCCCCCCTCTCTAGAGCCTTCCTTGAGCCCTTCGTCCTTCGTCGGAGCCTGATCTTCCGCCGCCGCCGCCGCCGCCGCCGCCGTCCGCCCCTTCTTCTTTTTCTGCCCGATTTTTATTTCCGGGTCGTCCTGTCTTTCGCTCTCTTTTCTTTCTCCAGGAGACAATGCTAGAGCCTGGAGGATTCGCGCGTGATCCTCTCGCGGTTTCGCCTTCGAACTCGGCCGCCCGGTTCCGTCGTACGGACATGGGTTCGAGTTGACTTCGTCGACGTAACAACAAGTCGTGAGCTTGTGGTCATTCGGGCCTCGGTGGATTCGTAAAGGACGGCCCTTTTTCTCTCCTTCTTTCTCTTTCTTGTTCTTGAATTTTTCTTGGGTTTGGGTTGAGGAGAGGAGGAAGCGAGAGCGAGGTAGATTGAAGTTTTGAGAGAATCGATGGCGAGCGGAGGAGGAGAGAAGAAGGAGACGAAGGACTTGTACGCGGTTCTGGGGCTGAACAAGGAATGCACGGCTTCGGAGCTGAAGGACGCTTATAAGAGACTCGCGCTGGTTAGAATCCGCGACCATCTTTTCGTTCTGTTCTTCTTTCCACCTAAATGGGTTCTTCTAATGATAACTTAACATGCGAAAAACAAGATCCGGGAATTCTCAAAACCATTCTTCTTCATCGTTTCCTTTCCAATGAAGAAGCTGAATATGGCAGAACAGAGACATCCCTCGAACCGTTTTCCCAGTTCAATTATTGCTGTCTGATGTATTACTTGAACAAAGGGAGAAACTTTTTGGGTGAATTTGATTTCGAACTTCGAAAGTGAACGAAAGATTTGGGGGCCAAAACAAAACAAGCTCATGTTTTTTTTATCTTGGGTTGGTATCAGAGGTGGCACCCAGATCGATGTTCAGCTTCGGGAAGCTCCAGGTCCGTGGAAGAGTCCAAGAAGAAGTTCCAGGCTATTCAGCAAGCCTATTCGGGTAGACAACCCTTTATCTTTAGTTGTCCATTCATGATTTCTCACGCTCTTCGCGCTTTACAATACACGAATTGGGATTTGAGGAGATGAGGAGTTTCCTTTATCTTTCTGGGTTCTTGGTGGAACAGTCTTATCTGACGCGGACCAGAGGCTCTTGTACGACGTGGGAGTCTACAACGACGACGATGACGACGAAAACCTCGTAAGCTGCCCCCACTCCTGTGCTCTACGGCCTACTCTTTTTTCTCTTCTCCGTGCACCTTCACGTCTTATCGTCACGAGCCTGATCGGTTCTCTCTCTCTTTCTCACCTTCAACGTCCCGTCCCGTCCTTTTTGACTTTTTCGCAATTGGTGCCTGCCGTGGGCCCTGTACTGTTTGTTTTGGGACTCCATGTGCGCACCGAAGGGCGTCCCTTCCGAGTTTTCCGGTAATTTACTGGGGACTGAATCTCTCGCGCCTGCGGAGTAAGTTCTCCAGAAGCTTGCATTGTGATTGACCGAGTGCATTTTGAATGGCCTCGTGGCAGGGGATGGGCGAGTTCTTGAGCGAGATGGCCGTCATGATGAGCCAAACCCAGTCCGGTGTAAGTTCTTCGTGAATCTTGAATTGGTCAGAGCGATGTGCTTAGCGACACGGGTCTGATTCGAGTGACACGAATGCGTGCAGGAAAATGGGGAGGAGACGTTGGAAGAACTTCAGGAGCTGTTCCACGAAATGTTTCAGGCCGACATCGAGGCGTTCGCTTCCGACTCCCACGCTATGGCCCCTAGCGGGTGTTCGACTTCGTCCTCGTCTTCGTACATCTCTTGCCGTGCGAGTTCCGGCTCGAGTAACAAGCGGAGCGCATCGGAGATCACCAAAATCAAGGCGGAGGGCTCGGCCGGCTTCGATGCCCACTTTGAGAACTTCTGTTTTGGGGTGAGTTCTCTCGCTCGCATGCGTGCGCCCTTCACCGTGCAAATCTCAAGGCGTTTTGCTTGAGCATGATTGGATAATGCTAATCGACTCGGTAGTACTAGTGCATCGATTAGTGTCAATGTTTCGAGAGAGTTTAGCTAATGTCATTAGACTAGATGGCCCGTGTGCTAATTTCAGCAGTTAAGCTGATGTTTTGTTTCATTTCTTGAAATGTATCGCCAAGGCATGCGTTTAGGATTATGATTTCGCTTGAGGCACAAACCGAAGGTTAGATTCATCATGAGTCATTGCAAGAAGAGAGTAAGTCCTCTTACTTGGTAATCTGCTGTGTCTTGATGATTTTCTCTGCTTTCCTTTTTCATTTGCAAAGGCGAAATGGCTGTAGATTTACATTACACGATCAGTACGGTGTCTGTTAATGTTCGCATTGATGTTAGCATACGGTTTTTTAATCTCTTCAATCCACATATGAAAAAGAATGTTGCGGTGAGTGTACCTCGCCTCGCCCTAGTCAAAACAGATGTGGCTCCTTCTTGGGCTGATGATTTTAATTGGGTGCAATGAAGACAGATGGAGCAGCAGGAAGATCTCAGGATAGGAAAGGGGGTCGCAGGAAGAATCGCCGCAGCAACCAGCGGCAGTAGGGGAAGGCAGGGCAAGAAAAGGAAGATCTCATCCAGCAACGTCTCGTCGAAGGACTTCTACGTTGTCTCTGCTGAATAACAGTGGCGCTGGTTCGACGTTGCCAATCGTCTGCCAGAAATTCCAGGCCAGCTTTCAGCATGTCGAACGTGAAGTTCGGAGTGTCCAGGCGGCGGCTGCGACTGAATTTTCAATCCGTGGTGGGACTGGAAAGGAGTTAATTTTTGTGTACACGATCCATTTGAGACCCGCGTCGAGAGGGAGGAACGTCTTTAGAATCGCGTTAAGTCATTGTCGACGTGCTCTGTAATCTTTGTGATGGTGACTGTTCTCCTGATCAGTGTTATTGGATTAGTAGCTTTCTTGCTACCGAGAAGTTCCACTTCCAGGAAGATCTTCGCTTCTTCCCTGAAGTAGCATCACCTTGATACCGTCGGAGTGAATCAACGGGTCTAAGGATAGAAGGGCATAACCTAGATTATATTAGTAACATGGTAATTCTTTGAATTATATGTGGAAGGTTTCGAGATATTTTAGGGATAAAGATCTATTGCAGGGTCCGAGATGATCTGAAAGTACTAAAAAAAGGGGAGGAAAGATATCAATATGCTTGCTTGCATTTAGCCAAAGAAAGGAAAATATGTCAATGCTTAAAAATGAATAATTTTAAAAATATTTTTCTGTATAACTTATAATAATAAATTATAAGGAAACGTTCTTATTATTAATAATAATTTATATTTAAATATTTTTATGGGTAGATATATTTATTTGGATCATTTTTTGCGAAATGAATGTATTTTAAAATTTAAGGTGGGTTATATATTATAAAGGCATATTATGATGCTGAAAGACGTGTCAGGAGTATTAAAGCGATCTCCTTTTGTCGCCGGTTGATTTAAGACTTGGTCTGATAGAACGAGCCTTTCAAACTTGGGAGTGGGTCCTCAAGCTCGATAAAAATTAGAAAAACGTTCAATTCAATCGCATTTAGGCTCGACTTTCGAGGTGCTCGTGAAGACCACACTTCGATTATAGAAGTCATTTAATCCAGCCTCCCTTTTTAGTTTAAAGGAGGATGTGCACTCAAAGTCCCCACTTCCACAGCTCCCCATGCAAGTTGCTATGGAAAGATTGAAGTAGGTAGGGACCATGACATCTCTCACTTTCAATCCCTGGCCTCCCTAGACCCTCAATTCTGGGCAACTAGAGCTTCATTTTGCAGGATGCACAACTTGCATCAATTGGTGCCTATTCATTGTCAATTCTTCTGGTGCAGCGAGTAATTTCAACTCCTAGACGTGCATTCTTCGTTCGAAACCTGACTTAGCACGATATTTCGAGTCTGGGATGTGTACTATTTCAACACCAAGACATCATGAAGTAAGGACTGTTGCTAGTCTTGTACGATTGAAGGTAGGAGTGAACCTTCGAACGAAAGGAGTCAAGTGCAAGTATTAGAGCTATGCTGCTAGAGAAGAAAGCAAAATCATTGCAATTGTCAATCGGAATCTTCACTTCAACTCCCGCTCTCATAAGCTCGTTAATAGCATAGAATCAGGTCCTTGTAAATAGATAGTACCAGCTGCTCTTATTTTACAATAGTAAGGACGATTGCTTCTATTATTGACTAAGAGGACACTAGATTCATGTTTGAACATTTCTTAGGATAGTCCCTAGAGGAAGTACAGACATGTACGTTCTTCAATAACTATTGAGTAGGTGCGAGATTGGGCAGTTGGCACTCACATTAAAGATCGGTCAGGTGCTCTGAACTGGGAAAAGCGATTCTCATAATTTTTAATTCTAGAGAGATCAATTAAAGCTCCCATATCCATTAGGAATCGAGTCAAAATCAAGAAATATATCATATCCCATGATTGAAGGGTCAATGGTCAATGCCATTAATTAAACACATTTGAAAATGAAGTGTATAGAATATTTGATTTCGCCAGCGTAAAAATTGGACTTTTAGACTAGGTCTCAAACACCACCAAATGACCCCAATTTTACTTCAAGGGCAAGAGCTATGACATTAGAAAACACAAGTTGCTAATAATATAAGCATGAGACTCTGTTGAAAGGGAAAAAAGCCTAAGTGGGCAAGTTTGCCTGATCTAGGCTAGGCTGCTTTATTCCTTCAATATCTAATAAAGAAATCCACCGATTAAAGCAGGAAAATGAAAGACTCAACATTGAGATTTGATCGTATTATAAGATTCTCACGAGGATAATGCATTCGCTGCAAGTTGATGTCAGAAAATATGCCCTGGAAAATGCATTGGGATTTGGTTAAAACGTGTGTGGAAATCATGATGTCCTGTGATGAACAGAGACAGAAAGGATACAGATCTTTCTCTGATTTTTCTGTATCAGGCTGTCGCTTTTTTACCAGGAAAAACGCCTCTCTCTCTCTCTCTCTCTGAACACAGATTGTGACTGTGCTGAAAGTGAACGAAATTATTAGGCTCGTGGAATATCGAGCTTAGATCGAGGACAAAATTTTCTATGTTAAAATTATCGTTAGGATTGTCAAATGGATGGATTAAATTAAAAATGATCATATTTATATGTAGTACAAATTTTGTTATATATACCCGACTCAATCTGCACCGATTCATGTTACTAATTTATAAAAACCCATATCTATGTAGTTATTCACTTTAAGCTCTTCATGTGTATATGTTATATGGATAAAATCATTATTGTAACTATAACAGGGTAAATCCAAAAAAAATAAAAATTATAAGATGTTAAAGAATTGATTTTTAATATTATATAGAATTTTCAATTTTTTGTATTGAGCACAATGAAGAATAAGAGGAAAATATTACTTTGTAATGAATTTATAAATTTATAACAAAAAATAAAGTTTTGGGATTGGAATTTTAATTAAATTGAAGTAAAATATCTAAAAAGATGATTTATATCGATCGTAGATTGCAATCATTAGAACTAAGATTAGATTGTTGTGTAAAAATTAGGAGTGTGCAAGAGGAACCACCCAAACTAGGAACTGCCCGAATTGGACTAGAATGATCGGTTCTGAGCGGTTCCCGAAAAGGGCGGTCCAGTTCCTGGTTCTCGTTCTTGGAACCGGTGGCCGGTCAATCCGATTCCCGTTTCCAAGGTGGGAATCGGACTGATCGGACTGGACCGATTAATATAAAAAAAAAAAATTGAGAAAAAACCCTTTTAGGTTTTGCTTTCCCCTCCTTCTGCTTTACCTTCCCTTTTTAGTTTTCGCTTTATGCTTTACCTTCCTTTTCCAATGAACACAAGCTGAGAAGAAGGAAGAACCCACTGAAAAGATCAAAGCTTGAGACTGTAAGTTGAGCATAGCAAGTTTTGAAATTTAGGAGAGCTTTTTTGCATTTTTCTTTTTTTGGTCATCAAACAACAAATTACTAGTTCCATAGGACCGGACCGGATTGATTTTTGGTTCCAGGACCGATCGGTCCGGTTCCCTGTCCTATAATTTGGGAACTAGTTCTCCCGGTCCGATTCTTGGTTCCACCTCGGAACTGGACCGGATGGGAACCAATCAGTTCTAGTAAAAATAACAATGCTAAATGTAACCAAAAAAAAGAAAAGTCCTCTTAATTATTCAATAACTAATAGATGAAATTTACAAGATTAATAAAAATAAAAAATCATGACAAAAAATAAGCTAACTCGATATCTTTAATAAGGATGAAGTTGGGCTCATCAAGGCTTCTCTAAGTTTAAAAGTAAACTGTGAATCTAACACCCATATTTTTTTAGGTTTTGCTATTCTAAACCCATTTATAATAAATTTATTGAATATAATTAATTCATATGATGACTTAACCCATAATATATGGGTTAAGAAATTGATTTATGACCTATTTTGACATGTCCAGTTATCATGAATAAGGTGTACTTGAGTTTGCACCTATCTATGTGATGATCGAAGTGTCGCACGTAGAAAGACATCATAATTGTTGAAGATGCACATTAGAAACTTGACGCCTTCACCTTTACCTTCATCTAGGGAGATTGCCAAGGAAAAGCCCACGTCAGAGCCCATATCAACATATCTAGATGGACTAAACTTCAATTAAAAAACTTAAATCAACGAGTCATGAGTCAATTATAATATATTAATTATCCCCCATGCGTGAGCTCAACATTAGTTTCGCTCCTCTTTGATTCAGCTCAACTATCCTTCTACATCAAGATATCTCAATTTATCCTTAGTCTCTTTCTCCAGATCAAACCTTGAAGGTTGCAATTGGGATCGTATTGGTCACGAAATTCATTTCTTAAGATATTCATCAAACCCCAAACACACATTGGAGTGGACCACTAATCAATTATCAACTCTTGTACCATTTATATGGAGCCTTGGTAGAAACTTGATACCTTCACTTGGGAAAATCGTCAAGAAAGAACCTAAATCAAAACTCATCAATGGATCTAGTTAAACATACCTTCACTCAAAATATTTAATTAATAAGTTATGAACCAATCATAATATGTTAACTATACCACGACACACCAAACCAATTTTCTAATGGGTATATTTAACACAACTCACGCGTACATCTTTATAGTAATTTTACTTTTATTTGGAAACATGAGCTGGAGAAAAACCGAAAGGAGTCTACGTTCCATTTGTTTACTCCTTTTGTTTTGCGGAAAATCAGCAATTTGGAAACAATTTTCCTAACTTTAATCAATGTTAGCTCTTGCAAAAACGAGTCAATGCATTTTCTTTGAATGAATAAAATTTCATGCGAAAACATTTTCTTTGATAATGAGAAAATTTTTCTTTACCTCTATTCCTAAGAGATGTGAATGAATAAAATTAGGAAAATCTTTTTCCAATCGTTGATTTTATGCAAAACCATTAGAGCCTAATTATTAGGTTTTTGGTCGGAGTGATGATGGATAAAATTATGACCAACCAACTAAACGTTGTCCTCGGGTCATATATCTTGCTTACCACTGAAAAATATGTTGTGCATAATTAGCCAATTCCTACCGTTATAAATGTAGCAGCATCATTAAAGTGAGGTTGCGCACTTGGGAATTATGCATTGTTTATGATCCGTTTATTCAAAAGAAAACTCTTTTTTTTTTAACAACTTGTTTTCCGACTTTCCTCTTTTTGAATGACGGAAACCAATCGATTTATGGAAATTTTTTTTCATGAATTCAAAATAACAAGATGAGATTAGAGGAAAATAACTTTCTCTTGTAATGGGGAGAAAATAACTTTCCCTAAGTCACAAAACAAATGAAAATTAACTATTTTCCTCGAAAATAATTTTCATGGAAATATTTTCATTTATCATGAAATATTCAGTGAAACAAATGGACTCTTGACGTTCGTGATAAGAATTTTGACCATTCTTTTATCAATCTAGAAGGGGCTGTTTAAGCTTGGAAATATTTAAGGTGAATTCGGCATTAGATGCACAACTTCTGTATCTGGTCATGGGCCCATGGTTTCCTGTGTCAATTTAAGTGTTCCGATTGGCCCAAGGAGCGGAAGGCCTTTGCTAAATAGGGAGCCCAATAAGGGGCAAATTCTATGTAAACCCCGGCGTATTAGAATTGGCATATGTCATGGCAGTGATCTCACTTAGGTCCCTACAATTTGATGTATATACTAACATGTACATATATATATATGTCGATATCGCGTGATATTGTCTTACCATTCTAAGTTGTCGTTACAGTTGATGTGGATCAGTTGATTATCGACTGGTGCCATATACCCACTGGCATGTCCAAAAGAGTATACTTCACGTGTGGCCGCTAAACTTAGGTGGTATGGTCAACTAGATGTCATGTCAAATCAATGTGGTCTTCATGTCAGTACTCTACAGGAAAATTGTCAAAATCTTTCGAGGTGGAAGAAAGTTCAATTATTCGCCGATTGAAATCGAAATTTGGTGACTCGATTGTAAATTCCAAGCACGTGCGAAATCCTCCCACTTTCTAGTCGTTAAAAGGTAGTCTATATACCCTTAAGATAAAAGAGAAAAAGAAGAAGGCTTGGGCAGTATTCGTGGAGATTGAAATTCCATTAATTGGGCTCACGTGGGGTACTTATATGAATATATTATCATAAATATTTTTATAAAAATCTCCAAATTATTGTCATGTATTGCTCACGAGGTTTGAGATTAGCATTTTTACCCCGCAAAGCCACTGATCCTCGCCAATGAGGAGCATTATGAAGATTGAATGTAATGAAATTACAAGTTTTTTCGACGAGTAATAGTTTTGCAATATATCGAAATGGCAATTTCTAAATAGCAAAATCAATACCTACACCAACCAAAGAAAGAAATAATGAAATACCTAAGACGAAGAAGAAGAAATTTTTTAAAATTATTGAGTTTTTTTTATTAGCATTTTGATTCGGTAGGCGTGGCGGGCGAATATAGCTTATAGCATGTTAGAAAAAGCATGGTTACATCACCGACGACATTCTTTAATATAAAGTCAAATTCGAGGTGAGGATGCTCCAATTAATGCTGGTCATCACATTCATTGATGTGACATTTGGCAAATTGCCTTGATCTCAATATCAAAAGCTCTTCTCACAAAAAAAAAAAAAAAAATCAAAAAAATCAAAAAGCTCATAAAACATCTGTCGATTTGCATCGTCACGACAAAAGACGCCCTTCTTTGTTTATATGGCTATGAGAAGCAATGGAGGAAAATAGACATCAGCTTCCGCTTTTATTAAGTAGAGCCGTGCATGCTTCCATAAATCCAACTATTATTTCGTGAAAATTTCATTATGACTCCGTAGCTTTTTCGACCCGAGCAAAGGCAAACCCTTATAAAAAAAAAATCGGGTGTTGAATTGGACCAACATGCTTGAGAACCCGTCTAACGGAAGTACGGGCAATAGAATGGATATGGATCTTTGGATTGGACGGCACTTGTGTGGGATCAACTTATTATTTCAGTGCCACGATTCATATTCGTGTAATAATTTATAAGGATTAATACCACAAAAAATACGAAACTGATATACTTATCATAAATTTATCTAAAACAAATAAATTCACTATTTATTTATTTTTATTATTAAAATATTTAAATAATAAATCACACATTCGTTTAATATCTTACATATAAAATCTCACCTCTGTTAAATTGAAATAATATCATGAAAAATAATAAATTGATACATCTATAACAAATTTAGTGTAAAACCCTAAATTAATATATTCATGAATTACAACGTGTCTTATAACTTAATAATTTGATGAAAAAATTAAATAGGAGCCAATGGGAGTAAATTTGTCACAAATATATTAATTTAAAATTTTAATGATCAAAAAAATTAATTTATAATAAATTCGCCGCCACGGAAATTTTTTCGTGGTGTTGACCCAATTTCTTAATATAATAGCGCCCACTCACAATCCGCCGCGTGGCGGGATTCGTTCAACGGGATCCGGCGTTAGCTCTGGGAGGAAAGAAAACCGACCGCTGAGGGATCGCTGTCACGTGACGGGGAGGCGTGGCGAGGGCAGTTTTGGTAGGTGAAGGTAAAACGATCTGCGGAGAAAACGACAAAAGCCCTCCTCCAATTCTTATCTTATCCGATGACGTGTACGGAGTTACTACAAATCCCCGGGCCCCACCTCGCATTTCCCGTTCTTTTATTTTTTTTAATTCCCCACGGTCTCCTCGGCTCCCGGCTCCGGCTCGCCACGAGCCGCGCACTCGGCTTCGCCATCGCCGTTGGCTTTGGCCCTTTGCCACCTGGCAGCATTAGCCGCAAGCCACGCCGGCGCGCGAGCCGCAATAGCGATCGTTCATCGAACCCACCTCTTTCTCTTTCTCTCTCTTCCCCTTATATAATGCTTCTCTCTTTCCTTTCTGAAAGTCTCTCTCTCCGTTGGCTTCTTCTTCTTCTTCTTCTACTTTTCCCCCCGTTTCTCCGTCAACAGTCGCGCAGGCGAAAGTGAGTGAGTGGGTCAGTGACAGATCGGCGAGCGAGCGAGCGATGGGTCTGCTTCACAATCTCTGGGACGAGACGGTCGCGGGCCCCGCGCCCGAGTCCGGTCTCGAGGAGCTCCCGCAGCACCGCTCCGCCGCCGCGGCCGGGCGGTCGGCCGAGGCGGTTGCGGCGGCGGCGGCGGCGGCGTTTCTTCCCCGAGGCGCCGGCCTCGTCAGTCGAAGGATCACCTTCGTCAGGACCGGGACGCTGGGCGGGGCGGTCGGCTGGGATTCGGTTCCGGAGGCTCCCGCCAGCTCCAGTAGTGACCGGGGAACTGCCCCATCTCGTATGTCCCGTTCACCTTTTTTTTTTTTTTTTTTGCTTTTGCCGTTTTCGCTTCGTACCCTTCGGCAAGGGCATGTCGCATGAAGAAGAAAGCGCAGAAATGGTGGAAAAATGGGCGATTTTTATTTATTTATTATTTTTAAAAATTTGTTCGCTTTTCTTCTTTATTCGGCTTCGATGCGATGTTTCAACGAACGGGGCTGCTTATTCAACTGTTTAAAAGCGCGAGCTTTCTTGGGAAGGTAACGCAACCTGATTATTTCTCCTCAATTATTTCACACCACGAAGAAGAAAGCGCAGAAATGCTGAAAAAGGGCAATTTATTTTTTATTTTTTTGCACTTTCCTCTTTTATTCGGGTTCGATTCGACGTTTCACGTAACGAGCTGCTTATTCAATTATTAAAAAGCGCGATCTTTCTCGAGAACGCAACGCATTTGGAATTTTTCTTCTCAATTATTGAAGTTTCCCATCTTGTCTGAAAATGAAATGGTTGGGATGATGGGTTCTTTCGTTTCAAGTTTTGCTCTGTGTTTGCGTGTCTAGATGTGCCATTGATCAAGAAGAAAACTTGACCCCCCTCGGATCGTTTGTCTTCAATTTGGAAGCTCTGTTTAGTGCTTATGGCTTCAGAGATCATCCAAAACGAAGGCTCTGTTATAATTACAACATAGTATAGTAACGCATGAAACCGAGTGAGCTTACAAGGTTGGACTTACTCAATTCATTTGTCTTCAGGCACTTGAGCCAAAGTGGATTCAATTTTTCCTACCCATCTTCTACTATCTAATGATCATGGAGTATGATATAGTAGGAGCCTTACCTAGCATGGCAATGCGCATCGCCGATGAATGAAACGGGGGTTTTTGGGTGCTGCTATTTTGCTGTAGCAAAACCTCAGAATATTGTGACTAAAGGCTGTGTTTTTCTGGTTTTGAATGCCAGCCGGTACGCAGCAGGAGGATTTCCAGAAGTTCACGAGGAGAAAATCCTCTGAAGCATTACAGAAGGCAGAGCCTAGAAGTCCTACGGTTTTCGATTGGTAAGCAACCGTCTAGTGTTCATGACCTGCATATTGAACATTCATGTTCCTGCAGAGTAGGAATGATGAGTTTTGCATGATTTTATCAAGAATATGCCCGGGCGATTGTAGCATGAATCGATCTGATCCCCAAGTCACCATTCACTGACGGGACAGGCCTCTCTTCGATAATTTCTAGTTTAGGTTTTGTCCATCAGAGTAATTCAAACATGTTTAGTCGTTCATGGTTATAGCATGCGAGAACTTTCTGATTTTTCTAGGCTGCAGACTCAGTTCTTTTTTCAGGATTTCCTGTACTGCTTATTTCACGGACGTTTTTGCCTCTCTCCCATGTAGTTGCGCTGATCTACGAACGCTGATGTGTTGCAGGATCTTGATCAGCGCTTTGGATCGTTGATGGATGGAAGGGTGGGTTGATCTTCATTCAAGAATGCCTTATGGACATCTATCTACTAGAAGATGTTTGTCAATGCCGGAAACATAGAAGGAAATGAGCTCGGAGTCTGAAGCTAGCCAATCCTTATCAACGTTTCTGAGATAGCCGCATTTTTGGTCGTTATCTTTTCTTTCAGCTGCGCCCTTTTCGCCTCTGGATCTCCTGTACATAGGGCTGTCCGTTTTTGAAGATTTTTGTCTTTTGTTTTCGGGTTCTGTAAATGCTTCAACTCTGAATGCTCCTCTAATGTTATTAAGTGGTCTGTCTAAGTTTGTATTTCTGGTTTCATATCCTACTGTTTGCCTATGGTTACTGTTCGAAAGGTCTTATTCTGCCTCGGTTTCTTGTTTTAAGCCTCACGATATCCTCCTAAGAAAATCCCAAACAAATCGCATATGTGTCGAAGTAATCGTCTTCATTATTCGACTAAGTACCAATATGGAAAAGGATGAATTCAACGACCGTGTCTTCAAGTGGTCTAGCAATAACACAAAACTAAGGCAGAATTCAGATTATTGTAAGGACATTGAAACTGGGAACTTCTGAAAATGCAGCGAATTTTTTTTCCTCTTGATCTTCAGCAGACTCTTCATGGCTGGCTAGCTAATGGCGGGGGTACCGGTGTGGTCGACTTCGGCTTATGCTGAGACTGTCTTCACCTTCTCGATCAGATCGGCAGCATCCTGAACGGTTGCAATATTCTCGGCTCCTCCTTCGCCAATTGACACTCCGAACTTCTCTTCCAATGCCATCATGATTTCAACCTGTGAAAAAGTAATATGACAATCAAGAACCAACCCAATAGCCACATTTAGGAAGGAAACAGTCACTTCATGAACTGGGGAAGCTGGAGTATACAGTGTCAAGAGAATCAGCTCCCAAATCTATAAAGTTGGTCTCAGGGGCTACGGTGCTTTCGTCGATCGAGAGCTGCTTTGCGATGATGCTCTGGACAGTTTTCAGGGTCTCCGGCTGGGCCTGTACATAGCATTGGATCATCAGACCATCGGCTACCGCAACTCGTATCCTGGATAAAGTCCAGATTCTGGTTTTGTTTTCAGGACTAGAATGTAGAGATCGAGAACTTGGGGAGGGAAAATCTTACAACAAAGCATGTGATTGTGGTCTTGGAGTAACTTGGTGCAACTGGCGACACTCTTCTTGCTGCTTCGGTGATTCGGATCTTTGGCACGAGTCTTAGTCCGCTGCCCTGCAATTAAAGATCATAAACACGTTCATTCTTGCGATGAACCGGTCCTCAGTACTTCTTGTTGTCAGCACTGTTGCCCCTCCGTCTATGATAAGACGCTCAATACAAAGGCATGGTACTTTATTTCACTAATCCTACCACACATCTGTGCTGTCACATTGTTTCTCTAACTAGAACCGTTAAGCATGACTTAAGACTGAAAAACATGGAACAGGATTGCACGCACAATGGCCGAGAGGCTGCTGAGTTGGCGAGAGTTGCTTCTGGCCTTGGGAGCGCAGCAAAAGGTGGCCACGGGAGACGGAGAAGCCGAGAGAAATGCAGTGGCCATAGATCCTCGGCTAAGAGTGGAAGATAAGCTGATGATTAAATTCACACGAAGCTCTCAATAAAGCAGGTGCAGAGCTTTCACTTAGGCTACGACACAATATATAATGTTGTTCTTGGGTCTCTCCAGAATAGCTCAAATCAGGGTTGCGATGATTACTATGATTTAACACAGGCTTTCTGATTGTTTTTCCAATGGCATTGGGCGGTTGGTACCATGCGTTGTGTCCTTTGTGCGCATTAAGTTCCAACACAACAAGCCAAACTGTCACAGCTTGCGAATAATTTCTTAGTATTGAAGAGCTGGCATCATTTTCCCATTGGTTGTGGCTGAAACTGCACGTATACACATAAATCAGAAAAGAATAGGATGGAATCGATGAAATGATAATTGCGTGACTAAAATAGCCGCTGCATGCAATGATTTTTCGCATGGTGGTACTCATTTCGGATGCCATGTACGAAAAAAACTATCAAGTCTTGTTCATCCTAAAGAAACAGAATCACAACCTATGCGAACTTCTAACCATAGAAATGCTCTAAAAGATCTTCCAATGAAAGAACCACTAAAAAGCACTCAAGCGAGAAAAAAATTGCTTTAAGTTGGTATTTCGAATTCGATTCTTGCTAAGTTTGTCCTGCATATATCTAAACTAGGGACCTGAATGAATATTGTATTCACAGAATATCTCTTTCCTGTTGAAACTTTGGCAGGTCCATTGAAATCCGCACCAATAATGGAACATCTATGTTGTCAGCATTTGCCATCCCTGGTCAGTCTTGCTTTATTCCCCTAAGGAAAATGAATCTTGACTGACCAGTGGCTTCTGATGTCTTTCATCTTTGTATTCAAATGATAAGAAACTGAAGATGCATCTTGAGTAACTCGCCTATACAATTTTTCTTTTTCGTACTTTGATCCGAATGTTAACGGTGATATTCTTATTAAAAAGAACTTCAAATATGAGAAGCTGCGCTGGTTTATGATTCATCAGAACTACAGGTGAGTCAATGTCGGTGTAGTTCGATGTAGAAAACCGTGGGGTCGACACTGTCTCTCTTGTAGGTTAGCACTGCTTGGGTTTCCTGCCGTGTCCCACTATTTTACTCAATGAAGTGCATGTGACTTGCATGCTTAGAAGGACAAAGGGGGCTGAAGCTTGTGTAGATCAGATTGAGTAAGCTGTTTGGGTGAGAGAATCCAGGATAGGTCCAATCCTGCGGGTTAAGCCAGGTTACATTTCCTTTTTTTTCTTTCAAGCCTCCTTCAAGTGAACAATTCTCTTTTACGTTGTTATTCCCATAATGATGGTGTTCCCAGTGCCAGATGACAAACTTTGACGCTTGAGAATCTTTGCTAGTGCAATGTAGTTTCCTTTCTCCGGATTGACTGGGCAATGGTAACTTTCTTCACTTTTGTTCTCATTGTTTAACTGAGCTTCTCATCTTTTCACCTTACAAAATAGTCTTGGAAGCTTCTTGAACTTTTTACAGCGGCTACCAGCAGTACACTTGAGGGGGGAAAAGAGACGTAAGTTTGGCTGTTATTGTCTTCTGATGCGTGTCTTTTACAAATGGCTTTGGAGATTTTTAGTTTAAGAATGACTGTTAGTTTCATAAATAATCTTTGTGAAATCTGATGTCTAATCATATCAACCCGACCATAAAAAGCCATCGTACGCAGAGGATTCTGCTGTTGGGCGAGAGGTTGTTTCATTCTGTTCAGCTTATTATGGATGCACTGCTGTAGAAAACTGGCGATTTCGTTTATGTATTAGCAGTATTTCTGTCACATTCGTTGAGAAAGGACGGAGAAGAGAAGCATATAAAGGTTCCTGTTGGAATGCTGATGCGGGAAGCTGCCCATCGAATGACATAGATCTTGGAGGTGAATAAGATTCAGGCCCAGGCATGCTATCCGGCCACATGAAACTCTGCATCATCTTTGCATAATGGCTAATGGAAATGCTCCTCCTCTTAACTGCATCCACATCAGTGATTACTGCATAGCAAGCGAATGCTCATATAAAAGCAACCTTTACATCCATTGGCCATGTAACCAAGAGCATTTCGCGTGAGCCATGCTCTAGATTGGATGCATGATGCAGCACCTTGAGGGTGGTCAATGCACTTTCTTCGACGAAGAAAATGTTTCTAATGTCTGTTTAGGGAGCCTGGGAAGGAGATTAAAGAGAGAATTAATGGGATTTGGGCTGGGCCCCTGTATTGCAGGGGTTATACAAGACAGCATGTCTTTGGCGTGTACATATTATATTCAGGCACAGAGCCAAGACTACGCAAAAAATGGCCATTCAGGGGTGCGTTGGTAATTGTCTTATTCCCTAGAATAATTTCTCTTCGAAAGTAATTTTTCCCATTTCTATTTTTGGGAACAAAGAAGTAAATTCGTTTTACTTGGTCGTTTCCATTCTAAATCTATTGTCTAACCATTTTTCCATTTTGAGGAATAAAAATATTAGTTGACGTTATCAAACAGATTTATGTTCCGATGAACAAAAGAATAGAAAAATTAAAAAAAGGGATGGTTACCCAAATAGGTGCTCAATGGTTATGGACTTGAAATGATTTTAGTTGTGTAGGACTAATTTGTTTGATTTCCCTTCATAGGGCCTTGCCTTCTCTCTCTCTCTCTCTCTCTCATATGATAAAACAATGGCTAGTTCCTTCTTACATGACAAAACAAGGCAAACTAGCCATTTATCATGGCCTTCTCGATCGGGATAATCTAATCCATGATAGTAATTCAGGCAGTGTGTTAGTCATTATCAAGCAACTAATGTAATGGCTACCCCCTCATGTCCTAATAAGTTACCAATAAGCATTTGGACACTATCAATATCCAGTTAATCCTAAGTATGAATTGCAACGGCGTACATTGAAAGTTATGAGGATTGTATTGGATATGAGTGTTCAAGATTTGTTCATGTTAAAGGTATTTTCAACTCAAATTGAACCTATCAGTTTGTGAACATCTCATGGCGAACCAATAAAATTACTATTCAACCAAATCAATAACTTAGACTTGTTGTTGGTTTAGTTCAGTTTTAAACCGTTGCCATCAAGTTGGTGTACAGGTAAGAAATCTAATGTATACTTAGACTATCTAATTTCAACGTGCAATAGGATACCAAAAAAGCACCTATTTTTTTTTTTTGGGTAAAAAGTAATAAATATAATGGGGATAGACCAAATGTACAAAAAATCACGGCACCAAAAACTTACACTCAAGATGAGAAGACATTATAAGTGGAAGGATGCCGAGATGTAAAAGCAACAACACACGGCACGCAGAACAAGGAAGCCGAACCAACAAGAGACAAGCATGGCAAGAACAACCGGCTCCCAAAAAACAAGACACCCCAACCAAGGAGGAGGGACACCATCGCTACAAAAGCAAAAACAACAAACTTAGAAGGAAATCATCTCCAAGCATCAGCTAAGCCAGGGGAGGAGTTTAGGGATCCCCAGAGAAAATAATCGGTCAAAGCCCCAGCTCCGCTGCAACCTTCTGTTCCTGAAATTATCATCGACGTTCCTGAAGGTGATAGCCTTATTTCTGACCACTTTGAAAAGATGGTTCTTCATAGCCGGAACAATAAGAGGTTGATCCCTAAAAAGGATGCTGTTCCTGTTCGTTCAAATAATACGACACAAAGCACCAAAGGAGAAGCGGGCAATGCATTTATAGAAATCCTTGCCCATAAAAAAGGTGGTGGCCTAACGAAGATTTTCCCCCCAGGACCTGTTGCGCCAAGGCAAATTGCATCTGGCCGCTCAAAAGAAAGCTACTCCGGTCGTGAAATGGCAACCAAAAAACAAATGGTCAATGAAATCAGGCATCTCATTGCAAAAAGCACAGGAGCCACTATCAATTCTGCCATACGATAATAAGAGAGTTTGAGTGGAAAGTCTACGCTTAGCTATAATCCAAAGGTTAAACTAGTACCGAGGAGTGATTGCATTGTTTTAGATGAACGCATGCCAATGGACATGAGTCCTCTTACGCCTAATGGCCTCCCAAAAAAGCACCTATTTCTACACAATTATTAAAAAAAAGGAATGTGATCACAATTAGTCATATTAGACCATTGAAACATTCAATGATACTATTTAAGTAAGTCAACGGAAAAATACAAAAGGTCATAAGCAATTGGGAAAATGACCTAAATACTTCATAAATTTTGGTCGATGTGTAATATCATAATTTGACTTTTAATTCATTTAATGTGGTATTTGAATTATAATAATGTTTGATTTAGTCCCTGAACTTTCAATTTATTCAGTTTAACACTTTCAACTTTCTATAACAAAGTCAAACTTATCACTTGATACCATTCACAAATTTTAATAATTACACTATTAACTAGATTTTAGATTTTTTTTTTTATATTTCAATCCATTTCATAAATCTAAAAGAGAATTCTATCATTTTACTACCTTTTTACCTTTTAGATCTCTATAAATATTACTATAGTTCCATTAAAATATATTTTAACTTATGATTTCTATAATAGTTAAAATATAACCTCATTTGAAGTTATATCTATTCATATTCCTTTTATTTTAAAATAAGTGATTTCGAAAGAATATTTAATAACAATATTCATCATAAATAGACTTCTTGTACTTTTATTAATCTATATCTTGTTCCTTTTTTTATTTAAATAGCTAAAATTTTCAAGTTTTTGTTTTTTCTTAATTAAAATTAGTTAGAACTGTAAATTAGGAAATTGAAATAACATGATTATTAGCTCAATACAATCCCAAATGAGATTCTACTTTTACTACGATAATGATTATAAGCTAAAATATAGTTAAATGGAACTATAGTAATATTTATAAAGATCTAAAAGGTAAAGAAATGATAAAAGATAGTTTTTTTTTTGGTTCATTTAGGAAATGGATTAAAACGAAAAGATATTGTAAAATTTAAGCAATAATGTAATTATAAAAACTTTTGGCTTTTTCCTATGAAAGGTCGAGGGACTAAATTGAACATTTTACTTAATAGTTTGATGACCGCATTGAATGAATTAAAAGCTCATGATTTACATCACGTGTTGGGCTAAAGTTTAGAAACTATTTGTGTTATTTCCCTTTAAGAGTTCTTTCAAACAAATTATTAATGATTAAAATCAATCATTAATGGTCAACTTGAGAAGTAGAAATCTTTCATATAATAGTAGAGCAATCTTAGATAGGAAGAACTTATTTGATTAGGCCAAACTACATTTTTATTTGTCGAAAAGAAATAATTATTCTTCTTACATACATTTATTGGTTTAATTCGATTTTATTGGTTTCTAAAATTGTAAAGTAAAACCAACCCGATAATCTAAATACAAAGAAAAAATAAATCTGAACTAAAACCGAGAGTACCCATGTGGACCGGTTCGGTTCGGTTTAACTCCACTTGTCAATTTTCAGTATTTCTATGGCAACTTTTACTAATGGAGGCTAAGAACGCTAGCTTTTGAAATGTGAGTTACCAATTCAAGTGAAATGTGCATATTTGAGTTGAAATATGCTACAATTGCCGGCAACAATTTATCGTGAATATACGGCAAAGTCATCAATTTCTAGCCAAATTTATAGGATGTAGTCCATTCGCAGATTTCTCAACTTGCCGAGAATGAGCAAGAGGGTCGAGAACTTCTTTCCCAAATCTGGATCCACGGGATTTCAGGCGAGAGCCATCGACGGTTGCGATTCGACTCGGTCAGTGGTTTCTGGTTTAGGCAAGAATTCCTCCCTTGCCGCGGTGGTGTAACCATGTGGACTGGTTCGACGCAATTTAACTCCGTTTGTCATTTGTTAATATTTCTATGGCAACCTTACCAATGGAGGCTAAGAGTTGCACAATGCCAGCTCTTGAAATGCAAGTTACCAATTCAAGTTAAAATTACATATTTTAGTCGAAATATGCCACAATTGCTGGTACCAATTTACCGTGAATATACGGCAAAGTCATCAATTTCTAGCTGAATTTATCAGGATGCAGTCCAATCGCAAATTTACCAACTTGCCGAGTATTAACAAGAGGGTTGAGAACTTCTTTCCCAAATCTTGATCCACGGGATCTGAGGCGAGAGCCATCGACGGCTGCGATTTGACTCGGCCGGTGGTTTCCGGTTCAGGCAAGAATGCCTGCCCTGCCACGGCGGTGTATAAATATCCCAAAAGGATCTCTTGGCATGATATGTCTGTGTTTGCCTTTTCTCATATTTATTTTCTGGTTTCACATTAGGTGGCGCAAAAAAAAGAAAAAAAAAAGAGAAGTCGCTGGTTTTGTTTTCCCCGTCGTCGACCCGACCAAAAGAGGACGGCCAAGAAATCTCCACCTACCATCACCAAACAGCCGGCGAACCCCCAGAGAACCCGCCGGTGAAGGGACCCCCCCCCCGCGCATGATAACCACCCAATCAGATCTCGCCACCTCGGCCCGTCCCTCCACCGCCTCCCCGCCACGTGTCCCTCCCCTCGCCGTCCCGCTTTTCCGTCGCCGTCAGCCGAACGCGCCCCCTCATCTCCGTCAACCGTTAATTGCGCTGAGAAAACCCCCCCACACACCTCGACGCGCTCTTCTCTCTCTTTCCCCTCTTTCTCTTCTCCTCTTTCTCTCTCTTGCTCGCGAGTTCCGTTGATCTTTTAACCTGCGCACCCTCCCCCCCGCCCGGCGCACGGTAGCCCCCGCGCCTCCCATGGAAGACGACGACGAGATCCACTCCCCGCCGACCCCCGGCCCGCCCAGCGCGTCGTCCTCCCCGTCCCCGCCGCGCGCCGCCAACGGCCGCATAACGGTGACGGTCCCCCCGGCCCCGGCGCCGACGCGGCGGCCCCCCGGAGCGGCCTCCGCCGCCGCCGCTGCTGCCCCCGCAGAACAGCCTCGCCCTGGCCCTCCCGATCCAGCACGTGAAGGCCGGCGCCGGCGGCGGGGCGGCGGGGGAGGGGCCGCGAGGACTGCTGGAGCGAAGGCGCCACGGCGGTGCTGATCGAAGCCTGGGGAGAGCGGTATCTGGAGCTGAGCCGGGGGAATCTGAAGCAGAAGCACTGGAAGGAAGTCGCCGACGTGGTGAGCGGCAGGGAAAACTACGCGAAGCCGCCGAAGAGCGACATCCAGTGCAAGAACAGGATCGACACGGTGAAGAAGAAGTACAAGCTCGAGAAGGCGAAGATCGGCGCCGGCGCCGGCCCGAGCAAGTGGAGGTTCTTCGACAAATTGGAGCAGCTGATCGGGCCGGCCGCGAAGTACACCTCCCCGGCGGCCGCCGCGGCGGCGACTCCGAGTCCCGTGCGGACGCTGAAAGATGTCCCCGTAGGTATCCCGGTCGGAATCAGGTCGTCGGTCGGTAGTCAAAACAAGGAGCAGCGATCGTCGCAAACGCAGCAACAGCACAAGCAAGGGCAGCAGCAGCCGCGAGGCGGGCAGAAGATGCAGATCCGGAAGCGGCGCGCGGCGGAGTCGGAGTCGGAGCCGGAGCCGGAGTTCTCCGACAACGACGGCTCCTCCACCGACAGCCTGCCGCCGGAGATTCGCCGCCCCAAGAGGACGAATCCCGGGCGAGACGTGAACCTGAACGAGACCGGAGCGAGGCGGCCGCCGAAGCCGAAGGCGGGGAGCGGATTGGGGAGCTCCATCGGGGACCTGACCCGCGCGATCGCCAGCTTCGGGGAGGTGTACGAGCAGACGGAGAGCGCCAAGCTGCAGCAGGTGGTGGAGATGGAGAAGCAGAGGATGAGGTTCGCCAAGGAGCTGGAGGTGCAGAGGATGCAGTTCTTCTTGACGACCCAGGTGGAGATCTCCCAGATGAGGCCCCATTCCGGGAAGAAGGCCGGGGACGGCGGCAGAGGCGGAGGCGGCGGCGGCAGCGGCGGTGGCGGCGGCGGCGGAGGCGGAGGGAGCAGTGGGAATCACCAGCATAGGGGCAACGACGACGACGACAAGGCCGGCAACAGCCACAACAACAGCGAGGATAGTAACTAGGATTTTTTTCCAACTGTAAGTGTTAGAAATTTATGTAGAGTTTCTAGGAAATCTATGATTCATATGGGTGAAGAAGAAGACTTTTAGAAGTTGAGATTGCGTTTCTGAGGGGAGTTGTTATTGTTTACTCTGTATCTCGAATTGGGGCTTCTGTCAAGTGTGATAATCCAAGGCAAAATGGCCAAACCCCTCCAATTAGAACTATCTAAATTTCTGGGTATGTGCCAGTTCTTGGCTTTTTCAGTGACTAGTGAATTGGGAATCTAACCATCCCAATAAAGAATACAAAAAGAAAGAAAGAAAAGGAATTGGGGATTTGCTAAAGAATTTGCTCTGAGGAATAATCTAGTTGAGGAAGTGAATTTGACAGAGGATTGGTACTCACTCCTCTGTTGCTCTGTTGCATTTCGCATTTTGGTCCGTGTTAGAATCGGGCAATTGCTGTTAGGGGACTATTCATGGATCGCATGCATGATTCTAAAGATTTGATTGGCCTTTTAGGGACCATAGGGAGCTTAATTGTTCCTTTTGATGTTGACTTTGTAACTTGTGTATATTCATTCTACCTTTTCTTTTTTAATCTAATATTATGCTGAGAAAGATCGAAGTCCCTCTTTCGTCCGTTTTGTTGCATTCGCATGAAAGCCAACACTAATTTAGATCTTTCTGGGACCTTAACCATCATCCGCCGCCTTGAAAACGTGAAGAGTGTCTTGATGCTTTTTCCGTGAATCCTTTCTCTGTTCCTTTTGGGATTGGAAGAGCAAGGGATCATTTAGATAAAGCGAAGTGCAAAAACTAGGTCTAAAAACTTTATCCTAATCCCACGGGAAAAGGGAAAACGCTATCGTTTCATAGTCCCGGAATTGGGAAAAAAATTAGGAAAAGAAGAAAAAGAAAAGGGGTTGGGGGAGATATTCTGTCATATCATGTCTCATGATTATGAACTCATGATGATGACCTTATGGCAGGTATTAGCAGTTAATAATTGGCCGCTTTCGAGATCCCAAATTCCACGTTCTCGGACTTGCCGCCCTGTCAAACAGTTTCATAGTACTCTCCCTGTATTTTCCCAAATTTTGTTAAGGAAAACAATAATCTCGCATCTGCCAAAGTGCTGTGCTCCTGTTATTTTTCCCATCCTCCTATTTTGTTTAATAGTTAATACTACTAAAAATCCTAAATTGATATATTTAAGATAAACTATCCAACACGAAAAACTTTATCTCAATTGGTTTTTATTAAATTTGATTAATATTAGGAAAAATCACAAAATGACACATCTATAACAAATACATAATAAAATCTTAAACTAGTGTATTTGTCGATTGTCGATTGTTTTGTGTCATCAAATTACTATAAAACTTAACATAAATTAATGGAAAATAAATTTATTACTAGAGTTTTTACTGATTTAAAATTTATTTTAAAATAATTTTGTTACAAAGGTATTATTCTATAGTTTTTGGGGGTATAAACCCTCCTTTTTATCCGCGGTCAGCCCAGCCCCCATGCAATTCCCCAGCGAAGGAGACCTCTTAGAAGCCACGTGTCAACAAATTAAGCCGTCTCTCTCTCTTTCTTCTCTCTCTTAGTCACCTGAGTACGACATTGTTCGCTGACGATCCCCGCCACCAATGGAAGCAGAAGGAAGAGCCAAGTGGGCCCGCCCATCTCTTCGAACTCGACGTTTGACCGGCCTACGCCCCCCTCCCGGGCAATCGCGAGCCTCCACGTGTCGCGGACCCAGAGCCCCTCCTCGCCACCATCCTCACTTCCCCGTCACACCGCCCATCCAAAACGAGAGATCGCACGAGGGGATGAATAATAATACGAGGAAGCCTCACCTGACCGAGTCGCCAAACGACTCAGCCGGCGCGGAGGCTCCGTGCATTGACCGAGTTAGCCTCCCGAAGATCGAACCGATTCCGAAGCGGACAGGCGGCGTGGAGGAGCAGATGCTCGACGACGCGACTTCGGCGTGTCGTTCAATGGAGTTGAGCTCTTGCGAGTCATGAAGTTCCAAGCACGAGCTCCCGGCGGCTCTCGGAAGATCGCGGGGTTGCGTGCTGCGGCCAGCAGCGAGACGGGTCCTTCTTCTGGTGATGGCGATGCGGTGTTTCCGGGCGGACAGGCTTCGGAGAGTCCGGTTCCGAGGTCGACGCGGCGCTCCAGGGGGAACCAGGAATTCATCGAGGAGCTCACGAGCCAAGCCGATGAGCTCGAGAGGCTTTTTGCTGAGCAGAAGCTTCGGGCGCCCGACGATCAGTTCAGTTCCAGACGGAGGAGTACAGGGCTCGATAGCCGGGCGATTCCTCCTCGAGTTCATGAGAAGCAAATCGTGACCGAGTCGATGAGGAGTTCGAGCGGTGGCACAAAGTTCGGCACCTCTCCGTCAGTGAAGATGGTAGGTGACCGGGAGGACCACGCCGATACTCATACGCAGGATGTATCGGTTAATCTGAGGGGGAAATTCTATGACGAGTACATGCGGAGACGGGACGTGAGACGGAGACAAGAAGGGGGATGCAGCAGGGCGGCGAAGGAGGCAAAGTTGAAGGACATGCAGGCCGACCTCGAAATGAATATTTCAGAGTTGAAAGCCAAATTTTCTGGGTCTGCGGAAGGACCGGATTCAAATTCCAGCGCGCGGTCGCGTATTGAGACGCTGCGATCATTCAATACTCAGTCGAGCTCGAAGATGGACGAGGTACTGTTCCATGTTCCATGCGGTACATGACTGCGTAATGATATGCTCTTCCATGTCATATTTTTGAAAGCTGGAACTGGGGCCTAAATTAGGCTTCCAGGTTGTTACTTGGACTAACCATCATAAAGTTTTCCTTGTCTTAGCATACGAGAGCATCATTCTGTGGCGAAGCAGAGAATTATCCGGATGGACAGAACGAAGCATCTCCTGGAGCTGGTTCTTCCGGGTGCTCTGCAACCAAGAAGCAAATTTCACCTGTTCAAGATCAGCCTTCCAAGAAACCTCAGACAACCGCAGTGCCTGTCCCTCGGTCTTCCTTAAAACCATCCAACTCCATTTCTGGAAGGCGAAGGCCGCAATCTGAAAGCCCTCTTGCGCAGTCACTTCCTGTTGTTCCCAATTTCTCCAATACGAAGAAAGAGAACAAAAATCCTGCTCCAGGACTCGGTCAAACAGTGCTCCGCTCCCAAAATAGGAGCTTCACCAGAAGCAAAAGCAAGGAAGAAGAGATAAAAGTACATTGTGCAAAGGAAAAGAAGACACGGGACTCTCAGGCGACGAGGAAAAGCTTTTCCAGTCCATCAGAGTCCATAAATATTTCTGCTCGGAACTCCAATGGGGCTATCTTGGAGTCGGTTAGATTTGATGAAGAAGGGGTTCGTCCCAGCCTAAATGAGGAACATGTCAAAAGTGCTGATTCGGAGGCCTTCCCTAGTAACAGCGATGATTCGAAATACAGCGATGATTTTGGCGATTTAGCCTTTGAGGCTGCTGACATGGCCAACAAAACCGAAGACGAAGAGATAAAAAACCGAGAAGTTAGATGTCATCCCCCCCTAGATGATGGAAATTCAGGAGACTCAATTGGATCTTATCATTCTGATCTCATGTCCGTTTCGAAGCTGCCAAGGTATTACCAACACGACTTATCAGAAATTGATGCTTCTGTTGATTCCTCAGTTGGAAGCTCCATATCCTGGAGCTCTCAACCAATGGTCCATGCGGAGACTGGTCTTGCTCGAACAAGAAAGAAGTGGGGCAATGCTCAGAAACCCAATTTCCCCGGTGATTCTTCCCAGAATGAATCTTCCAAGGATGCGAAGAAAGGTTTTTGGCTGCTGAAGTTCGGAAGAAGTCAGGTGGCAGAGAGCTCGGTCAATAGGCTATCTACATTGACATCGGATGGAGATGACGCTATTGAAGGCATGTGTGGTCCTCCTCCCCAGAGATCACTTGAACACTTGGGGCAGCCTGTTGCAGGTTTTTCGCAGGATCATTCTCGCAGTGGTAGCTTTGATGCAAGTGATTTGTTCCAGGAACAAGGTCAGTTTTCCTGTTGAGCAACCAAGTTCGCCATGGTGTCTGATTTTGCTCATTAAATGTGTTGTCTGTCTGTGCGATACTAGCCTTTTAATGATGATGTCAGGATGAGTCTTTGCTAGTTAAGATTATGATAATTCATTTGCAATTCCTAATGCGAGATTAAGATAATTCATTTGCAATTCCTAATGCGGAAATCTCTATTTCTGGGTGTCGCTTATGATGCAGCTACTGAAATTTCAAAGCTCAGGCCCTGAAAATGGGATGTATTTTGTTCCGTCTTTTCGTTTATGTATGATGTTCAACTTTCTTTTATTTTATTTTTTAACAAAAGGGTTATGTTCGTGCATCAGAAGTAAATCTGCATGGGGTCCTGTTGGAATTAAAATAACGTGTTAAGCTACAAGTATTTCATGAGTGAAGCATACTCCCAAAAAAAAAAAAAGAAAAAAAAAGAAAAGAAAAACCCTGCAGCCAGACTAATAAGCACCAAGAAAATACATCATAGTTATTTTTTCCTTTGAAGTCCACCACAAACTAATTTTATCTATGCTTTACGTTCTCCCATAATCATCTGTAAAAACTCACATTTCTTTTCTTTGCTGGACACTGGCCCCAGTGATCGTTTAATGCTACCTACAACTAAAGCATGACTCTTGACTTGATTATGAAATCTGGTCTTCTTGTCTTGCAGTTCAAGCCCTGGATAGGTCTATCCCAGCCCCACCAGAAAAATTCAAGCTGAGAGGTGCTCAACAATCACTGTCGGGAAGCTCTCTCAAAGGTAATAGCTCACAATTGATGTTTCTAGTTGTCCAGCATTCTGATGTGCTTCAAAGCTTTAGGTAGGGTCTGCGCCAGGGGTGGTTTATTATGTTTACATCCCTACTGAGCTCACCCGGTGCTTGTGCAACAATATTTTTGTCCAAGTAACTTACATGCCAGTTGAAATTTTACAGCACCACGATCGTTTTTCTCACTTTCGTCTTTCCGGAGCAAGGGAAGAGACTTGAAGGTTTACCACTGAGTCACTCAACTCCTAGCGATAGTGTTCTGATTTTTCCCTTTCTCAGTGATTCGGTGTAAAGGAGGAATTCATGCTAGATGAAGATGTTTAGCTGGGCATACTCAAGATTTGCATGAGATCCACTATTTATCACAGTACATGTATACACCAAATAAGTTATACTTCTTGGCCAAGTTGAATATGCCGTATGTTGTGTGGAAGTTCTCACAGGCACGGCACCAAATCTGATTTTGGTATTGTATATACTGCATTTATTCCGTATGTGAAATATGTATCAGAATATGGAACCATTCTGTTATTGAGAGTGATAGTTTGGCAAGTGAAGATGGATGATGTGATCATGTGCAAGCGGGTGTTATATTTTTTTGCATATCTTCTCCTCAACTTTCTTTCCTCTGCTATATCATGAGACTCACGAGTGGCCTGGGAACCGGATTCTGGAGTTAACATGTTCAGAATTGTATTCTCTTGCGAACAATATCCCAGGTCTTCAAAAGCAGCCTAGTACTTGAAATGAATTTCCCAGTCAGGCAGTATAGTGCATTTTGTTTCCCAAGCATTGCTAAAACAGAGATTCTATTGATCCAAACAGGAAAAAGACTGCACAGGTGAAATATGTGAAGTACCTGTTACTTAACACAAATGAAAGGAAGCCCCAGAAGCGAAATTGCGCAAGAGAATTTCTCAACTGATTTTCATGGATTTTAACTGTCACTCAGAGCATACAATTAATTTTATCAGATAAATGCAGCCTTGGTCCTCTGTCCTTGCAATTAACTGTGAAAACATATGACTAGTTGCAGAGGATGAACATGAGAGATGAAGGGAATTTCATGCATAGAGCATGGAGGGTGCAAAGAGTAAAAAACCAACAGTGACATGTACAAGCACCTTTCAAAGTCATTTAGCTACTATCTTAATCGAACTCAGTCCTTTTTTTTTTTTTTTTTCTGGTTATTTTCTTATAGGGAAGATCAGACCAAACCGAGTAACTTGCTTTGAACAACTCCAACTAAATTGTACCAAATTAGACCCTCAAATTATTAGCTTTGCGAGACTGTATACTTGTGTCTATGTGCTTTAACAGCCAAACTGAAGTTATGCAACCAAGATACAGATTGATTCTCGTCGATCGAAACAAAACCTAACTGAATAATTTGATCGTGAATTTTTCCCTTTCGACTTTAAAAGGCAGCATTGTTGCTTCTCCATCATTACCTTGCCTTTTTCCCGCCAAAAACCTATTGACCATTGGCATACTCTTTCACCATTCCAAAGGTACTCATATCCCTGTCTTTCAATTGAACTTTGATGCTTGTCATGACCCTTCACTGATATACTGACAGAGAAGGGATTGCATAAACTAATTAGCTCCAACTTCCATAGCCATGTCTTACGAGTCAAAGTTCTTATTGTATAGCTGCCAGAATTCACGAAAAATGAAAGAAAAAAAATGTGGAGCAGCTATGAATGATCTCGTGCTGACAAATGGAGAGGCCCATTTTGCTTTGGCCTAAAGATATCACAAAAAAGAGCCCTGAGCTTGGCTAAGAGAGAACTCAATGTTTGGAGTTTACACATGGCTTTAGAATCGTTGTATTTCCTTGGATCCTATGTTTTGCAAGAGAACACACACAAAAGGGTCATCATGCACGACGAAAGAAGGACAATATTAGCATAAGCACCAATCAATTTAGTGCCTCTCTATCACTTCCACCCACTTAAATAATTATGCAGAAATGGTCAATATTTAACCACAGCTACAGCTGTTCCTTGCAAATTCAGCTGCCGGCTTCGATGTCTTCTGCATTTCTCGTTGCATATGCACATATTCAACTCCTCTTTGTGATATGTTATTGTTGTTTCAGTCCATCGTTAAGTCTAAAGAAACTTTGCATTTGGATAAGCAATCAAATGATGCTGCTTCTTTCCAAATAATCAACTGTGGGGTAGAGAGGAATAAAAAAATGGAAACATAACGTGGAACATCACGAACTAATCAAGTTGATTCTCCAAATGCGAGGGACGGTTTCTTTGTGCTCCGTGGAAGTTACTCGAGAACAAACAATGTTTACCATAACTTCACGTTCCGATCCAATGTCCATACAATCTACCATGCGAAACATGGAGAAAAGCTAATCAATCTGATGTGATCAAATTGGTGGGTTGTCATCGAGTTAGTGCTGATAAACTCATTTCGGGAATAGATCAGTCATAAAACTACTGAATGAATATAGTGACGTTTAATTCTATATCAATATGAACCCGCTTGGTTGGCAAACTTAAGCATGGACAACATCGTAATATGAACTGTCATCCTAAAAAGGAAAATTTGCTGTGAGTATCTACGTTTACAAAAGAAAGAGACAAGCGTCACAAGAATCATGAAGAAACAAAACACAAGCATTTTAATATAGGCGGAGCAAGCATAGTCTCAGTTGACTCCTAGGCAGATGTCTCCTTGGATTTAGCTCCTAACAAGGTTTTTACCCTGTCTTTCTAATCCTTCCTTGCGTTGTTTTCCTCTTCTCTTCATCACATTCACACACATCTCTTTCTCTCATTATCACCGATCTTTCCATGCTCTCAACCTCTCCCTCCTCCACCCCCAACAATGGCTGACTCATCCTTCGACTTCGACTGCTCCTCCTTCTCCTCCCCCACCAACTCTCGTCGCCGACGCCATGTCACTCCAGCCACGTCGCGCCATGCATCCCGCACCTTCACACCTCTCAGCTCGCGTCAGACGTCACGCGGCCACACCCCGAGGCGGTTTCCCCACCCTTCGCCTGCCACACCGTTTGGGACGGATGACGACAGGTCATGGCAGGGCGAGCTGTCCTGGCAGTTTGAGCCGACAGGGTGGCGGGATGGCCAGAATCTTGGTGTGGCCCTAAGCCCCTGGGCTGCAACCACACCGTCCCAAAGCCGAGTTTTTCGGCGGACGGCGAATGACTACTACCTCTCTCGCACAAGTGGTGGGTTTCGGAGCTTCACAAATCCTTACTTCGAGTATTCAGGGCACGGTGCTTTTGCTGGGGGGAGGCTTGAGCTGCAAAGTTTTGTGGACAGAGATACTAATGAGAGTGCATTCTTTGGAAGGAGTTATGCTGCTGGTGAGAATGCTAAGATCAAGAAGGGTCATTCAAACTTAGAAGTAATTAAGGAAGGAAGTAACGATGGCCGTTTTGGTCATAAGGATGAGCTCAAACTTATTGGCTACAACAAAAATGATGATTTTGAGAGGAAAGTGAGCTCTTTAAGTCCTCTTAGATATCATCGTCATGTGAATACTGATTACAACAATGACGCTGATAATGACAGTCGTGGCCATCGTCATCATAACATATTGCATAGTGGACATGATTATGGTCACGGCACATCACATGGTCGACATGATCGTGGTGGACATGGACATTCAAGGCACAAGGAAGAAGACACGGATCATGGTCGTGATCGGCATGATCATGACGAATGGGATTCAGGAATGCAATCTCACGGTCATGGAAATAGATATAATGACATTGAAATATTACCTCCTGATGACAATGAGTTCGATGAGGAAGAAGAGGATGAAGAAGAGCCAGTGAAGCCTATTGGGCTATTCGGCTTGTTCAAGTACTCGACCAAGTGGGATTTTGTTCTTGTGATCTTGGGGTGCTTGGGAGCTCTGATTAATGGAGGTTCTCTTCCTTTGTATTCTTATCTTTTTGGAAAATTTGTGAACAAGATTGCTCTAGAATCGAAAACTGACAAACACCTGATGATGAAGCATGTAGACGAGGTATTAAAAATCTTCCCACTCTGTGGCCTTTCCTTCACCTTAACATGAATACCCAGGCTATGTTGGCGACCTGACCACATAATTGTCCATCTCTTGTAGTTAGTGATGAAGCACGATAAATTGTCTGTGATTTCAGTATACTCTTCACCTGCAGTAAAGTGATTGATCCGGCACCTTATAGTCGATAGTGAATTAAAGTTCATATCATACATTGTGTGCGTACGAGACTGCATTCTTTAAGCAGATTATTGCTACATGGTCAATAAATATGTTCAAATTTCTGGTGTTGAATTCATTTCAGGTATGTCTGCTTATGACTGGACTAGCAGCGGTAGTGGTGGTTGGAGCTTACATGCGTAAGAAAAAAAAATCTATATAAATGCATTTTCTGTTATTTTATTGGCGTCAAAATTTTAATATTAGGACCTTCTCTCCTCTAGCTAAGTGGCGTCTGGTTCGTGTGCTTCCTTCATATTGTCTTCTATATTGCTTTGGAAAGAATTTAACCGCTTCAATTCTCTTTTTCTCCAAAGTTTGCAATTATACGTCCCTTGGCAATAGTTAAGTGAAGAGGCGTGGCAAATTTTTTGCAGAAATAACGTGTTGGAGATTGGTAGGGGATAGAGCAGCTCAAAGGATAAGAACTAATTACCTGAGAGCAGTTCTGCGACAGGACATTGGCTTTTTTGACACACAAGTTAGCACCGGTGATATCATGCATGGAATCTCAAGTGATGTTGCGCAAATTCAAGAAGTAATGGGTGAAAAGGTGCACTCTTTATGCTATTGCTCTCAGTTTCTCAATCTTTCGACACCCTTTTCCCATGTTATCAGGACCAGCCAAGCAGTGCATCTATTTCTTTTTCATAGACATCTCATTCTTTTTTCTGTAATTTACAGATGGCATACTTTGTTTACCATATTTTCGCTTTCGTCTGTGGATATGCGGTTGGGTTCTTTCAATCGTGGAAAGTATCTCTAGCAGTATTTGCTGTCACCCCATTGACGATGTTCTGCGGCTTTGCTTACAAGGCTGTCTATGTTGGTCTAGCTTCAAAGGAAGAGGTAATGAGGTACCAAATACGCTTGACAATGAAGGATCTTAATATGGGAGGTTTTCTAACTCCTTTCTTGTCCTTTTCTTCTTGATACAATATAGGTTTCTTATCGAAAAGCTGGCAGCGTTGCTGAGCAAGCTGTCAGCTCCATTAGAACGGTGTTTTCGTTTGTTGCGGAAGATAATTTGGCTGCAAGATATGCTGAATTGCTGTCAAGTTTAATTCCCATAGGAGCCAAGGTTGGGTTTGCCAAGGGTGCAGGAATTGGAGTCATCTACTTGGTTACGTACTCAACATGGGCATTGGCCTTTTGGTACGGTTCTATATTGGTTGCTCGTGGCGAGATCAGTGGAGGTCAAGCAATCGCTTGTTTCTTTGGTGTCAATCTCGGTGGAAGGTACTTAATTTCCATCATCATACATGTTGAATGACCTCAAGATGAATTATTCAATAAAAGAGAACTTAATTAATGATTTTTTAATGAACATTAGTAATACTATGCTACTCGGAGATGCATGAGGTTTCTGGTATGATGCATTGCAAATGCATATATGGCTCTTGGCCAGAAGAAACTTGATTCACCTTCCTCATACTACAGGGGCTTGGCATTGTCGTTGTCCTACTTTGCTCAATTCGGGCAAGGCACTGTAGCAGCGACCCGGGTGTTCGAAGTAATAGACAGAGTCCCAGAAATAGATCCCTACGATCTTAGCGGGAGGATGCTCTCACATGTTCGAGGAAAGATCGAGTTCAAAGGAGTTAGTTTTGCATACCCAGCTCGTCCAGATGCTCCAATTCTCCGCTCCTTGAGCCTGGTGATTCCCTCTTCAAAGACTCTCGCATTGGTGGGTGCTAGTGGAGGTGGCAAATCCACCATATTCGCTCTGATAGAGAGGTTTTATGATCCTAAAAAGGGTAAGCTCATATCTACTTACAGTTATTTAAATGCAGATTGTTGGGCATTCTATCGACAGTCCCACAGGCAAATATATTTGATAAATGAGGGCTAATCTTACGTGAAGCGTCGGATATTTATCTAGTTCTCCACTAACGTTTAGAAACGGCAGGCACAATTGCGTTGGACGGTCACGATATAAGGTCACTGCAGGTCAAGTGGCTAAGAAGTCAGATAGGCATGTTAGGCCAGGAGCCAGTTCTCTTTGCTGTAAGCATTATAGAAAATGTGATGATGGGCAAGGAGAACGCAACAAGGAAGGAAGCAATGGCTGCTTGTGTCGCGGCAAATGCCAGCAACTTCATCTTGGGCCTCCCACAAGGCTATGATACACAGGTGATACTGCTGAAATACTCGGTATTAGTATATACAAGGAACCAAACTGTCTATTTATATCTAATTATGGAATTTAACAGTTTTTCTCAATTTGTGATCTCAAATTCTGGCTCTGACGCCTGACTAACTTCTTGCCAGTCAATACTAGCCTCAAATGCATGAGTTGTCTCTTACTGACTCCTATGCAGGTCGGGGACAGAGGAACACTACTCTCAGGAGGTCAAAAGCAACGGATTGCACTAGCCCGAGCCATGATCAAAGATCCTAGAATCCTTCTACTAGATGAGCCAACAAGTGCCTTAGACCCCGAGTCTGAAATTATAGTTCAACAGGCAATCGACAAAATCTCCACTAACAGAACAACCATTGTCATCGCCCACAGGCTTGCTACAGTAAGAAATGCTCATACAATTGCCGTGCTTGATCAAGGGTCTGTTGTTGAGATTGGTGACCATCGTCAGCTCATGGAAAAGGGCGGCGCCTACTATGACCTTGTCAAGCTAGCTTCTGAAGCAGTTTCCAAGCCTCCAGCAAAACATTTTGACATTGTTCAGAAGGTTGCTGACTCTGTCATAAATGATAAATCAGCGCACAATGTATCAGGTTCAAATTATGACCATGAAGTCTCAAGATCAGACTACTATAAATCCCCGCATGACAACCAACTAGAGGATGGAGAACCACAAAAGCCAGTGCAAAGAAACTTTCAACTCTCTGAGATATGGAGCTTACAGAGGCCAGAGCTTTTTGTGCTGGTAGTAGGATTTCTCTTTGGTATGGTTGCAGGCGCAATTCTTTCAGTCTTCCCCTTGATACTTGGAGATGCCCTTGACATTTACTTTGATCCAGACAAGACAAACATAAAAAAAGGAGTCGGTCATCTTTGTTTGGTTCTAGTTGGTCTTGGCTTAGGGTGTATAATATCCATAACTGGGCAACAAGGTTTCTGCGGTTGGGCTGGAACAAAGCTCACGACAAGAGTTAGAAGCCTTCTGTTCCATTCAATATTAAAGCAAGAACCAGGGTGGTTCGATTTCGAAGAGAATTCCACTGGAATACTTGTTTCAAGGTTGTCATCAGATTGTATCAGTTTTCGGTCAGTCCTAGGAGATCGATTTTCTGTCTTGTTCATGGGTCTAAGTGCAGCAGCCACTGGGTTAGGTGTATCCTTCTACCTCCAATGGAGATTATCCCTAGTGGCAGCAGCTGTTACCCCAATCACCCTTGGCGCAAGTTATTTGAGCTTGATCATAGGTATTGGACCGAAACTAGATAACGAGGCTTACGGCGTAGCTAGCAACATAGCTGCTGGGGCAATCTCAAACATTAGAACGGTAACGACATTCTCAGCTCAAGAACAGTTGATCGAATCCTTTGACCGTGCTTTATCTGAACCCAAGAAGAAGTCTGTGAGGAGGTCGCAGGTTTTAGGCTTAACCTCGGGATTTGCTCAAGGTGCCATGTATGGTGCGTATACTCTCACTCTCTGGTTTGGAGCGTACCTTGTCAAAGAAGACAAGGCCAAGTTCGGTGAAGTTTCCAAAATATTTCTCATTTTAGTACTCAGCTCATTCTCAGTCGGGCAACTAGCAGGTCTGGCCCCGGACACTTCAATGGCGGCGACAGCTGTTCCAGCTGTTCTTGAAATCATTAACAGGAGGCCTCAAATTGGCAATGACAAAGAGAGAGGAAGGAAACTCGAAAGGTCAAAACCTTGGGATATTGAGCTAAAAAAGGTAAATTTTGCATATCCATCGAGGCCGGAGGTGACTGTTCTGAGAGACTTCTATCTTAAGGTAAAAGCTGGCAGTAAGGTGGCTCTGGTGGGATCTAGCGGGTCAGGGAAATCAACGGTCATATGGTTGGTACAGAGATTTTATGACCCAAATCAGGGGAAGGTCCTGATGGGAGGGGTTGATCTGAGGGAGATGAATGTGAAATGGCTAAGGAGGCAGACTGCATTGGTAAGCCAAGAACCTGCACTTTTCGGAGGGAGTATCAGGGAGAACATAGCATTTGGAAATCCGAACGCTTCGTGGGCTGAGATCGAGGAAGCTGCAAAAGAAGCTTATATTCACAAGTTCATTAGTGCTCTTCCTCAAGGCTATGAAACCGAGGTACATTTTTTTTACATTGCTTTCCTCAGTTCTTTTACTGGCAAGCAAAGCGTTATACGTTGTCTGTTTGCCATGAGCTTAGTCCTATTCTATCATGGCTTTCTAAAACCTCATCTCTTGGGTCCCTAAGAATTAGTTTACTGTAAGTGATGGAGTACCGAAGTAGTTTAAGAGTCAGAGAAAAAATACAGTATAGCAAATAGGTTAACCTAAGAATTCTCTGCTGTTGCAGGTTGGCGAGAGTGGTGTCCAATTGTCTGGAGGTCAAAAGCAAAGGATTGCCATAGCAAGAGCCATGCTAAAAAAATCGAGAGTGCTTCTACTAGACGAGGCCAGTAGTGCTTTGGACTTGGAATCTGAAAGACATGTTCAAGATGCGTTGAGGACGGCATCGAAACGAGCGACTACCATCGTCGTGGCGCATAGAATGTCTACCATTAGGGAAGCCGATATGATCGCTGTTGTCAAAGAAGGCAAGGTCACAGAGTACGGAAGCCATGATACGCTCATGGCCTCCCATGTTAATGGCCTCTATGCTAGTCTAGTTCGTGCCGAGAGCGAAGCTGTCGCATTCTCCTGAGCCTCTTTGTCTAACATTTACCAGTGGCTATGATAACTCCCTCTCCCTCTCCTCTGTCTCTGATACTGGCAAACAGAAACTGTGGTATCAATCTTTTTGTATAATAGACAGTTTGATGACCTCACAGAGCGGAAGTGTTGGTTCTTGGGATTGCTACAGGCATAGTGACTGAAACATTGTTAAAAGGATACGAAACTTAAAAAATTCAGAACATCATGCACCATTTCTGTATTTAACCTTTCTAGTCCTATATGCTAGGCCATGAAATCCGTCAATTCGTGTTATAGCACGGGTCAACTGATTCAAATATGTCAGAATGACTAAGCGCAGGTATAAGAAAGTTGAGAGAGAGCTAATATACAAGCTCGCACAAATGTCCATATGTGCGACATAAAAGATAATGGAAGAGTTGTATTACCTCTGATATTTCTGGTGCAGCTGACGCTGCTAAACACTAGCAAGTCGGCCAAAGATTTACAGTAAGAGAGAGGAACCAAGATGGAGAGCCAGGGCACATGCTCAATTTGTGATCAACCTGCATAAGCATCACAAGACTAAATTCAGCATGTGCCCTGCTTCTCCAGCCTGGTTTTATCCTCTCCCTGACTTCCTTACACTTTCTGGTAATTAGCCTGCAAGAACTAACGGAGATGACTTTCAGGGACTAAAGCAAGCACAAGTTAGAATTCCGTTCCAACTAGTGGTAGACATAAGGGTCTTAAAAAGATAAGGGATTTTGCATACGATTAACACTCGCAGTGATGGTACTAACGGGCCATTTTGTTGGTTGGTGGGTGGTTGATCTTTTCTGCAGGTTGGTTTTATGTGAATAAGCATTTACATGCATTGTTCTGTGAGCAAAATCCAGGAAGCATGTTGACCAACCAAGTTATGGTTTTCTGACTGTTGAGGTTTGGCTGCCAAAAAGGTAAAGTTTGATGAAAATTTGCTGTTCTGCTCTCAAATACTTTTCCTCGTCATACTCGAAGGCTAAAGCTTCATAAAAGGTAAAGTTTGATGAAAATTGCTGTTCTGCTCTCAAATACTTTTCCTCGTCATACTCGAAGGCTAAAGCTTCGTAAATTCTCTTATGCGATAAATTCAACTAATAGACAATACACGCATTCTATCTTTTCTTTTCTTTTTCTTTGAAATTTAGCTTTCTTGGGTTCTCCATTTTACCCACAGAAGTCTTTGGTAAATCATAACCATGACCAATGCTAGAGAGGGCCTCGTATCATCACTTTAATAAGATAAACTCGTTTAATGATTAAATCAGGAATCTTTGTGCAGTTCTGACTTTACCCATGCTGACTAACCCTGAACAACTTCAAAACAAAAATAGCTCAAGCTAACCTATCACGGAAAAATCATCTACCACAATAACTAATTCAATCAAATGGTAAAAAGAAAAAAAACTAAATAAAAAATATAGCCTCAATTATAAAGATCGAAACTTAAAAGTCCTCCTCTTGGTTCTTACACCACATTCTGTCTTATGTACACCTGACGGGGAAAAGAGAACTGATATTTCAAAATAGCTTAGCAACTGTCTTCCGATTCCAATCAAGGTTTATATCGACAAAACCACTACAAACCAAATTTTTATATATGAAACCAATTAACAGCTATTTGCACCTAATACTATGATATCAGTACTCTCGAAAAGTTAAATTCAGACGGCCACTTCGAAGCCTTGATTGTTCCAACAAAGCCTTGGGTGCAGAGTCCTGGACAATCGAAGGTACCCCATGAAAAATATGTCTAGATTTTCCACCAAATATCAAGACGTCTCCTGATTCCAGTAAAACCTTTTCAGCTTTAACAATGTCTCTTTGATCTCCGTATAAAAATTCTGCCGAGTCTCCAATGGAGAAAGACACCACAGGTAATCCTTTGCGAAGACTTTCTTCACTCTCATCCCGATCCTGCATTTCGACAATGTCACAAAATTCCATATCCAGCAAACCCAAACCTGACTGTCAATAGTGACGCTGTGTGAACCAAGACTCCTATTTCTATATACTATATAGAAAGACAGTAGAAATTTGCATCTACTCTGCAGCTCAAACAGACTAGAAGGGGTTAATGCTGTTTTTCCTTCGGAGGAGAGAGGTGATAGATCACATCTACCTCACAATTTACACGTTGCTTGGAGAAAAATAGCAGTAATAAAACCATAATTTTACTAGACTTGACTCCTTTAAGGAGCCATATCATATCAAAGACTTCAGTCAAAGAATTTCTGACAAAAGAATGTCGTACTCCGTCAGTACTCAAGGTAGAGGGGTTTCTACTGTTCAGAGGATAGATGAGCAGATAAGACCTCCATCCTATAAAGATAGAACTTGAAAGTAAAGAGAATAATCAATTACAAAATATTAGCATCTAAGAAAGAACAATCTTCGATTAATGTATTTGGGCCTCCAAATTCAGCCTTACTACATCTGCCAGAACTATTCTGACAATGCAGTTCCTTGTGTAGGATATATCTACTCAGTAACAAATTTATATAAAATAACCTAAATAAAGACCAACTAATTTATCCGATTAATTGCTACAAACCTGATGGAGACCAAGTCGGCCACTGGCAGTATAAAAGTTCACAATGCAAATGTTTGGGGTCATCAGTGGAAATTTTTCCTGCACATCGTTTTTCTTGACATTTTTACCCATAAGAGCATGAGAATCTTTGAGAGCTTTTGCAACCAAGTTACAAAATTCTTCCGGGATCCTTGGCGGTTTGGCTCCATCGATTGGCCGACGCTCTTCATACTTGCTTGTCTCAGGGTCCCAGTTTTTACCAAGGCACATCATTTTCAGATGCAACTTTGCACCATCCCGATAACCAGGTTGGTAGAAACCCCCAGCTCCAAGACCAAGGTCACGGCACAGCTTTACAATTTTAACCTAGCATCAGACAAGACAAGCATAAGATGCAGTTCCTAAACAGCTATAGATAGTAGGATTACACTGAGCGGACTACATTCAAAACAACTGTAAGTAACTGAATATGTCAGGTATTATTTGTTGAAAAGCATATTTTAAGACAGCCAGGGAGAAGGTCTCCATCATAATAGCAAACTGGTAACACCAAAATGGGGCTACTCATTCATACTGAGTAGTGCTAAGATTAACAAGTAATAGTCCTATGCTGCCTTCATTTTTATTTTTCTTTAATCATACCATGGGCTTGAACGTGATACAAATTTGCAAATCAATAGGCACAGATGTTACAAGTCAAAATTTTCAATCAAGAAGGACGCTTCTGTTCTCCTTCTCCCCCAAAATTTCTATTTCAAGAAAAGGTAGTGTTTGGAGAGGGATGTAACTGTATACCTGATCACCTACGGAGAGATAGCTTTTAAGAAGAACCATTCCAGGTCTCAATATCCTCCAATTATGTTCTTCCAGTGACCGTTTCTCTTCATTACGCTTTTCTCTATTCTTTATGAGCAACGACGGCTTCAGCATTACAAGTGTACCAACTTGGGGCACACAGATATCAAATCTTCCAGCCCCTGTCAAGTCCTCAGCAGGCACTGAATCTTCAAAGCCAGCAACACTTTTCGTTTCCTCGCTTTTACCACTATTGGAATGTGAAGGTTGCTGAAGCTCACTTGGCGGAAAGTAACTATTTTTGTTGGGTGAAAGAGAATCATTCTCTGTTTCCTTGCTGTGAGTTTCGTCAATTTGGATTCTGTTCATGCCCAAATTAAGTTCCGGGTCTGCAGGCTGAGAAGACAAGCAACATAATGATTTCAATCTACTTAATACATGAGCCGCAGTGATTCAAGTCAAAGGCCCCCCGGAACTAAAATGGTTTCTAATTTGTTGCAAAAAAGAAGTCATATTGAGAGATAGATGATACCACGGACTTCAGTTTACTATAATAAACTAAAAGAACTTACAAGTGCATAAATACAGTAGACATGAAGCTGAATTGTTACATCAGCACTAATCTATTACCGATGAAACAAACAAGCAGCGATATCTGCTATCAATTTTGTCCATAGATTTCCCTCATCCGTCTTACGCATACATTAATAATGCTCATTCATCCCATGTTAATCACACTTCCGATTTTCGCCGACAGATATATCCTTTTTCTCTTTCAGTCCAACAGTGAGGGTTCGGTTCTTTTTCTTGCAAACTTTAAAATTATGCAATTGTTTCTCCATGTATTCTTTCATTAAGGGACATGCATCGCGCGGTGCATCATTTCTAGTTCACCTAAAAATAAAAAGGTCATTGTCATTACCATAACGTCACAAACACCCCCATCATATCTACTAGCCAAAAAGCAGACTTTACAGAAACCCATTGCAACAAAGAGATGAACTTATCTACTCCCAACATCAAACCCAGAAAAACAAGAGCAAAACGACGCAGACCCACGAGAGGAGGGACAAAGATAAAACGATACAACGACCCGACAAATAACAAGTGCATAAGAGAAGAGAGAGGGGACACGAGGAGATTACAGAGGAGCGACGATTTGCAGGACCACCCACCGGACGCCAAGCTCGGCCTCCCGGCGGGGCGGAGCTTGATCCAACGTCGCGTGCTCTCCTGCCGCGATTCATCTGCTCCGGAATTCGGAACTTGGGCCGTCGCAAAGGTCGGGTTTTTCCTCTTGTAGCGAGAGAAATTCCGAGGACGAGAACGGCTTACATACGTATATGTGTATGTGTGTACTGCTTTCCGTCTTCCGCTTGCGATGGAATTCGCTGCGAAAATCGAAACTGCTTTAAATGCTTCGCGAAGTCTCGCTTTTTCCGACGTCGAAGATTCAGGTTTCGAGGATGACGGTAGTAATAAGAGGGGAGCGATCGAAAATGTTGTTGTCGACCAGTGCCCAAGCATTTCTAGGCCAAAGCCCAAAAAGAAAAAGAAAAAGAAAAAGAAAAAAAAGCAAGCACCGAGGAGTACCTAATTGTCTAAATAATTATTAGGATAAAAACCGCCAAATTTCCAAACTTTATCTATTGCGACACATTTATCATGAATTATTCATGTGATATATTTACTCCGAACTTATACAACATGACACGTTTATCTTAAACTTATTTTTTGTGACACCAAACAAACTTTTTTGAGTGACATCAAAAGACCCTCAATTTATATATGTGTAACATATTTACATGAAAAATTTAGTGTCACAAAAAAAAAAAAATTGGAAATAATAAGTTTGAGATAAATACATCATGGTTTTTGGCATCAAAGAAAAAAGTTTGGGTTAAATGTGTCAAAATGGGCGAGGTTTGGGATTTTTGGTGTAAAAAAATAATTTAGAGTAAATGTATCGCTTTGTATAAAGTTTGAAATTTTTGTGTAGCTTTCTCCCTAATTATTAGAAAAACACAGGGGAGATGGTATATAATATAAAGTTTTCACTTATTCTACAGCAATATAAATCTTGCATCTTGTAAACTAATGAAAATTATACCTTCCAGACTCAATAAATTGAAATCACCTTCTTGAACAAGTGAGCAGTAGCTTCGCCAATCGAGCAAGACATTTATGATCACGCGTCATGTCGCGCAAGACTTTCACAAGCCTACTTGGAACGAAGAACTGTCAAAATGCTTGTAACGAGGACACGAAATCGCTTTAAGAAGTTAAAAAATCAGTCTGGCCAGAGAATGAAGAAAGGATCTGGCAGGATCCACGGGGTAATGTACATGTACATGATATCTCCATGAATATTGCATGAACTTGTTTCTGATTATTATTTCTAACTACTATAGACAACATGATTACAGGGATTGCAGAGTATGTCATCACCACAAAGTCAGCCAAAACAGAAAAACCCAGAAGGAAAAGAAAATGGGAAAGGAAGTAGACAGTCTTGACATGCTCACTGCTCCGGCTCAATTGATTGAAAATTCACATACATCATTCCGTTTTATCCTTCAACCTTGTACATCGCAAATTTCGCATCTCAGAATCCAAGATCCGATTCTCCTCTGCGGTTTGCGAGTTTCTTTATTTCCCCTTACTGTCCTCCTACGCTGCCGTGAGTTCCATCCTATTGTATGGGAAGTCACCTCGGACATCAAAACAAGAGACACATCACAGTGCAGGTGTCCCGCTTTTAATCAATTTATTGGTGATTTCCAGCATTGAGATCAATGGAGTCTAAAAAGCAGCCCTTTCCTAGAGAGCCAAGGGGAAAATTTGTCCCTTGCCCCCTCCTCAAAGCCCCGGTGTCGATTATACTGGCACTTTTATCAACAACTACTTCTTCCGCTCCATCTTATACAAACAAAAACCTCTAAAAAAATCCTTCAACTTCTCTGCTAAGTTAAGAAACGATTCATAAGCGCATAGGACAGGACTTCATTATGTACTGCTCAAGTTGCTTTTATTAACACCTTGTAGCTCCATAGGAGAATTGTTTATACTGCCAACTGAGCCAAGGGTCTGAGAACTCAACTGTGGACTAGCGGGACAAGCTTCTGGATTACCAGCACTCATGCCATGCATAGTCCCAGAGCTGATCTGTTGTGGGCTCACTGGGGTTCTTTGGCTCATTTGCTGGGGACTAGACTGCTGTTGCTGCTGTTGGGATTGTGAACTCAATTGTGGAATTGCCATGTTTGAAGGTGAACTTATTTGTGGTGGTGACATAACAGCTTGCAAGGGTGAGGTTGTTTCTAGCTGATGCAGCTGCTGCTGCTGCTGCTGCTGCTGCTGCTGCTGCTGCTGCAACTGTTGTTGCTGCAATTGGAGTTGCTGCTGTTGCTGCTGTGGTTGCTGCTGCAATTGCTGTTGCTGTTGTTGCAACTGCATCTGCTGCTGCTGATGCTGCAGCTGCTGTAGCTGCTGCTGTGGTGGCTGCTGCTGATTCATATACGGATTCATCCCTGTCAACTTTGGTGGGCCCATTGCCCCCATTGCTGCACGCTGCAATGTGCTCATGTTAGCTCGATTAGTGGCCAACATTTGCGGGCCAGCAGAGCCCAGAAGCATCGGTCGAGGTCCAGAGACACCACCCATGCCAGACTGAGTGCCCCCTAACACACCTTGACTCTGCCTCACCACCTGATATCTTGAGAAAACGGATTGCGGCAGTCGCTGGGTTATTGAATTGCCAATGTCAGAGGCATGGGCCATGTTCATGAGATTCTGACCCACATTACCAATGTTCGACATTTGGCCCATGGGTGCTGAAATTCCAGCCCCTCCCATCCCCTTTGCACCTGCCATACTCATGGTGCTACCCATGCCACCAAGCCCAGCCAAGTCAGTAACCATGTTTCCACTGGCCAAAGCAGCTTCCATCGCCCTTTGTCTTTGCATCATTGGTTGTCGATGCTGTGGCTGTTGCTGCTGTAAAATCTGAAGATGCGGAGATGGTGGCTTATTTGCCATGTGATTGCCCAACTGAATTCTGGCATTCAACTGTGAGAGGGGATTTGTAGCAAGCGTCATTGGGGATCTTTGCATCATTGGTTGTCGATGCTGTGGCTGTTGCTGCTGCTGCTGTTGCGCTTGCTGTGGCTGTTGCTGCTGTAAAATCTGAAGATGCGGAGATGGTGGCTTATTTGCCATGTGATTGCCCAACTGAATTCTGGCATTCAACTGTGAGAGGGGATTTGTAGCAAGCGTCATTGGGGATCTTGCAAACTGAGCAAGATGCTGTTGAACCATAGGATTTTGGTGTTGCTGCTGCAGCTGCTGAGCCTGTTGCTGCAATGAGGACTGTGAATCTAGCTGTTGTGGCCGTCCAGGCACAGAGACTCCCGGACCAATTTGTGAGGCATGAGGGTTTCCAGGAGGCAGCATCCTTGCATGTGGAGGAATATTCACAGATGAACTAAGAGATACATTGCCACTATTAGAGGTAGGCAACACTTCACTGGACGATTGACCTGAAACTCCTTCAGGACAGTGGGGGATATCGGCAATGGAATTATTATGAGGAATTCCAGGAGCATTAGGTTGATTGCTTGGAGCAAGATTCATGCGGGTCGGTTTCAGTTGGACCTGATCTTCCACATGAAATCCTCCGCGTGTCATCTGCAGAAACATTCAATATCATTTGATTGAAATGTAAATCGATATCGGATAGATTTAAGCACTTAAGCTTGACCTGTTTTCATAAACCTACCAATGAGCATAACTGGGCTGCAAGCAAATCTGCCAAATGCTGTATCAGAAATTCAATCACAGATGTTAGCCATCATGTTGAAAGAAAAACATAGTTTCTTGTGAGGCTAGGTAAGAATACGGCCGCATAGTGCATATAATAAACAGGAAACCACATCTTCCAACTACGAAGTAGGTGAACACACTGAAATGCCATTTGACATTAGAAAGATTTATAGGCAAGACTCCTACAGTATTTGGTAGTGTCAGAAGATGCTCCTCCGAAGCCAGACTGTCACCGTCTTCCAAATCTCCATAGTGCATAGCAACGGTACCATCACTTGATTTCTCTGACATGATCATCCTGGTCTGAGGCCGCAAGACAACAGTCCCTATTCAAACAGGAGAAAGCCCATGTTAATTGAAAGAAAGTTCATGCAAGTGATGTTGCTTTTGTCTTTCATTACATTATCCTCTCTACAACATTAAAATTGGCATCTCATCCTTCCAAAATCATTCAAGTTGGGTGTTGTTTCTCAAACCAAAAGACATTCTTTTCTACGGGTGGTACCGTATGATGGCAGACTTTAACACATCAAGATTGGGCAAGTACAAGTAACAGGAATTTAACTCCACGCCACATAAGATTGGGTGCTTTGCACTGTGGCCAATATAATGGTAAATACTGCAAAATTCTAGCAGCCAGCAGCAATTTTAAGTCAGCATAAAATGAGAAGGAAAGTTGTAGCAAAGTCCAAGGTACGATTAATATCAGACCGGAGAAATCAATTTTATGCTGCCATAGACCATCTCCACATGAAAGATGCAACAAACCTTGAAGATTTCGCTCTAGCTGTGAAAACTTAAGGACTCTAGTCTTGCAAATATTCGTGCTGCCTCCTACCAGTGACTTCGAGAGTGGTCTGGCACATGAGTCATCCTTAAAATTCACATCGTTGGAAACATTGTGTAGACATACCAAAAGATTCTCAGTCAGGAAGGCACCGGGCTTTGTGGCTGGGTAATCTGCCTTATTCTTTTTGTGGTCTATTTGGTGCCTGAAGCATCATTGGATGAGGGACAGTACTCAGAATGAAATGAATTATATATTTGATATTTATATCAGAAAACAGATGCCAATAATTGCCTGAGAAAAATTATGTAACTATGCTTCTGGATGCACATGTAAAGCACGTGGACTAAGAATATTTCGAGCTTACGTTTTCAAGATTTACTGTACTTCATATTGCTTAACTCAATTACGAGTCAAAGTCAAGCAGCAAGCACAATAGCAACATATAAGTTGTCATGGTTGCAGCATGGTAATTAGAGCATCCTATGCTTTAAAGAAGGACAAAGCTTACTGATATAATCCACATCTAAATGCCATCTAGATCAGCCTCATGATCAAGAACGCAATTAGATCATTTTTCAAACTATTGTCTCACTGGGAGGTAGAAATTTAAAACTCATGACAACAGATAAATGTTGTAGACATCTATCCTTAATCTACATTTCCATCAGAGGTAGATGTTCGCTAAAAAGCTATTAATTTAATAGGAATACATCCTGAAAACAGATCAAAGTTCCTGATTGCTCTGAAAATCATTAGCCAACCACCATAAATACTCCAACTGGGCTTCGCCTATAATCATGTAAATTGGTGCTTTACATAGAAAAAATAAGATTGGTATCCCAATTTTTCAAGTTCTAGACAACCAGCTTTGCTGCATTGCTGATGCGGCTAACTAAACTTTTTCTCATCCTCGATATTATCATTAAGACTCTGTATTAACAAACTCCGGGCAAGTAAATTACCGAAGAGAAAGTATAAGCTATAAAACTGAAAAATGTCTGACTAGCAGAAATACAGGAGGGAAAACAAGACAGAGCAACAGGCTTCAGAGCTCAATCAACCTCATACCTCATCATAATCATTTCAATCTTTGAAGACCTCTCAAGCATTGTTTGATCAACCAGAGGTGGGGTTCCAACAGAAGGACTGCTTGCATTTAATGCAACACTAATGTTGCTCACGCTAGCAGGAGAGCCAACACCACTGATTACTGGCGTCTTTGGAAGTGAATTCTGTCTTTGTTTTGCAGCAGCCTGAGCCTGGTTCTGTTGTAGTGTTGAATCATTGGCACTAGATGTTAAAGATCCTGTCGCTCCAACAGGAGGAACTGAGGTTATTCCAGCCCTTTCCTTGGGCAACAATCCAGGCACAGGAGTTGCTGCAGCTGCCCCATCCTGTGGTCCAACTGAACTGCTAGAAAATTCCCCTGATTTTGATGACAAGGGAGATTGAGCCAAGGTTCCACCAGATACGCGTGGGCTTTGCACTGCTTTCCTTTTTTGTATCTGTTCCTCCTCTTTCAAATTACTATCAATCTGCTGATTGACGTTACTATCAAATCTTCCATCCCCTGTGAAGTCCTCAGCAGGCACCGAATCTTCAAAGCCAGCAATACTTTTCGTTTCCTCGCTTTTACCACTATTGGAATGTGAAGGTTGCTGAAGCTCACTTGGCGGAAAGTAACTATTTTTGTTGGGTGAAAGAGAATCATTCTCTGTTTCCTCGCTGTGAGTTTCGTCAATTTGGATTCTGTTCATGCCCAAATTAAGTTCTGGGTCTGCAGGCTGAGAAGACAAGCAACATAATGATTTCAATCTACTTAATACCTGAGCAGCAGTGATTCAAGTCAAAGGCCCCCCGGAACTAAAATGGTTTCTAATTTGTTGCGAAAAAGACGTCACATTGAGAGATAGATGATACCACGGACTTCAGTTTACTATAATAATGATACCACGGACTTCAGTTTACTATAATAAACTAAAGGAACTTACAAGTGCATAAATACAGTAGACATGAAGCTGAATTGTTACATCAGCACTAATCTATTACCGATGAAACAAACAAGCAGCGATATCTGCTATCAATTTTGTCCATAGATTTCCATCATCTGTCTTACGCATGCATTAATAATGCTCATTCATCCCATGTTAATCACACTTCCGATTTTCGCCGACAGATATATCCTTTTTTCTCTTTCAGTCCAACAGTGAGGGTTCGGTTCTTTTTCTTGCAAACTTTAAAATTATGCAATTGTTTCTCCATGTATTCTTTCATTAAGGGACATGCATCGCGCGGTGCATCATTTCTAGTTCACCTAAAAATAAAAAGGTCATTGTCCTTACCATAACATCACAAACACCCCCATCATATCTACTAGCCAAAAAGCAGACTTTACAGAAACCCATTGCAACAAAGAGATGAACTTTTCTACTCCCAACATCAAACCCAGAAAAACAAGAGCAAAACGACGCAGACCCACGAGAGGAGGGACAAAGATAAAACGATACAACGACCCGACAAATAACAAGTGCATAAGAGAAGAGAGAGAGGGGACACGAGGAGATTACAGAGGAGCGACGATGCGCAGGACTACCCACCGGACGCCAAGCTCGGCCTCCCGGCGGGGCGGAGCTCGATCCCACGTCGCGTGCTCTTCTGCCGCGATTCATCTGCTCCGGAATTCGGAACTTGGGCCGTCGCAAAGGTCGGGTTTTTCCTCTTGTAGCGAGAGAAGTCCGAGGAGGAGAATGGCTTACATACGCATATGTGTATGTGTGTACGGCTTTTCGTCTTCCGCCTGCAATGGAATTCGCTTCGAAAATCGAAACTGCTTTAAATGCTTCGCGAAGTCTCGCTTTTTCCGACGTCGAAGATTCAGGTTTCGAGGATGACGGTAGTAATGAGAGGGGAGTGATCAAAATTCATCTCAAATTATGATAAATCTTAGCTCAGTATAACATCTCCTTCTATTATATCTACAATATATATCAAATAATTTTAGTTGAAATATTATCCATGACTGCTATGTTTCACAGATTGTCCTATTAAGCAAAAACAGATTTCTGATATCAACAGTCCGTTGACCTTCAGCAGAAAGAAAAAAGGTGCCCATCGTTCCTTTCTCTTTTCCCGTTGTAAAAATTATCTCTATTCCCCACCCCCACTGAGAAACAGAGCAGCCCGGACGAAATCTACCTAAGAACTCGCAGCACAAACACCGACCATTCGCAATCGCTCTCACATTCCCCACCCCACCGAGAAACAGAGCAGCCCAGACTCGCAGCACAAACACCAACCGTTCGTTTGCAGAGCACAAGCACAGAACAAGCATAGAACAACCAAGAAAGAGGCGAAAAGGGAAGGATCGATCGAACCTCGTGAGGAATCGAGAGCAGAAAGGGGCGACGGCGACTGGAGTTGCGGAATCGAGAGCGGAAGGGGATGCGGACGAAGATGGGCGACGGAGATGGGCGACGGCGAGGGCGACTGGAGTTGGGCGACGGCGACTGGAGATGGGCGACGGCGACTGGGGACGCGGACGGAGGAGGCGGGTCCGACGGGACGACCGGGGCAAATTGGCCGGTCTGAGGACGGCGACGGCGAGATGCGCGGCGACGGTGTCGGAGTCGACGGCGAGGATGAACAGCTTCGGAGTCGCTAGGGTTTTTGGTTGAGGTGAGGAGAAGGAATGGGAAAGCAAGGGTAGTGAGGAGAGAAGGAGTCGACGTCTCTGTTGAAGGAAGAAGGGTGGATAAGAAAAGAAACAATTTCTATTTCTATTTCAGAAATAGAGAAACTAAAATTTTTAGCTTCTGATTTCTCCTTCAAAATAATTTCTTAATAGAAATCGTTTTGAAATAGAGAAATCAATTTGTGTCGTCAAACGATTGCTTCCAAACCCGCTTCTAAAACAGAAAAGCGAGAGAAATTGAAAGCGAAATTTTACCAATGCCACTTGCTAAAGCGTTTCTGGCCAAAGCCCAAAAAGATAAAGAGAGCAAGCGCCGAGGAGTACATAATTGTCTAAATAATTATTAGGATAAAAACTGCAAAAATTTCCAAACTTTACCCACTGTGACATATTTGTTCATGTGATATATTTATCCCAAACTTATATTGCATGACAAATTTATCTCAAGTTTATTTTTTGTGACACCAAAAAAACATAATTTTTTTTTAGTGACATCAAAAGACCCAGAACTTATATGTGTATGACATATTCACAAAAAAAGTTTGAGAATTTTTTGTGTCACAAAAAATAAGTTTGAGATAAATATGTCCCGGTTTTTGGCATCAAAGAAAAAAATTGGATGAAATGTGTCAAAGTGGGCAAAATTTGGGATTTTTGGTGTCAAAAAATAATTTAGGGCAAATGTATCACTCTGGATAAAATTTGAAATTTTTGTGTAGTTTTCTCCCTAATTATTAGGAAAACATGGGGGAAGATAGTATATAATATAAAGTTTTCACTTATTCTACAGCAACATAAATCTTGCATCTTGCAAACTAATGAAAATTATACCTTCCCAGACTCAATAAATTGAAATCACCTTCTTGAACAAATGAGCAGTAGCTTCGCAAATCGAGCAAGATATTTATGATCACACGTCATGTCGCGCAGGACTTTCACAAGCCTACTTGGAACGAAGAACTGTCAAAATGCTTGTAACGAGGACACGAAATCGCTTTAAGAAGTTAAAGATCAGTCTGGCAGGAGAATGAAGAAAGGATCTGGCAGGATCCACGGGGTAATGTACATGTACATGATATCTCCATGAATATTTGGCATGAACTTGTTTCTGATTATTATTTCTAACTACTAGACTACATGATTACAGGGATTGCAGAGTATATGTCTTCACCACAAAGTCAGCCAAAACAGAAAAACCCAGAAGGAAAAGAAAATGGGAAAGGAAGTAGACACTATTGACATGCTCACTGCTCCGGCTCAACTGACTGAAAATTCACATACATCATTCCGTTTCATCCTTCAACCTTGTACATTGCAATTTTCGCATCTCAGAATCCAAGATCTGATTCTCCTCTGCGGTTTGCGAGTTTCTTTCTTTCCCCTTTACTGTCCTCTTACGCTGCCGTGAGTTCCATGCTATTGTATGGGAAATCCAACTCGGACATCAAAACAAGGGACACATCACAGTGCAGGTGTCCTGCTTTTAATCAACTTATTGGTGATTTCCAGCATCGAGATCAATTGAGTCTAAAAAGCAGCCCTTTCCTAGAGAGCCAAGGGGAAAATTTGTCCCTTGCCCCCTCCTCAAAGCCCCGGTGTCGATTATACTGGCACTTTTATCAACAACTACCTCTTCCGCTCCATCTTATAAAAACAAAAACCTCTAAAAAATCCTTCAACTTCTCTGCTAAGTTAAGAAACGATTCAGAAGCGCATAGGCCAGGACTTCATTATGCACTGCTCAAGTTGCTTTTATTAACACCTTGTAGCTCCATAGGAGAATTGTTTATACTGCCAACTGAGCCAAGGGTCTGAGAACTCAACTGTGGACTAGCGGGACAAGCTTCTGGATTACCAGCACTCATGCCATGCATTGTCCCAGTGCTGATCTGTTGTGGGCTCACTGGGGTTCTTTGGCTCATTTGCTGGGGACTAGACTGCTGTTGCTGCTGTTGGGATTGTGAACTCAATTGTGGAATTGCCATGTTTGAAGGTGAACTTATTTGTGGTGGTGACATAACAGATTGCAAGGGTGAGGTTGTTTCAAGCTGATGCAGCTGCTGCTGCTGGTGCTGCATCTGTTGCTGCTGCAATTGGAGTTGCTGCTGTGGTTGCTGCTGCAATTGCTGTTGCTGTTGTTGCAACTGCATCTGCTGCTGTTGGTGCTGCAGCTGCATTGGTTGCTGCTGCTGCTGGTGCTGCAGCTGCATTGGCTGCTGCTGCTGCTGGTGCTGCAGCTGCATTGGCTGCTGCTGCTGCTGGTGCTGCAGCTGCATTGGCTGCTGCTGCTGCTGATTCATATACGGATTCATCCCTGTCAACTTTGGTGGGCCCATTGCCCCCATTGCTGCACGCTGCATTGTGCTCATGGCCAACACTGGCAGGCCAGAGCCCGCAAGCATCGGTCGAGGTCCAGAGACACCACCCATGCCAGACTGAGTGCCCCCTAACACAGCTTGACTCTGCCTCGGCGCCTGATATCTTGAGTAAATAGTGGATTGTGGCTGTCGCTGGTTTATTGAATTGCCAATGTGAGAGGCCTGGGCCATGCCCTTTGCACCTGCCATATTCATGGTGTTACTGATGCCACTAAGCCCAGCCAAGTTGCCACTCATGTTTCCCATGCCCAAAGCAGCTCCTATCACCATTTGTCTTTGCAACATCGATTGTCGTTGCTGCTGCTGCTGCTGCTGTTGCGCTTGCTGTGGCAATTGCTGCTGTAAAATCTGAAGATGCGGAGGTGGTGGCTTATTTGCCATGTGATTGCCCAACTGAATACTAGTACTCTGGCTGGCATTCAAGTGCGAGAGGGGATTCTTCATTGGGGATCTTGGAAACTGAGCAAGATGTTGTTGAACCATAGGATTTTGGTTATGTTGTTGCTGCAGCTGCTGAGCCTGTTGCTGAAATGAGGACTGTGAATCTAGCTGTTGTGGCCGTCCAGGCACAGAGACTCCCGGACCAATTTGTGAGGCATGAGGGTTTCCAGGAGGCAGCATCCTTGCATGTGGAGGAATATTCACAGATGAACCAAGAGATACATTGCCACTATTAGAGGTAGGCAACACTTCACTGGGTGATTGACCTGAAACTCCTTCAGGACAGTGGGGGATATCGGCAACGGGATTATTATGAGTAATTCCAGGAGCATTAGGTTGATTGCTTGGAGCAAGATTCATGCGGGTCGGTTTCGGTTGGACCTGATCTTCCATATGTAATCCTTCGCGTGTCATCTGCAGAAACATTCAATATCATTTGATTGAAATGTAAATCGATATCGGATAGATTTAAGCACTTAAGCTTGACCTGTTTTCATAAACCTACCAATGAGCATAACTGGGCTGCAAGCAAATCTGCCAAATGCTGTATCAGAAATTCAATCACAGATGTTAGCCATAATGTTGAAAGAAAAACATAGTTTCTTGTGAGGCTAGGTAAGAATAAGGCCGCATAGTGCATATAAACAGGAAACCACATCTTCCAACTACGAAGTAGGTGAACACACTGAAATGCCATTTGACATTAGAAAGATTTATAGGCAAGACTCCTACAGTATTTGGTAGTGTCGGAAGATGCTCCTCTGAAGCCAGAATATCAAACTCTTCCAAATCTCCATAGTGCATAGCAACAGTACCATCACTTGATTTCTCTGACATGATCATCCTGGTCTGAGGCCGCAAGACAACAGTCCCTATACAAAAGGAGAAAGCCCATGTTAATCGAAAGAAAGTTCATGCAAGTGATGTTGCTTTAGTCTTTCATTACATTATCCTCTCTATAACATTAAAATTAGCATCTCATCCTTCCAAAACCATTCAAGTTGGGTGTTGTTTCTTAGACCAAAAGACATTCTTTTCTACGGGTGGTACCGTATGATGGCAGACTTTTAACACATCAAGATCGGGCAAGTACAAGTAACAGAAATTGGGTACTTTGCACTGTGGCCAATATAATGGTAAATACTGCAAAATTCTAGCAGCCAGCAGCAATTTTAAGTCAGCATAAAATGAGAAGGAAAGGTGTAGCAAAGTCCAAAGTACGATTAATATCAGGCTGGAGAAATCAATTTTATGCTGCCATAGACCATCTCCACATGACAGATCCAACAAACCTTGAAGATTTCGCTCTGGCTGCGAAAACTTAAGGACTCTAGTCTTGCAAATATTCGTGCTGCCTCCGACCAGTGACTTCGAGAGTGGTCTGGCACATGAGTCATCCTTAAAATTCACATCGTTGGAAACATTGTGTAGACATACTGAAAGATTCTCAGTCAGGAAGGCACCAGGCTTCGTGGCTGGGTAATCTGCCTTGTTCTTTTTGTGGTCTATTTGGTGCCTGAAGCATCATTGGATGAGGGACAATACTCAGAATGTAATGAATTATATATTTGATATTTATATCAGAAAACAGATGCCAATAATTGCCTGAGAAAAATTATGTAATATGCTTTTGGATGCACATGTAAAGCAGGTGGACTAAGAATATTTCGAGCTCACGTTTTCAAGATTTACTGTACAGTCTGTACTTCATATTGCTTAACTCAATTACGAGTCAAAGTCAAGCAGCAAACACAATAGCAACATATTTGCTGTCATGGTTGTAACACGGTAATTAGAGCACCCCACGCTTTAAAGAAGGACAAAGCTTACTGATATAACCCACATCTAAATGCCATCTAGATCAGCCTCATGATCAAGAGAGCAATCAAATCATTTTTCAAACTATTGTCTCACCAGGGGGTAGAAATTTAAAATTCACGACAACAGATAAGTGTTGTAGACATCTATCCTCAGTCTACGTTTCCATCAGAGGTAGATGTTTGCTAAAAAGCTATTAATTTAATAGGAATACATCCCTGAAAACTGATCAAAGTTCCTGATTGCTCTGAAAATCATTAGCCAACCACCATAAATACTCCAACTGGGCTTCGCCTAATAATCATGTAAATTGGTGCTTTACATAAAAAAAATAAGATTGGTATCCCAATTTTTCAAGTTGTAGACAAACAGCTTTACTGCATTGCTGATGCGGCTAACTATACTTTTTCTCATCCTAGATATTATCGATAAGACTCTGTATTAACAAACTCCAGGCAAGTAAATTACCGAAGAGAAATTATAAACTATAAAACTGAAAAATGTCTGACTAGCAGAAATACAGGAGGGAAAACAAGACAGAGCAACAGGCTTCAGAGCTCAATCAACCTCATACCTCATCGTAATTGTATCAATCTTTAAAAACCTCTCAAGCATTGTTTGATCAACCAGAGGTGGGGTTCCAACAGAAGGACTGCTCGCATTTAATGCAACACCAATGTTGCTCACACTAGCAGGAGAGCCAACACCGCTGATTATTGGCGTCTTTGGAAGTGAATTCTGTCTTCGTTTTGCAGCAGCCTGGGCCTGGTTCTGTCGTAGTGCTGAATCATTGGCACTAGATGTTAAAGATCCTGTCGCTCCAACAGGAGGAACTGAGGTTATTGCAGCCCTTTCCTTGGGCAACAATCCAGGCACAGGAGTTGCTGCAGCTGCCCCATACTGTGGTCCAACTGAACCGCTAGAAAATTCCCCAGATTTTGATGACAAAGGAGATTGAGCCAAGGTTCCACCAGATACGCGTGGGCTGTGCACTGATTTCCTTTTTTGTATCTGTTCCTCCTTTTTCAAATTACTATCAATCTGCTGATTGACATTACTCCAAGATGCCTGAGAGAAACCAGGTCTCAGGAATGGATGATGTGGCAACCTTTGTTGAAGTTGTTGTTGCTGAAGATCCATGCGGTCCTTTTCAGTCTCCGCCGTCTGGATGTCAGACTTACTCCGATTTACTTCTGTAGCCTCCATCTGTGTATCTAGTTGTTCTTCCTTTGCACGATGCCCCATGCCCAGTGGTAGGGATGCTGCTGCAACCTCCGGATTCTGGACCCCTTCAAGTGTGTGCTGGGGGAACTTATGCATGATTGCATTACCAAATTGAATTCCTCTAGATATTGCTTGCTGCTGCAAAAGGGTATTCTTGAGATTTAAGTCTGATGCATGGAAGTTCTCCATCTGCTGCTGCTGATTGCCGTCAGGTCCATGTGCCGGTCTTGGCCTCTTATTAAAGCTAGACCTGGGCGATGATTGCCCATCTTGATTCTCTCTCTTTCCATGAAGGGAAATAGAAGAGTTATTATCCGAGTATGAAATCATCATGTCCTGCCCACCAGGGGAAGCTCCACGATCCTGCATGCCTCTAGCATTCCCAACTAACATTTGATACCTCGGGGACATCATTGGTAGTGTTGAAAAAGATGCATCTGATATATAGCCTTTTGGTCTTAGAGGTGGTGTGTTGCCAGCTCCAGCACATTGGGCACTCAGATTCTCATGGACATGTTGCGGCAATAGATTCCCTTGGATAATTCCTGAATCAGACCTTTCTGGAACTCTGTCTATGCAGACTTTCTTCCCGTGGATTTTGTTACTAGAAGTCACAGAGGTTTCTGGCACATGTCTCAATCTCTTCTTTTGTAGACTAGATAAAGTCATATGTAGCTTTCACCAAAAAAAAAAAAAAAGTCATATGTAGCTGAAAAAAACCAACAGAACAATAAAATTAATGCTCAGGATCTACAAGATATAGATATGATGACAGTGAAATAACTACCTTTTCTGGAACTGGACTATTGGAGAGCCTATCCAGCTTGGGAGTAGGATCCAAACACAGCTGTGGCTGTAATGTCTTTAGTATCCTGGATTCTACTTCCTATTTTAAAAAATCAAACACAAACATTAAGCTCATGTCTCAAACACAAAATAAAGTTCACAGTTCATCCATGGAGATGCTGCAAGCCCCAGCCCCAACTTCCTAAAAAAAATCTTTAGAAAGAAGAATAAAAGAAATGGAAAAAGAAAAAGGGGAGAATCTCCAGCCCCCTCAAGAAAGAGGGGCAAGAAACTCCATGTGCAGTGCCTTACCATCAGATCACCGTACGTCCAAGAACTACAAATAGGTGGTATATCCTTAACGATGTTCTCCAAGGAAATTTTCAGCCGCACTTTAGTAACAACAGGCAAATCAACCCCATCTGGAAGATTGGGCCCTCTATTAGATGCATATTTTCGATAGTCCCGCACCTGCATCATTTGTGAATAGTCAGCGCATTAATGTTAATCATACTATCTGTGAAGAATAAGTAAGACGAAGAATGATAAAATAAAGTGAAAAAAAGTAATTTTGATTAAAGCTCAAATGTATATAGCTATGTGCTCGTTGCAGATTAACTTGTCTTGGTAAATGCAGACTAGATGGATGGAAGAGTGACTATAGTTACAATTAAGACTGGTCCGTTTCATAAGAAAAGGCACATGAAAGCTGAGAATTTCTGAACACCGTCCATCCAAAGTATAAGCTAAAATGAGTACTAAATTCACCATTGCCACTGGTATCCTAGGGACACACCCACAAATGAAGAGCTGCTAAACTAAGCAAGTTGCATCAACATGCAATAATATGCAAAGCCAGAATGAAAAGAGTTCCCATGGAACTCTTAGGATAGTCATCGATATGCAAAACCAAAATAACTTGAACAAAAGATTGGGAGGGTGATGTTGTTTCATCATAAATGCGTGATATTAAAAATGATTTGAAACTTGAGCCAAAAGATCGTGACTTTTTATCGAGTCAAAAATAGGATCTGAAGACTGCATTCATATAAACCTATTAATGGGACATTCACTCAATCTCTCTCAGAGATCTGTTTCGTAAAAAAAAGAGAACACACACACACACATGAGAATTATCTCAAATACTCACCTCACAGATAAGTGAACCTTCAATGTATTTGCAAGGTAAATCGTCAAGCAGATCTCCAGGCAACCGACCACATTCAATTGCCTTCAAAGAACATGACATTTAAGAAATGTAAGAATTGAACATGTAATAGAGAGATTTGAGATAAATGGCAAGGACAAAGAAGATGAATCAAGATTTTGACGAAAAACTTAAGAACAAACAAGAGATATTATCTTCTCAAAATTCAGTGTATGAAGTTTCACCTCATAGTCCTAGATCGTTTGACATGTCCCAATGTAAAGACATGCAAAATAGGAAGAAGAGTATCTCAAGCTCTCACACATATTAAATAAGTTCCACATTGCTAGCAATGGATGTTGACATGTAAGGTTTTCTGAGCAATTCTATAATTTAGCTTCAAAATTTTGAACTTTTCCCTTTCAGTAGCATAACTAGTATAATACCAAAACGTTGATTTGGGGGGTTCACTGTTGACACCAAATACGAGTATGGATACCATAGCTATAACCATGTCATTCATTAGAGTACAGGTACATTAACCTTCAGAAGAGTCAAAGGTAAACAAGCAGATAGAATGTAAATGTCAAGTCCAATTGACTCAGTATATGTAATTTTCCTCTCACAAAGAATGGATAAAATGAGAAGGGATACTTGCAGAAAAGGAAGAGAAAAAATAGGGTCAGAAAATCACCGAGAAGAGACTTTCAGATGTCCTGTTGTAGGGACGTAAGAACTTCGAAGCATGCTGTAATGCGTCACTCTGGCAAGATAAAGAGAGAAAATAGGAAACGAGAGAAGGGATGTAAGTAAACGAGAAACTTTTGTTGATCAACTTCCTAAGGTCAAGAGTTCTTCATAACAAACCTCCAAAGGTTTTCCAATAGAGTATCCATCAGGGAAAAGGTTCAATGTGAAGGAAACTTCGTCCCCTGGCATTTCAACAAGCACAGATATACTTATTTAGTTATAGGAAAGCCAACATATTCAACATGCAATGGAAGCATAACCAAGAATTACCTGCAGAAATAGGGTTTTCATCGGTAGAGAAGAATGATGCAGACCCCGCAGAAGCCTCTGTACCCACCTGAGTTTTATTATCCTAAGTCAACAGATAGTTCCCATCACCATAGAATCTTTCCGACAGCGCACATATGAAATGCCCAGAAAAGCAAAAGAAACCACACACACACACACACACACCAATGCTTCCCATCCTTTAGAAGCCAGAAACCCACTACCCGCATAATTATATTCCAACACAAACATCCCACTCTTTCTCTTTAGTTTCAATTCTCCCCCATCCCCGATATATTCTCGACGAGGTACAGCGCCGAGCATGACGAGCAGCACGACCGCGGCCGCCAATAACCCTCATCAATTGCCAAGCCCCACCCATCCTAAAAGCAGGCAATGGCGAGGGCAGCAGAAATTCTGAGTCCCAGATCCAATGGTCCAGTCGAGATTTCCCAATTTCAGGCAAGCAACACGCGAGAATCAATTTCAACACAGTCCATCGAACGCGGTCAGCCAAGATAAAGCATCGAAGACCGAGCGCAATACAGCAACACCCCCCCCCCCCCCCCCCAGACGAAGCCGATCAGAACTATCGATGGCTCCGCCCACATCTAAAAAAGCAAACTTTTCCCCTCCACACTCACCTCCGCTCCGCCCCGTTCCGATCGCATCATGCCCAAAACACAGAAGAAGAAGAATAAAAAAAAAAAAAGCCACGAGGAGCAAAATCGCAGGCAACCGAGCTAAGCAAGGCGCGACCAGGTAGCCGCTCAGCACCACACGCGCACGCGCACGGACACGCACGGCGAGCGTTACCTCGGGGTTCCGACCAGTGGAGCGAGATGCGACCTTCGGATTCTGCGGCGCGTCGTCCTCGCCGGCGTCCGGCAGGATCGGGGGAGGTTTCGGGGAGAACCTCCGGCCGGTCTTCGAGAGCTTGAACGAGACGCCCATCGGCTAGGGCTTTCGAGGCGAATTTGGGGTGTGCGGATTTTCTCTCCGACGCTTGGATCATGAGAAAGTAGAGTGGAAGGAAAAAGTAGTTTTCCGGGAAAATTCCCGCAGAGAGGAAGAGGGTCTTTTGAGAACGAGATGGAAAAGCAGTCGAAGCAAGGGCGGTCTAGAACGGACCGCCCGAGTTGAAAATCGTCACAATTTGGTCCGATTCCTAAAAATGAGATTGGTATATGGATATTCTGATCCTCAATTCCAAAAGAAAATCGGACCGGAGCGATTATATATATTTTTATCTTTTTAAAAAATGAAAAGAAATTAGTTTTTTTATTTCTTCATAATATATAGCGGAAAAACGAAGTCCGGTCAACTCCTAGATCGAACCGGGAATCGGAATCGGAATCAACCGGTTGGACCGAACCGGACGAGGTGGACCGAACCCCCTTTTTTGGGCCATTGGGCTGGCCTGGGAAAAATTTCCAGGCCCAGTAAGTGGTGGGCTAGGCCCGGGAAGGGGCTTTGAGGCTCCGCCTGGGCCGGCCTGCTTATATGTTTCTTCGAAGGATGTAATGCGTGTGGTTCATTAGTTATTCAACCTCGGCAGCTAAATTTTATAAACTTCGATAGAATATAATTAGTCCGAATTTCTAATACTGGATTTCATAAGACCTATAGCCTATAGGTAAGTACCAGAACGATGTAATATAGAGGACTATATATTATTTTTGATGTATTCTTCCTTTAAGATGAAACTTTCACACATAAAAAAAATAAAATGGTGGCTCTGCCAAGCCGCCCATTTCTTCCCTCGGGCGAGCCTAGGTACTTTCCCACGCGTGCAAGTTGGGCCTAATAAACTCATTTTAATCGATATTTCTTGGGTTAAGCCAATATATAGATTAGTTGTGTTTTGTGAATGGATTATAAATGGGTTTAAGATGGAAGAACCTGAAAAAATACGATTGTTAAATAGATTAACAGTTCACCCAAACTTAACTCACTTTTATGATTTTCTTCACCTTTTATGAGAAAATAATGAACTCCTTAAATTGTTCCAAGTTCAGAAAAGTTTTGGTGGGCCGGTCTTCACCCTTATTAAAAATGTCAAGTTGGCTTTTTTTTTTCTCAATTTTTTTTAATCTTTATTAATCCTATAAGTTTTTTCTATTAGATATTGAAGTATATCTTTTCTTGGTTGCATTAGACATTGTTATTTTTACACAATATTTTAATCTTAGTTCTTATCATTGCAATCAATTGTCAGTATCTTCTTCATATCTTACCTTCCATTTAATTAACATTTCCTACGTTGATTGTTGTTGTATTTTTTTTTTTTGTAAATTCAGTATCAAGTAGTAACTTTCAATTGCATGAATTGAGTTCTAAATTTTTTTGATAATTTGCTAATATGGTCAATTTGGCTAATTTTGGTTGGAAATTGCTAATACGGATGTTTATTGTCGTACATGATGTGGCAATATTGATGTGACAAATTTTAAATTATTCATTATTTTTTTATTTTTTCTTTTATTTCCCCTTTTTTTCCTAACCCTTGCTTGGTCTGAGCAAAAGCGATGCATCCATCGCTAGCCAAAGGTGAGGGCGTCAGGTCCTTGCCTAGATCCAAGTGAGGGTCACGATGCCCTCACTTGGCACATGCGAGAGTCGCAAGCCCTTTGCTTGTGATCGACAAGGGCACAAATGCTGTCGCTCATGGTTGGAGAGATGTTGTAAAAGGAAAAAAAAAGAAAGAAAAGAAAAGGGAAAGGAAGAGAAAAGAAAAGAAAAGAAAATAAAAAAATATTAAGAAATATAAAATTTGTTTACATTAGTGCCGGTCATACTATATAGGACGGCCAGTATTCCATGTTAGCGATTTCCTATCAAAATTGGATCGACTATGATGGGAAATTATCAAAATGTTTAGGGCATAATTGGTATAATTGAAAAGTTTAGGATTAAATGGAACATGTGCAATAGATTGAGCACTTTTTTAACACCTTTCCCTTGTATAGGGCAATGCATCATATACCTAACTCTTTTTTTTTTTGGTGACCGAGGACTTTGCCACATGCCCCCTGTGCCCGAATGGCTCTTGAGGACTGTGCCTCTATACCTCGGGGAAGACTAGCATAGCAACTCACTGCCATGGCCCCTCACTTAAATCGTTAACAACGCAGGGTTTCGAACTCTCGACCTCAACGATGAGGGATGGACTTTCAACCAACTGCGCTACCCACGGATGGGTATCATATACCTAACTCTTGAGTTCCAAAATTTGCAAATTGGTTTAAGCTCCAGGTGATTAGTGGGTCTTGTTTGCCACATTGAGTGATCAGTGGTTGCAATTAACGAAAGTTGAATGCAATGAAATTGTATACCATCAATCAACGTTCTGCTCAATCTTTGATAACACTTCATGATTAGTGTGATTTTTGGCAACTACAGTCGTAAGACCGGTACGATTGTCTCGATCTTGCATGTAAATAGGTAATGTGTATCTACATGTGGACATACTTAGCTGCAAGGTCAAATTTTTTTTTTTTGTTCACTTATTGACATAACGCAGGAGAGAGAAAACATTAAAAAGAAAATATACATTGATATGCTTTATTATCTAAATCGGTGGAGTTAGCAAGATGACTTGACTATACAAATTCGATAAATTTTAGAACTTGATAGCATTTTTTAAAAGTCTTAAGTCTCAATCATATTTTCAGGACAAGTTTTAGGATTTACGACACACTTATCTCTATAAGTTAAATATCTATGGAATTCATCTATGTTTTAATTTGCCTTGCGTTGAATTTCACAAGATCGTACACCCCTAACTTGAATTTTCTTCCTTTTATCTTGTCCTTTTCATATAGCATAAGAGATAAGAGATAGTATGCGGAAAATATCAATGCTCTACGCGCGAGTACGATCACTTTTGCTTTCTTCTAGTGTATAGATGAAGGATAAACGTGTTGCCTCGCGAACGATTATGTAGGGTTAATCGGTTGATCAAAGAGCACCAAGAGATAAATAGATGCCATATATGCTGCTAACCTCTCGGGGAAATGACTATGAACAGTCAATTAAGTAACTGGCAAAAGGTTGGGATTTGGGACCGACCATTGCCTTGCTCGATTTCATTTAACAATTACTCATGCAATAAAAAAAGAAAACTAAATAAGTGGATATTTTGCAATATGAAAGATTGATGTTTGGAGCAACTTATGAAAGACAAAGCAAAGGGGATGAACGTGCGGATGATGGAAGAAGAGAAGTGGAGTGCCAGAAGGTGGATAATTACAATTTTCGATTTTGTATGATGTTTTTTATTAGTGAAAAACTTAGGTAATGTGCATTAAGTAAAGTGCATATCGAAATTCGGGACATGCCAAAATGAAAAGGTCCAGATGGATTCACATTTTCTGGAACCAGATATGGATGGAAATCTTACTTTACCTGTGTATTCCCAAACGATGTGGGATTTAGGCCCAATTAAATAAAAAGAATAAACTAGAAATAAATTCTAAAATATTGGTGAGGCCGACTCAGAGGTTTAAAGGTGCAATGCATCTAGAAGTCCAAGGCATGCCAAAAAGGGAGGCCTGGACGGCCTCACATTCTGCGGAATTAGGCATAATCCAACGGATACGAGACTCTGATTTTCATGTGTTTGTGTGTGCGGTGAAAATTAATTGAGAAATTGATATGAAACTGAGCATGTATTTAAACTTTCCTTTCTTTCGCTTTAGATATTTCTTTAACTCAAGCACAAGTTTGGAATGAAGTTTAGTAAAAGCGAGGCAAAACCCGGCTTCCAATATTGTATAGAAGATATGTCATTCGTATGTAACTTTTTATTAGTATCAGGCCAAGGAATTGAACAATTTATCAAGCCATGTCAAATATTTAGGTTATATGGAAAAAGCAGCCATGACTTCTATTTTTGACTTTTTATCTTTTGACATTCGAAATTTGACCGATCTAGAAACCTATACATAGGAATATTAAGGTCATTTGTAATTGTAATCATGCCATTTTGTTTATAACTTTTTGGAAATCAAATTATCAATATGATAGGAATTTTCGCTAGAATAACGGAATAATAGAGGGAAGGTTCAAGTATGCACTTGGTATTTTCTAAATAAAGTCAACCTAAATTTTGAAGGTTTGGCACGTAGGGGTAATGATGACATCAGTGTCATAATTATTATAAGGCGCTTATTTTAGTACTAATTTAAATGATCATTTAAGTACCGTAATTTTTAAAAAGCAATATTTAAATGAATTTGGTGATGAAAAAAACTGATGTGGCTCATTGAGGCTAAATGGACAATTTTAAAAAGAAGTGACACTAAAATGATCATTCCTAAAATTTTGCACTAAAGTAATCTTTCTTAAAGTTTTGGCATACGAAGTTTTAAAATTCTGTGATGTGTAATTTATAAACCAATCAACGTTGCTAAATGCATTTATTTTTCACAAATTAAGAAATTTGGGTTAGATTGGTTTCCAAATGTTCTTTAGTATTGATCCAGGCAGTTGATAAAAAAGAAGTGTGTTTGGTTCAGCCCAAGTGACTCTGGACCTCTAAAATCTCTAGGGAAAAGTTATGGCATTTGGTAAATTTTTACGGAGAGCATTGTACGAAAATTAGCATTGGCAAAACTGAAAGTTCAAGGCAGGTGAAGACAGCTTTGAACATTTTTGGAATGTTATTATGGGGTTTAATAACTTACATTCTTCCAATCTTGCCCTCACTTATAATTTTGTATATCACTTTTGCCTCTAAAAACATTGTTCATCGTCTTCTCATGCACTCTTTTTGTGCTTGCTAGTTTTGATGTTTGTAGAGGTCAAGGCTCACCTAAGGTTGTGCAACCTCAATAGTGGTTGCTTGTGGTCGCATGACCTTGGCGACAGGTTGTCATCTCTCTTTTAGGCTTCGCTTGAGGTGTCATCTTCATCGATCTATGCCTACACTTTGAATTTTTTTTTCCCTTAATTTACAAGTTTGTGGCAAATAGTGTTTTGCATTTTGTAAAACCCCTTTAATCTAAGATCCTTTCCATCTATGCAAAGGTAATTCACAAAAGTGAAGCAAAAGCACTGTAATCCATTCCACAATGCTTCAAGCTTTGTTGTTCAATCTAAGAATACAGCAAGGTTAGAGAAGAAATAAATACGAACTTCGTAGAGTTGTAGAAAAATTTGCTTATTTTCCCTTTTGTTAGGAAAATGTGATTTTAAATGAAACTATTTTAAGAGAATGTTTGCTCAGTGATTTTACTCTTGAGTCTAACAAAACAAAGAAAAATAGTGTCAAAGTTAGAATATTTGCTTTGTAATTTTTGCTTTTGGCTCACTATCTCGTTTTGTCACATTTCTAATTTATAAAACATTAGAGCCACCATTTTAATAATGATCAATTTAATGTCAAAACTTTTTGAATAATCACTTTAGCATAAAAAATTCGTAAAGCAACCATATAAGTGACTTTAGCGAGCCACACCATATTTTTGACAAACTAAGTCACCGTACTCACTTAGGTGATCGTTTTCTAAAAGTTGTGGTAATTAAAATAATTGTTTGAAAAGTTTTAACACTAAATTAAGCGCATTTTAAAAATTATGGCACTAATGACACCCTTTCCATTGTTAGGAAAAAAAACATAACTTATTTTGAGGTTATGCATTTTTGGACTTTGAGGTTTTCATAAGTTCTTAATCGATGTATCTAGCCTTGATTTGCAATGTTAAGGGTTTAATTAAGTTAAGCTAGAAGTGCATTAGTTGTGTGTCCTTCGCGAGGCAGTATGTGGGGGATGAAAATGCGACCGTGATAAACCCCGTGCCTTGGAGAACATGTTCCGTGAGTGTCGCCCACCACGTGCCAATAGATTGGGCACGGATGACAAGTCGCGAACACAGTGGTCAAAGAACACATCGGCTTACGGCAATGTGGTGCGCGACGTGCGCTCTTGTGCATTGTTCTGTTACAGTGCCAACTTCATTCATGGATTTACTACAGAGATTAGTGTCCATGGACTATATTATGCTGTCCAGGGATCAAAGCAACCACCTCAATGCATTGGAATCCCTTCAATTTGGAGTAAGCATTTAGCACCATCTTTTTGGCCTTTTCGCGTATCTTTACTCCTTGTTATAGCAACCCAAACGGGTGATTTCGATATTCCACATGAATAATGTTGGGTTGGTGGGGTGTGCTAGACAAAATGTTAAAATCACGATGATTAGAGTGAAGTTCACATGATTCAAAACTATGAGAGGTGATTAAGAAATCTAACTTAAATTTAGGCCTATATGCTAATCTTCTCAATTAAAGTAGATTATGCTTATGCTAGTACGAAAGTTGGAACCTGATTTTGTCGCTTTACTTCCTCTTCAGGAAAATGTAGAGATTTGCTTGACAATTATACACTCAAAAATAGTGTTACGAATGTTGTGTCACACGAGTGTTTCGAAAAACGTATTGCTTTTTCAGTCTTGTAATGTTTATGCGGGGCATAGAGGTGATCTGTATTTGATTCCTATATCAAGCTCTTGGTTATAAATAGAGGCCATTCTGAGGATGTTGCTAAGGTAAATTCAAGGCTAACACTGTTTTGCCTTGCTTTCCCCTCTCCATTTATAATCCTAAGTTTGATTGGTCTTTGAGACGGCGCCTGATCGTTGCGCCTTACGGTGCTGACATCGAGTTCAACCATGGGGTTTTCACTGCTCCCCCAAAACTATCAAGAACTGTGGAAAGAGTGGGATCTGCGGTTTCTTGTCCTCCTCAGCTTGTTCCTCCAATTGACCCTTGCGACTCAGGGCTTCCGGAGGAAATCCATTTACAGGTACTGGATCCGAATCGTCGTCTGGACGACATACCTATCGGCCGACTCCATTGCGACCCTTACGCTTGGTGTCATCTCGAACCGCCTGGCCAACATCAAGGAAGCGAAGGGGATGATCGATCCGAGGAGCCAGATCACTGCCTTCTGGGCACCGTTTCTTCTCCTCCACTTGGGCGGGCCCGACGCCTAACCGCCTATGCCCTGGAGGACAATGAGCTATGGTTGAGGCAGTTGGCGCGACTTTGCGTCCAGGTAGGACTAGCTTGTTACATCTACTTCATGGCCTTGTCGGGGTCTACACTGTCGATATTAGCGGCTGGCGTGATCCTTGTGGGGTTCGTCAAATATGCAGAGAGGACATTGTGTCAGTACTTGGCAAGCGAAGGTCGACTTCGAGATTTCCGATTTTGGTCCCATATACCCCAGGATAATGGAGCAATACACTCTGAACAAAGAGGAGGGATACCGAGTCAGCATTGACGAGGTCGTGGAGGTTCCGGCTCCAGAGGATCTCTCAGCGATCGGCGGTCAAGGCGGGGACGAAGAGAATGCCATGACTCTGGCCAAAGCCTATGAGTTGTTCAAGATCTTCAAGCTTCTCTTCGTGGGCCTTATCCTCAACTTTGGCGACCTCGAGGCCAGTAATCGCATGTTCATGAACCCTGCCATGACCTCGGAGACGGCTTTTAAGATAGTGGAAATCGAGCTCGGGTTCATGTACGATCTGCTCTACACCAAGGCATTATTGCTGAACCGTGCTTGGGGCATCGTTCGTTGCGCCATCAATCTCTCGGTGCCTTGTGCTGTGTTGGTATTCTTCCTCTTACAGGATAGAAAGGATTACCCCAAAGTCAACGTCTGTATCACCTTCTTGCTGATAAGCGCGGCTATACTTTTAGAGGTTTACTCGGTTCTTCTAGCAATTTCATCCGATTGGGTTGACCACTGGCGGCTTCAGAGACCCGAGAGATCCGCAATTTTTTCTGCCGTGGCTTTTCTCCGGATCTGCCCGAAACAAAGATGGTCAAATTCCGTGGCCCAGTTCAGCCTCTTGGGATTATCTATCAAGAAAAGAAACAGGATCTTCAGCAAGTATCTAGTGTAGAAATTTTATTCACATAAATAACTATTCAATCATGAAAAACGGATCCATATATGATTGTAAAACACCGAAATCAATAAATACAACGGAATTAAAATGTACCTGTTTGAGTCATTGTTTCACTTGAAGAAAAGTAGATCACTCTGATAATCAGGAATCTATCGGAATGCCAGATCTTCCTCTCTATGACCTATTTCAGTATAGCAGCTTTCAATGGGATTAAAACAACTGATAGGTATAACCTACCCTTTTATAGGCTAGAGAGGGGACTTAGCAAATCCTAATCAACAGCGTGTCAACTGGGCCCTTCCCATTACGGGCTTACATTAATTAATTGATTACAACTTATATTTTGAATCGTGTACCTCGTAAATCGGTGCCGAAAACACCTTTTGAATTGTGGACAGGGAGGAAACCAAGCTTGAATCATTTACGAGTTTGGGGTTGTCTTGCAGAGGTGAAAATTTATGATCCTTCTCAGAAGAAGACGAATCCAGGACTACTAGATGTTACTTTATTGGATATCCTGATCATTCTAAAGGGTATAGATTCTATTGTCCTACTCGAGGCACTAGAATCGTTGAATCTCAAACTGCCAAATTCCTGGAATTAGATGTCGCTGAAAAGAGTTCTTCTCAATCTTTTGAAAGGGAAGAACCAAACAAAACGGTCTCTATTCCATTGCCCATCTTGCATGATGATTCTATGCGAGATCCCAGCAGAGTGGAAATTCAGCAAGAAGCTAATACCAAAAATATGACGGTAGATCCTCTCATTACAAATGAAATTCCCTAGATGAATGATACAGCTCCAGAAATGCTCGTGCGAAGATCACAGCGACAAAGAAGACCAACACCTCTAAATGATTATCATGTCTATCTTGGAGAAGCTGATTTTGACATTGGAAGTATAGTTGATCCGACGACCTTCAAAGAAGCTCTTAATAGTGATCAGGCAGATAAATGGTTTGGAGCGATGAATGACGAGATGATTTCCATGTCAACTAATCAAGTGTGGAAACTTGTTGATTTACCTGATGTGCATAAACCAATCGGCTGCAAATGGGTATTCCAAACTAAGAAAGACAATAAAGGCAACATAGAGAGATTCAAGGCAAGGTTAGTCGCAAAAGGGTACACACAAAGAGAAGGCATTGATTATACTGAAGTCTTTTCTCCAGTGTCCACTAAAGACTCTTTTCGAATAATCATGGCATTGGTGGCTCATTTTGATTTAGAGCTTCACCAAATGGATGTCAAGACAGCTTTTCTAAATGGAGATCTGGATGAAGAAGTATATATGCAGCAACCTGAATGGTTTAAAGAAGCTGGAAATGAGCATATGGTGTGCAAACTTCAAAGGTCCATATATGGTCTCAAACAAGCATCACGTCAGTGGTACTTAAAATTTCACAAAGTTGTGAGATCATTTGGTTTTGAAGAAAACAAGTTTGATCAATGCATCTACATGAAAGTAAGTGGGAGTAAATATATTTTCTTAGTATTTTATGTAGATGACATTTTACTTGCTAGTAGTGATGTTGATCTATTGAATGACACAAAAAATTTTCTATCTACAAAGTTTGAGATGAAAGATCTTGGGGAAGCCTATTTTGTTCTAGGCATTGAGATTCATCGTGACAGATCTAAGAAGGTTTTGGGGTTATCTCAGAAAAGTTATATAGATCGTGTTTTGAAAAGATTCAACATGCAGACCTGCAAGTCAGGTGATGCTCCTGTTGTGAAAGGAGATAAATTGAGTATAGAACAATGCCCCAAGAATGATGTTGAAAAAGAAGTCATGAAAAATGTTCCATATGCTAGTGCAGTTGGCAGTCTTATGTATGCACAAGTATGTACCAGACCTGATGTTGCTTTTGCTGTGAATACTCTTGAAAGATATCTGTCGAATCCAGGTCAAGAACATTGGGTTGCAGCTAAGAAGGTGATGAGATATCTACAACGAACAAATGATTTCATGCTCGTGTATAGCAGAGTTGAGGACCTAAAAGTGATTGGATATTCAGATGCTGATTTTGCTAGTTGTTCAGATGATAGAAAATCAACTTCTGGATATATTTTTATGATGGTTGGAGGTGCTATTTCTTGGAAGAGCACAAAGCAAACCTTGATTACGAACTCTACAATGTATACTGAGTTTGTAGCGTGCTACGGCGCGTCAATTCAAGCAGTTTGGCTCAAAAATTTGATCTCAGAATTGCGAGTTGTGGACTCTATTGCTAGACCTATGGTGATCTACTGTGACAACACTGCAGCTGTGTTTTATTCCAAGCATGACAAGATCAGTAATGCGTCCAAACACATAGAGATCAAATATTACACTGTTAAGGACTTAGTAAAAAATGGAGACATTGTAATTGAAAATATCAGAACTGAGTCCATGTTGGCTGATTCTCTAACAAAAGGCTTACGACCCATTTTGTTTAAAGAACATGTAAAGAATATGAGTGTCTTAGATTCTTTTGATTTCTTTTGTTAGTAGGAGTTATACAAATTGTATTTCTGGATATTATAGTTATATGCTTTTATGATGTTTATTAAAGCATTTATTTTAATAACTGTTGTTATTGATTATATTGTTATCCTTTCTCCTGTTGACTGAGAAATGGAAGTATAAAACAGTATTTTTAAACAAATTTTAGTTTAAAGATGACTGTATGTCACTGATTATGAGATCTCATGTTGGATTGTGACATAGTTGTGCAATTTCATGTTGTTTAGAAATTGCGTTAATGCAGTTTCATGTTGTTGAGAAATTGTATTGATGACCGATAAGAAATAGTGTATATTTTGATCACATGTTGGCACTATTTCTTACTACACTACTAGGCCCATGATCCATGAAAATATAATGCTTATTATATGTGATTATGGAAGGTCTTGTGTAATGATATTTTCTTAACACATTGATCTCCATAGTCCTATACTGAGGTTATATAGGATTGGATTGGTTTTGAGATGCCGTTATTGGAATATTATTTTTAAAATTGTGGCCACATGAAACAAAATTTCAATTATTAACCCGATAGTGTCATTTTCAATATAAAATCTTTTTCAAAATAAAATAAGTTAATTAATGTAAGCCCATATTATAGAAAATTTCCAACATCCAGGGCTCGCCAAGTTAGATGAGAAGTTGGAGAAGAACTTCTGCATCAATTACAAAGATTTCAAGAACAACATCAAAGATTGGATCTTCCGTCACACGAGGGATACGGTCGAAAAACTGGCAGGGGACAACAAATTGAAGAGCGGGTTGACGAGTCTTAAGGAGGAGGTTAACGAAGTACTGAAGAGGTCAAACCACGATGACCTGGACTGGAGTGTGAAAGGTATGGACTTCGACCAGAGCATCCTCATTTGGCACGTTGCCACTGAGCTCTGCTACCACAAGGACCTTGTCAAGAGGGAGGGAAAAGGCCCGGAAGACGTCACAAACTTCAAGATGAGTAAGTTGGTCTCTCGGTACATGCTCTATCTTTTAGTACTCTATCCTTCCATGTTGCTAACAGGGATAGGGGGCTCCGATATGAAGATACTTCCGTCGATGCTCAGAAGTTTTTCGAGGACAAGCTAGCGGTGTCGTCAAAGAAAGAAACCAGCATCGTGAAGTGGGCGCATAATTTATTCAAGAAAGGGGAGCATGCCCACGCCAGTGGTCATAGCTGCAAAAAGGCGCACAAGTCAGCAGAGTCGCATGATCTGTGCGAAGTCTGCCATCTTCTGCTTCAAGTGGGAACTCAGCTGCCCGCCACAAAAATACGCGGTGGCAAAAGCAGGTCGGTGCTGTTCGACGCATGCCGTCTCGCATCCCAGTTGAATAACTCCGAGATTGATATCTTCAGTAATAAATGGGACTTGATCAGTAAGGTCTGGGCGAAGTTTCTGATATACGCGGCCTGCCAAAGCAAAGGCTGTGAGCACTCTGAGAGCCTGAGTACAGGCGGAGAGCTTCTAAGCCATGTTTGGCTTCTCATGGGGCATCTTGGCATAGCGAATCCGGTACAGACTTCTGAAGTACAATGCATTACCAAACTGATCATGAACTAGAACTTCCAGGTGGAATGTGTCTTTTTCTTAACCTACTGTCACTTGAGTAAGGTGAATAAGTTGAGCTCATCATCTTGAGATGGTGAGGGAGTTATTGCAATATTTGTTGTGCTTGAGGAGTCAGTAAATAAATTGAGACTATGCATCAGTTGTTATTGCCATTCACCAGAGGCATTAGCCCGGCTAGAACACTTCTAACTAGGGAAAATGTCACAAATGGTCCCTATACTATTACTTAATGTGCAATTTGGTCCCTAAACTTTCGATCCGCTCAATTTGGTCCCTAAACTATTGATAAATGTCCGATTTGGTCTCTGAACTTTCGATCGGCTCAATTTGGTCCCTGAACTATTGATAAAAGGCTCAATTTAGTCTCTGAACTTTCGATCGGCTTAATTTGGTCTCTGAACTAGTGATAAATGTCCGATTTAGTCATTCGTTACTGTTTTTCTTTTTCTTTTTCCTTTTTTTTCTTTTTTTTTTGCTTCTTCTCTCTTCCCTCCGCCGGCTCCGGCAGAGGGAAGCCAACGTCTGGCGAGGCGAGCCGGCGGAGGGAAGAGAGAAGAAGCAAAAAAAGAAAAAAGAAAAAAGAAAAATAGTAACGAAGGATTAAATCGGACATTTATCAATAGTTCCGGGACCAAATTGAGCCGATCGAAAGTTCATGGACCAAATCGGATATTTATCAATAGTTCAGGGACCAAATTGAGCCGATCGAAAGTTCAGGGACCAAATCGAACATTTATCAATAGTTCAGGGACCAAATTGAGTCGATCGAAAGTTCAGGGACCAAATTGCACATTAAGTAATAATATAGGGACCATTTGTGACATTTTCCCTTCTAACTATGGAGAAAGCGAGTGTTTACCTATATGCGAGACCAACTTTTTTAGAGTGATTTGTAAGTTTCATTGAAAAAAGAGGAGCTTTTAGCCTATTGTGAATTGGTAGCTAGCTTGCCTACGTGGTTAATAACGTTTTACTTGGAAAAATCCATCTTGGGGCCTGTTTTTGCCTATTTATCACTTGTAGGCATGACTTTCCCTAAAACATTTTAAAAAAGGAAAAAATAATTTAAGTTTCGAAAAAGTGATGAGAAACTCGTTTTATGTGGTTCTGCATGACGATATTTGGATACTTAGGAAAGTTTCAAGTGTTTCATAATATATAAAAGTCAAAGTACGAGAGCCGCAAAATTCATGGAAAATTAAAGAGTAACTCTTTATTCTTTAAAGTGGCTAGTAAATCTCACATTCAAATTTTAAAAGGTTTTATTTTTATTTTTATTTTTATTTCTATTTCGACAATATTATGCAGCAACTTCTCCATCTGCACTTACGTCATTAAAGATACGTTATGGTTCTCTCTCGCGACTGACAATTCCTTTCTAATTCTTATTTTACGAAATTTTAATTCAACGGTCGTTCATAATCCAATAGGAACCCGCAGACTCGCTAGGAAGTTCTCAAATAATTCTTTTACATGATTTGAAAGTTGCCATAATAGTTTCGTCGAGCGAAATATTGTCCTTAACAATATTGTTATCTGACTTTGGTCAAATTTATTTTCTAGTTTCGATTTTTTAAAATTTCATATTTATTCCACATCATGTTTATATGATCGTTTTAGTATCCGTGCAAAATCAACTGTTTTCTCTACCCTTTGATGATTTATAGATTGTTCCCGAAAACACATTTCATTACTTGACTCCTTTAAGGTTAGTCTTTCCTATCCATTTTTCACACTGAAAGCATCGAGATTCACAGCTAATGCAATGTCACAACTAATTCCTTGAGTTTAGTCTTTAATCCTTTGACTAGACATTACTTTTTTGGTTTGACAACTATATAAAAGTTCCATGGAAACGAGCTTCACTTGCAATTTACTTAGGCATTGATACTTGACTTAGCAACATCAAAAGTTCAGCAGATAAGAAATCAATTATTTTAACGATTGTCACGAAATATTTTCTTATATATGGAATTTCCAAATAATACGTAATAATTTATTTTATGACTATTTCATGCCTCTCCAAATAAAGGAAATAATTCAAGAAAGCATATGCCTCTCCAGTGAGTACGTATCCAAAGGTTTAATACAACTAACCTAAATAAGACTTACAAGTCTTCTGTTTTTTTTTTCAACAACTCTTTTGTTTAAGTAAATATAAAATTAAAGAAATCTTCAAATTATTCTGGCATTCTTAGGATATCACTAAACAATAGTCAATCTCAATTCACTATTCATTTTAAGTAGTTTCCACTAATTCTAGAAAACATTATATTATAAAGGAATGAGCTTGCTTGCATAGTAAGTGATCCTCTACCTCTAGTAGTGATTAGACATAGAGGCATTCACTAAAAGTTCAAGAGCACTTTAAGATACAAATGATAACCATTCTGTTTCTCTATTACTTTGTTTTTATGTTCCCTATAACAAGTTTGGAACATAAATTCGTTCGATAACGCAATTTCATTTTTCTATTTTTGGAATAGATTTCTATTCTAGAAATAAATTTGGAACAGAAATCAGAAATTAAAATTTTTTAACTTTTCTATTTCTGGAACAAAAGTAAGAAATAAGAACTCTTTTCATCGTTTACTTTCTTCACCGTCCGCTACCCACCCACCGCTCGTGGGATGCCAACTGTCGGCCGCCCACTTCCGGATGCTGGATGCCAGCCACTGGACGCGTGGCCGCCAGTTGCTGGACGCCAGACACCTCCCAGCATCACTCGGGAGGGAGAAATTTTGTATCGTTATCGAACGGATTTCTATTTTAGGAACAAAAAATTTATAAGGTTGTTAAATGCATATTTTTGTTCAAAAACTCGTTCGGAGAATAGAAATAGAAAAATTAATTCTTAACTAGAAATTTATTTCTAGAACATAATGGTTATCATTCGTGTCCTTAACATCCTAAGTTAATGAAAATAATTCTTGGGTTTTAGCAATACATAAACATGAAATATTAAGGTAGCCCACAATTTAATCACCACATGGCAAGCATAACACAACAACACGTCAATGCAGCCAGGCAGACATAATTTCCAGTAGCACATTATGAAAATCTCAATAATGGACACAAGCTTGCAGGCATAACCTCAAAGGGAAATAGTGGTGTCACAGCACGATTGCGAGCAACTGTGGATAAACCAATACAAGAACTAAATCCAAATTTATTAACTCATCAGTCATTAAAAAGCATCTCTGTCTGATCCAATGTTGATGCATAAAAATATGTTTTTGGCTGTAAATATGCTACTGTAGAAATTCCCAGCGGAGGCAGCATGCTACTTACTTGAAGTCCAGCTATCCTGAAGGCACATACTTTCATAAAGTAGCATCTCATGCCGCCAGGGAATGGTGCATTTGTTTTGTGAAAATAAAATGATTTGTAAAACATTTAAAAAAAAATAATAGTCTATATTACTTATAAAAATGAATGAACGAAAATATTTTTATTGTCAATGATAATATTTAGTTATAAATTGCTATCGAATGATAAATTTTTTTTTCATTGATTAAATATTTTAATCAATGTAAATGATTATTTTAAAAAATAATTTTCAAATCATTCATATTCTACAAAATAAATGGAGTTAAGTGTCATCTCTAATATTTCTAAGTAAAAAATTACTATAATACCCATAAGGGTTTCTGGGCCGACACGGACATTAATGATCTAAAGTCCACTAATCAGGCTCCAAAGTAGGTCGGTTGTGATTTGAGTTGCAGCCTGCGCAATCAACGCTGTTGAACTCGTTTCTCCCTGACCGTGCAGTCAAATCACACGAAGTTAGTGGCTTTTGAACCGTAACTCAACAATGCATCAAAATACATAGACAGTTCCGTTAGAGACTATAGAAAATCGCGGCACTTGACCAAAGTTTCTGCTTCTCTTAGAACCAACATAATGGCCATAAAAAATAAAACATTTGTGATGTCGGAATCTTACCCAACGAATTTGCACGGTGTTTCTTGAGAACAATTGATCCAAACACTATCGCTTTTTCCTTTCTCTTTACCTTTCTTTTTTTTTATGATACTAAATGTGAAGTGAATAAATAAAACGCAAATGACGTTTACATATAAAAATGGAAAAGTTTAAATCAAACTACGTTTGAGTTACAGTTTTATTTACTTCCCATGAACAATTAGTAATCTAAGATAGATAGATAAATAGATTGACAAATAAATATCATGGATAGGAGAACAACATCCGCAAATAGAAGGACATTCTTACACATGAGTGATCGAGTTTTCATTTATTTATTACTAGCTAAAAAAGGGCACACAAACACGCGCACTTGACTATACACATGTATCACTATAGTCTGTAGTCACTTCCATGAAGGCAATTCCTCTGCAATTGCTCTTATTGTCCATGTAACTGCTTGTGAGGACCCCTGTCCTCCATCTTCCGAACAATTGCTCCATGGCAAATTCCATCTTGCCCACATTCTGCGCCGTCATGAAGAACCGTCCGATATCCAGTTCGTGTCGCAAATCGTTGCCCGGCAAAGGGGCACTCGGCAACTCCGCTTGCTTCTCTTGGTTGGTCCCGTTAGGGAGAGCCAGTCTCGGGTTCCCCGTCTGCCCCGCCATTGTGCTAAAGGGCATCGCATCCTTGTCTGAAACGACACTTTGTACCAAGCGTTCAGCGAAAGATTCATTTTCCAAAACGAATCTCTGACTTCTAGCCACCTCGTCTTCACCACTTTTGCAATTTCCATGCCATCGCTGAAGTATTTTGGTTTTGTTTTGTTTTTTTTTTGGGTAGAAAAAGTAGACAAACTCGAGAATTTTTTTTATTTTTTTTACACATTCATCATTGGATATGTGACATATAGATAAATTTGATTATACAACTATGGATATCTAGAAAGTTATAGACTTGATAAAAATCTGTACTATAACAATTTGGAGATTGATATTAGACAAACTCTATATGTCGATGATGAGCAGAAATCAAAAGTAAAAAGCATATTAAAAAATAAATAAATAAACTTGACCATTCCTTATTAATTAATTACCAGATTAATTACCTAAAAATATATATAAAAAAGATGACTCCTCCTGACTAATGGAGTTTAGTAGGTAATTGGTAATAAGGTAAGTTTGCAATTTACCATACACTAATTTTCTTTGGTATGTGTAATCAACACTTTGTAACTCGAAGTATTAACAAGTACCTCGAGACACTCATTAACAAGATCTGTTTACTGATAATCCATATTAGTTCGACAAAAATCCTTCAAAAAAAGTCAACTTGGATGCCACATTAATGAGGTATTTAGTGTAAAATTAAGAATTACTAGAACAAAAAAAGCATATAATTATACTAAAAATGATAGATAGGAATAATGGCTGGGTCAGTATCTATCATTCCATAATAATACAAGGATATCCCATATAACAATGCGGATTCTTAGAGGGGAGAAAGTGTTAGAAAAGTTCTAAACCTATTGCATTGGTGCTAAATTTAGTCCTAAACCTTTTAACCCATAAATAATTCAATCATTCTGACAAATTTTTGTTGAATATTGCTAACATAGATTCCGGCCGTCCTATGTGACATGATTGGTACTTATGTGGATATTTTAAAAAATATTTTAATGATTTTTTTTAAATTTTTTCCTTTCTTTTTCTTTTCCTTCTCTTTCCATCAGTGGTCGTTAAGGGTTGGCCTCGCCTGAGCGAGGGTTGTCCTTGTCGCCATAGGTGAGGATCAGCCTTGCTGGTGCTTGCCCTCACCTTGGTGTGGCCGACCCTCACTAGCCCTAGTCGTGCTTGGCATAAAAGGAGGAAAAAAAGTAATGAAAAAAAGAAAAAAAATTGAAAATTATTAAAGTTTTATAATAAAAAAAGTCATACATTAGCATTAGTTATGTCATATAGGACAGTTAACGTCTACGTTAGCAATATCTAGTCAAAATTGACCGAAATAACTGAATTAACTATAGGTTAGGTTTAAGACTAAATTGACACGATTAAAAGATTTATGACTAAATTGACACAAATACAATATGTTTATAATTTTTCTAACACTTTTCTCACTCTTAGAGATGCTCAATGGGCTTTTCTTCCTATTTACCTCTCAATCTTCTCTTCCTTCTTTATCATTATTCTTAATTTGGCCAACTATATATAACTATGTGTACTTATTTATATATTTATTCACCAAAGACAAAATAAGATCTCTAGTCTCTCAATATTTTTCCAAACCACTATAAAGCTTACCCCTCTAGAAACCCATCATACTCTCTCCTTATTTTTTCAGGGGAAAATTGTTTAAAAAATCGTAAACCTATTGTACTATTGTCAACTCAATCCTAAATTTTTCAATTTTGTCAATTGAGTCTTAAATCTTTTTACCTTTTGCTAATTAAGTCCATCGAGTAAATTTTGGTCAGAATTCGCTAACATGGATGGCTGGCACTGACATGACACTTTTTAAATAATATTTTAATGATATTTTTAAATTATATGTTTTTTCTTTCTTTATTCTTTTTTACTTTTCTATGCTCTCTCTCTCTCTCTCTCTCTCCCTCCCTCCCTCTCTCTAGGTGGCTGGTTGACCTTTGCCGGCCGCAAGACCCTTGTCTAGAATCAATGAGGGCTGCAATGCTCTTGCTAGATTTGGCCAGGTGAGGGCTTGGCGGCCCTCACCGGCCTCGAGAGAGGTCGCGCCCCTTGCCTGGACCAGCGTGGGCTTGCGTGCCCTCACTTTGGCTGGGAAGGGTTGGCTGGCCCTCACCTATGATTGGCGAGGCTCATCGGCCCTCGCTTGTGGACGAAGAGGGTCGGCCAGCCACCCTCACCGACTCTATCTCCAAAGCCAAAAAAAAAAGCAAATTAAAAAAAGAAAAATCATAAAAATTCAAAATATCATTAAAATATTACTAAAAAAGTGCCATGTTAGTGCCTGCCTCTTACGTCAGCGAATTTTAGCCAAAATTAGCAGGATACACTCAATTGGATAAAGGTGAAAATGTTTAGGACTTGATTAGTAAAATTGAAAGGTTTAGAACTGAATTAACAAAAGTGCAACATGTTTATGACGTTTTAGATAATTTTCCCTATTTTTCATCAACTCAAAAAGAAAAAAAAATTATAATGAAAAGCAGAAAAGATGAGAAAAGCTCAAGTAGATTGCAATTTCATGAAATTATAACTTGGTTGGGTTTTGATCAATTAAGTGAAAATGATAAAAGCGAGAACTACTGCTACATTATTATGATGAATATATTGAAGTAATAGTACAATTAAAATTTAATAAGATTAGAGAGATTAAAATAGGTTTGATTTTCTAATATTTAAGCAAGTCAAATAGGTCATAGGATATAGTTCTTAGTATATAATGAACTTACTAACTTTGACAGCGATATTTGAAGATGAAACTAAAATTTTATTCTTTAAAAATATCTTGCGCTCTTAATTTAATTGGCTCACCGCGCCCTTATGAAGGTAAAAATCAAAATTTAGATACCAAGACCGAAGAACGGTTCATTCTTTGCTAGGGATATTCATACAATTTTCCCTAGATGGTGGAAATCAATCGAAGAATTACGAATTTAACTCTACCTTGAAGGCACATGTAGAAACCAATAGGGAGACTTCAATGCCATAATTCTTTTGGGTTTGAAATTGTCTAATCATATTATTCTGGGTTTAAATAATAAAGTAATGATTCAATGATTCGGGACTATAATGGACATATCGCTTTTGTATTTCGAGTTTACTATTCATATTTTTTCAATGGTTTATTCTTGATTCATTCATAATCTCGAAATATTTATGCAAATAGATAAGACGCATGGGTACAAACGCTTTGGATTCAATTCAAAATCCATATATCAAGTTCAGTTGGAAAATCACAAGGACATTTAATTTGTTCAAATGGAACAAAATTATCCCGGGAAGGTGAAAAGAAATAGCCCTAACCATCTATCTATGTAGCACAAGAGAGGGAAATATCAACAACATTATCCGAAAAAGAATCATTCCAAGAATTATCAATTATAAGAGAGAAGATAAAACCAATATTATGTATACTTGCATTAATACCCTCAAACAAATTTCTGTCTCTTGCTATGGACCTATAGTTTCCCCTTCTAGATTTTCCCTAAAGAAATCCCATGAAATGCCTTCCTTTATCACTTTTATGTTCCCTGCTATCCGATGTCGTTCATTCTTCACTAAAATACGAAAAACCCTTGTTAGACTCGAAGTGTGAGACAAGGTGCGCTACATGATAAAAGATACCTACCCGTCAGGCTTCCACTGCCAATATATGCAATGTTGAGTTCCCCGGCATACATTGCGAAGCAGTCCCGTTCTTCTTTGCTATCAACCCAACACCTCTGCCACAATCAGCGTTTTGAAACATGAGCAGAGAAACATTAACCAATGCGTGCGTGTACTCAACATTATTAGGGTTTTGAAATATGAGTAGGAGGAGGAAAAACTTTAAAAGCAAAGTTGCTATTGACCCATTCAAATTGACATTTCAGGTGATATTATACACATGCGCACACATTTAGCATTATTTCCGAAACGCAATACCGTTTTCTAGAGCAATGTTATAAGTGAGTGAGAACGCTATTTGTGAATAGACCTATCTCATCCAATGGGTAAAATATAAGAAATTGGTGAAAAGTAATGAGAAAGAGAAGCCAATGCCATCGAGTTTGAATTAATTGACAACCGTATCTTTTTCGCGAAAATGGACGTACACCTACAATACTCAACTCTATCGACATACAAGTATATCTTTTATGTACTATTAAATAGAGAGAAAGAGAGAGAGAGAGGGAGGGAGGGAGGGAGAGGGGAAGGAGGAGAAGGATTTGCCCTCTTCTTATCTTTGTATATAACGCCGTCGTAAAGAAGAACGCCGTCGTGGAGAAGCTTGTTGATCCTACCTGGGTTGGTTTGGCACTATTAGGATCGACGTCTACGCCAGCTTCGATCAAGAAGCCGATTTGCCTCTACTTGCTCATCGCCCAAGACGCTGCTGCCATTTTGTTCTTCAGTAATGTTTGATGCCGATCAATCCATATGGAGAAAGGCTTATATATATACTGAATAGCTTTCACTCATCAGATTTAGTTCGGTCTTTTCATTGTTCATCACGGGAATTCTTTTTCCTTTCATTTTCTTTTCTTGTCTATGCAAACACGCCCCTGTCTAAATAAGTATTTATTACTTGTTTCATATCTGTCTAAATCCGAATCTTCCAAAAAGTTCACAGATTAAGGCCTTGTTTGGTAACCGACCAAACAGTGACTATTTTTGTTCTTTTGTTCTCCTAGACAAATTTATCCCCTGGAATTCATTTAAAACAAAATTAAGAAGAAAAAAGTTACTTCTTTGTCTTCGTGAACAACTCAAGAACCAAGCTCAGATCATTTTCTTTTTTCTTTTCCCTTCCTCTTTTTCTTCCTCTAGTCGGTCACTGGCCTCGCTGGCCACGTCGATGGCCAGCGACCAGTCAGACGAGGTTTGACGACCTTGCCATGGCTAGACAAGGCCGACCTTGCGGCGGCTTGGCGAGGTTCCCTCGAGGCCGACCAGATCGCTGGCTCTCCTTTGGCCGGCGATCGGCTAGAGACATTAGAAGAGGAGGAAAAAAAGAAAAGAAAATAATTTTTTTATAAATTATAAAAAAATTAAAAGAAATGCTATGTCACAAAAAAATTTCATGTTCGTATCAAATGCAATTATGTTCTTTTTCTATTTTAGGAATATAAATTTTGTACAATTACCAAATGCCTTCAAATGCTTAAAAACTCGTTAAGGAAATAGAATTAGAAAATTCTATTTCTGAACAGATTTTGTTTTCAAGAGTAGAATGATTATCAATTGCATCTTAAGTATGTTGGGGTCGCACAAGGTTCAAAATACCAATCCAATTTACCTATGCTTATGACAATACACTCATCTTGTCCAATTTGATCGTCTGCTTTGCTGGAGGAATATTGTACCAAGAGCCACACACATGTTGTACGAGATCTTTTTATCCTTTATCTTAATTCAACGCATGTCTCCTTTTAAAAGTAAAGAATAAAGCTGGAGATTCCAAAGCTGACGGTGGAAGAAGAGGGTCACATGATATAAGTATTAGATTTCTCGTTGGGGCAATCACTACAAGTTATTTTAAATCTCTCGTGATCGTCAATTTCTTATGAGAAGAGTGATTATGCGGAGAAGAATTCAAATTCCATAGTTAGAAGGTCAAAACGAGACAATATATGTGTTAAATCGACGATGTCTCCACATACAAAATGAGTGGTTGACAAATGGAGCAAAGAGAAAATGGGTCAAGACTCTGAACCCATGATAAGGGATAGTCGATGCAAAAACTGAAATTACTGCGTGTGGAGAAGAAAAACATGTATATAATACTTATTAAAATTACATATTAAGGCTCTATTTATTTTGTGGTAAATAAAATATTTAGAAAATATTTTCTTAAAATTGATCGCTTGTATCGCTTATAAATTGAATGAATGAAAAATTAAAAATATCATCCACAGAAATGTTTAAATATATATTATTGTCGATAACGAAAATATTTTTTATTGACTAATTATTTCAAGCGATGTAATCATTTTTAGTAAAATATCCTTTAAATTATTCATTTTTGATAAAAAAAAATGGAGTTTTAAATCGGTAGTCTCATGAAATTTTCACTATAAGCAAAAGTAACTCTTTCACTGTGAAAGAGTTACTTTTACTAAAATTGGTGTAGCTTATGAAGTCTTGTTAAATGTAGTTCGATCCATCCACTAGAGAACTCAATCATGTGATGTGAAGTTTGGATGGCGAAAATGAAAAATGATTTTTTCATGGTCGATGTACAACTCAAATTATTATGCTTCGCTGTCCAAATTACATCGTGAGGAAAAAAGAAAGATCCCAGTTCTTTTAGAAAAAAAAGCATGCACAAAATGTTCCGATTTGATGCCATTTGACTACGCAAATGGTGTCGAAGTAGCAATCAAGCCTGTTTTTTTTTTTTAATAGAAAGAGGATTGTATTCATTGCTCAAAAGAATACATGAAAAATACATAAACTTCATGACAAATCAAATCGAAGCAAAGTAAAACCTAGAATACTGCAAAAAAGAAGAAGCCAAATCCAGAAAACAATAAAGATGAACAAAGTTTCAATAGGGTTAAATACACGCCTGATCCACAAGAATGGATCTATCAAGCCAAATAATTTGTGGCCAACAATGGATCTCGTATTTTCATCAAAGATGAGCATATAGGAAATTCCTTTTCCAATAATTATGTCATTACCAGTTGGCAGTGCATGTCTAGGTGTAGCCTCCTTTACGTTATCATGTACGGAGACAACCAATACAAGTTGAACAAACACATATCTAACATTTGGGATAGTAAACTTTCGTGCTTCAGTGAGACATTAGAGCTCATACGATCATAATTGAAACTGGATGCAAATGACTTGTACATGGATAGAGCATTGGTGCATCGAGTCCTTGAAAGCATATATTTCAAACTCCAAGATCTAGATTAGGAGAGAAGAAAAAAAATTAAGAAAAGAACAAAAAAAAAAAAATACAAACAAAATCAAAGGAGACAGAGGAGAGGGTAAGACATCTCCCCCCCGGGGCCCGGGGTGGCTGAATGTTGAAGAAGACAATAGAGAGAGAGAGGAGAGGGAAAGACAGGGGAGAATCAACGGCGATTTAATTTGTAAAGGTTTAATATCACAAAAAATGTTAAACTAGTATATATATGACAAATTTACTTCAAACTATTTTTTTTTATTATCAAGTACCCCAAATTAGAACACTTTTGATAAATTCACTCTACGTTGATTTCTGTTATATTTTACCATCAAATTGCTACGTTAGATGACACATGGCAGTTGATGAGTATACTAGTTTAGGGTTTTACCCTCCATTTGTCACATGTGTACCGATTAATAATTTTTTAATGGTATTGAACCAATTTAACAGAAACTAATTAAAGGTAAATTTATCACAAATGTATCCGTTTAGAGTTTTTGGTGGTCATAAAATTAGTTTGGGATAAATTTGTCATAAGTATGCCAATTTGAGGTTTTTTAGTGCTAAATAAATTAGTTTGTGGTAAATTTATTACATGTATACCAGTTTAAGATTTTTCGTGGTATTAACCCATTTATAAATCTTTTTCAGTTTTATTTTCATCGAAAATAGAGGAATACAAAACTTATGCTTTTAATTTTTTTTTTTAAAGTCGTGTTTGATCGGTAGAAACAACTGCTCTCAATATATGATAAAATATTATGAAAACTTGATATTAGAAGCAACTTTTAATATATCAAAAACATGTTCTCAGTGCAGCCTTTATTAGATAATTGGATTGGTCTTCTTAACAACCCTAAGGAACTGATTCCATTAGTTTAACAAAAAATTGAAAATATAGGTTGCTTGTTTTTAATAAGGTTCAAATTATTAATCGTCAAGAGAAGGAAGGAATTATTCCAAAAGTGTTATCTCACGTTAACTTATCATCTATATGTAAAAGAAAGCATGAGAATAATATTTGTCCAACCGAAATAATATAAAGGCCTAGATATCATTTCTGATTTATTCTTTATTTTTTAAAGCTGAAATTTTCGCTCATGGAAATTAAAAAAATGGCTCGGTGTCCCTAGGGCGAGCTTGCCTAGGCGCGCAAATTTGGGCCCGGCAATGCCATTTTTCATAAATTTTTGGAAATCAAATTATACATGAAATAACGAAAAAATAGAGGGACGGTTCAAATATGCACTTGCTATTTTCTATACAAGGTCGACCTAAATTTTGAAGTTTTGGCAGGTAGGGATAAAGATGACATCGATGCCATAATTATTGTAAGGATTTATTTTTGTGACAGTTTTTTTTTAAACGATCGCTTTTTTTTTTTGGGTCGAAAAACATCGTTTAAGAGCCTCAATTTTTAAGCAATATTTAAGTGACTTTGGTGATGTAAAAACCTAACGTGGCTCATTAAGGTCACTTAAGTGGATATTTTAAAAATGATTTGACACCAAAATGGTTGTTCATAAAATTTCAGCACTATAAAAATTGTGGCATTGATGACTTCCTATCTGCCATAGGAGAAAAAAAAAATTAAACTGATCTTGAGATTATGAAATTTTTGGACTTTGAGGTTTTGAAAGGTTTTTAGTCGCATGTTTTTAGCCCTGATTTGCAATGTTAAGGGTTTAATTAAGCCAATCTAGAGGTTGGTGCATCGGCTGTATGTCCCTCGCGGGACAGGTTGTGGACCATGGAAATGTTCGGCTATCATCATACACCTCGTGCCTAGGAGAGAATTGTTCCGCGAGTGTCGCCCACCGCATGCCAATATGTAGACGTGGATACAAGTTGCGATCATTGTGGTTATAAAGCACATTAGCAACCAGCGATGTGGTGCGAGATGCGCCCTGGTGCGATGTTCTATGGTAGTGACGACTTCATTCGAGGATTTAATATGAAGATTGACAATAATATGTTGTCTGGGGATCAAAGCAATTACCTCAATGCATCGGAATTGCTTCAATTTGGAGTTAGCATTTATCATCCTCTTTTGGGCTTTTTTTTGTCTTTACTTGTTATTGTAGCAACCCAAATAGGTGATTTCGATATTTCACATGAATAACGTTGGGCTGGTGGGGGATGCTAGACAAAGTAAAATCACAATGATTAGAGGGAAGTTTACTGAATTTGAAACCTTGAGCAGTATTATCATAACGTCGGGACCTGATTTAGTTGTTACTTCCCTCTCAGACAAATGCAGAGAATTGCTTGACAATTATACATTTAAAAGTGGTGTTGTGAATACCATGTTGAAAAGCGAACTGCTTTGGTGTTCCTTTAATGTTATGCAGGGTAAATAGGTGCTTCTGTATTTGATTCCTACATCAGTTATTGGTTATAAATGGTGGCCGTTCTGAACGTGTTGCTGAGGTAAATTCAAGGCTAATGCTGTTTTGCACTGCTTGTCCTCTCCATTTATAATCTGAAGTTTAACCACTCTTCGAAACGGTGCTCGATCGTTGTGCCTTCGGTGCCGACATCGAGTTCAACCATGGCATTTTCGCTGGTCCCCCAAAACGCTCGTGAACTGTGGAAGGAGTGGGAGCTGCGGGTGCTCGTGCTCCTCAGCTTGTTCCTCCAATTGACCCTCGCGACTCAGGGCAGTCGGAGGAAATCCATCTACAAGTACTGGATCCAAGTTGTGGTCTGGACGACGTACCTATCAGCCGACTCCATTGCGACCCTCACTCTCGGCGTCCTCTCAAATCGTCTGGCCAACATCAAGGAAACGAGGGGAATGATCGATCCGAAGAGCCAGATCACAGCATTCTGGGCACCGTTCCTTCTCCTTCACTTGGGCGGGCCCGACACGATCACCGCGTATGCCCTGGAGGACAATGAGCTATGGCTAAGGCAGTTGGCACGACTTTGTGTCCAGGTAGGACTAGCTTGTTACATTTACTTCATGGCATTGTCCGGGACAACACTGTCGATATTAGCGGCTGGTATGATCCTGGTGGGGTTCGTCAAATATGCAGAGAGGACATTGTGTTTGTACTTGGCAAGCGAAGGTCGACTTCGAGATTCGATGCTTTCGCTTCCTGATTTTGGTCCCATATACCCCAGGATAATGGAACAGTACACTCTGAAGAAAGAGGAGGGTTACCGAGTCGGCATTGACGAGGTCACGGAAGTTCTGGCTCCGGAGGATCTCTCGGTGATCAGCGGTCAAGCCAGCAACAAAGAGAAAGACGCGACTCTGGTTTTGCTCAACTCCTATGAGTTGTTCAAGATCTTCAAGCTTCTCTTCGTGGGCCTTATTCTCAACTCTGGAGACCTGGAGGCCAGTAAGCGCATGTTCAAGAACCCTGATGCCATGGACTCGGTGACGGCTTTCGGGATTGTGGAGATCGAGCTCGGGTTCATGTACGATCTGCTCTACACCAAGGCACTGTTGCTGAACCATGCTTGGGGCATCATTCGTTGCGTTATTACTCTGCCGGTGCCGTTTGCCGTGTTGGTATTCTTCTCCTTACAGGATAGGAAGGATTACCCCAAAGTTGACATCTGTATCACCTTCTTGCTGATAAGTGTGGCTATACTTTTAGAGATTTACTCGGTTCTTCTCGCAATTTCTTCTGATTGGGTTGACCACTGGCAGCTTCAAGGACCCGAGGGATCCACAGTTTCATCTGCTGTGGCTTTTCTCCAGATCTGTCGGAACAAAAGATGGTCGAATTCTGTGGCCCAGTTCAGCCTCTTGGGATTATCTATCAGGAAAAGAAATAGGATCTTCAGCAAGTGTCCAAGGCTCGCAAAATTAGATGAGAAGCTGGAGAAGAACTTCTGCATCGATTACAAAGTGTTCAAGACCAACATGAAAGAATGGATCTTAGGTCACATGAGGGATACAGTGAAATATATGGAAGATGATAGATCCAAGAGCGGGTTGACGAGTCTTAAGCTGGAAACTAGCGAAGTGCTGAAGCGGTCAAATCACAATCACCTGAACTGGAGTGTGAAAAATATGGAGTTCGACCAAAGCATCCTCGTCTGGCACATAGCCACAGAGCTCTGCCACTACAATGACCATGGCAGGAGGCAGGGCCAAAGGTCGGAAGACATCACCAACTTCAAGATGAGTAAGTTGGTCTCTCGGTACATGCTGTATCTTTTAGTACTCCATCCTTCCATGTTGCCAACAGGGATAGGGATGCTTCGATATGAAGATACTATGGTCGACGCTCAGAAGTTCTTTGAGGACAAGCTAGCGGTTTTGTCAAAGAAAGAAACCATCAACATCTCATTGGTTGTCAAGAAGTGGGCGCAGAAATTATTCAAGAAAGAGAAACACGTCCACACCGGCGTCAAAAGCTGTGATAAGGCGCACAAGTCAACAGAGTCACGCGATCTATGCGAACTCTGCCATCTTCTGTTCCAAGTGGAGACTCAGCTGCCCTCCACGAAAATACGCGGTGGCCAAAGCAGGTCAGTGCTGTTGGACGCGTGCCGTCTCGCATCCCAGTTGAATAGTATCGAGTCGAATGACTTCGGTAGTAAATGGGGCTTGATCAGCAGGGTCTGGGCGAAGTTTCTGATATATGCAGCTTACCAAAGCAAAGGCTACGAACACTCCGAGAGCCTGAGCAGAGGAGGAGAGCTTATCAACCATGTCTGGCTTCTAATGGCGCATCTTGGTGTGGCGGATCCGGTACAAACTTCCGAAGCACAATGCATTACCAAACTGACCATGAACTAGAACTTTCAGGTGGAATGCGTCTTTTGCTTAACCTACCGTTACTGAGTAATATGAATAAGTTTAGCTCATCATCTTGAGATGTTGAGGGTGTTATTTCAATTTTTGTTGTACTCTAGCAGTTGGGAAATAATGAAACATTTTATCAGCTATTATTCATTAGTCGTTATTCGTTTTTTTCTAAGAGATTATCAGCCCACATTGGGACGGAGAATTCGAGTCCCCCAAAGTGGTTAGTAACTTTCCGCATATCAGCAATTAGCCACTCCTGACAAGTAACTTTTTCATGTTGATTTGCTTAGCAACTCCCCAAACGTCAGTAATTTTCACCCCGGTTGGTACACTTGGGAAAGCTGAGTATGTATTTGATATGCGAGACCGAGACGGGTAATGTTTTACACATCATAAATTGGTAGCCAGCTTGTCTACGTCGTTAATAACATTTTATTTAGAAAAATCCAATTTGGGGCCGGTTTTTGCCCATTTATCACTTTTCTAGTTATGACTTTCTCTAAAAATATTTTAAGTTCCGAACAATTAATGAAAAACTCGCTGTATATGGTTCTATGTGACGATATCTGAATACTTAGGAAAGTTTTAAGTGTTTTGTAATATTTAAAAGTAAAAAAAAATGAGCGCTGCAACTTTACCAAAAAAAAAAATGAGCGCTGCAAAATTCATGGAAAATAAAAAAGCAACTCTTATTCCTTAAAGTGGTTACTGGTTAGTAAATCTCACGTTCAAATTTGAAACGGTTCGATTTTCTTTGTTTTTTCTTTTCAATCTCCACAATATTATGCAGCAAATTCTCCTTTTACACTTATATTGTTAAAGATAAGTTATGGTTATCTTTCGAAATTGTCATTTCCTTGCTAATTCTTATTTTACGAAATTTTAATGCAACGGTCGTTTATAATCCAAGAGGCGCCTAAAGACTCACTTGCTAGTTGTTCTCAATTAACTTTTTTACATGTTGGTCCTTAGCAAGACCTTAAACTGCTACAGTTATCGGAGTCAACCCCAACCGTAAAATAGGGTAATGATAAACCTCGGGGGGATTTGTAACCAATTTGGAAACACCCCCCCGCCTGAACAGGGCTCTGTTGCACTGGCCTCTCGACGACTGCCAGTCCAGTATCGCTATAATGATGGCAGCTGGTTGCACCTGAAGACTCACTTGCTAGTTGTTCTCAATTAGCTTTTTTACATGTTATGAGAGTTGCCATAATGATTTCTTCAAGCGAAATATTATTCTTAACAGTACGGTGATCTGACTTCGGCCAAACCTGTATTCTAGTTTCAATTTTTTCTATTAATGTCATATTTATTCCACACTGTGTTTTTGAAAACTGAAGCTCCATTCTTTCCGTGGAAAATGTGATGTTTTTGCAAAATATTTTGGTGTTTGGTTGAAACTTGAAAATAAATTTAAAAAAATATTTTTTATCATTTAATATCTAATTTGATTATCGAGGAAAATTACCAAAAATTTCAAATTATTTTTCATTTGGGTTAATATCACAAAAAACCTCAAACCGGTTACCTGTGACAAATTTACCAAAAACTAATTTTTTTATTACAAAAAATTCCAAATCGGTATACCTTTGATAAATTTATCAAAGCTAGTACACTTTTGATAAATATACCCTTTACTAGTTTTTGTTCAATTTTACTATCAAATTGCTAAGTTGGATGATACGTCACAATTGACTGGTGTACCAGTTTGAGGTTTTATTCTCTGTTTGTCACAATTGTGCTAGTTTCATGGTTTTATGTGATATTAATCTAATTTAACAGAGAATGTATTTATCACAAACGGTTTTTGGCTGTCAAAAAAATTAGTTTAGGGTAAATTTGTCATAATTTGTTACAAATATACCAGTTTGAGATTTTTCGTAATATTAACCCATTTTTTTATTTAATTTTTTTTCTTTTCCTTCTCCTTCTTTTCCTACGACGTCGAGCCTAGCTGGATTTGATGAGTTGGGTGATGCTCAAGCCTCGCCTGAGGTCGCCAAAGCCTCGCCAACCTTTAGCGATCTCAGGTGGGGCTTGATCCCATCCTAGCTTGCTAGCCCATGGTGAGGCTTGAGCTCGTTTGGTGGCTAGTCGCTGACCCACACTGTGGCCGACAACTGTCCGAAGAAGAAGGAAAGAAAAGAAAAGAAATTTTTAAATAAAAAATAAGATTAATTAAAAAAACTTGGAATTAAAAAAAATTAAAATTTAAAAAAAAATTAAAAAAAGAAAGGAAAATGTGTTTGGTAAAAGAAAGAGGATGGAAAATTTTTTCCGCTTTCTGATAAATGGAAAACATTTTCACCACTGTTGAAAGAGTTTTTTCATTGACTAGCTTATTTTCTACGTAAACCGGACATCGAAAAATCTAGAAGACGTTTTTCTGGAAGTTGTTTTTCTATAAAACGAACGGATCCTAAATGATAGTGTTGATATCCATGCAAAATCACAACCTTTTTTTCTACCCTTTGATGACATATAGATTGTTCCCGAAAACATATTTTATTTCTTGAACCCTATGAGTTTAGTCATTCCTATCCATTTTTTCGCACTGGAATTACCGAGATTCTGAGCTAATGCAATATCACAACTAATTCTTTTAGTCTTTGATCCTTTAACTAGACATTACTTCTTTGGTTTGACAACTATATAAAAGTTCCACGGAAATGAACTTCGCTTTCAATTTACTTAGACTTCAATACATGACTTAACCGACCCAAAAAAAAAAAAAAAAAAAAAAAAAAACTACTTGGCTTAACAACAGCAAAAGTTCAGCAGATAAGAAATCACTTATTTTAACAATTAACATGAAATATTTTCTTGTATACCATAATATTTGGGTTTATTGACTAGGTCAAAGGAAATGGCTGATAATAATTAAAAAAGACCACTTTATTTAAACCTAAGAGAGACTGAGAGACAAAATAGGGAGAAGGAAAAAAGAGAGTGACCACAAATAGAGAGGAATATAAGAAGAAGAGAAAAGAAAAATAAATAAAGATTAGATACCATGGAGATCACATCGAATAAATCGAAAATTCAAGAATCACATTGAACAAATAAAAAATTCATGGATCACATTGTATATTAGGTCAAAGTTCATGAACTATTTATATCATTATCCCAGCCAAAAAAATCGCAGTACTTGACCAAAGAGTCTGCTTCTCCAAGAACCAACATAATAGCCATAAAAACTTAAAAATTGGTGATGTCGGAATCTTACCCAACGAATTCACACGGTGTTTCTTGACAACCATTGATCCAAACACCAATTTTTTTTTTTTTTTTTATGATACCAAATGTGAAGTCAATACTTAAATACGCAAATGACTTTTACATATTAAAATGGACAAGTTTAAATCAAACAATGTTTGAGTTACAGTTTGATTTACTTCTCATGAATAGTTAGTAATCTAATATATATATATTATAGATAAGAGAACGGGGTCCGGTAATAGAAATACATTCTTACACATGAGTGATAGAGTTTTCATTTATTTATTGTTAGCTAAGAAAAGCTCACACAAACACACATGCGCAGCAATACACATATCACTATACGCTCTTCTAAGAAGGCAATTCCTCCGCAATTGCTCTTATTGTGTATATAACTGCTTGTGATCACACGGCCTTGATCTCAACGCCCTTGATGATGAGCCCTTCCCTCCATCTTCCGAACAATTGCTCCATGGCAAATTCCATCTTGCCCACATTCTGCGCTGTCATGGTGAACCGCCCGACCTCCAGCTCCGCCCATGAATCGTGGTATGGCAAATTCGCCTGCCTCTCTTGGTAGGTCCCGTCAGGAAGACTCAGTTTCAGGTTCACCGTCTGCCCCCGCATGGTGCTCGAGGATGTCAACATCTTCAGCCTGAAGGCGACTTTGTACGGAACGTTCGGCGAAAGATTCATCGTCCAAAACGACCCCCTGACTTCTAGCCACCTCGTCTTCACCACTCTTGCCATTTCGTTGCCATCGCTGAAGTAGTTTTATTTGAGCGTTATTGATTGGGATAATTATTACGTCTATCGTCAGTATTAAGAAAATTACACATTTGCTGCTGGATGAGTAACATGTAGATAAATTTGGTTACATAACTATGAATGAATGTGTAGAAAGTGTTTTACATTGAAGTAGACTTGATAAAAATCTTTACAACAACTATTCAGAGATCGATATATTAGACAAACTCTATATGTCGACGGGAAGTGGAAATCAAAAGTACAGAGCATATAAAGAATTAAATATATAAACTTGACCGTTCCTTGTTAATTAATTAACGAAAAATTTTAAAAAAATACCACTCTTCCAGGTTATTGGAGTTTAGTAGGTACTTGGTAAGAAGGTAAGTTTGTAATTTTCCATACACTATTTTTCTTTTGTATGGGTAATCAACACTCTGGAAATCAAAGTTTTTCATATTAAGTATGCTTAGCAAGTGTCTCAGGACCCTTGTTAACAAAACCTGTTTACTAATGATCTGTATTATCTAGACAAAAAATCTCAAGAAAAGGATACCACATTAATGAGGTGTATTTACCATGAAATGTGCATTACTGGAACAAAAGAGCAAGTAATTCTATTTAAAATCATAAATAAGAATAATGGCTAGGTCAGTATCCATCACTCCGCAATGACATAGGGATATCTCAAAGAGTAGTGCGTGTTCTTAGGGAAGCTCAACGGGCTTTCGTTCCTATTTATCTCTCAACCTCCTCTTCCTCCTTTATCATTATTTTTAATTTGGCCAACTTTACATAACTATAGATACTTATTTTTATAATTATTCGCCAAAGACAAAATAGCATCTCTGCTCTCTCCGTATTTTTCCAAAACCACCATAAAGCTCACTGCCTCTGAAAACCCATCATACTCTCTCATTTTTCGTCAACTCAAAAAGAAGAAAAATAACATTTATAATGAAAAGCAGAAAATATGAGAAAAGCTCAAGTAGTTTACAATTTGATAAAATTATAACTTGGTTAGGTTTGATCAATCAAGTAAAAAGGATAAAAGCGAGAACTAAACTACAGAATTATGACGGATAGATTGAAGTAAATAGTACAATTAAAAATAAGAAAATATTAGAGAGATTAAAATAGGTTTAATTTTATATACAAGAGAGTCAAATAGGTCATGGTATATAATGAACTTACTAACTTTGATAGCAATATTTGAAGATGAAACTAAAATTTTATTCATTAAAAAAATCTTGCGCTATGGCTCATCGCGCCCTTGTGAAGGCAAAAATGAAAATTTAGATACCAACACCGAGGAACGGTCCTTCTTTCCTAGGGATAATCTTATAGTTTTACCTAGATGGTGGGAATTAATCGAAGAGTTACGAATTTATCTCTACCTTGAAAGTACATATAGAAACCAATAGGGAGATTTCGATACCACAATATGTTTGGGTTTAAAATTGTCTAATCATTCTATTATGGGTTTGAATAAAGTAATGATTCAATTGTTCGAGACCATAATGGAAGTATCACTCTAGTTATTCAAAATATTTTGATGGTAAATTCTTGATTTATTCATAATATTGAAATATTTATGCGAATATAGAAGACTAGAACTGTATGAAGCACAGGTACAAACACTGGTACACAAGTCAAAATTCGTATCTCAAATTCAGTTGGCGAAATCACGTGGACATTTAATGTGTTCAAGTAGAGGAAAATTTTTTATCCCGGGGAGATGAAAAAAAATAACCCTAGCCATCTATCTATGTAGCACAAGAGGGTGAAACATCAACAACATGATACCGAAATAATAATTCCAAGAATTATCAATTATAAGAGAGAAGATAAAGATCAATATTAGGTATACTTTGCATTAATACCCTCAAACAAATTTCTGTCTCTTGCTATGGTTTCGCAATTTAGATTTTCCGTAAAGAAATCCCATGAAATGCCTTCCTTAATCATTCTTATGTTCCCCTTTATCTGATGCCATTCATTCTTCACTAAAATATGGAGAATCCTAATTAGACTCGTAGTGTAAGGTAAGGTGCACCATATGATAAAAGATAAGCACGTATTTTGTTCTAAGGATTTAAAAGTACCTGTCAGTGATCCACCGCCAATATACGGGTCTATCGCTGTTGGTGATGTTGAGTCCCCTAGCATAGATTGCGAAGCAGTCGTGTCCTTGCTCATCAACCCAGTACCTCTGCCACGGACAGCGTTTTGAAGCATGAGCAAAGGAACATCAATCGGTGCGTGTGTAGGTCAAAATAGGAGGAACTTCATTAGCGAAGCTGCTATCCACCCAATCGAAATGACATTTTCGAGTCATCTTACCAATTTATATATATATGCACACACATATACACATGCGTTCGCACTTAACGATATCATTGAACCACAATAGTGTTTCCTATAGCATCATTTGAAGTGAGTGAGAAAACAAGTCGTGTAAAGAACCATCGAATCCAATGGGTAAAATATAAGAAATTAATTAAACATAAAGATAGAGAAGCTGATGCCAACAAGTTTGATTTAATTGACAACCACGTCTTAGGAACATTGTCTAAAAAGTTTTAAACTTATTTCACTTTTATTAATTTCGTCCTAAAATTTTTAATTGTGTCAATTGAGTCATAAACCTTCTAATATTTTCCTAATTAATTCAATCTAGCTGATTTTAACTAGAAATCACTAACGTGGACGCCGGTGTGCCATAGAGGACAACCGATACTGATGTAGGTAATTTTTAATAATATTTTAATATTTTTGAATTAATTTTTTTCTTTTTTATTTTTCCTTCTTTACTTTCTTTTCCTTTATTTATTGAGAAGGGTTAGCAAGGGTCGTCGATCAAGGCTTAGTGGGTGAGGGCCTTTGAAATCCTCACTAGCCACGGGTGAGGGCCGCGAAGCCCTCGTTGGCCACTAGGTGAGGGCTCGTGGCCCTCGCTCACAACTGGGTGAGGGATGTGAGCCCTCTTGTAGTGGTGGTCCTCGTCAGCCAATGGGCAAGGGATGCAAGCCCTTGCCAGCCATGGTGAAGGCTCACAGCCCTAGCTTATTGGCTAGCGGGGGTCACTAGGCCTCAGCCGGTGGACCTTAACAATAAAAGAAAAGAAGAAGTAAAGAAGGAAAAAGAAAGAAAATAAAAGAAAAATAAAAAAATTCAAATAATAATTAAAAGTTGTCGACGTTAATGAGTTGATACCATATAGGACAGCTGATATTTATGTTAGCAATTTCTGAACAACATTGTCCGAATTGACTTAATTTAGCAAAATATAAAAATATTTATGACTCAATTGGCGCAATTAAAATGTTTATTATTGAATTAGTAAAAGTACAATAAGTTTACGATTTTTTAGATAATTTTCCCCACATCTCTTTGGCGCATAAATTACTCTCTTCTGTAAAGAAAAAGGAACACATACACGTATATAAACGTACACACATTAAAATACGGAGAAGAATTTGCGCGTTTTTCTAGTAGTGCTCTATGAACTTTTCGTGGAAATGGACATACACCTTCAATACTTAACTCTAAAGACATCAAACTATGTCTTTCATAAAGATCCGTTATCAGTAAGAGAGAGAGAGAGAGAGAGAGAGAGAGAGAGAGAGAGAGAGAGAGAGGGGGGGGGGTGCTTACCTTCTTCTTGTCTTTGTAATCAACACCTCCCTTGAGAAGATTCTCAATCCTAGTCGAGTTTGTTAGATACTCATTGGGATCGACGTCTTGGCCAGCCTCCATCAAGAAGCCGATTTGCCTGTACTTGCTCATCGCCCAAGGCTGTGCCATTTTGTTCTTCAGTAATGCTTGATGCCAATCAATTCATTTAGAGAAAGGCTTATATATATACTGAACAGCATGCACTCATCAGGGTTAGTTCGGTCTTTTCCCTGTTCACGACAGGAATAATTAACCCACTTTCTTTCTTTCTTCCTTTCCTTTCCTTTCCTTTCTCTCTCTCTCTCTCCCCTACTCATCTGTTTTTTTTTTTTTCTAAATTAAGGTTCCTGAAATTGATGATCTCTCATGTATAATACTTCATGTCTATGCAGCCACTCCCCCACCCCCCTCCCGGTGAGGGCACGCGGGTCTCCCCTCCATCTCCAGATGAGGATTCGTTAACAGTTTTATATTTGTCTCAATCCAAATCATCTGAAAAGCTCATAAATTAAGTGTCGAGGTCACATAAGTTCAAAATACCAATCCAATACACCTACGACAAGTACACTCATCTTGTCCAATTTGATCTTGTCTCCTTGCTAGAGGAATATTGTGCCAAGAGCCAAACATGTGTGTGATTCTTTTTACTTTCGATTCAAAGCATATCTTCTTTAGAAGTAAAGAATAAAGTTTCGGATTCTAATCTAATGGTGAAAGAAGAGGGTCGCACGAGGTAAGTACTAGATTCTCTATTGGTTCCATTCACTAGAAGTTATTCTAAATTTCTTGTGATTGTCAATTTCTTGTGAGAAGAATAATTATGTAGAGAATAATCCAAACTCCATAGTTAGACGGTAAAATGAGACAATGTACATGTTAAATCAATGAGATTTACATACAAAAAAGATTGATTGATAATTGGAGCAAAGAGAATATGGCTTGAGGATTTGAACCCATGTTAAGGGATAATCATTGCAAGAGCCAAAATTGCTATGTGCGTAGAAGAAAAACATATATACAAGCCTCATTGAAATTACATATTTAATCGGTCATTGACGCTCTCACGCTGTATATGAAAGAGTTACTTTTGCTAAGATTGGTGTAGCTTATGAAGTCATGTTAAATGCAATTTGATCCTTCTAGTAAAAGACTCAATCATGCGATATGATGTTTGCATGGTGAAAATAAAAATGAGATTTGCCATGGTCGATGTACAATGCAAAATGTTATGCTTTGCTGTCCAAATTACAACTTGAGGAGAAAGAAAGATTCCAATTCTTTTAGAAAAGAAAGCATGCACCGAACATTTCGATGTGATGCCATTTGTCTATGCAAATGGCCTGAAGGTAGCAATCAAGGCCAGTTCAATTCGTGAAAGTATTTTCAAATTTTTATTTTCATGGATATGAAAAAAAATAAAATAGAATCTTTTGCTTTTAAATTTTTGTTTTCTTGAAAATGTCGTGTCACATTCAAAAAAATAAATGTTAAAATATTATGAAAATATTATATTTAGAAGAAAATTTTAATGTACGAAAAAACCGTGTTTTCAGTGCGGTCTTTATTCGATAATTGAATTGGTCTCCTTTACCAAACTTCCAAACACACCTGAACTGATTCCATTAGGGTAACAAAAAGATGAATCGGCATACGTTTTCAGAAAAGATTTTTCTTTTAGGATTGAGAAAAAGGAAAAAAAAGAAGAAGAGGGAATTATAAGTTGCTTGTCTCTAATAAGGTTCAGATTATCATCAGCCGAAAGAAGGAATTATTCCGAAATCGTTATCTTGCAATGACTTGCCACGTACATGTAATGGAAAGGATGAAAATTATATTTTGCCAACCGAAAAATCAGATTCCTTGATAGAGGCGTCACAACAACGCATAGAGCTTTCACAATGGAATAACTAATGCTTTTTAGGTTGCCGGAAAATGCCAAGCTAGTAAAAAGACGTTGTCTACTCTAGGTGCATCTTCTTCTTCAATGTATACTATTTACTAGTTACTTAGAATGCGTTTGGTAACGATTTTGTTCCGGAGAACAATTTTTGATTAGAAATGATTTTTTATTTATTTTGTTCTTGAGAACAATTTTTGAGCAAAAGAACGCGTTTGGTAACTTCTCAAAATTTCTATTCCCAAGATAGAAATATGTTTGGTAGGATTCTTAGATTTTTTTTTTTCAATTCTTTTATTATATTTTCTTATTTTTCCTTTTTTATTTTTCCTATTTCTTTTTCTCTTTGGCCGGTCGCTGGCCACGGGACGAGGTTCGACGAGATCGTCAGAGGCTAGCTTGGCCACGACGAGCATTGGCCTCGTCGGTGGCCTGGTGACCCTCGCCACAGCTGGGGAGGCCGAGCCTCGCTGTGGCCGTGCGAGGCTTGGCCTTGCCTTGGTTGGGCGAGGTCGACCTCACCCAGATTTGGTGAGGTCGAGCTCACCCAGCCATCGACGAGGCTCGAGCCAACAAGCCTCGCCATGGCTCGGCGTCTCTGGGGGCCGGCAACGTTCCGACGAGGTCGCCAGCCCTTGTCTAGTTGGTCGTCAGCGCTGGCCATGGCCAAGGCTAGCGACCGGCCAAAAGGAAGAAGAAGAAGAAGAAAAGAAAGAGAAGAAGAGAGAAGAGAGAAAAAAATAGATTCTAGAAATTGTTCTCGGGAACATGTTTCTATTCCAAATTTAATCTTGGGAACAAAATAATAGATTTTTTGCTCCCGAGAACAAAAATTTTACTAAACATGTTTCTATTCTTTTTTCGTTTCTTGGAACAAAAGAACATAAATAGTTGTTCTGGGGAATATAAACAAATTTGACCAAACATGGCCTTAGCCTGCGCTTTATACGTGCACGCATTCTGTATGCATATTTTAGTATTCCATTAATTTTAGATGTCATGTAAGAGAAAAGGATGCATTTGTCTAATGGTAATTTTTTTATATTTCTATGGAAAAATATCATGCTTTTGGAAGGCGTAGGATTAATATGGGGAAAATTGTCCAAAAAGTATAAACTTATTACATTTTTACCAATTCAGTTTCAAACCTTTTGAATTTACCAATTGAGTTTTAAACTTTGTCACATTTTATCAACCGAGTCTATTTGGCTAATTTGGCTGGAATTCGCTGACGTAGATAATGGCTGTTCGACATGGCATGACCGACACTTTGACGTGGATAATTTTTAATAAAATTTAAGTATATATCTCGATTGTTTTATTACTTTTTCTGATTTTTTTTTTTTTTTTTTTCATTTTTTCTTCCTTTGCCGGTGGCTTGCTATCGGCCATGGTTGGGCCTTCTACCCTTAAAAGAAAAAGGGAAAATAAATAAAAATTATTAAAAATTATCAACGTTAGTTGACCGTGCTAAATATCTCGATAATGGACACAAACTTGTAGGCTAACCCTAAAGGGAAATAATGTTATCATCACAGCACAATTACAAGCAATTGTTCCTAAAAATAAGATCAAATGATAGGATAAACCAATACCAATTAAGGATTCGACGGGCCAACTTTGTGGCCCTCAAAACTCATTTGTCTGAACTCCGTTTTGGATGAATTGGGTATGTACGACAACAATAGACAACTTATTTTTAGAATTATGATAATTTTGAAGCAAGAAAATTACCAGAAGACAGACTAATTAGGCTCCAAAGTAGGCTGGTCGTCATTCGAGCTGCAGCCCGCGCTCGACGCTTTCGACCTCATTTCCCCCTAATTGTGTTGTCATATCGCACAAAATTAGTGGCTTTAGAACCGTAACTAAACAATGGATCAATCAAAATATATACACGGTTTTGTTAGAGTCTCTCTACAAAGAGATAATGACATAAATGATCTTTGAACTTTAGCCCAATGTGCAATGTCGTTTATGAATTTTAACCCAATATTCAATATCATTCATGAACTTTTAATTTATTAATTATGGTGCTTGAACTTTTGATACATGTTCAATCTGATCCTTGGACTATATAAAAGTATTCAATAGTGTCTCTGAATTTGAATTAATGAAAGGATAACATTAAATATTTTTATTTAGTCCATGGATTAATTTAAACATCTACTAAAAGTCTAGAGACCACATTGAACAAATTAAAAGTTCAGGGACCACATTGCATATTGGACGAAAATTCAAGGGCCACATTGAGCAAATCAAAAGTTCATGGACTACATTATACATCAAGTCAAAATTCATGGATTATTTGTATCATTATACCCTGCTAGAAAAATCGCAGTACTTGACCAAAGAGTCTACTTCTCCAAGAACCAACATAATAGCCATAATAACTAAAAAAGTGGTGATGTCAAAATCTTACCCAACGAATTTGCACGGTGTTTCTTGACATCTATTGATAAACACCAACTTTTTTTATGATACCAAATGTGAAGTGAATAAATAAATACACAAATGACTTTTACATAATAAAATGGACAAGTTTAAATCAAACTACGTTTGAGTTACAATTTGATTTACTTCCCATGAATGGTTAGTAATCTAATATAGATAAATAGATAGATAGATAGATAGACCAATATATATCATAGATAAGAGAACGGGGTCCGGTAATAGAAATACATTCTTACACATGAGTGATCGAGTTTTCATTATTAATTGCTGGCTAAGAAAAGCTCACACAAACACACACGTGCGGCCACCCACACATAGTCCCTTCCGAGAAGGGAATTCCTCCGCAATTGCTCTTATTGTGTATATCACTGCTTGTGATCACACGGCCTTGATCTCAACGCTCTTAATGATGAGCCCGTCCCTCCATCTTCCTAACGATTGCTCCATGGCAAATTCCATCTTGCCGACATTCTGCGCTGTCATGGTGAACTGCCCGACCTCCAGCTCCCCCCATGAATCTTGGGATACGGGCAAAGTCTCCTGTCTCTCTTGGTAGGTCCCGTCAGGGAGACTCAGTTTCAGGTTCACCGTCTGCCCCCCCATGGTGCTCGAGGATGTCTCCATCTTCAGCCGGAACGCGACTTTGTACACAGCGTTCGGCGAAAGATTCATCGTCCAAAACGACCCCCTGATTTCTAGCCACCTCGTCTTCACCACTTTTGCCAATTCGTTGCCATCGCTGAAGTAGTTTTATTTGAGCGTTATTGATTGTAATAATTTTTACATCTATCGTTAGTATAAAAAAAAAAAATACACATTCGCCGTTGGATGAGCGACATGTAGATAAACTGGGTTACACAACTATGAATGAATATGTAGAAAGTGTTTTGCATTGGCAGTAGACTTGATAAAAATCTTTACTATAACTATTCGGAGATCGATATATTAGACAAACTCTATATGATGACGGTAAGCGGAAATCAAAAGTACAAAGCATATAAAAAATTAAATATATAAACTTCACCGTTACTTAATAATTAATTAACTATTAAAAAAAAAACTACGACCCTTCCAGATTAATGGAGTTTAGTAGGGACTTGGTAAGAAGGTAAGTTTGTAATTTTCCATACACTATTTTTCTTTTGTATGTGTAATCAACACTTTGAAAATCAAATTTTTTCTTGTTAAGTATGTTTAGCAAGTGTCTCAGGATCCTTCTTAACAAAACCCCTTTACAAATGATCCGTATTAGCTAGACAAAAAATCTCAAAAAAAATAAAAAAAGTCAACTTGGATGCCACATTGATGAGGTGTATTTATCGTGAAATTATGAATTACTGGAACAAAAAAGCGACTAATTTTACTTACAATGATAAATCGGAATAATGGCTAGGTCAGCATCCATCACTCCGCAATAATACAGGGATATCTCAAAGAGTAACTCGTATTCTTAGAGAAGGTCAACAGGCTTTTCTTCCTATTTACTTCTCAACCTCCTCTTCCTCCTTTATCATTATTTTTAATTTGGCCAACTTTACATAACTATATATACTTATTTATATATTTATTCACCAAAGACAAAATAGCATCTCTACACTCTCCGTATTCGTCCAAAGCCACTGTAAAGCCCACCGCCTGAAAACCGATTACACTCTCTCCTTATTTTTCATCAACTCAAAAAGAAGAAAAATGAAATTTATAATGAAAAGCAGAAAATACGAGAAAAGCTCAAGTAGTTTACAATTTGATAAAATTATAACTTGGTTAGGTTTGATGAATCGAGTAAAAAGGACAAAAGCGAGAACTAAACTACAGAATTATGACGAATAGATTGAAGTAAATAGAAAAATTAAAAAAGAAGAAGAGAAGATTAGAGAGGTTAAAATAGGTTTAATTTTATAGTTTATAGTTCTTAGTATATAATGAACTTACTAACTTCGACAGCAATATTTAAGGATGAAACTAAAATTTTATTCAAATAAAATATCTTGCGTTATGGCTCATCGCGCCCTTATGAAGGCAAAAAAGAAAATCTAGATACCAAGACTGAGGACGGTCCTTCTTTTCTAGCGATATTCATATAGTTTTACCTAGATGGTGGGAATTAATCGAAGAGTTATGAATTTACCTCTCCCATGAAAGTACATATAGAAAACAATAGCGATACTTCAATAATTTTTTGGGTTTTAAATGGTCTAATCATTCCATTATGGGTTTGAATAAAATAATGATTCAATGATTCGAGAACATAGTGGAAGTATCTCTCTAGTTATTCAAGATATTTTGATGGTAAATTCTTGATTTATTCATAATATCGAAATATTTTTGTGAATTTAGAAGACTAGAACTGTACGCAACACTGGCACAAACATTAGTATACAAGTCAAAATCCCTATTCAAATTCAGTTGGTGAAATCACATGAAAGTTTAATGAGTTCAAGAAGAGGAAAAATTTTATACGAGGAGGTGAAAAAAAAAATAACCCCAGCCATCTATCTATGTAGCATAAGAGGGTGAAACATGAACAACATTATACCAAAAGAATAATTCCAAGAATAATCAACTATAAGAGAGAAGATAAAGACCAATATTATGCAAACTTGCGTTGATACTCTCAAACAAATTTCTGTCTCTTGCTATCGTTTCCCATTTTAGATTTTCCCTAAAGAAATCCCGTGAAATGCCTTCATTTATCATTTTTATGTTCCCCTTTATCCGATGTCATTCATTCTCCACAAAAATATGAAAAACCCAACTACACTCGTAGTGTAAGATAAGGCGCACTGTACGATAAAAGATACGTATATATTTTGTTCTAAGGATTCAAAAGTACCTGTCAGTTAACCACTGCCAATATACAGGTCTATCGCTGTTGGTGATGTCGAGTCCCCTTGCATAGATTGCGAAGCAGTCGTGTCCTTTCTCATCAACCCAGTACCTCTGCCACAGACAGCAGTTTGAAATACGAGCAGAGAAACTTCAATCAGTGCGTGTGTAGGTCAAAATAAAAGGAGGAACTTCATTAGCAAAGTTGCTATCCACCCATTCGAAATGACTTTTTCGAATCTTTTTACAAATTTATGCACATACGTGCGCACTTAACATTGTCACCGAAACACAATAATGTTTTCTATAGCAACGTTCAAAACGAGTGAGAAAACACTAGTCGTGTAAAGACCTATCTAGTCCAACGGGCAAAATATAAGAAATGAGTTAAACTAACAGAGAAAGAGAAGCTGATGCCAACAAATTTAATTTAATCAACAACCAAATCTCAAGATCATTGTCCAAAAAGTTCTAAACCTATTGTATTTTTGTTAATTCAGTCATAAACTTTTTAATTATGCTAATTGATTATAAACATTTTCATATTTTTCCAATTAATTTAATTTAGCCAATTTTAACCGGAAATAACCGACGTGGACGCTGGTAGTGCAACGTAGGACGTGCAATACTGGTGTGTATAATTTTTAATTATATTATAATAGTTTTGAATTTTTTATGTTATTTTCTTTCTTTTTCTTTTTCCGTCTTTGCTTTTTTTCCTTTTTGTTTTTTTTTTGTTTTTGGTTGATGAGGGTCAACAAAGGTTGTAGGCTAAGGCCCGGCGACCACGCCAGCCATTGAGTAAGGGCATGCGAACCCTCGCTAGCCATGGGCAAGGGCCGAAAAGCCCCTATTGGCCACTAAGTGAAGGCTCGTGGCCCTTGCTCACAATTGGGGGAGGGCCACGAGACCTCTTGCAATGATGGCTCTTGCTAACCACTGGGCGAGGGATGCAAGCCCTGGCTAGTTGCAGTTTGGGCTTGTAGCCCTCACTCAATGCCTGGCGGGGTTGCCAAGCGTTTGTCAGTGGCCATTAACAATAAAAGAAAAGAAAATAAAATAAAAAAATAAAAAAAAGTTTAAAAAATTATTAAAAATTATCCACGTCAATGGTGTCTATGTCACGTAATACGATTAGCATCAACATCAATTATTTATGGAAGCATTAGCTAGATTGATTCAATTGGCAAAATATAAAAAAAGTTTAGGACTCCTTAAATATAATTAAAAGGTTTATGATTGAATTGACAAAAGTACAATAAGTTTAAGACTTTTTAGACAATTTTCTCCACTTCTTTTTGGCGCGAAAATTACTCTCTTCCATAAAGAAAAAGAAACGCATACATGTATATAAACGTACACACATTAAAATACAAAGAAGAATTTACGCGTTTTTCTAATAGTGCTATATGAACTTTTCGTAAAAATGGACATACATCTTCAATATTAACTCTAAAGACATCCAACTGTGTCTTTCATAAAGATCCATTATCAGTAAGAGAGAGAGAGAGAGAGACAGAGAGAGACAGAGAGATGGGGGGGCTTGCCTTCTTCTTGTCTTTGTAATCAACACCTCCCCTAAGAAGATTCTCAATCCTACTCGAGTTGTTTAGGTACTCATTGGGATCGACGTCTTGGCCAGCCTCCATCAAGAAGCCGATTTGCCTGTACTTGCTCATCGCCCAAGGCTGTGTCATTTTGTTCTTCAGTAATGTTTGATGCCAGTCTATCCATTTAGAGAAAGGCTTATATATATATACTGAACAGCATGAACTCATCAGGGTTAGTTCGGTCTTTTCCCCGTTCAAGACGGGAATAATTATCCCACTTTCTTTCTTCATTTTCTTTTCTCTCTCTCTCTCTCTCTTTTTCCTACTCATTTTTTTTTTCTGAATTAAGGTTCCATGAAATTGATGATCTCTCGTGCATAGATACTTCATGTCTATGAACCCCCCCCCCCCCCCCCCCCCCTCGGGGCTCCATTTCTCCATATGAGGATTCCTTAATAGTTTCATATTTGTCTAAATCCGAATTATCTGAAAATCTCATAAATTAAGTGTGTCAGGTCGCACAAGTTCAAAATACCAATCCAATACACCTATGTTTATGACAAGTATACTTATCTTGTCCAATTTGATCTTGTCTCCTTTGCTAGAGGAATATTGTGCCAAGAGCCACACACATGTTGTGCGTGATCCTTTTCTTTCGATTCAAAGCATATCTCCTTTAGAAGTAAAGAATAAAGTTTCAGATTCTAAGCTAATGGTGGAAGAAGAGGGTCGCTCGAAGTAAGTACTAGATTCTCTATTGGGTCCGTTCATTACAAGTCATTCTAACTTTCTTGTGATTGTCAATTTCTTGTGAGAAGAATAATTACGGTAAAATGAGACAATGCACATGATCAACGACATCCACATACAAAAAAGATCGATTTATAATTGGAGCAAAAAGAATATGGCTTGAGGATCTAAACCCATGTTAAGGGATAATCATTGCAAAAGCCGAAATTGCTATGTGCGCAGAAGAAAAACATATAAATAAGCCTCATTGAGATTACATATTTAATTGGTCATTGGCGCTCTCAGCAAATTCATGACATAAATGAAAGAGTTACTTTTGCTAATATCGGTGTAGCTTATGAAGTCATGTTAAATGCAATTTGATCCTTCTAGTAAAAGACTCAATCATGCGATATGACGTTTGCATGGTGAAATTAAAAACGAGATTTGCCATGGTCGATGTACAATGCGATATGTTATGCTTCGCTATCCAAATTACAGCTTGAGGAGATAGAAAGATTCCAATTCTTTTAGAAAAGAAAGCATGCACGGAGCATTTCGATCTGATGCCATTTGTCTTGCAAATGGCCTGGAGGTAGCAATCAAGGCTAGTTCAATTCGTAAAAGTATTTTCAAATGTTTATTTTCATGGAAAATATGAAAAAAAAAAAAAAGAACCTTGCGCTTTTAAACTTCTGTTTTCTTGAAAATGTCATGTCCCATTCGTAAAAACAAATGTTAAAATGTTATGAAGATGTTATTTTTAGAAGAAACTTTTGACGTACGAAAAACCGTGTTTTCAGTGCGGCCTTTATTTGATAATTGAATTGGTTTACTTTACCAAACTTCCAGACACACCTGAGGAACTGATTCCATTAGGGTAAAAAAAAGATGAACTAGCACACGTTTTCAGAAAAGATCTTTCTTTTAGGATTGAGAAAAAGGGCAAAAATGGAATTATGAGTTGCTTGTCTCTAATAAGGTTCAGATTATCAACAGCCGAAAGAAGGAAGGAATTATTCCGAAAGCGTTCTCTCGCAATGACTTGCTACATACATGTAATGGAAAGGATGAGGATTGTATTTTGCCAACAGAAAGATCAGATTCCTTGATAGACGAGTCACAACAACGCATGGAGCTTTCACAATGAAATAACTGATGCTTTTTTAGGTTGCCGGAAAATGCCAAGCTAGAAGACGTTGTATACACTTGGTGCATCTTCTTCTTACTATTTACTAGTTACTTCACCTGCGCTTTATACAGGCACGCATTGTTTATATGCGTGTTTTAGTATTCCAGTAATATGAGATGTCGTGTGAGAGAAAAAGATGCATTTATCTAATGGTAATATTTTATATTTCTATGGAAAAGTATCATACTTTTGGAAGGCGGAAGATTGATACGGAGAAAATTGTCCAAAAAGTATAAACCTATTATATTTTTGCTAATTCAGTTTTAAATCTTTTAATTTTACTAATTGAATTTCAAACTTTTTCGTATTTTATTAATTGAGTCCATTTGATCAATTTTGGCTAGAATTCACTGAGGTGGATAGCGGCTATTCGACGTATGGCACGACCGACACACATAAATAATTTTTAATAAAAATTTAATATATTTTAATTATTTTTTCTAATTTTTTATTTTATTTTATTTTCCATTTTTTTCTTCCTTTTGCCAGTGCCCTATCACCAACCATGGCCAGGCCCAACAAAAGCAAAAAAAAAAAAAAAAAGTAGAAAAAAAAAAAAAAAAATATTATTAAAATTTATCTACATTAATGTCAACTATGTTGCGTAGGATGGCTAGCGTCATTGTCAACAATTTCTAGCCAAAATTGGCTAAGTGGACTTAATTGGTAAAATGTGAAAATTGACAAAATTGAAGAATTTATAACTGAACTAACAAATATGCAATAGATTTTTGAATAATTTTCACAATTAATATGTGGTATTCCATTGATATAGCCCAATTCGAGGGGCTTAATGGCCTTATCTCTAATAAGATAGCATGATCTTTGACTCCTTTTCACGAATCAGATAGGGCCTTGAAGGCTTAGTCTCGAATTGAATATGGTTGCGGTCTTGATGACCCGAACATTTGGTGATTTGACGACTTGTCGCTGGGGTCTTGATGACAAAAACTTTGATTGGGGTCGTGATGACCTAAAACCGGTAGGTTTGTGCGTTTTTGAAGTTCTTTAATCCGTAGAACTTATTCATAGCAAATTTACAAAATTTATAGTCTCCATCTGTTCTTCCCAAATTTAATTGAGAGCCCTCCTATTTATAGAGAATTTTAAGTAATATCCAATCCATCTTCAATTCGATATGTATAGAAGTCAATCAACCAATATATTAACTCAAGTTCAATTTTTCTGCTCCTGAAAACGTACTCTAATTTAATTTGATAATCACAGTTGCAAAAAAGAATTGCTGCACAATAAAATATTAATGTAGAATTTGGTAATTGGCTCGTAATTCCGCTGTTTATAAGTAGATTTGAGAAACTACGTTCACTATAAGCCACGTTAGTGAAGAGTATATAATATTAAACATTTTCGATAATATAAATATCCAGGTATAAAATTTAAAACTGCTGCAATAATGATATACTTTCTCATTATCCAATTTCATATTCAACATGTATAAAATAAAAAAATTGGGAGAAAATAGAGAATAATTAATTTTTTTTCTCTGATTGATCTTTTTGTCAAGCTCCAACCCAATAAGGGATTATATAATTTCTAGAAATGTAAATCCTATAAGAGATATATACTTTATTGAGTACTTCTGCTTGTTCGAAGGATAAAGATCTTCCATTGTGATTTTATGCAATACCGGTCTACTCAAATACTTAAATGCTTGGTAAATCACTTCGCAATATAATGTTATTGAGCTTAGCCATTTATAGATAAAGTATTTAAAAGATGCAATACTTGTTGAGAGGTTCCAAGTAAATATCGATCTCATATGATTTTTCTAATCAAACTATTAATCTTCCTTCTTGCCATTTTCTTGTTGGTACCTCTTTCTTCTCATTCTCGGTACTTATTTTTCTGCTTGACTATAGATTTTTTTTAATCTTATTTATTTTCTTTTCTTTTCTTTTGGTACCCATTTCCAATTATCCTTATGAAATGCTGTAAGAGTATTTTTTTTCCTCCTTTTCTCTTGAAAATTCAGTCTTAGGTAATGCACATTTTGCTTTCGTTCTTCATTCCCTTTATTATTCTGTGAGGTGAACACTCCTGAAAAGTTTCCAGTTTGCTAACCATCCACTCCTTCACTAAAACCATTGATCTTTCTCTGTGTCGCTCAAAGGAGTTGTTTTGGCTTTCATGTAAAAGTTTTTTTTATTTAAATTGAAAACAAATGATGAGTTATTTGACTATCTGAACAACTTCTTCTTTTTTTTTTTAATTTTTTTTTCGGCCCCTATCTTTCATATATTAGTTTTTCAAGATAGATTTCAAAAGATTAAAAAAAAAAAAAAAAAAAACAAGAAAGAAGGTGGAGGACAGTTGTTACTGGAGCATTCATTCTTGAAGGAAACTCTTCCCAGTTTTGAGCCGCACACAAGTTGTACGGTGAGCCTTTTTCTTAAAACAAAAAATATTCGAAGTGTGTCTCCTTCGCGAAGTAAAGTTTGATATTCCAAAGTTAACGGAGAAAGAAGAGGATCTCACGAGATAAAGTGCTAGACTTTCTATTGGGCCTTTACTATAAGTTATTCTAAATCTTCCGTCATCGTCAATTTCTTGTGAAAAGAATAATTACATAAAGAAGAATCCAAACTTTATCATTGGACGGTGAAAACAAGATAATGTGCAAAATGATCGATTGATAATTAGAGCAAGAGAAAAATGGCCCTAGACTTTCAACCCATGTTAAGGGATATTCAATGCAAAAGCTGAAATTGCTATGTATGGAGAAGAAAAAATGCGCACACAAAACTCATTGAAACTACGTATTCAATCGGTCATCCGCGTTGTTGGCAAATTCACACTCTATATGAAAGAGTTACTTTCGCTTAGACTAATGTAGTTAAAGAAGTCTCATTTGCTGAGGCCTAAATTTTTCTGACAATAAAAGAACACAGAAAATGAAAAAATAAAATAAAATGAATGATAAAGCTCCAATTAAGCCCAATATTTTCTAATCCATTTAGCTAGAAAGGCTGAACTGGAGGCCGATGACGGGATCTGTTTTGTGTCATTGGAGATTTTCCTTCGCTCGCAAGCGATCCCGGTCACCGTCGAACACCAGTCCGACGCCGTGCTCCTCCATTATGTTGCTGCCCCGAGTCTCCCCTGTTCTGCTCTGTTCTGCGGCTGAGAAACTCGAAGAGCCCCTCATTCCCAGCTGAAATCTCGTCGCCGGCTCGAATCTTCACAGGCGAAGCATCCTGAAATTTTCTCTGGTTGCTTCGACTGGACATTGGGACTGGGAGCTGCTTCTCCTCGTTATGCTCCTCCGCCACTGTGTTGGCGTACTTCGTTCGGCCCTGTTGTGTGGCTGAGAAGCACGGGGTGGTTAGTCCCTGGTCATATTTCCGCCGCCGATTTCACTCGTAAAGATTAACAAAGTTCCCGTTGTTGCTTCCATCACTAATCACAGCTCTGTCTCCGCTTGTTAACCAGGTAACCTCAGCCGCTTTGTTCTTTCCAGTTCTGAGTCCGAGATCCGTGAATAGGCGTATTAGAAAATCACTTAGAATCATGCCCAACTTCCGAAGATTTAGCCTGTAAATCGTCGTCGACGTATCGATTTTGGATGTGAATATCACATTACATCCGTGTCTACGCTTGGTACTCTCATAACGCACACGGTTTGCTCGACAAAATGCTTCAGAGATATTAAACATTCTGATGTGATTTGTGCGAGATAGGTTGATTGGTTAGATATTAAAACTGACTTGATGCACAGTGAGGTTGCGGAGAGCTTTACTGAGCTATGTGTTCTTCCTTTTTTTTGTTTCATGTACTGTATCTTCGACGATTGCCTTCTGATGGTGATCATCAGCGAGGAAAATGAGCGAGGTTTGCTGATATGCGCAGTAGCGAATCTCTGGTGCGAGGTTGGCTGATATGCGCAGTATCGAATCTCCGGTAATGTACTCAAATGCCTGGAATTCCCTTGGTAGTTCTTTGCATTCTGTGTACGTTCTGCAATATGGAGACTGTCGTCGGAAGGCCGACGGATGGAGACGGTGGTTCGAATTTCAATCGAGAAGGGCTTGATTAACAAGCCCATTTTCAGCTTATTTTTGTATGGCCCGAATCCGACTATTTGCCCCATGTACAGACCGGGCCCAAGGGCCCAGCCTGTGTCCCATTCTATCAGAATAAAAAATAAACAAAATTTAAAATAAATAAAATATTTTGAAAATGAAAAATTTTAATAGTGATTAGAAAAAGTCGTTAGATTTTAGCGTTAGAATTAGTTTAGTTTCATTTAGTTAGCATACATATGGTGTGGGGATTCTATTTTTGATAAGTTTAGGATTAGGCAGTTTAATCTTTTAGAAGACAAATTTGATTTAATTGATTGTGATTCTTTAATAATAAAGCCATGTTATACTCCTTATCTGACTCGTATCGATTTACTTTACTGTACTTGTCTTTTTACTCTTTTTTTTATAATTTTTTTATTACTATCTTTAATGAATGGATTGTGATTCCTTTATATTACTTTTCTGAGTCGTGATTTGTTTGTTTTAGTTAAATAGTTAGGTTCGATTTTAGGACCATAATAAATATTGAAAATTTTTTAAAAAAATTGCATGGACGCTTACTGGATGAGAACCTTAGGATTCATAATTTAATAATAATAAAAAAAGACTATGTAGACACTTTAGTTGACATAAATCAAGTCGAGGTATCAAAAGGGGACTGTTTAGATTATTAGTATAATCAAGTTCTTGGTCATAAATCTTTGGTTGCATAGGAAGTGAAGTGCTCTTCCATATCTCATTTGGTTGGTTTTAAGTCAATCTCAATAAGTTAATAGCGATTCCCTCATATAGATTTTTAATAGGTTAATCGAATCAAACAAATTTTTCAACGTCGCAAGAGGTATGTGTTTGACAAAATTCACGCCAATTGAAGACCGTTAGTGCTCAACTTGACATTACTTCTAATCCTATCATCTCCTAGGCCATTGGGAGGGTCACGGTATTGTTTAATGTAATTTGATCTGTCTAGTAGAGAACTCAATCATGCGGTATGATGTTTGCATCGTGAAAATGAAAATGAAATTTTCCATTGTCAATGTACAACCCAAGATAATATGCTTCGCATCCAAATTACAGCTTCGCCATCCAAATTACAGCTTGACGAAAAAGAAAGGTTCCAATTCTTTCGGAAAAGAAAGCGCGTAACGAAAGTTCCGATTTGATGCCATTTGACCGTGCAAATGTTGGGAAGGTAGCAATCAAGGCCGGTTAAATTTGTGAAAATGTTTTCCAATTTTTATTTTCATTGAAAAACGAGAAAAAAATTCTTGTGCCTTTGGATTATTTTGTTTTCTTGTAAATGTCGTGCTTGATTCGTAGAAATAAATGTTCTCAATATACGTGAAAATATAGTGAAATTGTTGATTTTAGAAGCAACCTTTAATATTCGAAAAGCGTTGTTTTCACTTTTCGGGGCGGGTCTTTATTCGATCCTGAATTGGTCTTCTTTACCAAACAGCCAAACAAACCTAAGGAACTGATTCCATTAGTGGAACAAAAAAAGTCAACTAATATGCGTTTTCAGAAATGATTTTTCTTTTTTTTTGGACTCAGAAAGTGGAAAAGAAATTGGAAATATAAGTTGCTTGTTTCTAATAGGGTTCAGATTATCAATAGCCAAAAGAATAAAGGAATTATTCCGAAAGAGTTATCTCAAGATGACTTTCTACATACGTGTAAAGGAAAGGATGAGAATTATATTTTGCCAAGCGAAAGGCCAGATTCTTTTATAGTGGAGTTACATCAAAGTTCGTATAGAGCTCTCACAATGGAATACCTAATGCTTTTTAGGTTGCCGGAAAAGGCCAAGCGAGAACAAAAGACATTGTCTACTCTATGTGCATCTTCTCCCTTGAGGTATACTACATACTAGTTACTTAGCCGTGCAGATATGCATAATTTCGAATTGTTAGTATTCCATAAAAATGAGACATTATAGAACAGAAATTAGATGAGATTCATGTAATGGCAATATTTATATTTTTATAGAAAAATGTCATACTTTTTGAAGGCGTAAAATTAAAATGTGGTATTTCATTAATATGAGCACAATTTAAGGGTCTTAATGATTTCATCTTTAATGGAAGATGGTCGAGGTCTCGATAACCTGAATATCTAGTGATGTAGGTCTTGATGACAAATATTTTGATTGAGGTCATGATGACCTAAATCGGACAGGTTTTTACGATTTCGAAGTTCTTTATATCTCACGAACATCTTAATAGTAAATTTACAAAATTTAAGGTTTCCATCTATTCTTCCCAAAATGAATCGAGAGGCTCCTATTATAGAGAAGTTTGATCAATATTTATTTAATTCAAATAAAGATCCAATCTACCTTGAATTTGATTGGATAAATGTCAATCAACTAATATCTTAACTAAAGTTTAACTTTTCTGCTCATGAATACATATCCTAATTTGATTGGACAATTATACTTACAAATTTTTTTTTTGTTGAAGATTAATATATTATGCAGAATTTTGTAATTGGGTCATATTTTCACTGTTTATAAATTCATTTAAGAGACAACGCTCAAGAAAAGCCATGTTAGTGAAGAGTCTATGTAATATAAAATGCTTTCTATATAATATGTATATTTTTTTTCCAAGTTTAAAATTAATAACATATACTTTCTCTTTATCCATCATTTATATTCAATATATGAATTGTCGTAAGAGTTTTCTTTTTTTCCCTCTTTTCTCTTGAAAATATAGTCTTTACTAAAGCATATTTTGCTTTTAATATTAATTCTGTATCTTTCTCTATGAAATGAAAACACCTGAAAGAGGATGCATTTGGTTGGCTTTGCCAAAATCCTTTGGGGAAGTCTCTTGATCAAATGCAAATGGAGTTTGGCAAATTTTTGGGACAACCATGGGGAAATGCAGTTGTATTTCTAAAGCCCTCTAAAGGCCTTTAGCCCAAGAGAGGGTCAGAGAAACTTTGGAATGTTGCATTTCTAGAATGTATTGATGGTGCGTTTGGGAAGGCTTTTGGGAAAAGCCTTTAAGGAAATGCAAAAGCCTTTAATCTAAAAGGTTTTGATGAAATGCAAAAACTGTTTAGTAAATTATAATTGAAAAGTGTCTTGAGAAGCAACTTTAGGAAAATGCCGTTTGGTAAACATGTATTTGGGAAGTCTTTTAGTGTTGACCAATTTAAGCTTTTTTCATTTTTTTTAAATTGAAAAAAATGACCTTTTATTTATTTATTTATATTTTTGCATTGAGGTGTAATGTAAAAGAAATATATTAACAAATTCAGAAGTTAAAAAATACATCAAAGTGGACTTTTTCTCAATTAAAAAATGAGTAATTGGAAAGGAGAGGTGGGTGGGTTCAGAGAGGGGCACAACAATAAATGACAAGAACATAGCTCGGAGTAAAACAACCATAAACATCCAATTTTCTGTTTGACCTTGTCTTCTGTCAAAAAATTTCGACTTAACGCCGTTAAATATGAGAGGTTCCATTCACAAAATCTCATATGATGAAGTAATGCTGTTGCTTTTTGAAAAAAAAATTGTACATTCAATTAGGCTTTGCTGAGCTAATGCAGGACAACAAGCCCCACAGTATTTTATGAAAGTAATTGAGTGACATCCTGATCATAAACTTGGCATCATAACTATCCATTATAAACTAAGTTAATGGATATATCAAGTCTACAAACAGCAGGCACGGGATAAACCATTAGAAACCCTATGATCTTATTCAAGGAATAATTTTGTTATGTCAATAAAGTGCTGCACAATAAATGATTTTACTGATCACATATCGAATAAAAATTAATACGTCAAGAAAAAATATATCTTTGTGACTCCACATGTGCACACAAATATTACCAGGAGTTCACAAAGACCGCGTTTGGCTCTTCCCTCTGACCCCTCTCTGCTGGTTCCCTCTAAAATATCTACAAAATCAAACAGACCCTTTAATAATTTCACTTTCTTTTTCCTTTTCTTTTGCGAGAGCCACGCATGGAATGATAGACCTTGGCTGTACTTGTGCCCTTGCTAACTCATGCCTACTAATTACCAAACAGCAAGCACAAAGATTCATATTGGGGGGTGGAGAGAGAGAGAGAGAGAGAGAGAGAGAGAGAGAGAGAGAGAGAGAGAGAGAGAGAGAGAGAGAGAGAGAAAGAGATGGTCCCTTCACTTCAATCTAAAACAAAGATGATCACCAGTGCTGGTTGATGATAATCACGAGAGAAAAAAATTACATGATCACTGTCACGACCTACCCCGGGGAAGGGTATAGGTTTAGGGGCATTGCATAAAATGTGGGCCTATGGTCCATGATTAAACATGAGCTCTCCCAAGTTCATATCTCGCGTGACATTGAGATATTCATAATAATTTTATAATAAGGAGTCGTCACTAATCTATTGAGATCGGTTAGAAACCAAGGGAGGCATAGGAGTGTACCTCACTTCTTATGCAATCGGAAAATCTAGAGTTGGGGACTTGATTACATTAATTAACTAATTAGTATCCTTTCGGTATCTAATCTTGTTCACTTTAGAAAGAAATTTTGTCAAGCAGTTTGGATTAATTTTAGACCAATCTACTAATATGCAAGGTGATCATGCGGGTACGCAATCATTAAAATAACAGTTAGCAGCTAAGGAAATCGTTTAAATAAATTGCATGGGAGAGCAAATATTTAACATTAAGGAAAAAATAAATGCTAATCTTAACTGGACTAAAGGGATTAAAACAGCAAAAGCATGCAAACAAGAGTAATTGTCTTTGCAGACAATTGAAATCCTAAGGTAGAGCCCTAAGGGCTTACTAAAAAAAACTCGAATTTTCAATATTTTTTGAAAGTTTTAATGTTCTCTGAAAGCTCTTGAATTTTAGAAATTTCTTTTTTTGAATTTTTAGAAAAAAATGGATTTTTTTGAAATATTTAATATTTAATATTATTATATTTGGGAAAACTGGTTCGGACCGGGTGGAACCCAATCCGGCCCATTGACTCGACCCAAACCCGGATCCAACTCAGTCGAATTAAAAAAAAATCAATTTTTAAATTTTTTATAGCTTTTTTTAATGATTTTTTTTTTTTTTTCTCTTTGGTCTTTCTCTCACTTCGTCCTTGTCCCTGCACCTTCCGCTCGACGGTCCTTCCCGAGGCCAACTTTTGCCATTATAGTGTTCTATTTTTTTTGGGTTTTGGTTTTCTTCTTTTTTATTTTTATTTTTTTATTTTCTGGTTTTTCTTTTTCCTTGTTTTTTTTATTCTTTCCCTCCTCCCTTCTGGCCTTTTCACCGAACATCCCCATCTACCGTCTTTTCTTCCATTTTTTTTGGGTTTTCCTCTTTTGCTTTTTTTTTTTTAATTAAATTTTTTTTATTTGCTGGTTTTTTTTTTCTTTTTTTTTTTATTCTTTCTTTCTGCTCATCTTCTTCTTCTTCGATGGTTTCTTCCCACGCCCGAAATCGAACCCTCCTTCCGATGCCTCCATCGCCGAACGCCCAATTTATTCTCTCACGCCGAGCCCTATAAACAAAGCAGCGGCTAAGCTCGTCGCTTGCCGCCACCATCACTTCGTGACATCATTGCCGGCCCTTCCGAGCCGCGCACCACTTACAACCACCACACCTAGGAAACCAACGGGAGACAAATAAAACACAGCGGACGTGCCCAGACATGGCCCAGAACACATGGGAATCGGTAATGCACGCGCCTAGGCTGGCTTAGACATATCGTCGAACATGTGGTGAGCATGGAACGGAGGAACGATATCAACCCTTTTTGTACTCGGACTCAGCACCAAACTTAAAAAAATCATCAAATGGGCATTCGAAATTAACCACAATAGCCCTCAGAAGCCCAGTATGCGTGTGACTAACAGGAGGAACAAAACCCAACGTCTTATCCTACCAAAATAGGGTGGAGCAGCGGGGTTCGCAGGAACGGGTGTTGAAATGAGAGATCCCTACTCGGCTTCGGCAGCGGCGACGGGAAAGTGAACTCGAAATGGGTCGAGCGATGACTGGCCGTCCCGCAATGTTCCCGAAGCGAGATCCTCGAGAAGGCGACGCAACTTGACACAAATCAAAAAGCTACGCACAAGACCTACCTGGTTCCGGGGGAAGCATTGCAAGGACGGCGCTTGACGAACGGACTCTGGCGACGGTTGACCAACCTCTCGAGCTCCCTCACTGTCTGGTTCTCTCCCCCTCACTCGCTTAAACTCTCCCGAGCTCTTCCAATCTCTCTCCCTCTGTAGCTCGAACCCCCAAAAGGACCCGCAGAACAAATGAGCGAGCCCCTCTCTTTTAAGGGCGACCGGCAGGCGCGCATGGCCCCTGCCATCGCCAGCTTGCCGGTCGGACTGATCCGACTTGCGGATCACGCTGCCATCTGCTCCATGGCGAATTCCTGTTTCCTCTGCTCGTACTCTCTTCTTTTTTCCTTCTTTTTGCAGAAGCGTGGTTGAGATGAGGGGAGGAAGATGACCTGCACGCGGGCCGGGTTGAAATAAAAGGAGATGGGCCGGCCCAAGCGCAAAAGGGAGAAAAGGAAAAGAGATAGGTGGGCAAGCCCACATATGAAGAAAAACCCTCTACTTGGCCCCTTTCGATTTTTCTTATACTTTTTAATGAAAATTTTCACTTTTTTTTTTGATTTTTTTAAAATTTTTAATTTTTAATTTTAATAATTAGTGATAGTTATGTAAATGCTCCTAATTTCTATGCGTAATGGATTTTAATGAAAGCATACACGATGCATTTTAATGAAAGTTATTTATTTTACTCTTTACTTCTTTTTTATTTTTATTTTTTTTAGTGATTAATTCATAATTTTGTACACAATTAAATTATAAATAAAATGGTAAAATTTATGTATCAATAACTGCCCCTCTTTGAATGAGAGCTTAAAGAGGTTCATTTCAAAGATAAAAAACACCTAAATTTTGTCGGCATAATTCAATAGTTAGCGGGCTATAAACGATAAAGGGTGTGGAATGATGGCCTTATATTGTAAAGAGGTCATTGACTGAGATGGGAAAGTCTCACCATATACAAACGGATTTCGACTGGAAATGAAAATATATGATTCAAGAATAAGCTCACGAACCTTTTGAAAATCGCAGTTTAATGATAGACTCATGAACCTTTTAAAAGCGTGGTTTAAGGATAGACCCATCAACATTGTGATTTAAGGATGACCCACGAACCATGTGGTTTAAGGATAATCCACAAACCGTGTGGTTTAATGATAGACCCACGAATCCCATGGTCTAAGGATAGACCCATCAATAGTGTGGTTTAAGGATAACCCACGAACCGTGTGGTTTAAGGATAGACCGACCAACCATATGTTTTAAGGATGATCCACGAACCGTGTGGTTTAAGGATAGACCCACAAACCCCGTGGTTTAAGGATAGACCAACGAATCGCGTGGTTTAAGGATGACGCACAAACCGCGTGGTTTAAGGATAGACCCACAAACCGCGTGGTTTAAGAATAGACTCACCAACTATGTGTTTTAGGAATAGACCCACGAACCCCGCAGTTTAATGATAGACTCACCAACTATGTGGTTTAAGGATAGATCCACGAACCCTTTAGAAATTCATGGTTTAAGGATGACCAAGAACCCTTTAGAAAGTGTAGTTTCACTTGGCTCGCCATGTTATTGAAGCTTGTTGGGCAATTGGGGACTATCCAGTTTGCTGTAATGCACCGGTCAAACAGAGCACTACGAGCTGTGCTAATGTTTCGTGCGAAGACAATGCTCCGAGGTGTGACGATGCCCCAATCAAAAGAGACACCACGGGCGTTCCAATCAAGAATATCCCAATATAGGCATAGCACATCTAACATAATACATCATAACAAGTACCCTGATAGCGAAGGCGTATCATGTAAGATCAATGTCATTTAAAAAATGTCATGAGAGACAATATCGATGAAGTGCTAGCAATGAGAAAGCATTGACTGCTTGAGTAAATCAAGCCGATTTCAGGCGTTTGGCAAGCATTTGGTATAATTTAATATCTCAAAGTTACCATCAAACTTGGAAGATATCATTAATCATCTAATTCCCCAAAGAGAAAAATCTTTGTTGAAATGATCTTTACTCATGAAAAAGTTTTATTAAGCATGCCAAGTAAGAGCTCTTAGTTAGAAAGGGCTTTTTACATACTCTCAAGAAAATGCTATATGATTCCATCCATTCATGTGAGAAGTAATCTGAGCACTCAATACACCTCACACTTCCAGTGTCAAAGAATTTGAGAATCATTCGCAATAAGTTCACATTGACCAATCTAAAAGGTCTTTTAGAAGGATCATAATGTAGGTTTGGTCACGGTTTTAGCAATGGATAAGCATCATTGGCTATGAAATGAAGTAATCATCAATCGGCATCTTCGCCAAGTTTACAAGTCAAGAAACCTTAAGATGAGATAAGATAACCCTATTCTCACTTCTTCAAGTAGCAGCATCTTTGGAGAAGTCCTAATTTCCACTTCAATCACCCCAATCTGAAGAGACTTCAAGAATGGATTGTAATGTTGGTTCGGTGAAAGGCTCAAAAGACTCAGCACTTTTTCGAAGAGGGATTTGAGAGTTGGTGATTGCAACGACATCATTGCCATATCATTCGATTTTTGAAAGCACTCGAATTTGTCTCGAAAGTCCCTTGACTAATAATATCAAAATAAGAGCTTTGCTCTTTTCTCTCATGACTTTTGCAGTGATTTCCTTTCAGTACAAGTATTTTGTTTTTTGTCATTTTTGCTTTCACAGAGACATTCCTCTTGATGCAATTGTTTTTCCTTCTACTCTTTTTTTTTGGGTGATGGGCATTAGCCTTACTTTTACTATGCATACTGCTTTTTCATGTCCCCTAATTTTCATTTGACTTTTGCTCTTTTGAAATTTTTAAGCTCTTAAGACTTTCGAGATGCTTTCCGTATTTTCACGTAAACATCACTTGCCTTCGCAAATCATATGCCTTGCCCCAATGTGGGGAGATAATCACCACTCGAGTTTTGGAAATGAATGATTAGGCTCAACTTGGTTTAAGCAAAGGGTATCGGTGTTTGGGCAGAGAAAGGAATGCTCTTCTTCACCTTGGGATGCTTCGAGCTTCCATAAGAATTCACCTGAAGTTACCACAAAATGATTTATGCAAGTGAGAGTAAGGAAGCCTTTCTCATCTTTCCTCTCCAAATAATGTCAACCCAAAACTCCATAATTGTCCATTCTTAACAGGGGTATTTTGTAGAAAATTCTCCACATTAAAAGGCTCAAATGGGCTAACTATGGTCACTTGTGGTGTATAGGATAGATGAAAGAAATGCCTCTTTTCATTTTAGTCCATATGCCACTTGCGAATGAATCTCTCATCCTTAAACGACTCGGGTTTTCTCTTTCCACTCAACTCTTAAGGTGTTCATAGGACGTGTTTGGGAATGGCTTGCCTTTCTTCATTCTAAGTATTCTTTACTTGGCATGATTAACGTCTCAATTTGACTCCGCTGAGATCATTTGAGTAGATTAATCTCCATGGGGAATTTTGATTCAAAATGTAACCCACAAAACAAAAAAACAATTTTGAGATAAAAAATATATTCAAAAAGTTTGTCGAAAGTTTTTTTTTTCCTTTTCTCAATTATTCATTTTTGTGTTTGTTTATAGGAAAGTGCTAAATGTTCTTTTTTGTAATGAAAATTCTCCATTTTTTTTTTCCATTTAATTTTGAGAAGAAGGGTACTTACTTGCGGCGGGGCGACTCGGTAACCCTGTAAAGAATGTGAAATTATGTTAGGGCAAAAATCTTTAGGGATTGAAATGTTGGAAACGATACATTCTTACCCTTCATTCGCTTTTATCATTTGGGTGCTAACATTTCTTGGATTCACGCTATCAAAATGAGTAATTGGAATCGACACAATTTACCCTTCACGTGTTTTCGTTCTTCAGGTAACTTTGCCTGAAGTAGCTAGGATTGATTGAAAAATGGCTATGTGGCCTTGACTTTATCCATGAAAAGCACTTTTTTATTATATACAATAATTTACAAAGTTCAATTCCTACTTTTTCAAATGCTCTTTTCGAAGAAACCTTTAATTGACAAGAAGCTTGAAAAATTTAAATATGGATCATCAAATGTGTTTTTCAAGATCTTGCTTTGAAAGGAGAGGGATTGCTCATTGTTTCCACATTTGGTGATATTGTTCTTTAGATTCTTTGCCCATTTATTGCCTACAAAGAAAAGATTGGACATGTTATTTCCTCGCTCAATTGAAAATCATTTAGGAACTATACACATCCATTTACGCCAAAATGGACAGTCAAGTTTTAGCATGATTCCTCGGTGGAAGGCACTGCTTCTATGGTCAATGTGTAACTTTTTCCCCCATTCATCATCCTGTGAGAAAAGGAGATGGAACATATTATTTCCATACTTAATTAGGTTCAATTGAGGAACGATACATCATTTGTTGATGAATTTGATAATGTTGTCCCAGAACACTTCATTGGTGGGGGAATGAGAGATTTTTTCTAAGTCAAACGTTGCTCCCCCACTCTTTATTTGACAAACCTTTATTTTGTTCGAGTCTGTCCTGTACCAAAGAAAATGATATGTCATTTCTTTATGTTAAAGAGTAGCAAGTTTAGGAACGAAATACATCCTTTTTCAAAGTCGGGCAATCAACATCCCAAGGTATCTCTTGAGGAGGAAGTGATAATATCACCCCTCTGTTTCATTTGAATCTTTTATTGTTTAAGATGAACATGACTTAATAATGTTCCATTGCATTTGTTGGAACATTACAAAACTCGGTACTCTTGATGTCTCTTGAGGCATTTGCCTCATTTCCTTACGATAAAGCATTTAACAAAGTAGCATTTTGCGACCCGAATCTCCAAAGTTGATTGCAGAAAGTTATTGCAGCCAAATGTTCAAATGCTTTAATTGTGAAATTGTGCAAGAGCCCCAGTGCTAGCCTTTTAGTAACATATGATGCGACTCTTGATAAAGCTCGTAAAAAATCTGGTGATGCCTGACCTCCAAACAAAGAAACTTTATAGAACGGAATTCAGCTTCGTTTCGCCTCTATGGAAGATTGGCGCCGACGAAGCCTCGATGCATGCTTGGGGCACTTCGAGTTCTCACCAGGAATGGGCTTTTAGTTTCATAATCGAAGAATGCAATGGCAGGGATACAGTGAGGAGACTAGAAAGGTAACGTAGGTAATCGAGCTAAAGGCCGCAGTAAAGCATATGAAAGATAGGTTTCCACTGAGTCGATGAAATGGAAGCTTACTATCACGCCCCGAACCTCGAGCACGCGCACATCCCACTGCGGTCGATAGAAATGCGACTTCCCAGGACACGTCGCCGACCCATTCTCATTTTATTACGCACATGCGGAAGCGAAACAAATCCCCTGACAACATTTAACTTGGGATAGAAAAGCAGGCAATCAATCACAACCAAACAAGCTTTCTTATAAACACATAGGTTTATATACAACACTGGATTGTGTACAAAATAGACAAGCTCAACAAAAGGGGAGCTGTCCTATGACCAACTTATCAGACACGTTCGCCGATTCTTCGGTCTCCACCTCCACAAATGTCCATGGCTTCGAGTCCTCCACGACCGCCATCTAAGGACCTGAAAATATTTTCCCCAAATCGGGATGAGACAATGTCTCAGCGAGTCCTACCCTCTAAGACCCGATTAGGAAGAAAATACGCCTCAGGGCGCTCTAGCCACACAAATAGGATGGAGGACTTACCTTGCCTTAGTCCTTTCCTGCACGTCAGTACAATTCAATAAATATTGACAACCACATCATCCGAACAATTCAATTACTTGGATCGATTCAGCGATCAATCGACTCAGTCGATTACATGTCATCGAAATCATCACACGGTCATTCTGACTATTCATTCTTGACTCTCAATCACAGCCTTACAGGTAAGTCCATATATAGTGGCATCACGGCCCCACTCGGCAATGTTTATATGTAGTGGCATCACGGCCCCACTCGGCAATGTTTATATGTAGTGGCATCACGGCCCCACTCGGCAATATTTTATGTAGTGGCATCACGGCCCCACTCGGCAATATTTATATGTAGTGGCATCACGGCCCCACTCGGCAATGTTTATATGTAGTGGCATCACGGCCCCACTCGGCAATATCGATAAATCACGGCCCAACAGGGCACAGCCGTACTTCGGCAGATTTCTAGATCCATTCACAACCATTCACGATCAAATTCCAATTGATCATCAACACTAAACATCCTTGTGATAAATCCCCACATAAACATTCATTCAATCAATCGATACAAACTGGTCCTACCAACCAATTACGGTGCTATAAGCCAACACTGGGTATTTTCAAGTTAAATACCAAAACTTCTCCAATTTCACACAATTCCACGCTTTTGGAATAATTAACCATAATCATCAAATTGCATAATTTCTCAATTAAACATACAATTGGCACCAACTGATCCGCACCTTTGCGATCAGTATGAAATTTAACGACCGCCATCCCTAAAATTTTCGAAATTATTAAATAATTAAATTTAATTCCGAAAATTAAATAATTAAATATTATATTATAATAATATAATTTAATAAAATAATATTTATAAATTCGAAATAATTAATTAGGGCTTAAACAAGATTACACTAATTTAATCATACAATTAGCCCTAATTAAACATCCATTAAACTAATCATACAACTAATCTAATTTACATTAAAATAATCTAATCTAACCACCTAAACCTAATTAGACTAATCTAAACACCCCTTAAGCATAATTAACTTACTAAGCAGGGATTAGAGGATAAACTCACCGGTTTTGCGCGCCGGTGAGTTCACGGCGACCACGGCTCCAAGGCGGTCGATAAACCTCAAGGCGGCGACACCAACCAAGGCCGGGAAGACACCTAAAACGGGCCTCGAAGTCTCCAAAACCTTGCTGTCTTCTGCTTCTGATCTGGGCTGAACTGCAGAGAAGAAACCAGCAACTTCAACGGCGAAAACGGGCCGATCGGAGCTCCGGCGAGCGGGTGGTTGGCAACCAGTGGCTCCCGGGGGTCAAGGGGATCTTGCTGGTGGTTGGTATGGGTGGAGGTAGGGTAGAAATGGGGAGAAAATGGCTGAAAACCGCGAAACGGGCGAAACAGGCGGAACCAGGCGAGTCCAGACGGTCCGGCGAGCGGCGGCTTCGGGCGGCCGTACGGGACGGGCGGAGAATCGTTCCGGCGAGTGGCGAGGTGCTCCGGAACGGTCTGGATGTCGTCTTCGTGGCGATGGGTGGCTCGTTCACTGATTCAACCGGGAAGTTAACTTTTTACTCGGATCTTTGGCGAAAGGACGGCTGGAGCAGAAACTGGAACGAGGGGAAAACAAGGGAGGAAAACGGCCGACGATGGCCTTCCGGGCGTGCGACGAGGGAGGGGCTGGTGAGCTCGGTTTCCTCTGGTTCTCTTGAGCTTTTCCTAAGCCTCAACCATGGAGAAAGCCATGAATGAAGGAAGAAGATGGTCTGCTGAAGAGGGGGCCTCCTTGGTGGCTCACTAGAGCTCAACACTTGTCTAAACCTCATTTGCTTTGCCCCCACCATGACATCACATGACATCATCCACTCTCTCTCCTCAATCTTCCTCCACAACCTTGCCAATAGGTGCAAAATAGCTCTCCCCCCATGGTATACGAATTTCATACATTTCCCTCTTCAATCTCACTCAAATTCCTTCAATTCTCAAACAAACAAATCCAATTGAAGTCCAAATAAATCCATCAAGGTGTCCTCGTCCATCTCATGACTTTCCCCCATCAATTGATCCAACTTGACGTCCAAAGATGCGATAAAAAGCGGTCCTCTGACTTTCCCGATCAAAAACGGCCTTACTTTGCTTTTCTGCCAAAAATCTCGGTTTATAGAAAAATCTTCTGGAGATGAGTCGACATTCCTAAAATGAATTGTGACTTGATAGAACTTCCAATTTCTGTAATCGGATTCAATTTCACGGTTAATTTCAATCTGGCGCGACTTTAGCGCGTCCTAATCTACCGGGTGGCTTTTAGGAATTTTCTGTGCAATTGACCTGTGGTTGATTATTTTCAAGCCACAAAGTACATCTTCGACACATTGGCAACTCTCGGTTGTCGTAAAAATCTCAAGGTTTCAAATACGAACACAGGGTACCAAAACGACAGAGAAATCGGTCTAGTGCCGATCAACAAGAATTGTGCAATTAGGTGGAATCACCCACACTGAATTACATGGTTCTGTTGAATCGACCTATCTCCGGTCTCTAATCGGTCTGTGCCGTAATGACCCTTTTGCAGATTAGTACGGTCGAGCTTGATTGTTTCCTGGTCGAATTCTCAAGTCTATTGCGTTTAGATTCCTTAACGGCTTCACCTGATAGACTAGTTATCTCGTGAGTGGCCAACTCAGAGAAGAAAGCTATAGACGCGAAGATGAAATGCCCGACTTATTCAATTGAAACCAGAATTGGAAAATCGGGATGTCACACTTACCGCAGCTAACATCTTCTAGAAACCCTTGCAACAACTCAAAAGACAATGTACGTGCCTTCGCCGCAACCTCCTCGTCGTCATTCTTCATACCTATCTCTTTTTTTTTTTTTTTTTTTTTAGCATTCACGATTTCTTCAGTTAACCGAAGCATCCCTCCTAGTTTCCTTGCAATTGTAAGGCGGTCCTTTGCCAAAGAGAGGACGTGGCCCATTGCTTTTGCCTGGAATGAAGCTTAGCACCTAGATTTGCTTCTCTAGTGACTCAATAACCTTCTCCGAAGTTCTTCCTATGCTTTTGCCATTATGATCTGATCATGCATAATCTTTAATGTAGATTCGGAATTAAGATTCTCATATTCTCTTCTCCATATGTCGTTTTTCTTTTTCACAATGGTCTTGATATTTTTGGACCTTTCTTTCGTTGCTTCAACTAGTTGGTCATTTTTCTCTGTCTTATTGGATGAGCTTTGCAGTTCGAAGGACCCTCCTTTCTGGTGCATCATTCGACGCTTGAGTTTCAAAGACCTACACTTTTGTCCTTTAGAAGATGTGATTGACAATCTTAGATGACCCCTTTATTTTACCTATTGAACAAACATGGATGAACGGATAAGTTATTATACCAAAAGTTTCTATTGGAATGCTTACAACCTTACCATCTCAAAGTATCATTTATGGACCAACTCAAGAAAGCGACTAAGGTATAAAAACTCAGCTCCAAAGGTCCATTTGAAATACTTTAAGTGCTTTTTAAAGAATGATGTTTTTTATGAAATCGAATTTAATTACTCAAAAATGTGAGTTGCATGATTTACAAAAGTCCCGATTGTGAAATCATGTGGCCATTAAACTATTGGGGTTCGCTCCAGTGGCCACCCTTTCAACATGGAAGTGGGAGGTGGGGGGTTCGAATTCCCACCTTCTCAGGGGGGTTGGGGTGTGGATGATTTAGTTTCAAGTGTGGGTTTCGACTCTCACGCCCTGCAAGGAGGCAGGACAAAAGTCTGAGAGTGAGAGTTAGAGTAAGAATAAAGTAAGACCGACAAAAAAAAAAAATCACGTGGACATTTAATGCGTTCAAGTAGAGGAAAAATTTTATCTTGGGGAGATGAAAAAAAATAACCCTAGCCATCTATCTACGTAGCACAAGAGGGTGAAACATCAACAACATGATACCGAAATAATAATTCCAAGAATGATCAATTATAAGAGAGAAGATAAAGATCAATATTAGGTATACTTTGGATTAATACCCTCAAACAAATTTCTGTCTCTTGCTATGGTTTCGCAATTTAGATTTTCCATAAAAAAATCCCATGAAATGCCTTCCTTAATCATTCTTATGTTCCCCTTTATCTGATGCCATTCATTCTTCACTAAAATATGGCGAACCCTAATTAGACTCGTAGTGTAAGGTAAGGTGCAACATATGATGAAAGATAAGCATATAGTTTGTTCTAAGGATTCAAAAGTACCTGTCAGTGATCCACCGCCAATATACAGGTCTATCTCTGTTCGTGATGTTGAGTCCCCTAGCATAGATTGCCAAGCAGTCGTGTCCATCCTCATTAACCCAGTACCTCTGCCACGGACAGCGTTTTGAAGCATGAGCAAAGAAACATCAATCGGTGCGTGTGTAGGTCAAAATATGAGGAACTTCATTAGCGAATTTGCTATCCACCCAATCGAAATGACATTTTCGAGTCATCTTACCAATATATATATATATATAGGCACACACATATACACACGCGTTTTGCACTTAACGATATCATTGAAACACAATAGTGTTTCCTATAGCATCATTTGAAGTGAGTGAGAAAACAAGTTGTGTAAAGAACCATCTAATCCAATGGGTAAAATATAAGAAATTAATTAAACATAAAGATAGAGAAGTTGATGCCAACAAGTTTGATTTAATCGACAACCACGTCTCAGGAACATTGTCTAAAATTTTTTAAACCTATTTTACTTTTGCTAATTCAGTTATAAACTTTTTAATTATGTTAATTGAGTCATAAACCTTTCAATATTTTGCTAATTAATTCAATCTAGCTGTTTTGAACGAGAAATTACTAACGTGGACGCCGGTGTGCCATATAGGACGACCGATACTAATGTAGGTAATTTTTAATAATATTTTAATTTTTAGAATTATTTTATTTTATTTTATTTATTTTTATTTTTCCTTCTTGACTTTTTTTCCTTTATTTATTGAGAAGGGTTAGCAAGGGTCGTTGATCAAGGCTCAGCGACCACGACCAGCCATTGGGTGAGGGCCTCCGAAACCCTCACTAGCCATGGGTGAGGACCACGAAGCCCTCGTTGGCCATTGGGCGAGGGCTCGCTCACAACTGGGTGAGGGATGTGATGTGAGAGTTTTCATAATATGGACTACATTAATTGATATTGTCATTTACCGTTTTACGGGTTTTGGTCTAAGGTGAGATAGACGGTTTCTTAATTTGTCTAATATGGGGCTAGCTAGTATGGGTTGAGTTGAGCCTAGCTCGTAATGAGGGGGTCTGGTTGGAAACTCTATAAATATTGCTAAAGTCTCTCCTTTAACCCTAACTCTCACAAGTATCCTCACATAAGGAGCGTTTACCTAGCGCTAAAGGTGAGGGGGCCGTCTCATTGAGCCAGTGATACATAGGGCAATAGAGGAGAATGACTTGCGCGTGGAACATCAGTTTTCTGTTTCCGCTTCAAGAACGATGGATCCCAAAACATGTGCGTTAATCTTTCTACTCAATTATTTGTGTTCTTGTTATGGTTATGGAGATCATGGGATTGCGCGATTTGCGTCCATCATGTGGTATTAGAGCAACCATAACCCTAGAACTCAAACGCATAGAATTTTTGCCCTAATTTTGTGATTTTCGTGATTTTTTGTTCAATAAAAATCAAATTAAATTGTAAATTTGGATTGAGCTTGTTGAGACGAGCAAAACCGTTGGCGACGCGTCGGCGAAGGAAGCCACACGCGCCCCCACGCGCGGCTAGGGCGTCGGAGATGTGCCCCACGCATAGAGACATGCCCTCATGCGCTCAAACGCGCGGGGCGCGGCTTGCGCGTGCGATGCACGCGGGTGATGACGTCAGCGACCCGGCCCGATTGGCGGCCAACTCGACCCGACCCGGTCAACTGTTGACCGAACCGGTCAACCAGTCGGACCAGGCAGTCGATCCAGAAACTAGTCGGACCGGTTTTGACTGGTCAATTTCGTTCGCGCGTGAGCTCCACGCGTCGCGCATTTAGGCAGTGCATGTGGGCGCATGGATGCTCCGGTCGGCACGTGGCTTGTGGCGTTGGATTCGTATGTTCATCATCTATGTTTTGGTGTATTTATTTTACATTTTTGATAATTTTATGGATATGAAAATATACGCGAAACTCTAAATACGTGTATTTTTTTTTGCGTATTTTTCTTGTATTTTTCTGTGATCTTGGAAATTCAGGTATTGGGTTACCGGTATGTTATCACATAAACATTATAAAAGTGTTATTCATTAATAATATACAATAAAGTTTACTTTTTATTAATGAATAAGGCAGTGTAATTAGCATGATATGTGATTTTAGTGATATGTTGCCCATATCACTAAAGTTAAAATCACATGTATAGGGCGTATGTGAGATGTAAAATTTATATCTCTGGTATGAGAGAGTTTTAAGGATTCAATTGAGTTGTGACCGCCAAAGTGGCACACTTGATTGGGTTTGAAATTTCGGTCTCGTATAATGATTGTGATGTCTCATGATCTAATGCCTAGTCATACTCCCAAAGGAGGTGATTATGTATTAGTTCAAGGAGGGATACATGATGGTGTGGTAGAGGAATGATTGATCCTAGTGGTTCATATGTCAAAAGGTGATGAATTCACGAAAATTGGAATATATTCTCATAATTGCTATCATATGAAGAGTTTACAACTGCATGTCATGTATTCTGCTCGAATGTGATTATGTGATTTTGCATGTAACTCTCTGGATGTGTACTTGTACGTCAAGTTACACAGTGCTCACATGATGCTAATTATATAGTTTGCTTGTCAAAACAGTCACATTTTCTGTAAACGATAACTCCGTCATAATCGAGATTCTTGCTAGTTCGAATTTTAAGAGATGAAGAGAAGATTTTCTATTGGTTATGGAGATGGCAGATGTTCATTTGGCTTTTACTGCCGATCAGCCAGCAAATCTTACTGTTGAGAGTACAGAGGCTTAGGGTGCGTTTGGTTCGACATTTAGAAAGCCCCTTGGAGCCCCAAAGCCCATTGGAGAAAATTTGGGGTGTTTGGCAATCATTCCCAAAGGGTTTTCAAGTGAAAGCCAACCATTGGGAATGCTGAAGAGTTTATTTAATGAAAGTTAGTAAGTTGCCTATTTTACCCTCAAAACTTTATCGAAAAACCAATTTTACCCATTTTGAAAACTAAAACCCTAGGCGTTCTCTCTACACCCTCCCCACGCTCTGCACCCTTCCCCATCGCTCTCTCCCTCAAGCTCGATTGCTGTCCTCCGATCCGCCATCGCCGACAACGACGACAGCCGCGATCGATCGACCGAGAGGCCAGTGAGCGGCGCGAGAGGCCGGCGGATCCCCTATCTGGAATGTCTTGGGTGGGATGGAACCGAATGTCCGAGAGCTTCCACCTCGCGCTCGCGTACGGCGCCGCGGAGGATCTGGGCGCGTCGGATCCTCGACGCCGGCATCGTCGGGATCGGGGTCGGGGTCGTCGCTGGGGTCGATGTCGCCACGGGATCAGGAGGTGGGGCCCGGGAGGATCGAGCTCGATTGGACGGCAGGCAAAGACGAGGATCAGGTGGCGCTGAGGTTGCAGTCGCAGCTGATGGTCGCGATGCTGGCACCACAGGATACCGTGGCCATGGAGTTGAGCTGCCGAGGAGAGGATGAGAATGTGGGTGTCGACATGAGGGTGGTCAAGAGGAGGGAGCCGCTGAAGGCCGTGAAGATGAGTAAGACAAGCGGGTTTGGGCAACAGAGCGATGGGATGGGAGTTTTGACTCGGCTGCTGCGGTGGAACTTCGTGAATTCGGCGACTGGTGGCATCGGCGAGGGTAGTCTGGTGTGCGGAGAGCATTGGAGGACCGTGACCGTGGTCAGCCTCTTTGGTTGTGGTTTGTCGGTGAGTGCTTATGCATGGTTTTCTTAAGATCTCTGATGATGTTTGTGGGTAAGAGTTTATGATTTGGAAGGCATTAGATTGGGTATGGGATGCTGTATGATTTTGTCGGGAAGGGCCTGTGGTTTGTCAAGTTTGTAGCTCACGAAAAAACCAGTCTTCTCCTGGGACGCTCGAATGGCAAATCCACAGGAAGTAGAGCTTTTGTGGCTCTGGGTCAGCCCCTTCGTGCGGAGGGTGGAGTGGGTATTGAAGCTCAAGGGCATAGCCTACAACTGCATTGAGGAAGACATCCTCAACAAGAGCGCACTGCTTTTGCGGCTCAACTCGATTCATTAGAAAGTCCCTGTCCTCATCCATGGAGGCAGAGTAGTTTGCAAGTCCAGGACGAATGAAGCCCTGTGTCAATTATTGCACCTGCTCCTTGCTCGGTGCAGAGAATAGCTTTGCTTGCCCTTATTTTCCTTATGAGTTGAGCTTTGGATTTGTATTTAAGATTCCAGAGTTAAGTATGGATCAAAATAATGTGGTTTAGTGCAGTTTTTGAGTTACTCTACTCCTGTGTATTATTTCATTCTGTCCTAGATTGTTCGTTGCGCAAATTGACTGTTGAAGCTCCCATTGCTTTGTGTAAGATTGCAAATTAATTCCATCGCTTTGGTCGCATGTCTAGATTCACTATGCTAAGCAAAAGAAGAACAGGCCAAAAGGATCCACTATAACCATGGCAAATCCAATTTCCAAAGGTTTTCGCTAGAGTTACTTAGGGAAAATCCTGGGGTTATGTTCTGGCATTGAGGATCAAAACATTAACTCATTTTGCCAACTATTCATTCAACTGGGGTTTCTCAAAAGCATCCGATGCAAGATGTAATGATGCTCATAGTTTAGATATAAATCAAAATCTTCAACCTTCTTTGTTTTTACTTGAGCCCGCCTCTAGATCTTGCATAATAAGTTTATACATCAACGATACGAAGCAATTTATGATTTTTAAGGATAATGAGCTTCTTTTTTCAAAGCATATGTTATCCTATTTTTATTGTAATGAAAATATTATTCTTGTAATTTAGAAAGAGAGTATGTAAATTTTTTCCATTTGAAATTTTTTAGCAAAAAAAAGAAATTTTAATATAAATAAAATTGTTTACCCAACATCTTTAACATGATTGTCAAATATAAATTAAAAATTTTGCAAACATTAATTTTTTAATTTTAAACAAATAAAAATTAAAATATTTAGATAAATCACCAAAGGGGCTTTGCAAATGTATTTTCTACCAAACAGCATTTGTGTCAAAGTTGCTTTTCAAAGCAGAATTTACCAAACAGTCTTTGCATTTCTCCCAAAGCCCTTTAGGCTAAACTGCTTTGCATTCTCCCAATGAGCTTTCCAAATGTCGAACCAAACGCACCCTTAGAAAACATATTTTGCTGCCTAGGAAAAGAGTAATAGAATTTGCTTGCTGTACATGAAACGTTCCATTTGGGAACACTTGAAAAGTGGTTTGCTTGCGGACTGCACTGCTAGGCAAATGATGGAAGCCTTGGTAGCTAGAAACCGTGTCTCGTTTAATGCTGAGATAGGGACACACCTGCAAACACTATTTACTATGAAGTATGATGGTTCTAGTAGAGTTAGAGATTATGTTCTGAGGATGGTAGATTTGCAGACAAAACTTCAGGCTCTCAATGTTGATATTCCCATTACTTGCATTGTGCATCAAGCTCTAAATACTCTTCCTCCTGATTTTGGGATTACCAATTATAGTTCTCAAGATGAAACCTGGTCAGTTAATGACCTGATTGCAAAGATGGTGGTAGAGGAAGAGAAATTGAAAAAAAATAAAGGGCACATTGTTCTTTATGTTTCTAGTTTTGGTAGTAACAAGGATAAGAAGTTGAAAAACTATACCTACAAGGGCAATTCTGAAGCTGCTGGTCCTTCCAACAATAAATGAAATTCTGAAAGTGCTGGTCCTTCTAACAGTTTAGGTCTTAAGAAAGCATTCTTCAAGAAAGATAGTGTTCTTTGCTATTTTTGCAGGGAGAGAGGACAGGTAAAGAAACGCCGCAATAAGTATAAGGTTTGGTTGTCCAAGAGAACCAAGAGTGAGCCCAAAGGTAATGATTTTTTGGCATTTGTTTGTGAATTCAATCTATCTAAAACCCTAACCAATTCTTGGTGGCTAGATAGTGGTGCAACTAATCATGTTGCGTTTACCATACAGGGGTTTATAAAACGAAGGACGCTAGATCAGGATGAATCAAAGCTCACTGTGGAAAACAACATTGAAGTTGACGTTGAATTCGTGGGAGATGTTATTTTGATTTTAGATTATGGTTTTAGGATGATATTGAGAAACACCTTTTATGTACATTCTTTTAGGAGGAATTTAGTTTTTGTATCTTGTTTGGACATGTGTGGATACTCTTTTGAAATAAAGAGAAATACTATTTCCATGTTTTATGACTCAAATAAGATTGGGTGTTGCAATTTATCCAATGGATTGTATCGATTGAGCTTATCTCCCAACGACATAAACGTTGCTTGTTCAGTTGAAAAAGTTGTTTCCAAAAGGCTTCTACCTAAGGAACAGCCTTATGCATTGTGGCATAAACGTTTTGGTCACATCTCTAAAGAAAGAGTAGAAAGGCTTATAAAGGTTGACATCTTGCCTACTCTGAAAAGTGATCTAGAGACTTGTGTAGACTGTTGTAGAGGTAAGATAACTAAGATAAAGAAGAAATCCGCCGTACGAAGTTCTAACTTGTTGGAGGTTATTCACACTGATTTTAGTGGACCATACACGGCTACTTTGTGCATAAATTTTTACTTCATCACATTTATTGATGACTATTCCCGATATGGATACTTATACTTGATTAAAGAATAGTCTGAGTCTCTTGACAAATCAAGATTTTTCGGACTAAAGTGGAGAAACAGTTGGGAAAAGTTATAAAGATTGTCAGACCTGATTGTGGTGGTGAGTATTTTGTTAGGTACGGTGATGCTGGACAACTTAAAAGGCGGTTTGCTAAATATTTAGAGGATTCTGGGATAATAAGTCAATTTACTATGTCCGGAAGTCTTGAACAAAATGGTGTAGTTGAAAGGCGTAATTGTATTCTTATGGACATGATAAGAAGTATGATTAGTATGACTAATTTACTTGATTTTCTATGGGGTGAAGTTTTGAAAACAGTTCTTTATATTCTAAATCGTGTTTCTACTAAAGTGGTTCCATTGATTCCTTTTGAGTTGTGGACTGGACATAAACCTAGCTTGAATCATCTTAAAGTTTGGGGATGTCCAGTAGAAGTGAAGTTATACAATCAAACATTGAGTAAGTTGGATTCCAAAACTACTCGGTGTTATTTCGTGTCTTATCCAGATCATTCAAAGGGATATCGGTTTTATAACCCTAATGGAGGTACAAGAGTTGTGGAATCTCAGACTGCAAAATTTCTGGAATTTGATGTAGCCAAAAAGGGTAGTTGCTCACAAACTATTGAAGATGATAATATGATGGGGATTACTGGATCCCTGTCTTATCTTGTGCGGATAATTATGGAGCCTCCTGTGCCACAAACTGAGCCTGTTGTGGCCCATGATCTTATTCAAGCCCCTCAGATTCAGAATGAGGTTGAAGTAGCACCACTCAGAAGGTCGACATGGGAAAGACGTTCAGCAATACAACCAGACTATGTTGTCTACCTAGGAGAGCATGATTATGATATTGGCTATGTTATTGATCCGGTAACATATACGGACGCCATCTCATGTCCTCAATCAGATTTGTGGCTTGATGCGATGAAAGATAAGATGCAATCTATGAAACACAATGGTGTTTGGGAGCTTGTTGAATTGCATGGGTATTCAAGACTAAAAGGAATTCCAAATGGAAGATTTAAAAGTTTAAAGCCAGACCGGTAGCTAAGGGTGCGTTTGTAACGATTTGTTCAAAAATTGTTCCAGGGAACTATTTCTGTTCCGGGGAATAATTTTTGAACAGAAGAACGCGTTTGGTAAATTTGTTCTTGGAATAGAAAAAGAACAGAAACACGTTTGGTAAACTTGTATAATTTTTTTGTTTCTTTTAATTTTTTAATATTTTTATTTCTTATTTTTATTTTTTATTTTCCCTTTTTTCTTCCTTTCCAGGTCGCCGGCCTCAGGCATGGCCGGCGGCCTCGCTGGCTGGTGTGAGGTCGGCCTCGCTAGGGGCCGGCAACGCTTTGGCGAGGTTGCCGACCCTCGACAGCCGGTCGCCGGCCTCCCATGGCCGAGGCCGGCGACCGGCCAAAGAAAAAAGAAGAAAAGAAAGAGAAGAAAAAAATAAGAGGGAGAAAAATTGTTTCTCGGAAGTGTTCCAAAAACAAGAAATTTTTTTTTCTTGCTTCTTGTTTCTGTTCCAAATTTGTTCCCGGGAATAAAAAAATAGATTTGGAACAAAAACGCAAACAAACGCATTTATGTTCTTTTTTTGTTCCCCGGAACAAAAAAAATAGAAATTGTGTTCATGACCAGAAAAAAAGAACACAAACAAACAGGGCCTAAGGGTTTCACTCAAAGAGAAAGAATAGATTATGAAGTAACATTTTCTCCAGTTTCTCCTAAAGATTCCTTTAGAGTGATGTTGGCATTGGTAGCTCATTTTGATATAGAGTTACACCAGATGGATGTTAAGACTGCTTTTCTAAATGGGGACCTTAATGAGGAGGTTTATATGGTGCAGCCTGAAGGTTTTACAGCAGATGACTCTGGTAAGCTTGTATGTAGATTGAAAAAAGTCAATTTATGGCCTTAAACAAGCTTTTAGACACTAGTATTTAAAGTTTTATAGTGTTGTCACTTCATTTGGATTTATTGAGAACAAAGTAGATTAGTGTATATGCACCAAGGTTAGTGAGAGGAAATATATTTTTCTCATACTTTATGTGGATGATATCTTGCTTGCAAGTAGTAACATTGGTTTACTGCATGAGACAAAGCGGATATTATCGAAAATTTTTGACATGAAAGACCTTGGTGAGGCGTCTTTTGTTCTTGGCATTGAGGTCCATAGGAATCGTTCTCACCGTTCACTGGGTTTGTCTTAGAGGGCATATATTGATCGCATTTTAGAAAGATTCAATATGCAGTATTGCAAACCAGGAATTGCTCATGTTATTAAGGGTGAAAAATTGAGTCTTTCACAATGCTCTAATTTAGATTTTGAGAAAGCTCAAATGAAGAATGTACCTTATGCTAGCGTGCTTGGAAGTATCATGTATGCTCAAGTTTGCACTAGACCAGATATTACTTTTGCAACAGGACTTCTAGGCAGATATCAGTCAAATCCAGGACGCGATCACTAGGTTGTTGCCAATAAGGTTTTAAGGTACTTAAAGAGAACAAAAGATTATATGCTGATTTATAAACATGTTCCAGACTTGCAACTAGCAGGGTATTCAGATGCAGAGTTTGCTGGTTGTCAATATGATAATAAGTCAATAACATGATACATATTTATGTTGGCAGGATGTGCAGTATCATGGAAGAGCGAGAAACAGAAATTCATATCTTCTTCTACCATGCAAGTGGAGTTTGTGAGATGTTTTTCAGCTTCTACTCAAGCTATTTGGCTCCGGAACCTTATTAGGGAGTTATTAGTTTTTAATTTTGTGGATAGACTCATACAGCTACATTGTGACAATAATTATGCAGTGTTATTTATTAATAACAACAGAAGTCTTAAGGGGTCTAAATACATGGAGGTCAAGTTTTTGACCATAAAGGAATCAGTGCAGAATGGTGACGTTGCAGTAAATCATATTCCTACAGATGATATGGTTGCAGATCCACTAACTAAAGGCCTATGCCCATATGTATTTGAGCGATATGTTATTAGCATGGGTCTAGAAGCATCTTGGGATGCTATTATTTAGTGGGAGCTGTGTTTTATTTTTCCTTGAATAAATTTTACATCTGTATTTGTTACAATTTAGTAACACTATATATATATATATATGTCAACTTTTGCATTCAATAAAATATTTTTGAATGGATTGTCATTATGTTGAATATGTATATTGTTAAAAATCTCAAGGTATTGCTTAAACCTTGAGTGAAGGCTAGAGGCATCCGGTTATTAGCCTTGTGCATATGTCTTGTTATACATAAAGAGAGGTTAACCGTAAGGACAAGGTATATGTGGGTTCATTAGAACCATAAAGACATTTTTTAGTAGCACAAGTTTTTTGTGACACTTAAGGTAAGAGAATGATGACTAACAAATGGGATCTCTTTATGAGAGCTGTTATTTATTTGCCACACTACCATATTTGATACATATCAATAAAGTTGAAAGTACTTGTGACCATAGAAGGCTCTGTGTGTATACATGTAGTTACCGCAATGATTCGGTATTTGAGACTTTATGGGATATGATTGACTATTACGAATTATCTCTAGACCAATGTGCGCACATACTGTACAATTTCAAATTAATATAATCCAAGTGGGAGAATATAAGAATTTTCCTAATATAGACTATATTAATTGATATTGTAATTTATCGTTTTACGGGGTTTGGTCTAAGGTGAGATAGAAATTTAATTAATTAATATAATATGGGGCTGACTAGTGCGGGCCGAGTTGAGCCTGGCTTGTAATGAGGGGATCTGGTTGGAAACTCTATAAATAGTGCTCAAGTCTCTCCTCTAACCCTAACTCTCACAAATATCCTCACATAAGAAGCGTTTACCTAGCGCTAAAGGTGAGGGAGCCGTCTCATTGAGCCAGTGATACATAGGGCAATAAAGGGGAAGGACTTGCGCGTGAAACATCAATTTTCCGCTTCCGCTTCAAGAACGATGAATCCCAAAATAGATGCGTTAATCTTTCTACTCAATTATGCGTGTTCTTGTTTTGGTTATGGAGATTATGGGATTCCGCAATTTGCATCCATCATGTGAGTCCTCTTGAAGTGGTGGTCCTCGTCAGCCAATGGGCAAGGGATGCAAGCCCTTGCTAGCCATGGCGAAGGCTCACAGCCCTAGCTTAGTGGCTAGTCCAAGTCACTAGGCCTTAGCTGATGGCCCTTAACAATAAAAGAAAAGAAGTAAAGAAGGAAAAAGAAAGAAAATAAAAGAAAAATAAAAAAAAAGTTCAAATAATAATGAAAAGTTGTCGACGTCAATGAGCCGATACCATATAGGATAGTTGGTATTTACGTTAGCAATTTCCGGACAACATTGTTCGAATTGACTTAATTTAGCAAAACATAAAAATGTTTATGATTCAATTGGCACAATTAAAAGATTTATCATTGAATTAGTAAAAGTATAATAAGTTTAGGATTTTTTAGACAATTTTCCCTACATCTCTTTGGCGCGTGAATTACTCTCTTCCGTAAAGAAAAAGGAAAGTTTACATGTATATGCATGTATACACATTCAAATACAGATAATAATTTGTGCGTTTTTCTAATAGTGGTCTATGAACTTTTCGTAAAAATGGACATACACCTTTAATACTTTAACTCTAACGACATCCAACTATGTCTTTCATATTGATCCATTATTAGGAAGAGAGAGAGAGAGAGAGAGAGAGAGAGAGAGAGAGAGAGAGAGGTGGGGGGGGGGGGTGCTTGCCTTCTTATCTTTGTAATCAACACCTTCCCCGAGAAGCTTCTCTATCCTAGTCGAATTGGTTAGGTACTTGTTGGGATGGACGTCTTGGCCAGCTTCCATCAAGAAGTCGATTTGCCTGTACTTGCTCATCGCCCAAGGCTGTGCCATTTTGTTCTTCAGTAATGTTTGATGCCAATCAATCCATTTAGAGAATGGCTTATATATATACTGAACATCATGCACTCATCAGGGTTAGTTCGGTCTTTTCCTTGTTCATGACAGGAATAATTAACCCACTTTCTTTCTTCCTCTCCCTCTCTCTCTCTCTCTCTCTCTCTCTCTCTCTCTCTCTCTCTCTCTCTCTCTCTCTCTTCCCCTACTCATCTTTTTATTTTTCTAAATTAAGGTTCATGAAATTGATGATCTCTCATGTTTAATACTTCATGTCTATGCAACCACTCCCCCCACCCCCTCCCAGTGAGGGCACGCGGGTTTCATATTTGTCTCAATCTGAATCATCTTAAAAGCTCATAAAATTAAGTGTGTTGGGGTCACATAGGTTCAATATACCAATCCAATACACCTACGTTTATGACAAGTACACTCATCTTGTCCAATTTGATCTTGTCTCCTTTGCTAGAGGAATATTGTGCCGAGAACCACAAACTTGTTGTGTGTGATTCTTTTTACTTTCGATTCAAAGTATATCTTCTTTAGAAGTAAAGAATAAAGTTTCATATTCTAAGCTAATGGTGAAAGAAGAGGGTCGCATGAGGTAAGTACTAGATTCTCTATTGGTTCCATTCACTAAAAGTTATTCTAAATTTCTTGTGATTGTCAATTTCTTGTGAGAAGAATCCAAACTCCATAGTTAGACAGTAAAATGAGACAATGTACATGTTAATCAACAAGATCCATGTACAAAAAAGATTGATTGATAATTGGAGCAAAAAGAATATGGCTTGAGGATCTGAACCCATCTTAAGGGATATTCATTGCAAAGCCAAAATTGCTATGTGCGTAGAAGAAAAACATATAAATAAGCCTCATTGAAATTACATGTTTAATTGGTCATTGGCGCTCTCAACAAATTCACGTTGTATATGAAAGAGTTACTTTTGCTAAGATTGGTGTAGCTTATGAAGTCATGTTAAATGCGATTTGATCCTTCTAGTAAAAGACTCAATCATGCGATATGATGTTTGCATGGTGAAAATAAAAATGAGATTTGCCATGGTCGATGTACAATGCAAAATGTTATGTTTCGCTATCCAAATTACAACTTGAGGAGAAAGAAAGATTCCAATTCTTTTAGAAAAGAAAGCATGCACCGAACATTTCGATGTGATGGCATTTGTCTATGCAAATGGCCTGAAGGTAGCAATCAAGGCTAGTTCAATTCGTGAAAGTATTTTCAAATTTTTATTTTCATGGATATGAGAAAAAAAAAGAATCTTGAGCTTTTAAATATTTGTTTTCTTGAAAATGTTGTGTCACATTCGTAAAAATAAATGTTAAAATATTATGAAAATGTTATATTTAGAAGAAAATTTTGATGTATGAAAAAACCGTGTTTTTAGTGCGGTCTTTATTCGATAATTGAATTGGTCTACTTAACCAAACTTCCAAACACACCTGAACTGATTCCATTAGGGTAACAAAAAGATGAACATGCATACGTTTTCAGAAAAGATTTATCTTTTAGGATTGAGAAAAAGGAAAAAAAGAAGAAGGGAATTATAAGTTGCTTGTCTCTAATAAGGTTCAGATTATCATCAGCCGAAAGAAGGAATTATTCCGGAAGCGTTATCTCGCAATGACTTGCCACGTACATGTAATGGAAAGGATGAAAATTATATTTTGCCAACCGAAAAATCAGATTCCTTGATAGAGGAGTCACAACAACGCATAGAGCTTTCACAATGGAATAACTAATGCTTTCTAGGTTGCCGGAAAATGCCAAGCTAGTAAAAAGACGTTGTCTACTCTAGGTGCATCTTCTTCTTCAAAGTATACTCTTTATTAGTTACTTAAGGTGTATTTGGTAACGATTCGGTTTTAGGGAACAATTTTTTATCAGAAATAATTTTTTTCTGATTTTGTTCTTGGGAATAATTTATGAGCAAAAGAACGCATTTGGTAACTTCCAAAAATTTCTATTCCCGAAATAGAAATACGTTTGGTAGGATTATTAGATTTTTTTTACTCCTTTTAATTTTTTTAATTTTTTATTATATTTTATTATATTTTCCTTTTTTCTTTTTCTAATTTCTTTTTCTCTTTGGCCGGTCGCTGGCCATCCCGTGGCTGGCGATTGATTGGGCGAGATTTGCCGAGCTCGTCGGAGGCCAGCCTGGCCACGGTGAGCATTGGTCTTGCCGGTGGCTAGGTGAACCTCCCCACAGCTGGGGAGGCCGAGCCTTGCGGTGGCCATGCAAGGCTTGGCCTCGCCTTGGCCGGTTGAGGTCGACCTCGCCCAAATCTGGCGAGGCCGAGCTTGCCCAGCCACCGATGAGACTCGGGCCAACAAGCCTCGCCGTGGCTTGGCGTCTCCGGGGGCCTGCAACGCTCCGGTGAGGTCGCCGACCCTCATTTGGCTAGTCGCCGACGCCGGCCATGGCCAAGGCTGACGATTGGCCAAAAGGAAGAAGAAGAAGAAGAAGAAGAAAACAAAGAGAAGAAGAGAAAAGGGAGAGAAAAAATAGATTCTAGAAATTGTTCCGGGGAATAAGAAACTACTTTTTTCTACTTCTTGTTTTTGTTCCAAATCTATTTCCGGGAACAAAAAAATAGATTTTTTGGCTTTTGAGAACAAAAATTTTACCAAACAAGTTATTATTATTTTTTCATTTTCTAGAACAAAAGAACAGAAATAGTTGTTTTGAGGAACATAAACAAATTTTACCAAACAGGGCCAGAGCCTGCGCTTTATACGGGCACGCATTGTCTATATGCATATTTTAGTATTCCATTAATTTTAGATGTCATGTAAGAGAAAAGGATGCATTTGTCTAATGGTAATATTTTTATATTTCTATGGAAAAATATCATGCTTTTGGAAAGCGTAAGATTAATATGGGGAAAATTGTCCAAAAAGTATAAACTTATTGCATTTTTACCAATTCAATTTCAAACCTTTTGATTTTACTAATTGAGTTTTAAACTTTTTCACATTTTATCAACCGAGTCTATCAGGCTAATTTTGGCTAGAATTCGCTAACGTGGATAATGGTTGTTCGACATGACACGACCGACACTGACGTCGACAATTTTTAATAAAATGTAAATATATATCTCGATTGTTTTATTATTTTATCTGATTTTTTTTTTCATTTTTTTTCCTTTCTTCTTCCTTTGCCAGTGGCCCGCTACCGGCCATGGCTGGGCCTTCTACCCTTAAAAAAAAAAGGGAAAAAAAAGAATTATTAAAAATTATCAACGTCAGTAGACTGTGCTAAATATCTCGATAATGAACACAAACTTGTAGGACCCTAAAGGAAAATAATGTTATCATCACAGCACAATTACAAGCAATTGTTCCTAAAAATAAGATCAAATGACAGGAAAAATCAATACGACACCAATTACGAATTCGACGGGCTAACTTTGAGGCCCTCAAAACTCATTTGTCTGAACTCCGTTTTGGATGAATTGGGTATATACGACAACAATGGACAACTTATTTTTAGAATTATGATAATTTTGAAGCAAGAAAATTACCAGAAGACAGACTAATTAGGCTCCAAAGTAGGCTGGTCGTGATTCGAGCTGTAGCCCGCGCTCGACGCTTTCGACCTTGTTTCCCCTAATTGTGTTGTCAAATCGCACAAAATTAGTGGCTTTTGAACCGTAACTAAACAATGGATCAATCAAAATATATACACAGTTTTGTTAGAGTCTCTCTACAAAGATATAATGACACAAATAATCTTTAAACTTTAGCTCAATGTGTAATGTCGTCCATGAACTTTAACGTAATATTTAATATCATTCATGAACTTTTAATTTATTTATTATAGTCCTTAAACTTTTGATACCTGTTCAATCTGGTCCTTGGACTATATAAAAGTATTCAATGTCGTTTCTGAATTTGAATTAATGGAAGGATAACATTAAATATTTTTATTTAGTCCATGGATTAACTTGAACATCTACTAAAAGTCTAAAGATCACATTGAATAAATTTAAAGCTCAGGGATCACGTTGCATATTGGGCGAAAATTCAAGAACCACGTTGAGTAAATCAAAAGTTCATGGACCGCATTGTACATCAAGTCAAAATTCATGGATTATTTGTATCATTATACCCCGCTAGAAAAATCGGAGTACTTGACCAAAGAGTCTGTTTCTCCAAGAACCAACATAATAGCCATAATAACTAAAAAATTGGTGATGTCAAAATCTTACCCAACGAATTCGCACGGTGTTTCTTGACAACTATTGATAAACACCAACTTTTTTTTATGATACCAAATGTGAAGTGAATAATTAAATATGCAAATGACTTTTACATATTCTGTTAAAAAAATGACTTTTACATATTAAAAATGGACAAGTTTAAATCAAACTGTAACTACGTTTGAGTTACAGTTTGATTTACTTCCATGAATGGTTAGTAATCTAATATAGATAGATAGATAGATAGACTATATATATCATAGATACGAGAACGGGGTCCGGTAATAGAAATACATTCTTACACATGAGTGATCGAGTTTTCATTTATTAATTGCTGGATAAGAAAAGCTCACACAAACACACGTGCGGCCACACACACATATCACTGTAGTCTCTTCTGAGAAGGCAATTCCTCCGCAATTGCTCTTATTGTGTATATCACTGCTTGTGATCACACGGCATTGATCTCAACGCTCTTCATGATGAGCCCGTCCCTCCATCTGCCGAACAATTGCTCCATGGCAAATTCCATCTTGCCCACATTCTGCGCTGTCATGGTGAACCGCCCGACCTCCAGCTCCTCCCATGAATCGTGGTATGGCAAATTCGCCTGCCTCTCTTGGTAGGTCCCGTCAGGGAGACTCAGTTTCAGGTTCACCGTCTGCCCCCGCATGGTGCTCGAGGATGTCGCCATCTTCAGCCGGAACGCGACTTTGTACACAGCGTTCGGCGAAAGATTCATCGTCCAAAACGACCCCCTGATTTCTAGCCACCTCGTCTTCACCACTTTTGCCAATTCGTTGCCATCGCTGAAGTAGTTTTATTTGAGCGTTATTGATTGTAATAATTTTTACATCTATCGTTAGTATAAAAAAAAAATACACATTCGCCGTTGGATGAGCGACATGTAGATAAACTGGGTTACACAACTATGAATGAATATGTAGAAAGTGTTTTACATTGGCAGTAGACTTGATAAAAATCTTTACTATAACTATTCGGAGATCGATATATTAGACAAACTCTATATGATGACGGTAAGCGGAAATCAAAAGTACAAAGCATATAAAATTAAATATATAAACTTCACCGTTCCTTATTAATTAATTAACTATTTTTAAAAAAAAAAACTACGACCCTTCCAGATTGATGGAGTTTAGTAGGGACTTGGTAAGAAGGTAAGTTTGTAATTTTTCATACCCTATTTTTCTTTTGTATGTGTAATCAACACTTTGAAAATCAAATTTTTTCATATTAAGTATGTTTAGCAAGTGTCTCAGGACCCTTGTTAACAAAACCCCTTTACAAATGATCCATACTAGCTAGACAAAAAATCTCAAAAAAAAAGAAAAAAAAGAAGTCAACTTGGATGCCACATTAATGAGGTGTATTTATCGTGAAATTATGAATTACTGGAACAAAAAAGCGACTAATTTTACTTACAATGATAAATCGGAATAATGGCTAGGTCAGCATCCATCACTCCGCAATAATACAGGGATATCTCAAAGAGTAACTCGTATTCTTAGAGAAGGTCAACAGGCTTTGCTTCCTATTTACCTCTCAACCTCCTCTTCCTCCTTTATCATTATTTTTAATTTGGCCAACTTTACATAACTATATATACTTATTTATATATTTATTCACCAAAGACAAAATAGCATCTCTACACTCTCCGTATTCGTCCAAAGCCACTGTAAAGCCCACCGCCTGAAAACCGATTACAGTCTCTCCTTATTTTTCATCAACTCAAAAAGAAGAAAAATAAAATTTATAATGAAAAGCAGAAAATACGAGAAAAGCTCAAGTAGTTTACAATTTGATAAAATTATAACTTGGTTAGGTTTGATGAATCGAGTAAAAAGGAAAAAAAGCGAGAACTAAACTACAGAATTATGACGAATAGATTGAAGTAAATAGTAAAATTAAAAATAAGAGAAGATTAGAAAGGTTAAAATAGGTTTAATTTTATAGTTTATAGTTCTTAGTATATAATGAACTTACCAAAAAAAAAAAAAAACTTCGACAGCAATATTTAAGGATGAAATTAAAATTTTATTTAAATAAAATACCTTGCGTTATGGCTCATCGCGCCCTTATGAAGGCAAAAAAGAAAATCTAGATACCAAGACCGAGGAACGGTCCTTCTTTTCTAGGGATATTCATATAGTTTTACCTAGATGGTGGGAATTAATCGAAGAGTTATGAATTTACCTCTCCCATGAAAGTACATATAGAAAACAGTAGGGAGAACTCAAAAATTTGTTTGGGTTTTAAATGGTCTAATCATTCCATTATGGGTTTGAATAAAATAATGATTTAATGATTCGAGAACATAATGGAAGTATCTATCTAGTTATTCAAGATATTTTAATGGTAAATTCTTGATTTATTCATAATATCGAAATATTTTTGTGAATTTAGAAGACTAGAACTGTACGCAACACTGGCACAAACATTAGTATACAAGTCAAATTCCCTATTCAAATTCAGTTGGCGAAATCACAAGAAAGTTTAATGAGTTCAAGAAGAGGAAAAATTTTATACGAGGAGGTGAAAAAAAATAACCCCAGCCATCTATATATGTAGCATAAGAGGGTGAAACATGAACAACATTATACCAAAAGAATAATTCCAAGAATAATCAACTATAAGAGAGAAGATAAAGACCAATATTATGCAAACTTGCGTTGATACTCTCAAACAAATTTCTGTCTCTTGCTATCGTTTCCCATTTTAGATTTTCCCTAAAGAAATCCTGTGAAATGCCTTCCTTTATCATTTTTATGCTCACCCTTATCCGATGTCATTCTCTCCACAAAACTATGAAAAACCCTAACTACACTCGTAGTGTAAGATAAGGCGCACTATACTATAAAAGATACGTATATATTTTGTTCTAAGGATTTAAAAGTACCTGTCGGTTAACCACTGCCAATATACAGGTCTATCGCTGTTGGTGATGTTGAGTCCCCTTGGATAGATTGCGAAGCAGTCTCGTCCTTCATCGTCAACCCAATACCTCTGCCACGGACAGCAGTTTGATTTACGAGCGGAGAAACTTCAATCGGTGCGTGTGTAGGTCAAAATAAAAGGAGGAACTTCATTAGCAAAGTTGCTATCCACCCATTCGAAATGAAATTTTCGAATCTTTTTACAAATTTATGCACACACGTGCGCACTTAACATTGTCACCGAAACGCAAGAATGTTTTCTATAGTAACGTTCAAAACGAGTGAGAAAACACTAGTCGTGTAAAGACCTATCTAGTCCAACGGGTAAAATATAAGAAATTAGTTAAACATACAGCGAAAGAGAAGCTGATGCCAACAAATTTGGTTTACTTAACAACCAAATCTCAAGATCATTGTTCAAAAAGTTCTAAATCTATTATATTTATGTTCATTCAGTCCTAAATTTTTTAATTGTGCTAATTGATTATAAATATTTTCATGTTTTGCCAATTAATTTAATTTAGCTGATTTTAAACGGAAATAACTGACGTGGACACTGGTAGTGTCACGTAGGACAATCAACGCTAATGTGTGTAATTTTTAATTATATTATTAATTTTGAATTTTTTATGTTATTTTCTTTCTTTTTCTTTTTTCGTCTTCACTTTTTTCCTTTTTCCTTTTTTTGTTGTTGTTGATGAGGGTCAACAAAGGTTGTAGGCTAAGGCTTGGCGACCACGGTCAGCCATTGAGTAAGGGCATGCAAACCCTCGCCAACCATGGGCGAGGGTCAAAAAGCCCCCTACTGGCCACTAAGCAAGGGCTCGTAGCCCTTGCTCACAATTGGGGGAGGACCACAAGACCTCTTGCAATGACAGCTCTTGCTGAATACTCAGCGAGGGATGCAAGCCTTCGCCAGTTGCAGTTAAGGCTCGTAACCCTCACTCAATGGCGGACGGGGGTTGCCAAGCGTTAGCCAGTGGCCATTAACAATAAAAGAAAAGAAAATAATATAAAAAAAGTTTAAAAATTATTAAAAATTGTCCACGTCAATAGTGATTGTGCCATGTAATACGATTAGCATCAACATCAATGATTTATGGCAACATTGGCTGGATTGACTCGATTGGTAAAATATAAAAATATTTAGGACTCCTTTGACACAATCAAAAAGTTTATGATTAAATTGACAAAAGTACAATAGGTTTACGATTTTTTAGACAATTTTCCCCACATCTCTTTGGCGCATAATTTACTCTCTTCCGTAAAGAAAAAGGAACGCGTACACGTATATAAACGTATACACATTAAAATACGGAGAAGAATTTGCGCGTTTTTCTAATAGTGCTCTATGAACTTTTCGTAGAAATGGACATACACCTTCAATAGTTAACTCTAAAGACATCCAACTGTGTCTTTCATAAAGATCGGTTATCAGTGAGTGAGTGAGAGAGAGAGAGAGAGAGAGAGAGAGAGAGAGAGAGAGAGAGAGAGAGAGAGAGGTGGGGGCTTGCCTTCTTCTTGTCTTTGTAATCAACGCCTTGCCTGAGAAGACTATCAATCCTACCCGAGTTGGTTAGGTACTCATTGGGATCGACGTCTTGGCCAGCTTCCATCAAGAAGCCGATTTGCCTGTACTTTCTCATCGCCCAAGTCTGTGCCATTTTGTTCTTCAGTAATGTTTGATGCCAATCAATTCATTTAGAGAAAGGCTTATATATATACTGAACAGCATGCACTCATCAGGGTTAGTTCGGTCTTTTCCCTGTTTAAGAGGAGAATAATTATGCCACTTTCTTTCTTCCTTTCCTTTTCTCTCTCTCTCTTTTTGAATTAAGGTTCCATGAAATTGATGATGATCTCTCGTGTATAGATACTTCATGTCTATGCAACCCACCCCCCCCCCAAAAAAAAAAAAAAAAAAAAAAACAACCGGGGGGGTCTCTTTCTCAAAATGAAGATTCCTTAACAGCTTCATATTTGTCTAAATCCGAATCATCTGAAAATCTCATAAATTAAATGTGTCAGGTTACACAGGTTCAAAATACCAATCCAATACACCTACATTTATGACAAGTACACTTATCTTGTCCAATTTGATCTTGTCTCCTTTGTTAGAGGAATATTGTGCCCAGAGCCACACACATGTTGTGCATGATCCTTTTTTCTTTCGATTCAAAGCATATCTCCTTTAGAAGCAAAGAATAAACTTTCAGATTCTAAGCTAATGGTGGAAGAACAGGGTCACTCGAGGTAAGTACTAGATTCTCTATTGGGTCCATTCATTACAAGTCATTCTAACTTTCTTGTGATTGTCAATTTCTTGTGAGAAGAATAATTATGTAGAGAAGAATCCAAACTCCATGGTTAGACGGTGAAATGAGACAATGTCCATGTTAGATCAACGAGATCTGCATACAAAATAGATTGGAGTAAAAAGAATATGGCTTGAGGATCTGAACCCATGCTAAGGGATAATCATTGCAAAAGCCGAAATTGCTATGTGCGCAGAAGAAAAACATATAAATAAGCTTCATTGAAATTACATATTTAATTGGTCATTGGCGCTCTCAGCAAATTCATGCTGTATATGAAAGAGTTACTTTTGCTAAGATTGGTGTAGCTTATAAAGTCATGTTAAATGCAATTTGATCCTTCTAGTAAAAGACTCAATCATGCGATATGATGTTTGCATGGTGAAAATAAAAATGAGATTTGCCATGATCAATGTACAATGAGATATGTTATGCTTCGCTATCCAAATCACAGCTTGGGAAGATAGAAAGATTCCAATTCTTTCAGAAAAGAAAGCATGCACGGAACATTTCGATCTGATGCCATTTGTCTATGCAAATGGCCTGGAGCTAGCAATCAAGGCTAGTTCAATTCGTGAAAGTGTTTTCAAAATTTTATTTTCATGGAAAATATGAAAAAAAAAAATAGAATCTTGTGCTTTTAAACTTCTGATTTCTTGAAAATGTCGTGTCCCATTCGTAAGAATAAATGTTAAAATATTATGAAAATGTTATTTTTAGAAGAAACTTTCGACGTACGAAAAAACCGTGTTTTCAATGCCGCCTTTATTCGATAATTGAATTGGTCTACTTGCCAAACTTCCAAACACACCTGAGAAATTGATTCCATTAGGGTAACAAAAAGATGAACCAGCACACGTTTTCAGAAAAGATTTTTCTTTTAGGATTGAGAAAAAGGCAAAAAAAGAGAATTATAAGTTGCTTGCCTATAATAAGGTTCAGACTACCAACAGCCGAAAGAAGGAAGGGATTATTCCGAAAGCGTTCTCTCGCAATGACTTGCTACATACATGTAATGGAAAGGATGAGGATTATATTTTGCCAACCGAAAGATCAGATTCCTTGATAGACAAGTCACAACAACGCATAGAGCTTTCACAAAGGAATAACTGATGCTTTTTAGGTTGCCGGAAACTGCCAAGCTAGAAAAAAGAGGTTGTCTTCTTGGTGCATCTTCTTCTTCAAATTATACTATTTACTAGTTACTTAGCCCGCACTTTATATAGGCACGCATTGTTTATATACGTATTTTAGTATTCCATTAATATGAGATGTGTGAGAGAAAAAGATGCATTTGTCTAATGGTGATATATAATATTTCTATGGAAAAATATCATACTTTTGGAAGGCAGAAGATTGATATGGAGAAAATTGTCCAAAAAGTGTGAACCTATTATATTTTTGCCAATTCAATTTTAAATCTTTCAATTTTTACCAATTGAGTTTTAAACTTTTTTGTATTTTATACTGAGTCCATTTGATCAATTTTGGCTGGAATTCGCTAAAGTAGATGATGGATATTCGACATGGCACGGCCGACACCGACGGGAATAATTTTTAATAAAAATTTAATACATTTTAATTTTTTTTAATTTTTTTAAATTTTTCCTTTTTTCTTCCTTTTGCTTGTGGCTCGTCACCAGGCATGGCCAGGCCATCTACCCCGCTCGGCCACCAACAAAAGCAAAAAAAAAAATATATATTAAAAATTGTTTACGATAATATTAACCATGCTGCGTAGGATGGCCGGCGTCCATGTTAACAATTTCCGGCCAAAATTGGCCAAGTGGACTCAATTGGTAAAATATGACAATTGACAAAATTAAAGATTTATAACTGAATTGACAAAAGTGCAATAAGTTCTTGAATAATTTTCCCGATTAATATGTGGTATTCCATTGATATAGCCCAATTCGAGGGGCTTAATGGCCTCATCTCCAATAAGATATCATGATCTTTGACTCCTTTTCACGAATCAGATAGGGCCTTGAAGGCTTAGTCTCTAATTGAATAATGCTGCGGTCTTGATGACCCGAACATTTGGTGATTTGACGACTTGTCGCTGGGGCCTTGATGACAAAAACTTTCATTGGGGTCGTGATGACCTAAATCCGGTAGGTTTGTGCGTTTTTGAAGTTCTTTAATCAGTAGAACTTATTCATAGAAGATTTACAAAGTTTATAGTCTCCATCTGTTCTTCCCAAATTGAATTGAGAGCCCTCCTATTTAAAGAGAATTTTAGTAATATCCAATCCATCTTCAATTCGATATGTATAGAAGTCAATCAACCAATATATTAACTCAAGTTCAATTTTTCTGCTCCTGAAACGTACTCTAATTTGATTTGACAATCACAGTTGCAAAAAAGAATTGCTGAACAATAAAATATTAATGTAGAATTTGGTAATTGACTCATAATTCTGCTGTTTATAAGTAGATTTGAGAAACTACGTTCAAAATAAGCCACGCCAGCGAAGAATATATAATATTAAACACTTTCGATAATATAAATATCCAGGTATAAAATTAAAAACTGCTGCAATAATGATATACTTTCTCATTATCCAATTTCATATTCAGCATGTATAAAATATAAAAATTGGGAGAAAATAGGGAATGATTATTTTTTTTTTCTGTGATTTATCTTTTTGTCAACCTCTAACCCAATAAGAGATAGAACCTTCATATAATTTAATTTTATATAATTTCTAGAAATGTAAATCCTACAAGAGATATATACTTTATTGAGTACTTCTGCTATAAAGATCTTCCATTGTGATTTTATGCAATACCGGTCTACTCAAATACTTCAATGCTTGGTAAATCACTTCGCAATATAATGTTATTGAGCTTAGCCATTTATAGAGAAAATATTTAAAAGATGCAATACTTGTTGAGAGATTCCAAGTAAATATTGATCCCATATGATTTTTCTAATCAAATATTAATCTTCCTTCTTGCCATTTTCTTGTTGGTACCTCTTTCTTCTCATTCTTGGTACTTATTTTTCTGCTTGACTATAGATTTTTTTTTTAATCTTAATTTTTTTTTTTTTGTCTTTTGTTACCCATTTCCAATTATCCTCATGAAATGCTGTAAGAGTGTTTTTTCCCCCTTTTCTCTTGAAAATTCAGTCTTAGGTAATGCACATTTTGCTTTCGTTCTTCATTCCCTTTATTGCTTTGTGAGGTGAACACTCCTGAAAAGTTTCCAGTTTGCTAACCATCCACTCCTCCACTAAAACTATTGATCTTTCTCTGTGTCGCTCAAAGGAGTTGTTTTGGCCTTTTATGTAAAAGTTTTTTTTTTTTTTAATTTAAAACAAATGATGAGTTATTTGACTATCTGAATAACTTCTTTTTTTAAATTTTTTTTCGGCCCCTATCTTTCATATATTAGTTTTCCAAGATAGATTTCAAAAGATTAAAAGAAAAAAAACAAAAACAAAAACAAGAAAGAAGGTGGAGGACAGTTGTTACTGGAGCATTCATTCTTGAAAGAAACTCTTCCCAGTTTTTAGCCGCACACAAGTTGTCCGGTGAGCCTTTTTCTTAAAACAAAAAATATTCAAAGTGTGTCTCCTTGGCGAAGTAAAGTGTAAAGTTTAATATTCCAAAGCTAATGGAGAAAGAAGAGGGTCTCACGAGATGAAGTGCTAGACTTTCTATTGGGCCTTTACTATAAGTTATTTTAAACCGTGATCATTAGTTCCTTGTGAAAAGAATAATTATACATAGAAGAATCCAAACTTTACCGTTGGACGGTGAAAACGAGTTTAATGTGCGAAATGATTAGATGATAATTGGAGCAAAGAGAAAAATGGCGGCTGGCCCGAGGATTTCAACCCATGTTAAAGGATATTCGATGCAAAAGCTGAAATTGCTATGTATGGAGAAGAAAAAATGCGCACACAAAACCCGTTGACACTACAAATTGAATTGGTCATCCGCGCTGTTGGCAAATCCACACTCTATATGAAAGAGTTACTTTCTCTTAGACTAATGTAGTTTATGAAGTCTCATTTGTTGAGGCCTAAATTTTGCTGACAATAAAAGAACACAGAAAATGAAACAAAATGAATGATAAAGCTCCAATTAAGCCCAATACTTTCTAATCCATTTAGCTAGAAAGGCTGAGCTGGAGGCTGATGACGGGATCTGTTTTGCGTCATTGGAGATTTTCCTTCGTTCACAAGCGATCCCGGTCACCGTCGAACACCAGTCCGACGCCGTCCTCCTCCATTATGTTGCTGCCTCGAGTCTCCCCTGTTCTGCTCTGTTCTTCGGCTGAGAAACTCGAAGAACCCCTCATTCCCAGCTGAAATCTCGTCACTGGCCTGAATCTTCTCAGGCGAAGCATCCTGAAATTTTCTCTGGTTGCTTCGACTGGACATTGGGACTGGGAGCTGCTACCCCTCGTTATGCTTCTCCGCCACTGTGTTGGCGTACTTGTTCGGCCCTGTTATGTGGCTGAGGAGCACGAGGTGGTTAGTCCCTGATCATATTTCCGCCGCCAAGTTCACTCGCAAAGATTAACAAAGTTCCCGTTGTTGCTTTTATGCTCTGTCTCCGCTTGTTAACCAGGTAACTTCAGCCCCTTTGTTCTTTCAAGTTCTGAGTCCGAGATCCGTGAATAGGCGTATTAGAATATCACTTAGAATCATGCCCAACTTCTGAAGATTTAATCTGTTAATTGTCGTTGACGTGTCGATTTTGGATGTGAAAATCACATTACATCTGTGTCTATGCTTGGTACTCTCATAACGCACACGGTTTGCTCGACAAAATGCTTCAGAGATATTAAACATTCTGATGTGATTTGTGGGAGACAGATTGATTGGTTAGATATTAAAACTGACTCGATGCACAGTGAGGTTGCGGAGAGCTTTACTGAGCTTTGTGTTCTTCCTTTTTTTTGTTTCATGTACTGTATCTTCGATGACGGCCTTCTGATGATGATCATCAGCAAGGAAAATGAGCGAGTTTCGCTGATATGCGCAGTATCTAATCTCCGGTAATGTACTCAAATGCCTGGAATTCCCTTGGTAGTTCTTTGCATTCTGTGTACGTTCTGCAATATGGAGGCTCTGTCGTCGGAAGGCCGACGGATGGAGACGGCGGTTCGAATTTCAATCGAGAAGGGCTTGATTGACAAGCCCATCTTCAGCTTATTTTTGTGTGGCCCAAGTCCGACTATTTGCCCCATGTACAGACCGGGCCCAAGGGCCCAGCCTGTGTCTCATTCTATAAGAACGAAAAATAAACAAAATTTAAAATAAATAAAATATTTCGAAAATGAAAATTTTTAATAAGGATTAAAAAAATTCGTTAGATTTTAGCATTAGAATTAGTTTAGTTTCATTTAGTTAGCATACATATGTTGTAGGGATTCTATTTTTGATAAGTTTAGGATTAGGCAGTTTAATCTTTTAGAAGACAAATTTGATTTGAATTGATTGTGATTCTTTAATAATAAAGCCATGTTATAATCCTTGTCTGACTCATATCGGTTTACTTTACTGTACTTGTCTTTTTATTCTTTTTTTTTTATTACTATCTTTAATGAATGGATTATGATACCTTTATATTACTTTTTTGAGTCGTGATTTGTTTTTTTTAGTTCAATGGTTATGTTCGATTTTAGAACCGTAATAAATATTGACAAAAAAAAAAACACATTGCATGGACACTTACTGGATGAGAACCTTAGGATTCATAATTTAATTAAAAAAAAGAAGAAAGAGACTATGTAGACACTTTAGTTGACAGATAATCAAGCCGAGATATCAAAAGGGGTCTGTTTACATTATTAGTATAATCAAGTTCTTGGTCATAAATCTTTGGTTGTGTAGGAAATGAAGTGCTCTTCCATATCTCATTTGGTTGGCTTCTAACCAATCTCAATAGGTTAATAGCGACTCCTTCATATAGCTTTTTAATAGGTTAATCGAATCAAACAAATTTTCCAACATCGCGAGAGGTATAGGTTTGAGAAAATTCATGCCAATTGAAGATCGTTAGTGCTCAACTTTACAATACTTCTAATCCTATCATCTCTTGGGCCATTGGGAGGGTTGTGGCATTGTTTAATGTAATTTGATCTATCTAGTAGAGAACTCAATTATGCGGTATGATGTTTGCATGGTGAAAATGAAAATGAGATTTTCCATGGTCAATGTACAACCCAAGATAATATGCTTCACCATCCAAATTACAGCTTGACGAAAAAGAAAGATTCCAATTCTTTTGGAAAAGAAAGCGCATACCGAAAGTTCCGATTTGATGCCATCTGACTGTGCAGGTGTTGTGAAAGTAGCAATCAAGGCCGGTTAAATTTGTGAAAATGTTTTCCAATTTTAATTTTCATTGAAAACATGAGAAAAAAAAATTGTGCCTTTGGATTTTTTTTTTTTGGTCGTGCTTGATTCGTAGAAATAAATGTTCTCAATATATGTGAAAAAATACTGAAATTGTTGTTTTTAGAAGCAACTTTAAATATTCGAAAAACATTGTTTTCACTTTTCAGGGCGGTCTTTATTCGATCCTGAATTGGTCTTCTTTACCAAACAGCCAAACAAACCTGAGGAACTGATTCCGTTGGTGGAACAAAAAAAGTCAACTAATATGCGTTTTCAGAAATGATTTTTCCTTTTTTGGACTCAGAAAAAGGAAAAGAAATTGGAAATATAAGGGTTTGTATGACAACGTTTCTATTTCTCCCAATTTCTGTTCTTTTGTTCCCCGGAACAAAAAAAGAACAAAAATCCGTTTGGTAACGCTAAGTTATTTTTTTGTTCCCTGAAATAGAAAGTTAGCCTGGGAATAGATTTAGAGCAGAAACGAGAAAAAAAAAAAGTCGCTTATTGTTGCAGAGAACAATTTCTAGAAATAAGCCAATTTTATTTTTTATTTTTCTTTTATTCCTTTCTCTTGCCGCGGCCACCTCCAACCGCCTGGAGCCACCGTCGACCGCCGGCAGACCGCCACCGCCGCCGCTGCGGTCGGACGTTGTTGATCGCCACTGACTGCCAACCGTCGCCAACCGCTAGCCGTCGCCCCCCATCGCCGCCGATCGCCGCCCCTCGTCTCCACCGATCGCCGCCGATCGCCGCCGACCGCCCGTTGTCGCTCGCCGCCCGCCGATCGCCACCGCACAGCCCATCGGCCGTTCGTCGACGGCCGATGGGCTGTGCGGTGGCGGTCGACGGCGGGCGGTCGTGCAACGGCGGCGGCGACTGGCGGTCGGCGATCCGTGAGCAAGAATAAAAAACAAATAAATACAAAAAATAAACTGTTTCGTACCAAACGCATTTCTATTCTTTTTCTATTTATGGACTAGAAATTTTATGTAGTTATCAAACACCTTATTTTACTCAGAAATTCTTCCCTGGAATAGAACTAGAAAAGAGCTATTTTTGAAAAAAAAACTCTTCCCTAGCCAAGAAGCATTGTCATGCGCAGCCTAAATTGCTTGTTTCTACTAGGGTTCAGATTAGCAATAGCCGAAAGAAGGAAGGAATTATTCTGAAAGAATTATCTCACGATGACTTTCTAATTACGCGTAAAGGAACGGATGAGAATTATATTTTGCCAAGCGAAAGGTCAGATTCTTTTATGGTGGAGTTACATCAAAGTTCATATGGAGCTTTCACAATGGAATAACTAATGCTTTTTAGGTTGCCGGAAAAGGCAAAGTGGGAACAAAAGACATTGTCTACTCTGTGTGCATATTCTCCTTCAAGGTATACTACATAATATTTACTTAGCCGTGCGGATATGCATAATTTCGAATTGTTAGTATTCCATTAAAACGAGACATTATGGAAGAGAAATTAGATGAGATTCACGTAATGGCAATATTTATATTTTTTTAGAAAATGTCATACTTTTTGAAGGCGTAAGATTAAAATGTGGTATTTCATTAATATGAGCACAATTTAAGGGTCTTAATGATTTCATCTTTGACGGAGGATGGTCGAGGTCTTGATAACCTGAATATCCAGTGACGTCTTAACAACTTGTTGCTGAGGTCTTGATGACAGATTTTGATTGAGGTCATGATGTCCTAAATCGGACAGGTTTTTACGTTTTCGAAGTTCTTTATATCTCCTGAATATCTTAATAGTAAATTTACAAAATTTAAGGTTTCCATCTATTCTTCCCAAAATGAATCGAGAGGCTCCTATTTATGGAGAAGTTTGATCAATATTTACTTAATTTAAATAAATATCCATTCTATCTTGAATTTGATTGGATAAATGTCAATCAACTAATATCTTAACTCAAGTTTAACTTTTCTGCTCATGAATACATATCCTAATTTGATTGGACAATTATACTTAGATTTTTTTTTTTTGTTGAAGATTAATATATTTATGCATAATTTTGTAATTGGGTCATATTTTCGCTGTTTATAAATTCATTTAAGAAACAACGCTCAAGAAAAGCCATGTTAGTGAAGAGTCTATGTAATATAAAATGCTTTCTATATGATATGTAAAATTTTTTTCCCAAGTTTAAAATAAATAACATATGCTTTCTCTTTATCCAGCATTTATATTCAATATATGAAATGTCGTAAGAGTTTTTTTTCCCTCTTTTCTCTTGAAAATATAGTCTTTACTAAAGCATATTTTGCTTTTAATAGTCATTCCGCATCTTACTCTATGAAATGAAAACATCTGAAAGAGGATGTGTTTGGTTGGCTTTGCCAAAACCCTTTGGAGCCCCAAAGTCTCTTGACCAAATGTAAATGGAGTTTAGCAAATTTTTGGGACAACTATGGGGAAATGCAGTTGTATTTGCAAAGACCTCTAAAGGCCTTTAGCCCAAGACAGGTTCAGAGAAGCTCTAGAATGTTGCATTTCTAGAATGCATTCAGGGTGCGTTTGAGAAGGCTTTTGGAAAAAGCCTGTAAGGAAATGTAAATGCCTTTAGTTTAAAGGGTTTTAATAAAATGTAAAAACTGTTTATTAAATTATAATTGAAAAGTGCCTTGAGAAACAATGGAAAAATGCCGTTTGGTAAACACATATCTGAGAAGTCCTTTAGCGTGACCAATTTAAGCTTTTTTAATTTTTATTTTTTTAAAATTGAAAATAAAGACAATGACTTTTTTTATATCTTCGCATTGAGGTGTAGTGTAAAAGAAATATATTAACAAATTCATAAGTTAAAAAATACATCAAAGTTGACTTTTTCTCAATAAAAAAAATAATTGAAAAGGAGAGGTGGGTGGGTTTAGAGTGGGGCACAACAAAAAATGACTAGAAAAAACTCTACATAGCTCAAGTAAAACAACCATAAACATCCAATTTTCTGTTTGACCCTGTCATCTGTCGAAAAACTTCGACTTAACGTCATTAAATATGAGAAGTTCCATTCACAAAATCTCAAATGATGAAGTACTGTTGTTGCTTTTTGAAAAAAAATTGTACATCCAATTAGGCTTTACTGAGCTGATGCAGGACAACAAGTCCCATAGTATTTTATGACTTTAGTTTAAAAAGCCAGAAGTAATTGAGTAACATCCTGATCAGAAACTTAGCGTCATAACTATCCATCATAAATTAAGCTAACGGATATATCAAGTCTACAAACAGCAGACATGGGATAAACCATTAGAAACCCTATGACCTTATTCAAATAATAATTTTGTTATGTCAATAAAGTGCCGCACAATAAATGATTTTACTGATCACATATTGAATAAACTTTAATATGTCAAGAAAAAATATATCTTTGTTCCTCCATACGTGCACACAAATATTACCAGGAGTTCACAAAGACCACGTTTGGCTCTTCTCTCTGGCCTCTTTCTGCTGGTTCCCTCTAAAATATCAGCAAAATCAAGTAGAGCCCTTTAATAATTTCACTTTCTTTTTTCCTTTTCTTTTGTGAGAGTCACGCATGGAATGATGGTACTTGGTTGTACTTGTGTCCTTGCTAACTCATGCCTACTAATTACCCAATAGCAAGCACTAGGATTCATAATGGTGGGTTGGGCGGTGTTGGTGAGCAGCGAGAGAGAGAGATGGTCTCTTCTAGGGGTATGCATGGTCCGGGTGGACAGTTCCCGGCCTAAAATTGGGAACCGCCGCTAAGGACCGGTTCCAAAAGATTGGAACAAGGAACCACCCGTTAGTTGCATGGATTCACTCGAGAATCGGACCGCCGATCTGGTCCAGTTCCTGGGTGGATCCATGGAACCGGTCTCACCAATATTAATATCGTTTTCCAAATCCCACCGCAAGTACTCTTCATATCGAGTAATATTTTTCTTTAAATCAAACTAGCTTAATTATATTTTATTGGAAAACATTACCAAAGAAGAGAAATAGGTTTTTTTTCCTATTTTTGAATCATTTTAGTTGAAGTCTAAAATATTCTTTAAGTTCAAGGTTATGGATGATTATCATATGTAGATCGTATTTTCCTTTATCCCCTAACAGTGCTCAATCTCTTACAACCTTTGCGTTATTAAATTCTTTCTGTAGAAACAATTTCACCGGTACTCCACATATTCTTGAATACAGTGTCCTATGTGAGTCTCGAAAGTAACATTTAAAGGAGTCATTTGTTGAGTTGCTAAAAGGTAGCTTACACACTTTACTAAATTATTATAAAAACATGGAAACAGTGAGAGGAGATGGAGCCCTAAAATTTATGTTTACTAATTAGTAATTTCTAAATTTATTTTAATATTAAAAATTAATATATTACTATAATATAATCGGTCCGGTCTTGATAGGCTGATCCACCCATGGAACCGGGAACCGAACCGGTACCCACCGGTTCCCATAAATTAGAACCGGGAATCGAACCGGTTCTCTCAAGAACCACCGGTTCCGGGGAGTTCTGGTCCGGTTCCGGGCAGTCCGGGCGAGTCCCGATTCTTTTGCACACCCCTAGTCTCTTCACTTCAAAGCAGCGAGAGAGAGATGGTCTCTTCACTTCAATCTAAAATAAAGATGATCACTAGTGTTGGTTGACGATAATCACGAGAGAAAAAACTACATGATCACCAAGTAATCCAATGTCGGTGGCGCTAATGTTCACAAATCTGATTTCAATCCACGCAATAAAATAACGACGGGGGCTCCAATTTGTCAGCAAGCCTAGTAATCATCGGCCTAAATACGGTTGGTTTTTTTGGACTATCTGTAGGCAGCGATGCTGCGAGCACAGAGGAAGCGGGGCGGAATCGTTGAATCAATGGTTGAAATTAAAAGAAACCAGCCAATGCTAAATGAAAAGAGACGCTACTAGAGAGAGATGATCGAAGTGGCGAGCTTTAGCGACCGGAGAGGGGAGCTTTGGCAAGCGACTAAAGAGATGAGCTTCGGCGATTGGAGAGGTGAGCTTTGAAGTGGTAAGAGCGAGATCTAAGAGTCGATAAGAGCAGAGGAGAAGGGAAGGGGGGAAGCGGCTTTGGCATGTTTGCTTGGAAATGAAGAATAGAGGATTAAAGTTTCTACTTGAAAAGGGTCAATTTGGAATTTTAATAAAATTTTGAGGGCAATAAAGAAATTATGATTTTTTTTTTTTTAAAGTGAATGTGGCCTTGTCGAGAATGCTAGAAAGCCAAGGCAGCTCCCTAGTTGCCTTGGACTTTCAGCCTTCAAAAGGCTAGTATTTGCATAAAAATCTTCTAAGTTAGGAATTCATACCATATCACAATTTGTCAAGGAATGAGTTAAAATATCTCAAAGCAATAAGCTACTTTGGGGAAAATTGTTTGGAATTCATACCATATCACAATCTGTAATGAGATAATCTTTAAGATTGATAGTCAATAAAAATCTTCTAAGTTAGGAATTCATACCATATCACAATTTGTCAAGGAATGGGGTAAAATATCTCAAAACAATAAGGGTAAGTGCTCCGCTTATATCAATAGCTCCTAATTATATCGAATTTTCCAGTATTTTGGTGATATTAGACTTCTTCTTATGTCAAGCTTTTGCAAGCTTCAGATTATATTAGGCTTCTTGATTATATCGAACTGATTCTATTAAAAACTTTGAGTATGATAGTGATTTAGATCTTATAAGCTATTCACCTACTTCCAAGTCTTTACGAACTTCCCATTCTTTTGGACTTGTTCAAATATGTTCTTCCACTTATTTAAAATCTTTTCACTCACCATATCAAAGGTTCTTTTTAAGTGGATACTACCTACAACTCAAACAACTTCGTACATATATCAAGATCTCAGTAAATTATGGAATGTTTTGTCAATTTCAAAATATATAGGAAGTTTTCTTAATGAAAAGCACTAATACCATGCCGGTGAATGGAATTCTCACGGCATGGAGAGTAAAGCCCCATGGAATGAGGGTCGCCATTGCCTTAGTGTAGAGCCAACACGAGTCCTAGTTCAATCTTAATTACTCTGGGAAAAATTACCAAAAAAGTCTTAAACCTATTGCAATTGTGCTAATTCAGTCCTAAACTTTTTTTTTTTGCCAATTTAGTCCTAAACCTTTTACAATTGTGCAAATTCAATCCATCCGACCAAAAATTGGCTAGCTGACGCTGATGTGGATGCTGGCCATCCGACAAATGCCGACGTGGCATTTTAAAAATATATTTTAATTTTTTTTTCGAATTTTTAAATATTTTTTAAATATTTTTTTTTCCCCAACTTCTACTTCCCTTGGTCGGCCAGCACCGGTTGGAGGCCAGGGCTGGCGAGGGCAAGGCCCCGCTAGATCCGGCAGGGCCACGCCCAACCAAGGCGAGGGTCGACCTCGCCAGTGGCTAGCAAGGCTCCTCGCCAGATCTGGCGACGGCAGCCTCGCTAGATTTGGCAGGGCCTCGCCTAGCCAAGGCGAGGGTCGACCTCGCTGGTGGTCAGCGAGGCTCGACCTCGCCATGGCTGGGCGAGGTGGAGCCTCACCAAATGTGGCGACAGTGGCCTCGCCATCACTAGGCGAGGCTCGTCTTTGCCAATGGTCGGCAGGGGCGAGCCTCGCTAGTGGCCGGTAAGGCTGACCTCGTCGGCCCTCGCCTCTGGCCATCGTGGAAGAAGAAGGTGGGGAAAAAAAATTCAAAAAGAATTAAAAAATTCAAAAATATATTTAAAAATTCAAAAAAAATATTTAAAAATTGCCACATCAGCGTTCGCCGACCGACTGTCCTCGGCCGGCGTCCACGTTAGCGTCGGCCGGCCAATTTTGGATGGATAGACTGAATTGGCACAATTATAAAAGGTTTAGGATTAAATTGGCCAAAAAAAAAGTTTATGATTGAATTGTAGGTTTAGGACTTTTTTGGTAATTCTCCCAATTACTCTGAATACCACGTGAACATGTTTATCCTTGAGTATCGATAGGCTAGTGTTGCGGTCCTGGAAGCTAAGCACGAAATCTGCAAAAGAGTGCCGTAAAATGTTGATCTAGTCTTTGGCCACAGCCAATTCGGCCCGGTTGCGCTTTCTTATATCTTTAGGTGAGAGCGCATCATCAGAAGACGAAAGATCTCCGTCCGCCTTCGAATTGTGTTCCGCGTCCACTTCGAGTACCTAAATCACCTCGTACAGCATGAGCTCATGGTCCTCGGCCTCCTTCAACTTATATTGCTCTAGGATCTTCGAGTAATGGAGAGGAGCGTCGGGGATTGGTTCCCTGAAAGGCTCGTTACTCGTGGCCTGGAGAGCGTAGACTCCTCGCCGTACTTTATGAGGCTGGAGAAAATCATGAGGAGAAAGCACCGAGAGTTCAGAGCCTGTCGACGCATGGAAGAAGATGAACAACATGCCCACCGTTTTCAGACACGAGTCTGAGATAATGCCTCAACCAGAGCTTGTTGCCTTCAACGGCATAGGCCTTGATGGTGTCTGGACCCCTAGGTGCAGCAGCAAAACGGGCCCGGAACGCGGTCATCTGGGTATTCGGGTCCAGCCCCTCAGCAGCAGCACTGAGGTCACACCGCATTTGCTTGAGCCGGGCTGCAATCTTGCCAAGTGCATAGATCGCGACCCCGTCCACAGCTAAAGTAGCACGACCAGACCAATGCCTTCAGCCACACATCTGGCCAGTACATCCAGTGACGCACGAGGCGATGAGCAGAACTTGAATGGGGAGGCTACGGAGGACCGGGGTTCGCAGTTCCCATTTCTCCCACAGTTCCTTTAGACAGATACAGTGTTATCCTCCGTTTATCAGTTTTTTACTGGTAAAAAATAAAAAACTGAAAATAGTATGCTTTATTAGACAGATAAAATATTATCCGAGGCCAAAAATTGATGACAAATTTGAAATTCATTACATACCAACTTGCATCAAAATGAAATGGTGACTAGAGTCACTTTCTGAGGTTGCAGTACTGTCTTCTCTCCTTCTCCAGAAAATTTCGTTTGTGGTCGTGAGAGAGTTCGGAAGGAAGAGAGGCGGAAGAAGCATTCAAAACGCAGATTGACATTCAGGGTGTCGCAAAGTATTATTTTGGGAGACGATATAGCAGCTTCTATCATGTCTAAGAAAGAAGGAATACCGCAATTTGCATATAATGTATTTTTTTTTTTTTTGGGTCGAAGCATATAATGTATTTACAAGCTTACAAACTTGCAACTGACATAGATTAGACTAATCGAACCGCAATTATTTATCTTATATCGATAAACTACATAAAACCGCCTCTGTACATTTCGTTGAACTTGGCAACATAGCCAAAATCCAGCTCATGACATGAAGACTCGTCTGGAGCTGATGAGCCCGTTGGAATTTTCTTGAACTCAGAAGATGCAACTCGAGACACGTCTGCTAAGTAATTGTGGCGTTGTAAATTTAATGAAGAAGCTGACGGGATCTTGAAATTAAATCAATACTAAATCACCGAAGAAATAAATAATGAACAATAAATGACACTAAAGATTTACATAATTAAGTTAGAGTATCAATACATCTATTTACGGGAAAGCTAGCAGCAAATAATTTACTATAATCGGAGGATCATAGTCTGTTCGAGTGTTTTCTTTACCTAGATCACACCAAAATCTGAAGCATTTACAAATAAACACTCACTGGATGTAAAACTCAGCATAAATCACCAGGCGATTGAGCCTTGGCAAGAGCTACGAGCGGATGAAACCAAGAATGTGCGGTTCGTTCGTTTTCTTTTCCCTTCGGCCGGCTCCTCTTCACCGTGCGGCTTTTTCTTTTGCGGCTTGTCGTCGCTCCTGCGCACACCACACGAAGTAATATTTCCTTTTGGTGCAGGCTAGTAGAAGTCAAAGATAAACTCCATTGTTGACCAACTTATCACAAGGCAAAGAAGGAGACGTCCACTGTACGGCCCTAAAATTGAATTTTCTGTGGGCAAAAGGAAATCTTGGATATTATAAACAAACCTTCACGCACATATGTTAGGTCTTCAAGAAAATCATTCTAATTTAAATGGAAGGAAATTTCTCACGCAAACTCAAACTCAAAATATAATTTAATAATTCTTCACATTTCTTCGATGTTTATAACCAAGTCATACTGCTGGTCATATGTGCTGCTATTCCGCCCTGACAAGCATTCATCCTCTACATATGCCAATGCATCTATTGTAATTTTATGTAGGATCGTCTTATTCAAATACTTAATGTTAGGTAAATCACTTTGCCTCATGATTTTATTGAGCTCAGTCTTTGGTAGGGAAATTATTCGAAAAATGCAATACTTGTTAAGAGGTCCACAATAGGTATGGATCCCACATATGAGTGCGACAATCAACACATACACCATATAATTTCTCTGGTCAGCTATTCAATTTTTCTTCTTGCCGTGTCATTCCCTTTTGGTGACTCTTTTATCTCATTCTCGGTGCTTATTTCTCTGCTTGACAGTAGATTTTTTGTTCCTTAAAATTTAACTATCCTTTTTCTCGTATCAATTTCCTATTATCCTCATGAAATGAAATGTTGTGAGACTTTTTTTTTCTTCCCTTCTCTTGAAATTTTAGCCTTAGGTAACCATCCAGTTTCTACCAAATTTTTGGGACTTGAGTTCATGATGAGATGAGGCTTCTTCCCACCCGCCGCCCCCCACACCCCCACCACCCCCCCCCCCCCCCCCAAAAAAAAAAAAAAAAAAACCCCGGATTTCGGGAGGTCTATCACTTTAAAGTTTTGTGTTGTGCATTACTCTCAAGCACTTTCTGATAGTATGGCCATACTTTGATTAAATGAGACTAGAAATCACACGTCACACGTCAATTTATGTTAACGGGTCTAGCTTCCACGTTAGATGCAGTTCCAAACAAATAAAACAAGTTGAACAAAAGACTCGATTGATGATTATTAATCATTATTGAGTTGAAAAAATTAATTATTTAATTAAACATTGGTTTATGCAAAGTGTAACTATTAGAAATATGGAATGATGGATGTAATGAGTGCTCTTAACTTTAAACTACCCGATTCACGGGGAAATATCAAAGGCCATGTCAATCTTTAAACGGTAGTAAACCAAGTGACTTCGAAAAATAAATTTGTAATGCACTGATTTACTTTTATGATAGATTCATTTTGATCTATTACATCACAGCAACGTGAGGAAAATATGATTCCCACAAAATTCTCCCTAAAATATGAATATGTTTTTGTAATTTCATAGATTAATTACTGAAAAGGACAATGTTTCAGAGGAATTGCCATGGGGGAGAAGTGATTGGCTTCTCTATTTGCAGCCAAATCATTCAACTTTGTATAATTGTGACAGTGAGAATAATCGCAAAATATTGGCAGCTTATTTTTCTTATTTTGCTGAGAGAATTTCGATGGCCAATTTTGGCACCCCCTTTTTTTCTTTTTTCTTTTGCTAAAACATTTTTCTTTGCAAAAATTGAAAATTATTTACAACGTTGAAAGCCAAATCTTTACCATCATATAGTCAAAATAGATATTTTCTTTTTCACTTTAAAGATGAATGCATGACAACTTATAGTACAGTTTTATCAAGTGAATACAATTTTAAATGTTGATATCAATTATAGGCAAAATGTTACGGTTATAATGATGGGAGTAAATATTGTCCTGATGACAGTGAAGGTCGATAGGAGAACATGTAGGTTTTATTTTATAAGTATTTCAATCTATAGATTTTTATTTGCAAAACTTTTTCTACTTAATTTACTGAAAATTTTTAATTGTGCTAATTTACTTTTTGAATTTGTTATGAATTTTTTATCGAAGTAACATATACACATAAAGAGCTTAAAGTGAGATAAATAGGAGAGTGCGATTTTTTATAGGATAGATTAAAAATGGATATATTTTAGAAATATGACTTGGGGTTAACGTTTAGGTCGGGTATAGGTCACTAGATTTGTGTTGCCTATAAATGAGTCATATTGGATTAAATTGGTCAAGTTGGGTAGGACATTTTCGACCTAACCCACTGACTTAATGGCCCTAACAAAACCAAGGATTATTCTAGCCAATGCTATGCACATCATATAATAGACAAGTCGGAGTTTGCTATCCTCATCAAAACGCCCAAGGAACCAACAAGAGAGGGAGAGAGTGGGGTTCCTTCTTTGAGGGAAAGGAATTTATCCTTTGTTACTATTAAATTCAGAAATCCCAAAGTAACTGCAGTCTCTGCAGCTCAATGGATGGTGATATGCACATTAACATTCCTATATGTTTGCTCATGAATACGTATAGAATTTAAAAAATTAGATTTTAGATGAAAATTAGTGTCGGCGAAATTAAGATCACTTCGTTTGGCATTACTACGAGAATGTAGAAGCCATCGTATATTACCAACGCAAGAGAAGGGGACGATCCCGTAATGATCTTGAACCAAACCAGAAAATCAATTTAGTAAGCCGTCCATAATGCAAGAGAAGATAAGAAGGTAAAGATCCAAAATTTCTCGATGGAGACTGCAGTTAACTGCATTAAGAACTACTAACATAAAGTAGATCTCGGTTGAGATAGCTGCGTATTCTAAGTCTGAAGGGCTCTACATATAGCTAAAAACTTTGTCGATTGCATCAAGAGATAACTATATTTATGACTAGAAATTTGATATATAAACCTATTACTCAGAAGATTCTCCGTAACCCCGGCATTAGTCCACAATCTCCGGACCTAGTTGGAAACAAATTGATTGTGTATATTAGCTGATTCAGATGTCAACTAAGAACAAGGACCTCCCCGTAAATACAAACTCAATGAAGCTGAATCAAACCATTTTTCCAAATCACACCCAACCGTTGAAAAGAAGTATAGAACAGTGCAGTATCAGAAATCGTAATCAGACAACGTAAAGCATAATTTGTAGATTTGTACAAAATATAGCGTTTAACAAACTTTACATATCAAGCATGAAAAAGCAGAGAGTTTGGAAAAACCAAATTATACCATCTAATTGACCCAAATATATAAAGTTTATTGAATTATATGCATCTATTAAAGCCCATGTTTTGTTGAAAATGCCTACTTATATTCGAATAGACGCATTTGGAAACCACAATTTTGGATTTGTTATGCTGCAATCAAGGGTGGTCCCTCTAAAGAAAAGCAAAGGATGATGTATTTTGACAAATTCCAAAATTCATTGTCTTCTTCGCCCGAGCTTTACAAACTCACTCGTCGTGCGCTCTAATCTACCCTTGAATGGTTAATATTGTTGTCTTTAGATTAGTGGGGGAAATCGAAAGAAGAGATGGGGATATTAACATGGGACTCGATTCCAAGTTGATATTTGTTTAAATACTAATTGGCTGTTATAGTTAAGTGTGAATTCTCTCGAATAAGGGATCAACTCAAAGGGCAATCGCTATAGTACTCGTATCCACAGCCCAAACTTTTTTCTTTTTTTGGTCTGAAACACGTAGCATTTCATTTAAGTAGGGAAAATATTACAACCCATATTCAGGGTCTCAGTACATAGCATATCCAGGAGGATTTGAGGAGGTGAAAAGGCCCAATTTGAAACAAGTGAGTCACAGCCATGGGCCTTGGCGGCCCAATCTGCAATCGAGTTTGCTTCACACCTGCAGTATTGGATACACAGATGGGGAAAACGGATGATCAAAGCGGCGCTCTCTACGAACAGCCCTCGACAATCCCATGGCAACAATTGGCGATCATTAACAGTATCTACCATCACAAGGCAGTCGGATTCAACCTGCAAGTGAGCGTCTGGCATTCCTTTCTGTAGCAGGTATCGAAGCGTAATATTTAGGGCTTGAGTTTCCGTTTGTAGTGGGGAGAAAGCTGGTACTTTACGGGAGAAACCATCGATCAGTGTCCAAGCGTGATCTCTGCAAACACACGCAATGGATCCCGTATGCTTTGCTGTAGGAAAAGCCCCATCAATATTGATTTTTATTGTGCCTGGTTCCGGGGGAGTCCACCGCAGAGAGTTGTTTAGCGAAGGTTGCCCTGTAGCCGACGTCAATTGCTGACTACGACAGGTAAGCTCTGCATCTGTGAACGCCAGATCTACAATATGTTCGGGCTTTGTTCTTTGGTGTCGAAAGATGAAGTGGTTTCTTGCTTTCCAGATTTGCCAAAGAAGGGCTGCAATGGTCTCCGGATTAGATACGTTTGCTCCACTTGCAAATATGTCTGCTAGCCAAGCATCCATGCGATTTGTGTTGTATGCTGAGATGTCGATATGGACCTGGGGATGGGACCAGATACTCTGTGTCCACGGGTAGAAGAGAAATAAGTGTTCGGTGGTTTCAGGAAGTTGAGATGGGCATAGTTGACAGATTGGGTCAAGAATGATGTGTCGTCGGTATAGGTTATCCCTTGTAGAGAGCGCATTGTGGCAAAGGGACCACAAGAAAATTCGAATTTTGGAGGAAGTCTTCGCTGTCCATACCTGTCGCCATAACCGGGATAGTGTTTGGTAGGATGTGGATGCAGAGGTGAGAGCATTAGTTTGAGCTATTTGTCGAAGTAACTGGTAGCCACTTTTCACAGTGTACACTCCTGTCGGCATGCCTGTCCATATAAGTTGATCTGTAGTGGAAGCAGAGCCTAATTGTATGGCAACAATATCTTCGTCTGTCTGGTCATCAAAACTTCTTCGGAGTAGAGGAACATTCCAAGTAGGTTGTTATGGACTTATAAAGTTAGCCACCATCTCTGGCTCTCCTCTATTTGTAGGTCCCCCTATAGTTCCTTTGGGTAACCATTTGTCCTTTCGAATGTGTATATTCTGCCCATTACCAATAGACCATTGAATCTGAGCTAAAATGGAATCTCAACCTAAGATTAGACTTTGCCAGCTCTAGGATAATCTAGGTCCTTTAGTTGCATGCCGTAAGTCATGAGAATGAAAATCTAGTCTTTTGAACAGTCGGCTCCACAAATGATGATGGGTTTTGGAAAAGACGCCATGCCTATTTACCCAAAAGTGCTTTGTTGACTGTAAGTAAATCTCGAAAACCAAGCCTCCCATTTTCCTTCCTCTCTTTAAGTAGGTCCCAACTTTTCCAATGTATTCCCGACCTAGTACAATTAGTTTGCCACCAAAACTTTGCTATCTTCTGCTCAATGGATTTGCAGATAGAGACTTGAAGCTAAAAAATCGACATGGCGTACTGTGGGAGAGCTTGTACCACAGATTTTAACAATATTTCCTTCCCGCCTTTGGATATGAGGTTTTCTTTCCACCCTGCCAGCTTTGCACTAACCCGCCCTAGAATCCATGCAAACATATCTTTTTTAGAAACCCCCCAATCAGACGATATTCCCAAGTATTTATCAGTTTTTTCAAGCACGGGTACTCGCAATTCTCTAGCTAGGTTTTGCTTTAAACTACTAGGGCAAGCTTTGCTGAGGAAGAGACCAAATTTGTTTCTATTCACAGCTTGGCTCGTAGCTAACAGTATTGTTGTAAGATGTTCGCTAAATTCTGGCATTCAAGGAGTCGGCCATCTAAGAAAAATATTGCGTCATCAGTAAAAAATAGATGAGAGAGGGTAGGACACCACCTGTTAAATTTTATCCCTTTTAGATTCCCCATATCGACTGCTTGCTTGATGAGGATAGATAAGACATTTGCCACAAGGATGAACATATTTGGAGAGAGAGGATCGCCTTGTCAAAGCCCTCTTGTTGGATGGAAATAGAGTAATGGCTCACCATTTAATTTGATACTTAAGGATACCGTTGTTATGCATTGCATTACCTATTAAACCCATGTACTATGAAAACCTAGTTGTCGTAGGTAGGCCTCCAGAAAGTCCCACTCAACCTGATCATATGCTTTTTTCATATCCAGCTTTAGTATGGGCTGAAAATTTTTCTTCCTTGCCCTAATTTTTATCTGATGTAGGACTTCTTGTACTATCAAAATGTTATCTTGTATTTGTCTACCAGTCACAAAGGCACTCTGTTCCGTTGAAATCAACTCAGGTAACCAAGGTTTCAGGCGATTCGCTAATACTTTGGATAGTATTTTATAGATGAAATTGCAGAGACTAATGGGACGATATTGATCTAACCTTTCAGCATGCAATGTCTTGGGGATCAGAGTAATAAGTGTTCTATTGAAATCTGGGGGCATCACACCTAATGTGAAGAAGTCTTGCACAGATGTAAAGATATCTTCTTGTAAAATGTCTCAGTAAGTTTGGTAGAACAACCCATTAAAGCCATCTGATCTCGGGGCTTTGGTAGCCCCTAATTGAAAGGTAGCATGCTTAACTTCCTCCCGAGATACCTCTGTTATTAAAGCTGCATTCATTTATGTTGTAACCAGCTGGGGGCATTGTGTCAGAATAGGATTATAATCACGTTGACCCACTGATCTCTATAGGCTGCGAAAGAAATCCATCGTTATATCCTTCAGTTGTTTGGAGTCTCCGATCCACCTTTGATGCTCATCCTGAAGCATACTGATACGGTTGTTTTGTCGTCTTTGTATAGTAGTCGCATGGAAAAACTTCGTGTTCTTGTCCCCCCACCTCAGCCAATTAATGCGTGATCTCATAGCCCAATATTGTTCCTCCTGTTGCCATAATTGTTGGACTTCATCTTTGAGACGATTTACCCGTGCTTTGTCATAGGTGTGTCCCGATTGATTGATATATTGTTGAATTTGCTGCTATAACATATTAAGCTGATGACGACCGTTGGAAAACGTTGATTTACTACACATGGCGAGTGCCAAAGAAGTAACCTGAAGCTTACGAGCGAAAGAGGAGTCTAGTAGCGGTAAAGAGGCCCAAGCATCAGTAATAACCTTGCGGTAGTTCTGATTTTGAAGCCAAAAGGCTTCGAAAGTGAAAGCTTTCCGCCTTCTCGGTGGGCTGGGATCAGTATTCAGTAACAACGAGCTATGGTCAGAGCCCAAAGCAGGTAAGGCAAAGACTTCGGCTGTCAGGTAAGACAATCTCCATTCCATTATACACAGTAGCCTATCAAGTCGTTCTTTTACCACATCCTCCCCATCTCTGTTGTTCACCCATGTGAAAGCACAACCGTTACTCTCAATATCCATTAGCGAACAATCATTTATAAAATCCCGAAAAGATTGCAACCTGTAGGGCTCAGCTAGTCTCTTACCCACTTTCTCCCAATGATATATTATCTCATTAAAATCTCCAATGCACATCGATGGTAGGTTATTAAAGTAACTAAGGTGTCGCATATCAGCCCATAGTTGTTGTCGTTGATGATAGACCACTGGCGCATGAAGGCAAGTAATTCTCATTGGGTGTCCACTCGGGGCAATAGTGCATATCATGTCAATAAAATGCGTATGATGACTCTCTATACATAAGGAGACCTGATCATTCCAGAAGGCTACCATTCCCCCAGCTAAACCCATTGGGCTCACCACAAAAAATTTTGGGAATTTCAACCTCCTTTGAATTTTCTGAATCACAATGTTCTGGTTTTTTGTTTCCATCAAAAATACTACGTCAGGCCATTCATGGGCCACTAGGGCCTTTAGCGCTTGAATTATCAGGGGATTGCCTAGTCCTTGATAGTTCTAACTAATTAGCTTCATTTGTCACTTGGTGGCTTTTTGGGGCAACCCACCACAGCCCAACTACCTACCCTGTCAGCCTCATAAATCGGGTTATCCATAAGATGGGATTCATCAAGATCTTCATTTATTATAGAACGCGATCCATAAGGAGCATACCTTTTAGCTTTCTTGAGTGGACTTGCTTTAGTATGCATCCTGGTACTCTTTAGTTTCTTTGTTTTGGAGGAACCTACCTCGGGATCAGTGCTGATTTCATGTTGGTTTGGTACAGGAGCCTTCAATTTATGCGCCATATCTTCTTGGGGAAAGTTAGTAAAGTTAGGTTGATCAACAGGTGGTGCTATGCTGACTTCCATGTTGGCTTGTTGCTAGTCCGTATTGTGAGGAGTAATAGGGGAGTAAAAGAGTCGAATGCTGAGGAGTTTCAGGTATGGTCTCTTCTGCTCCATCTTGTTTAGGATGTGTCTCATAAAAAGCTCGCCAATATGGACTGTGTTCTCGAACTTCAGCTCTCAACCATTGACCATAGTATAACTTGTCTTTCCTTTCCAGTTTAGCCTCATCAAAGGGAATATCTTTACAATACATTGCATAATGGCCAAGAATGCCGCATGAGTAGCAATAGTGGGATAAGCGTTCATATCGAAAATCAAGCCATATGTTCTTCCCTTCTAATCTGATTAGTTTCCCAGGTTTAAGAGGTTCTTGTAAGCTGATTTCCACACGAGCCCTGCCTGCCCGTAGCGTTTTGCCTTCTCTACTTTTAATCCTTACTTCCTGCACCTTACCAAGATTCCTCACATCTCTACTTATCATTTCCTCTGTACATCTTTCTAGGGGGAGGCCAAAAACTTGCAAGGCACAAGTGGTAAAGTCATAACAGTGTAATGGAGTGTTGGGTACCCAAGGCTTCACAATAACAAGATGGCTCGAGAATAGCCAAGGACTATTGTCTAACACCCTCTGTTTTTCTCCTTCCGAGTTGAATTTAAACACATATAACCCCTCTTCCTGTTGAGAAATTTCAACTTGGTCATTTCGCCATGCTCTTTTCAGTGTATTCTAAAATGCTTGGAAATTAATAGAGGGGTTAGAGAGAATTTTACCCACCAAGATTAATTTACATTCTTCTAACTTCTCTGCAGGGGCAGCTTCATCCCACACCTCTACGTCCTGTTCGGACTAGAGTCTACCCAATCGGGTACAGAGAGCAGCGAGGCGGGCATCCCCTTCCTGGCTCGTGAAGTCCATCAGCAAGCATGCCGTGGGTAGGAAGGCAGCGGAAGTAGGAGGTGGGCGTGTTTCGCATCCAATAGACAGGGTAAGAAACTAACTACTCAAAAAGCCAGCTCACAAAAAGTAAACCATGCGACACAATTGAAAGACCTGGTCAAGACTGTGGGGTAAAGTGACTGAGGGAAATCGGCCAGAATGAATGGGTCAGCCATTGAGGGCAATTGGGAAAACCAGTATCAACAACTGTGGGTGAGTGCGTCGCGCATGGAAGAGGGTCAAGAACATGGGATTTGGGCAGAATCTACAAAGATGGAATTGGGTGTGTCAGATCGATGAAAGCCATGTCAAGAGATGATGGAAAACTTCGAACAATTCAGAGTGGAATCGACGGAAACGATGGATTCAACTGTGGGAATAAGGGTTTGGTGTGAAGAAGAAAACTACCATATGGTAGAGGGGAACTCTACATGTCGAGAGAGAGGGCTTCATACTCTACTCGTATGCCCCGCATGAATCCTATTATTTTAAAGGCCTATATTTAGTTTAGTATATATAATACACTTATGTAATAATTTCTATCTCCTCTGGATAGAATCAATGCTAAATCTTGATCTCTCTAGCTGAAACTCAACATTGCAATTTGATCATGAAACTTCATGAAAGACAAGATTCATGTGTAAGCAAATTATAGTGGTGCATTTTGTGGGCATTGCAATCGATTAACACGGGTTTTCCATCTGTATTTGTGTTTCATAAGCTCATAGTCAACATAGGAAATTGAAGTAAAGAAGTGAGAAGTTTACAGACATTAAAGAGCTTCATTGTTGAGAGGTTGAAAGAAATAGAGGCAAAAAAATACGAGTGCTGATGTTTGTAAGAGCGACTTGTTTTTCAGTTGTTCATCCATGAACAGTATTCTTAGCCTTTGAAGGAAGAAAGAGGGAAGTGACTAGTATAGAATCTGGGGAAGGCGAAATAAGGAGAACACCACCTCTCAACTCTATCAATTATGAGAATAGAAATTGGGAATTGCTTGATTGATGTCCGATCTTGTCTCTGCATGATTTACACACAATTTCTTAACCTTGCTTTTCACCCAATTTTTTGCGATTAAGCTATTGAGTAGTTCTGTGATACTAATCTTTTTCAAGTTGGTTTTTGACGTTAATTTGTTTTTTAAATTAATAACTCAATTAAAAAAAATTAACTTCTATCTGTTACCAAATTTTGTTTAGTTTTCTTACCGTCACATTAAATTTACTGACTCTTATATAAAATTACTATCCACCTTTATTTGGTGACTTACCACTTTTATTTCTCGTTGAATAACATATGTCGACACATGAATTTTTGCCAACATATCGATCAAGCATAATAATAATGATGATAAGCGACTGAAAATAACAACCATAGAAGAAGTCTCAATCCCACTCACCGGAGATGTCTTTCGGTGGTCAATTCGCTGGGGCTATTGCCTCTTCCTTTCCAGCTCCATCACCATCAATTCAATCGTCTCCCATCTCCGATCAGTTACGGCCGCCGTCAAATCTCCCTCGCCGGCCACCATAGCTTCCGCCGCAACGGAGTGGAGCATCAACACTCATCACCACCAATCGAACTTCTCTCTCTTTCTCGTCTAACGAATTTGGAGATTTCGTTTAAGCTTACGATTTCACCCTCTGCGGGAGAATTCACAAGAAAAATGACAATGCACTCTCTGAAACTTGGTGCGCGCATGAGAGCCCAAGGAACCGAGCGAAACAATAACACAACGCACGGACCGAGAAATCCATCGCCTAGCTTCATCTTCATGAGATTCTCCAAGTCTTTCAGTGTCCTTCATTTATTAGCAAGGTAACCATTCGGATCTCCCCAAGGTGGGATCCGGTCGATTCACTGAGACTCAGTCACTCGATTGTTCTGTATTGCCTTATGCCAAAAGCTTCAAATTATTATCGTTGTCTATTTATGTGGTCTCAGATTCGTCAATTCCTCTCTCGCAATTTTTAGCTGGGTTCTCAATTTATATTATTCCCTGCCAGTTGACAGAAATTCCCGTTTGTATGACTCCTCACCCTTCATGCTCACCACCTGCTCGACGTTTTGCCTTAGAGATGACAATGATTAATTCATTGATCAATTTGAGATTTCGTAGGAGTGATTTGTATGTTGTTCTTCGATGTACTGATCATATATTGCAGATTGATGCTTCATCCATTGATGGCCTAGAGTTCTCCTGCCCTTGGTGTTTCCGTTTTTACTTTGTTCTCAGTGAATAAATTACTGCTTTGGGAGCGTGGCTGAATTGTCCTTTAAACTGAGAGCTTCTGGATTTATTTTGAGCTCAAGGTTTTCAAATTGCGCACGTATCATAATCGTCAAGGTGTTAATGTAGAGAAATCCTTGATAACTGTAAATTGTTCATATGTTGGAGTTGTAGTTTTTCTTTCACATACTAACTGCTGCTCCGTTTTGGGCTCGGTTGAGACTCCACTTCACATGCGATGGACACATTGGAGTACCGTCTGTGTCGTGCGTGCGGTGAATGTGCAAGAACATGGTGGTTTTTCTCGGTGTCACCATTAGCTTGCACAATGATAATTTCAGGATGTGCTATTTGCTGAATTTGTACAGCCACCGCATCGTAAACTTGCTGAAGATGTCTATTCTTACTATACATGGCTCAAATTTACTGGATTTATTATTGGGCTCAAATATATTGGATTTAATGTTTTTCTTGTTGTATATGTACAAAAATATGTTGATTTCTTGGCTATGAATGCTGTGTATGTTCATAACATGCTAAGTCATGGTTATAAGTGCTGTTTATGACTTAAATTTGCTGGATTCATGTTCATGCATGCTATCCATATCCATTCATTGTTCAAACAACAATTGCCTAGACTTGTCTATGTGTTATCTTGGTCATATGAGTTGAGATGAAGAATCCATGTTAATTTTTTAGGGAGATAGACATGTTGTCATGCTTGAATTTGCTGAAATTATAACATGTGCCTGCTGTAAAAGCATTGATGATCTTCATTTAACTTTAATTTGTTCTCATGTTGAGCATGTGAGCTCATACACACCCGCAAGAAAATATGCTTCAAGTCCATTACTTAATATATAATCATGAATTTCGGCCTTTAATGTTCCGATTTTATTGTAGATTTTGCTGACTTCGTTGTGTTAATCGTGAGGTGTGCTAATTTAATTCTCATTTGAGTGTGGTTTTGATTACCCATGATAAGTTGACAATGTATGCTTGATTTGCTAGTTATAGAGACATCTTTGGGTATTATTGTAGTGGGTGATTTGTAAATCTTCCAAACTTGATGAGCTGGACACTGCAGTCAATTCTCTTAGGCATGAATTTGTATGATTTTATTGCTTTTTGTTGATTGGTTTGATGCTTCTTCAGTGTATGTTAAGTGTATGGTTCATCTCTAGTCACCCTGATGATTTTGATGAACAAGTTACATATTGGATGTCATTTATGTGGGTATAGTAATGACTATACTTGCTGGGTGTTATTGTAGGTTGTGGACTAAGCGTGATTTTGAGAGGATTTTGGTGATATTCCTAGCTCGATTTAGTGGTTCATTAGGTACATAGGCATATAGCTCACTTTATGTGATAAAATGAAATGTAGTTTTCCTTCAATTAATGCGCAAGCTTGCATGTGGGGCCTTGAGCTTGGTATAGATTCAAATGGTGCCTCGAAACATCAATTAACTCTATCATGTAGAACATGGACAGCTACGTACCTATATGTGGGTCAGCATTTAGACCTATCAGATGGTGGGTTCAGTCGGGTTTGGTGGGTCAAAAATGGGTTCACTCTAAATAGACCAAATTAATCAAATTGACCTATTTTTGCGTAATATTATTCAACAATCGATACTCAACCTGACATGTACTCAACCCAGACCCAACTTGACCGATGTTCTTCTACTTCTTCATCATCTCACATCTTTCTTATCATTCGTCCCTTCTTCACCACCAAAGCCCCCGCAAACCTCTCTCCTCCCCACCTCCAATGTCAAGACCTGTTAAATAGTTGGGTCGAATTGGGTTTGAGTGGTTGAGTCTAGATTTGATGGGTAAAAGAAAGGGTCCAACCAAATTAATCCATGTTGCCTCATTTTGTGTGATACAACTTCAGCAATACATACTTGTTCTAAACCGAATTCAATCCATACCCAACCCAACTCAAACCAAACCATGTTCTTCTTCCACTAATTCATCATCATCTTGCATAGCTCTCATCTTTGTCTCTTCATTACCCCCAAAGGCCCCAACAAATTTCCTCCTCACCACTTATGTCAAGACTAGTCAAATGGGAGGGGAGGGGAGGGTTTGAGTAATTAAAAAATAGATCTGATATAAATTAGCCTATTTTTTTTTATGTAATACAATTTTGGTGATTCATATCTAACTTGACTAAAATTCAAACCATTCTCACCCAACCAATCTTCTACTTCATCATCTTGCATTGCTCTTCATCTTGGTCTCTTTTTCATCACCAAAGCGCCCACAAAACTCTTTCTTCCCCATCACCAATGTCTACTATCACTGTCCCTCCTCCTTCTCTCACTCTCCACCTCCTTCAACTGCCTCCGATCCAATCTCACTTACGACCAAGCCACACTCCTCTACCATCGCTCCACTGTCGGTGGCCTCCTCCTCCTCTAGAGCCTCACTGACACGCCCTACCCTTGGGTGACATTTTTTGTCCTAAAAAATCACATGAACTTTAATTTCGTCCCTTTAATTGTTCATAAATGATGACACTTGACTTTAACCCGTAAAATGAAACTACATACACTCTTACGTGCATTCTTGTTATCAAATGAGCTGGAGACATTATCCAAAAAGGGCAATACACCATAATTTCTCTGGTTTATATATGTCTTGTGTCTGTAGTGTTATTTAGTGAATTACTTTTCTTAGTAAACGTATGGTTTTTATCTACACAATTTTTTGGTGGGGTAACCAAACAAATGAAGGCCACATTGATCACATTGTTAAATTGAATTGGAGATTGAAGAGGTAGTAGTCCACAACATCACTAGTGTGAAAACAAAGATCTCACGTTCAATGGTAAGAGCAACTCCATCAAGCTAGTGTCTATTAATAGTTTGCTGCCTTCACCAAATAATTTGTAAGAGCAAAAAAATCCTCAACATCTTGTCTCAGCATCAATTGAAATAAAAAAGTTTAAGTCATGAGTATGATCCATTATCTCGATAAATATCCTAACCAAAATCTCATCCGAATTTGACTTGATATTAAATAGTTGAATTGAATTGGAACCGTTGATTATGATGTTTTGGTCTGGTTAGATTCATACCGAATCGGATTTTCTTTTTTCGTTTGTGAACTTCATAGTATATCAATATGCTCTCAGAGTACTTGCCCGTTTAGGATGCGTGGTTCGTCGTCTTACAACTAGTAGTATTTTGTCCATCTATGATTTATTAACAATTATTACAAGTATATGTCATATTACTTAATACGATTGTTAATTTTTTTCTGTGAGACCAATCCATCATGTGATGTGTATGGTCGCTATTGTCCGAAATCTACAAGGTATGACTGAATTTGTAAGCTTGGCCCAATAATAGCCCAAACTGCATCAGCTGGCCCAAACATAAGGAGGCAGCTTTTTGTGGGGTACAAGTGTGTATAGTTAAGACACATTAAAACCCATATATAATTGAGCTCTACAACTCTAAAATCATGACAATCCATTCCTTGAATTATTAAGTTACCGTCTTCTAGAATTGCATAAGCTAACAGGTCACTCCAAAACACAATGATGTTTCAAAAAATAAAAGAGATGGCAAAAAGCTTTACTCGATAAGAGAAATTCCTTGATCCACAAGTGACTTAATTTGATTAAAATGTGATTTTCATTTTCATGCACAAGTCTACTTTTAATTCGGTGAACATAGGGATGATAAAAGAGCGATTCCATGTTATGCTTTACCTTTTTTTTGGTGGGATGTTATGCTTTACTTCACCCAGTGGCCACGAGGTCATTCTTTAGTATACAATAGGCAATAGCCCTTTGCTTCCGCATGAAAAATGTGCAAAAGGACTTTGAAGTGCCTTAATGTATTGAAGGGAGATATCATATCTCTCTTTTCCTTTCCCTTTTCCTTTTGGGAATAATATCTCTCTTTTACTTTTCCTTTTCCTTGCCCTTTTCCTTTTGGGAATAATATCTCTCTTTTCCTTTTCCTTTTCCTTTCCCTTTTCCTTTTGGGAATAAAGAATCACACATATAAGTGCAAAACGAAGACACGTTGCATCTCTTTTCTCCTTTTGCTTTTCTTGGATAGACCATAAAACGTACAACTGAAAGATTCAAAGACGGCGTACAATTTAAAATTGATGAAAGCGAGAAGGCTTACTTGATGCTGTGGAAGATTAAACTGGTCATTATGAACAAGGCCATATGACTTTATGTACGTAAGACAAAGGATAATAATCCATCTTCATAGAACTTTTTTTTTACCTTCTTAACCACCAAGATTTTTTTTTATTTTTTTTCGGTGGAAAGACAGGCATATGCATTATAACATCCCACAATCCCATATCGAATTGTGAGAGACCCTACTAAGTGATTCATAAGTAAACACCCACCCCAAGTAGACACTACCTTGAATGAGTGCGTAGAGTATTCCTTTTAAAGGCTTAGCCCACATGGACAAGATCTCGTTACAAATCATATCAGAGCAAGACCTCATCAACAGTTATGAGGTTTTATGGATGTACTAGGCCCATAACTAATTCGTAATGGTGGAGAATGACCATAAAGCACAAGATGCAACTCCTCCTAGGTTTATAGGATGGCACGAGGGCAAGAATGGACTTAACCACATACTGAGTAGGGGAAGTTTCGCTTGGTGGTATAAGTCAATACTAACAAGTGTGAGAGTTGAACACCACAAATATCATAATCCTTATACAACGCTCACTTGAGTGTTATAACTTTTTGTTCGACTACTTAAGTGCCACATTAGTTGAAAATAGTTTACTTGAGTGCCATTGGCGATTTATGTGGCCAGAAAACCTAGCATGGCATCAATTAAATATAAACCATCCAACGTGACTTGCTAGCAAAATGAAATCAACTAAGTAGTGCAACGACATTGTTTGACCCATTTGTTTGCTCCAAAATAACGAATTGGGGCTAGATCACAAGTTTTCTTCAAACCCTAACCCTAAATTTAGGATTTGGCAAAATTAAAGTCATTTTCAGTGTTTCAAATGGCTCGAATTAGTCTTCTTCACTGTTTACAAAGTCAGTACACTACCTGATTTGGTAAAGTCGCAAGTAGCCAAGCATTTAAATAAATGGGACATATTTAATACCCAATAAGAGTCTGTTACGTCACTTAATATACTAACTTTATTGGTTGGTCTAGTGTGTATGATTGAAATATAGATAAGACATTTACTTCTGTTAAAAATTATAAACGTGACTTTCTTACAGTGAGCTTGTTCCTCTTTATGTATTGGGTCTATCCTAATCGTCCTGGTCATCATTTTCATTGTCAAATTCAAGCGCGCAAGACCATTGAAAGAGATTGAAAAAGAGGTTAAAGCAGACATTAATAAAGATGAATATTTGTCCGTCTCAATAAGATAAACATGGACAACAAAATTGCCCATTACAATAATCAGGCTCATAGGACATATTTAGCCCATTTCCAACTTAATCTGGCCCAGCCTGTTTTAGTCGAACATAGGTGATTTGGTCCTGTTTTATTTTCTATTCAATTGATTTATTTGAAGTCACAAGCCTATATCAAGTTCTTAGGATAAATTAAGATTCAATAAAAGCTAATATGAGTAAATACTGCTCTTGCGCATTTTTGCTAACTCATGAAATAGAGAATCTAGATGTCCATGAATCGGGCTCCGCTCCGTACACTCGATGACACTTTGCAAAGCACTTTCTAATGTGTGCTAATATCGCTAAATGTTTCGAAATGGAAAGTATTTCATAGAAGGAAATCACAACCAAATCAGGAAACTTTGCATTGTCCGAGCTCTACTTGTCGAGCTATGCATAATTACTGCGTAGAAAAAGAGAATTATTCCTTAATTGGTATTTTAAACTAGTGTCGGAGGCATTGGTTAACACACTCATTAACTTAGATATACATTAAACACCTTTACCATTAAATCTTATGGATCTCATACGAATTTCATGTAAGTTCCATCAGGTCCGATAGTTTACATATATTATGATAAAATATAATACATCCGTTTACTATTTGTGCTAATTGTGTCTTCCTTCTTGCAGAGATAAATAAGCACTTTGAATGTACAAGATTACAAGTCAAATGGTGCCTTGAAACATTAGTTAACCGCCTCTCGTGGGGAACATGGATAGCTATGTACACCTACGTGGGTCAGCATGGGGACAATGCCTTGTCCCACGGGGTTAAATAAAAGAAGTTGGTGAGGGTAGACCTAAAGAAAGTATCTATTTAATCGCCAACATTACTAGAGATAAATATTATGATCAATAAAATAGAAAAATTGATGTATATACAAAATAACGTGTCATATATTATTATGAAGCATTTGAATATGACTCACTTTTTCTCTTACTCAAAAAGGGCGCTACCATTAACATACATCTTGGTAGCATTGTACAAATTTGGCATTACTCTTAGGAGACTGTTCAGCATGCACCTTCGTATAAGATTTCCATCCATTCAGGATGAATTTATCAATCCATAGGCCAATTGAATAGGTATTAAGGCTCAGTTTGTTTCAAGAAAAATAAATTATTTGGAAAATATTTTCCTTTCAAAAATAAATGAACGAAAACTATTTTCATCGTTTAAAAATATTTAGATATGTATTGTTGTCGATAATAAAAATATTATTCGTTGATTAATTATTTTAAGTGATACAGAAGATTATTTTTAGGAAAATATTATTCAGATTATTCATTTTTCGCGAATTAAATGGATACTAAGAGAAGATATAGCGAATAAGCATCAATTGAACATGGAAATTTGAACTTGGCCGAGCGAACTGGGCGAAGCCAAGGAGATGAGGGAAGGCCTTCCCTTGTTTCTCTAACCTTCGTGAGACGAGCAACTGTGCCAGCCAATGTTGCCTCCATTGACCTCAAGTATTGGCATCTGGAGTCTATGAAGGATTGGTGGAAAATACCAATCCAAGACGCATACACTTACGACAAGTACGTATATCTAGTCCATTTCGATGTTGTCTAATTTGCTAGAGGAATGCCGTGCAAAGAGGTACAAAATATATTCTAAGTGTCTCCTTGGAAAAAGAAAGAGTGAAGTTTCATATTCTAGAGCCTATGGTTGAAGAAGAGTGTTAGATGAGATAAGTATTATATTCTTTATGGCCCGCCATTTACCAAAAGTTATTCTAAACCTCTCATGATTGCTAATTCATTGCGTGTCATATGAGATAAGTATTAGATTCTCCATTGGCGTCATTCACCACAAGTTATAGCTTAAGTGATTGAAAATATGTCTCGAGTTTCAGCCCGAAAATGAAAATTTCTTAATTCAAGTGGATTTTTTATTTTGAATAAGTTTTCTATTTGAATGATTTATTGGAGAATGTTTCATATTTGGATCCCATTCTTGTCGACATATAAGAAGTTGATGTTCTTTGTAAAGAATATCAAAGAGGAGCTACTGCTTGTAAATTACATCATGAAGATATCCAAGAATGCTGAAGCCAATTAAATCTTATGGTAAGATTAGTGTAATTTTTTCATGATATTGAGAGATTATTTAATGAAAAATTGCGGAGTTAAATACTGTATGAGTTATTGGATATAAGAGTGCTTAAGTGACTCGAGTATCATTGTAATTTTTATTGTCTCGCTTGATTCAAAATGAAATTCTTTATTGTTTTCCTTATGGACTTAGGTCACTACGACTGAATCACGTAAATCTAATATTCGATTTATTTTCTCGTTCTATATATTTTATTGTTCAATCACTTGCTTCCGCAACAATTAGTATCAAAGCTAGATTTGGTTGAACTAAAGCAAATCGAAAGCAAATTGATAGCGACAGAAGAGGGAAAAGTGGCGATTGATAGATTTGATGGGAATGATTTTGATTTCTAAATGATGCAGATTAAGGATTATTTTTACTAGAGGAATCTACACTTATCCATGTTTGGGCCCCCATTTTTTGGGAGAAGTCAAAGTCAATGAAGCAAGCTGAATAGGAATTGCTGAATAGACAAGCTAATGTTATTTGATTAATGTTGGCTTGTAACGTCATGTTTAACATTGTGAACAAGAAGACTACTGTGGGAGGAAGCCTTGCCAGACATTTACGAAAGGCCATATTCATTCAACAAAGTGTACTTGATGCGATGTCTGTTGAACTTGAAGATGAGCGAAGGTGCATTAATTGCTTATCATAATTCAATGTGATTGTTAGTCAATTGAGTTTAGTTGAGATTGACTTTGATGATGAGGTACGTGCTTTCATTTTATTATCCTCAATGCTTGATAGTTGGAATACCACTATAACTTCTATTAGTAGTTCCTCTAAGTCAACAAGCTTGATGCTTAATGGGATTCAAGATTTGATTATGAGTAAGAAAATCCGTAGAAGAGAATCTGATTAATCTGTATATGTTGTTTTAGTAGGTCAAAATAGAGGAAGAACTAGTACATGTGTTAACAAGAGTTGTATCAGCAATTCCTTGTGTGTCATATAATATAAGTGCTAGATTCTCCATTGGGCCATTCACAAGTTATTCTAAATCTCTTGCGATTGGCCATTCTTTGTGTGTCATATAAAATAATCACTACATTTTCCATTGGGGCAAATCACCATAAGTTATTCTAAACCTCTCATGATTGGCAATTCCTTATGTGTCATATGAGATAAGTACTAGATTTTTTATTGGGACTAGTAGCCACAAGCTAATCTAAACTTCTCACGATCACCAATGCCTTAAGTGTCATGTGAGATAAGTAATAGATTCTCCATTTGGCTAGTCACCACAAGTTATCCTAAACCTCTCACGATCGGCAATTCCTTAAGTGTCATGTGAGATATATACCAGATTCTATGTTGGGGCCAATCACCATAAGTTATTATAAACGTCTCATGATCGGCAATTTCTTAAGTATCATGTGATATGCACTAGATTCTATGTTGGAGCCAATCGCCACAAGTTATTATAAATCTCTTGTGATTGGCAATTTCTTGTGTGTTATATGAAATAAGTTCTAGATTCTCCATTGGGGCCAATTGCCACAAGTTATTCTAAACTTCTTGCAATCAACAATTCCTTATGTGTCATATGCGATAAGTACTAGAATCTCTATTGGGGCCATTTGCTACAAGTATTCTAAATCTCTAGGGATTTACAATTCCTTGTGTTTCATATGAGATAAGTACTAGATTCTCCGTTGGGACTATGCGCCACAAGTTAACAAGAGTTGTATTGGCAATTCCTTGTATGCCATATAAGATAAGTACTAGATTCTTCGTTGAGGCCATTCACCACAAGTTATTTTAAATCTCTCGTGATTGGCCATTCCTTGTGTATCATATAAGATAATTACTAGATCCTCCATTGGGGCAAATCGCCACAAGCTATTCTAAACTTGTCGCGATCAGCAATTCTTTGTGTGTCATATGAGATAAGTACTAGATTTTTCATTGGGACCAATAGCCACAAGCTAATCTAAATTTCTCGTGATCGACAAATCCTTAAGGCTGCGTTTGGTAGTTGGGATAAAATTCGGAATATGATATTATTAATCCTATCCTACGTTTGGTGCTCGCTCAGGACAGGATAAAGTCGGATATAAGGAGGATATAAACAGGATAAAATTATCCCATGGGGGAGATGGGATAAAAGTGGATAGGATTTCTAATGTCCATAATAGGAAAGTTATTTTTCTTGAATAACAAACTTATTAAATTAAAAAAAATTGAAATTATATTTCAATATAAATAATATTTGAATTCTAAGTTAAGAAATTAAAAATAAAAAATAAAAAATAATTTTTAATTAATCTTATTTTAATTTATATATTTAACTTTAATTATATCTTATAATAAGCATTCAATCTATAAATTAAATATTTATATTTATTATATATTTTGGGTATTTTTGTATTTTAGGTATGTTAATACAGTTTAGTATTTGATAAATTTTTATTAAAGAATGATGAAAGGGGAAAAAAGAAATAATAAAGAAAATAATATAAAAAAGAGGAAACAAAAAATAAAAATAAATTAAGGAATAGTGTTACGAGAGATTTTCACAATCTTCATTTATGAACATTTAGGTTCATTTATATACCTTTATAATGATATGCCGTTTATATTAAAAAAAAAGTACATGATATGATGTGAATATATCCGACTTTAACAATGCGAGCGATTCACTAAACAATGAACATGATATAAAAAAAAAAAAATCCCATGATTTTATATCTTATCTTATCCAGTCCTATCTTGATTCGAAATTTGGACGACTAAACGTAGCTTAAGTGTCTTGTGAGGGAAGTAATCAATTCTCTGTTGGGCCAATTATCACAAGTTATTCTAAACCTCTCACAATCAGCAATTCCTTAAGTGTCATGTGAGATATGTACTAGATTCTATGTTGGGGCCAATCACCACAAGTTATTCTAAACCTCTTACGATTGGCAATTCCTTAAGTGTTATGTAAGATATGTACTAGATTTTATATTGAGGCCAATCACCACAAGTTATTCTAAACCACTTGTGATTCTCAATTCCTTGTGTATCATATGAGATGAGTTCTAAATTCTCCAGTTGGGTCAATCGCCACCGGTTATTCTAAACTTCTTGCAATATGCAATTCCTTATGTGTTATATGAGATAAGTACTAAATTCTCCATTGGGGCCAGTTGTCACAAGTTATTTTAAACCTCTCGAGATTTACAAATCCTTGTGTATCATATGAGATAAGTACTAGATTCTCCATTGAGGCTATTCGCCACAAGTTATTCTAAATCTCTTGAGATTTACAATTCCTTGTGTGTCATATGAGATAAGTACTAGGTTCTCTATTAGAGCCATTCACTACAAGTTATTCTAAACCTCTCGTGATCAGCAATTCCTTGTGTATCATATGAGATAAATGCTAGATTCTCCATTGGGGCCATTCACCACAAGTTTCTCTAAATCTCTCATGATCGGCAATTCCTTGTGTGTCGTATGAGATAAGTATTAGATTTTCCATTGGGAACATTCTTCATAAGTTATTTTGAACCTCCCATGATTAGCAATTCCTTCTGAGAAGAATAATTATGCAAGAAATAATCCAAACTCCAAAGTTAGATGGTGAAATGAGATAGTGTACATGTTAAATTGACTATGTCCTCTTACGCAATGGTCGATTGAAAATTGGTGCAAAGAGAAAGTGGCTTGAGAATCTAAACCCATGTTGAGGGATACCCAATGCAAAATGTGAGATTGCTACTAAGAAAATATACACATTAGATACTATCCGCAAATTCATCCTATACATGAAAGGGTTAATTTTCCCAAGATTAGTGTAGCTTATAAATTATTGTTAAATGTAATTTGATCTGTCTAGTAGAGAACTTGATCATGTGATAGATGTTTGCACAGGGAAAGTTAAAATGAGATGTTTTACAATTGATGTACTGGGCAAAATCTTATGCTTTGCTGCCCAAATTACAACTTTCGGGGAAAAAAAAAATTCACTTCTTATTTTTCTTTTTGTTTTCATTTATACTCAATTTAGTGGAATAAAAGAAAGCATGCAAAAAAACGTTCAGATTTAGTGCCATTTGGCCATGCAAATGGTGTGGAAGTAGCAATCAAGGTTAGCTTAATTCGTGAAAATGTTTTTAGATTTCCTTTTCAGTGAAAATATGAACAATCATGATTTTGTGCTCTTAGATTTTTATCCTTGAAAATGTCATGTTTGATTAGTGAATTATATATCCTTGATGTAGACAAAACACTATGAAGAAACAGGATTGATCATGTCGGGGAAAATGGCACCACAAATGTCATAACTTTCATACATTGCTCACTTGAGTGTCATAACTTTTCATTCAATTACTTAAGTGTCATAATTTATGTAAAACAGTCACTTAAGTGTTATAATATTTTTTTTCGATCACTTGAGTGTCATATAACTCTTCAAAAACATTCACCACAAGTGCTATGCCATGTCTATTTTTCGACACTTGGGTGAGTGTTTTTTAAATTTTTTGGCATTCAAGTAATCAATTGAAAGTTATAACAATTTAAAAAAAAAAAATTTAAAAGTTATAGCACTTAAGTAGTCAGACAAAAGAAAATTATGACCCTCAAGTAAGCACCATACGAAAGTTATGATACTTGCGATGTTCTTATCCCAATCATGTTGACCGCACAATTAAGACATTTCATCAAAATGGAAGTTTCGTAAAAACAAGTTTTCAAAAAAAATTTTGTGTGTTTGGCATTATAAAAAGTGGAGAATAGTTTTTATCATTCTCTTGGAATCAACTTATAATATATGAAAAACATGTTTTCAGTGTGGTCTTTATAAGACAATTGGATTAGTCTTCTTTACCAAAATCCAAACAAATATAAGGAAATTTAGGTTACTTGTCTTTAATAAGGTTCAAAATATCAATTGCCAAAAGAAGGAAGGAATCATTCCAAAAAGTGTCATCTCATGGTGACTTATCAAATACATGTTAAGGAACGGGTGAGAATTATTTATTGCTAACCGAAAGATCAGATTCTTTTTATAGAGGAGTCACCACAACGTTTATATGGAGCTTTCACAAAGGAATAACAAATAGTTTTTAGGTTACTGAAATGCAAAGCGGGACCAAATGCTAGTCTATTATATGTGCATCTTCTTTTTCATGGTGTACCATATACTAGTAAGTTAACCTGCTTTTTGCTCAGACATGCATATCTATTTGCACATTTTTTAATCATTGGCATTAATTAATATGAGATGCCAAACAAGAGAAAACAATGAGATTTGAATAAAGGCAATATTTTATATCTTTGTAGATGTTCTATTTTTTTTTTCTTATATTAGCTTTTTCGATAACTAAATCGATTCTAAGATATTAAAATTAATTGCAATTTATTCATGGGTTAAGAATAATCTATACTAAAAATCATAAAATAATGATTGTGAACTAGATGAATTTTATAATTAAGTGAGATAGATGGAAACAAATAGCCTATATATAATATCCTAAATATAATATTTTTAAATGACTGATATTTATTTTTTTTAAGGTGAGATTTATTCAAATGACATAATTTATACTTTCAATTTAGATAGTATATTTAAATCTAAAAGAAAATATTTTAAGTTCGATATATTTCCTTATATTTACTAGTGATTTTTTCAGAAATAAAACACATCATTGAAGAATAATTTAAATATATCTATATTTATTCTTTTCTTGGTTTAGGAAATTTTGATGAATAAAAAGTTATATCATTCGATAATGCTGCACACAAAAAAATACATTGTGAAACATAGCGTACCAAATCCGCATTACTTTAAGAAAGGGGTACAATCTCTAATTTCCAAATATAATAAAGAACCCATATAATTTGCAATGGAACAATGCAAACTTAAATTCTACTTTGAATGCTATTCAAGGGACTTAATGGTATGATCTCAAGTCACATATTATATTGGATTCTTCACATGAGCACAATTCAAGGTTTTAGTGGCTTAGTCTCAAATCACATAGCACGATCTTTGATCCAATTTCGTGAACTAGATTTGAGGGCCTTGAAGGCTTATTGTCTAATCGAAGATAGTTGAGGTCTTGATGACTTGTCGTTGAGGTCTTGATAAACAAAATCTTGATTGAGAATGGGATGACGTAAAATCACTTATAGATTTGTGCAATTTTTTTAATTTATTTTTTAAATTTCAAGAATATTTTAATAACAAGTCTATTGAAATCAAAGTCTCCGGCTGTTCTTCTCAAAATGAAAAGAGAGGTCTCCTATTTATAGAGAATGTCCACCAATATTTACTTTGATTTAAATGAATATCCAATCCATTTTGAATTTGATTGGATAAATGCCAGTCACCAATTTCTTAATATAGGTTTTATTGCTATATTCATGAATACATATCGTAATTTGATTGGACAATTGCATTTGCAAAAAAGAATGGTTGAACATTGAAATATTATTGCAAAATTAGTGATTGGCTCAGAATTTTGCCTATTTAATATACATTTAATAAACTTTATTTAAATAAAGTGAATTTTGTCACTAGCTTGTAATTTTCACTGTCTATAAGTGCCTTTTAAGAAACTACATTCAAAATAACCAATGCTGATGTAGAGAATAATATAAAGTGCGCTCTCTAAACTAGATTTTTTTTTTTTTTTCAATCCGAAGACAAGAGATACAATTTGATATACTTTCTCGTTATCAATTTTTTAGCCTTTATATTCCATATATATAATCTAAAATTTGGGAAATGATAGAGTGTGATTCAAAATATTTTCTCTACTTTATCCTTTTTTTACAAGTTCAAACTCAACAAGAGATTAGATATCTGTACACTTTATCTTCATTTATTTTCTAAAAGTTTAAATTGAATGAGAGATATAAACTAATTTATGACAAGTCTTTATGTTAAAAAATTATTGGTCAACTTGAGCCACGTGGCAAAATCGACAAACAAAAAGGTAAAGTAAAACATATAAGAAAACATCTATCTCAGCTTCTCTTTTAACTAAATAATAGATTCTCCAGAATTAACTAAATTTATATCACGCCTTACCCTATTAGCCTCCCATGTTCTAGGCTAATTTTTATATACTCAACGGTCAGATGGCATATGATTTGCTTAGACCTCACATTTGGAAGTTTCACGGCAATTTCATTGTCAATAATTCATTTGATTTAAATTTACTAAGGCCAAATCTCAAAGCAAGAAAAGGAAAATAAAAGGAAAAGAAATCAAAGTTTACTTAAAAAGCATATATGGTTCGGCCCATGCAAAGGGATGAAATTTCCATCAACAAATTGGTTTGTATGTCGCTTCATTAAGCTATTACTAGATATATGAACTAGATTTATCAATAGACAAATTTAATGCTACAGGCAAAGCAAGGCTTTTTTTTTTCTTTCTCAATACATAATAACTAGTGTTTATCCTTTTCTAGGTACGCGCTTTTCACATAAATTTTTTGTGTTTTTATAAAAGACTAGATAATATTATCTAAAGGGAGAGCATTTTAAAGGTGATTGTCTTGATTACTTCCGTTCATTCGAAGGATATGCATCTTTCATTGTAATATTATGCAAGGGGGGCCTATTCAAATACTTAATGCTTAGTAAGTCACTTTGTAATATAATTTTATTGAGCTTAGGCAGTGGCTGAGAAAGTACTCAAAAGATGCAATACTTGTTAAGAAATTCACCATAGGTTTGGATCCCACCAATGAGTGCAATAATCAACACATACCATATGATTTCTCTTGTCAATCATTTAATCTTACTCCTTGTCATTTCTTTTTGGTGACACTTTCTTCACATTCTCGGTACTCATTTCTCTGCTTGACTATAGATTTTTCTTTTTTTCTTTTTACCTTGGATTTTCTTTATCTTTTTCTTGTATCCATTTCCTATTATCCTCATGAATTGCTGCAAGATTTTTTTTTTTTGCCTTTTCTCTTAAAATTCATTATTAGGTAATGCATATTTTAATTTTTTTTTCCCTTCATTCCCTCTATTGCTCCATGGGGTGAAAACTCCCGAAAGTTTCTACTATAGATATTTTTCTTTCTCTAAATTTACTTGTACACAAATTGGTAGCTCAAATGGTTGCTTTGGCCTTTCATGTAAAAGTTTGATTCTTCTTCTTCTTCTTCTTCTTAAGACACTCTTCCCAATTTTTCGTCTTGACTTCATGATGAAGTAAGGCATTTTTTCTATTACCCAATTTTGGGATTCTATTGCTTTTAAGCTTCGTGAAAGGTAGAAGCTGGGTCATACAACAAGGGCCACAAGTCAACTTCTCAATGGACTTCCACTATGTGTATAAAATACTTATAAAATCATTACAGCAGAACTAAAAACCATCAATAAATAATCTTGCAATACTCTCAAGCTTTTAGTAATAGTATGACCAAACTTTGATAAATTAAGATCAGTGGATGTACATTCTTATTAACAGGTAGCTTCCACTTCCGATGGACAAAGGAAAAAAATTGAAGAAGTGACTTGATTGATGATTATGAAAAAAAAAAAGTACATTAATCATTATTGAGCAGAAAACTTAATGATCTAGGATGATGTACAGTGTAACTTTTAAAAAATGGAATGATAGATGTAATCATTGCTAACTAAAGGGTAAGACTTCTCTTAACTTTAACTGCCTAATTCATTGAGAAATATCAATTGTTATATCAATCTTTGAATGTGTTCTCTAGTTAACCACTCAGATACTTAGGAGAATATGGTTCTTTACCTCGTAATTAATATTTTAAAGTTCATGTGGAGATTTTTTTATATAAGTTAATTTTTATTGACTTATATATGTAAATATGAATAAAGAACTTAATCATGTTCTTAGTAAAATTGGTTTCTCCTTTTTCTTAGATGAAGCAACCTACTACAGTGAAAAAGAACAAATTAACTTTGGACTCTAATATTGCACTTTGTGAATTTATTCTTGACCAAATGGTCTTACTATTATTAATCTGCAATTGTAAAAATAAGCAAGTAATACAAAAAATGACTTGGTCTAAGAATAAAAGAAAAGGAAAACAATTGTGGTTAGTGTCAACTAAGAAGGAGGCCACATCTCAACTTCTTGGGGGCTCCATTTCAATTCACCAAAATACTAATATTATAGATTCCATTTGATTTATCACATCACAGCAACTTGAGGAAAATGGGATTCCCAAAGTTATCCATAAAACGTGACAATCTTTTTGTTTTCTCCATAGATTAATTTAGCTAAAAGGACAATGATGTAGAGGAATTGAGTCGGTGAAGATGAGACTGTCTTCTCAATTTGCAGCCAACGATGCAACCTTATATAAGTGCAACATTGAGTAGTGTTTTAGTGAGATACGGTAGTGAGAAGTGCATTTGTGTCGTTGACCTTGCAAATGGCCAAAATTCGTTTCGTTTCATGTTGTGATTCGCAGGCAGTTGTCATTGTAATGCCTCTTCGTTGATTGTTGTGATTATATTTGGTTTAGCAGATGTTCACAACAAGATTGTCCACTCAAAATGAGTTTTCAACAGTAGATGTTGGATATATCTGACTTTTGTATTCTGTCGGAAGATATATATGGTCGAATTTGATCTAACAAAGAAATACAAAAGAACTTGAGCATTCAAAAAGCCGCTGATGAGTATAGAAGATTGCGACCCATGCAAGTTCAAGGAGTTTTTTTTTTTTTTTTTTAAATCGAAAGGTTCAAGGAGTTCAAGCGCATACAAAGATTTACGTTTTTCCATCAGGATGATAAAGAGAACAAATATTATCATTAAAATCTTCTGCCTACGAAGATCTAGTGAGATGGAGATCGCCACCCATACATGTTCAAGGAGTTTTTTTTTTTTTTTTTAAATCGAAAGGTTCAAGGGGTTCAAGTGCATACAAGATTTGTGTTTTCCCATTAGGATGCTAAAGAGAATAAATATTATCATTAAAATATTATTTTTATGAAGATCTGGTGAAACAAACATGAAATTAAGAACAAATTTGCTTATACTTCTAACGCAAGTTACATATAGAAGTGAAATTTTGTACGATCGCCAATTTAATAAAAAACCTTTCAATTTTGTAATGTAATTTGAGTGAAATTTCAATATAGTCCTCCTCGTCAATTTGAAAATGCTGATGTAATGATCCAGTTATTACCAAACATCTCACATGGCATGGCCCATGGTCTAGCAAAACGATTTTTGTTGTTTTGAGTAATTTGATGAATTCTTCTTTTTCCTAGCCATCTTTATTTTTCTCTTCTTTCCTTCCTTTTGCCTTTACCGTTCATTGTCTTCTTAATTCAAGCCAACCGTTCATCAGCTTCCGAATCAAAGCTCTCTTAGCATCGACTAACCATGACATCAAAGCCTCCCAACGAGCTCCAACATGTTGAATTTGACTAACAAGACATAATGTTAGAAAGCGCAACTCAAAAGTTTAAGCGCATAAATAGAGGAAGATCACATCATATAAAATCTCATTGCATTAAATATTTCAACACTTTTGTTTTCTTACTCGAAAACACCACCGAAAATGCCATGCACCATCTCCTTAATGCTCGGCGTGGATTTTCTTTCTTTCTTTTCGAGTCTCCACTCACGGTCTCACAGCTACATGCCCGAACTTTTCTTTTTCATTCTCAGCCCCCATGGCATTCATGGTCACACGCTTATCGCTTAGCTAGAAAGTTGAATGGACAAGACCATCAAACCCAATTGTGTCTTTTCGCTTACAGAAGTTTGAAAATTCTAAAAAGGCGGAACCTTTAATAACTTAACAGCCTCACATGGAATAAAAGCTGGTCTCGCATGGTTTAGAGATCATGTAGGCTGAATCTATTTGGTTTGTCGATCTTGTTGGCCCCACGGTGTCTTTCCTTCGAATTCTCTTTTTCCAAGCAAAGTGTCCGATGGCTTCCTGAACTAACTTGTGATAACTCGAAGAGTTCGACATTCCCACTCGAAACAAAGCACATCACGCAATTGATAAATTAGATTTTCCTCGTCTTTTCATCTCCTTTCTGTGTGTACAACTACAATAAACTTATTAATATGTACCGCGCGACAGGTACTCAAATTTCTTGAAAGAAAATGGAAGCTGTAGCTGCAACAAATAGTGGCTCAGCCACATCTGATGAGGAAGCTGCAACAAATGGTGGCTCAGCCACATCTAATGAGGAAACTGATCGCCGGCCTTCCCTCAACAGTTTAGCGCTAATGAGAACAGCGACCACACCAGCCAACATTTCATCTGTCGACGTCAAGGATTGGCATCTTGTTGTATACGAAGGAGTGCTCCTGAAAGACAACATGCAGGCATAGTCTCATTTTCCCTTTCAACTCCATCCATCTATCTATTTATCAGTACTAACTATAAGATGTGTTGTCAGGTCAATCTATCGATCACATGGGGTCTTGAAGGACCTTTTACGTGATAAATTGAACCAATCCAAGAACTAATTAAGTTCACTACACACCATATTCTAAAAGGAAATAGTGGTTAGCAGGAATTCGCATGATGACATCAAGGCATAGATTTTGTTTGATGATACTGTTTCGTTTCTTTAACTGGGAAAGGCACATCTCACATATTTTTGCAATAACAACAAAACTCTTACCATCAGTGATAGTGATTATCTAGGAAGAAATTTTCACCTCACAGTGGATTTGACAGAAATTTTGGGTCGATAAGAAGCTCCACAAGAACTGCTTCCTGGTCCTTCCCAAGGCGTGTGACATTGCTGGGGGCGACGAAGAAAGTTGCTGGAGTTGGATCACCAAAAAAGAAAGATGGTACATCTTTCACAAATTTGATCCATTACAAGGAAATTAGTACACTACTCAATGTGGCATCCGTATGTTTTATATATGGTTGGCGTACGTCAGATCGCGATTTTGTAAATACTATAATTCTCCCTTTTCAGTTTCCCCATGGCTGTCGACATACGTGTCCCCGAATCGAAGGAGTTATCGTGGCTCTTAATTCAGGGAAGATTCAAGACAATGGCGCTCTCTCCCAAGACTACGTATGAGGTCGCATTCGTAGTCAAACTCAACATAACTGACGGTATATTTCTGGAGCGCGATCTAGTCCTGCCGGATGGGACCAAACCGCCCAGCGACGAGTTTGTAGCGAGAGAGCTGAAGGAGAAATGGATAAATATCCGTGCCGGCGAGTTCATGATGGGCCCAGAGACCGTGGGGACGATTCATTTCGCCCTCCGGGGGACGCTCGATCTAAAGGAGGGGGACCTCATCCTCGGAGGCGTTCTTATTCATCCCAAGGATTAAGCAAAGCATAACCAGTTTGATGCGGTGGAGGAAGAAATCTTATAGCTAGGTCACATTATCCTTAATTACAAAAGAGATTTTCATATTCATTACATGTGACATGAACACAATGAGAAAAATCATATCATTCTGTTCTTGAAGTAAGGAATTCCTGTCATAGGACTATAGAGGAGAGGATCTCCATCTATGTCGAAAATAATATGAAGCATGGGATTTATCCTAATTTTATGTACACGTAATTACCATCTTGCAGTTTCTAATTTGAACCCTTTGATTGGCTCCACACCAAGGCAGTAGTGGTGATGGTTGGGGCTCATACCTTTGTAGACCTATGTGGAGGTTTGAATCCATTTAATAAATAGATAAAACTAATTGAGGTGAAAGATAAAATAGGACATCTATTGACTCGTGTCGATTCATTATTTATTTATTGGTCATATGCTAATTATCTTAACCGAAAATTTGCTTTAAGAGTATATATATTGATATAGCAAGAAGTAAAAATTACATCTGAAAATGTATATTTTATATTCAAACGACAACGATTAACAATCCCTTTTTTACCATTATATCACTCAATCAAGAGATAATCTTTTGATTTTTCGTTAAGCAAGTAGAAAAATTGTGTGTGATATTCACTCCCAAAAACGAAGAAGATGGAAATTGTCAACCCCCGGAGACATCCGATAAAATGTTTCCTCTTTTCTCCTTTTCCGCTTCTTCTTGTTTTGTCCGCTGGAGACCTCTTACACGATCTGTTGAAGATAATTAAAATGGGTTGGGGCTTGGGAGACATGGGCTTGGGAGACATGGGCTTGGGCTTGTTGGGTCCATCTATGACAAGAATAAGGAAGAAGGAAGGAATTTTCTTATTTTTTGGGGAATGCGATTTTTTATTAATTTTTTTTTTTGACAAAGGTGCCCCTGCTCCGGTCGTTGAAAAAATCACTTGGTTAAATCAAATAAGGAAAAAAAAAATCAAATAAGGAAGACTAATTTGCCTCCAGCTTGGGCAGAGCTGCAGACAAAGAACTCAGTCTGTCAGGAAGTTAAATTGGTATATTCTCTGGACCGGAGGTGGCGCATCTTGATGTCATTTGTCAATATTCCTCATGAGAATATAAACTTAAATCGTTGCATCACATTCAAATTTCCCATCTTAGCCTTTCCTCTAATTTGCAATTCTCGATTACTACTATTCTCAAATGTTAAAATATTTAAATATTAAGTCATACATTCATCTAATAACTTAAATTTTCGGAATAATTGATAGAAGATCCCACAAAATATCATAGGCGGTATTGATGTATAATAATAATTTATTGCATTGCCATGCTTTTTTATTCTTTAATTCTATTCCCATAAATCAACGGAGGGACATTGAAAATAACAAATTTAATCTCAAACTTAGTATCTGAAACTCCAATAACCAATAACCTCATCAATCCCCACTTATTATTCACCAAGGATTCACTATTATATCTGCTGTTGCCGGGGGCCCGCGCTTTTTTTGGAAGCTGTCGGTCAGCCCGTAATGAGACATGAGAAGCCAGACATGGGTTATGAGCTCGCCACCCCCCGGCATGTGCTGAGCATGATCCCGCGCTTTACACTTGTTAGCCCCGTACATCAGCATTTCCACCCACACCTCGTTGATCGCTGACCATTTCCACCCACGCGGGACGCCCTCTAGCTCCTTCGCCACCTGGCAGCCATAGCTAAGCACGGACCCTACTGGGTCCTCCTCCGACACGCTCCCCTCGGCTAAGCCCCGCATTTTGTGAAGCAACGCTTCACGAGCCTCGGTGATGTCAGGCTTGCGCTCTCTCCTATTGCGGCCACAAGCAGGTCTATTCTGAGCGAACTTAGGCAAGTCGAAACGCTCGCTGGGCACTTTATAAATGTCTCGGAGCCTGATACTTCCAAATCTGGCTGGCAACATCGAAGGACACATATATTGGAGATATATCATGTACCGAGACAAGTGCAAACCCATCAAGGACTTCTCCTTGACAGGGCTCTGGTTATTCCTTTCTGGCTCCTTAGTGCTGTCCGGCCATCCGTAATCGAGGTAATAGCAGAGCTCTGTCGCTATGTGCCAGACTAAGATGCTCTTGTCGAACTCCAGCTCGATGAAAATTTTCAGCCAATCAGACAGCAAGCTGTTCTCGATGCTCTCTTTCAGCAACTTGTGTTTGCTCAACGCATGTATTCCCCTGTCTCTCAATTGGAAATCTTGGAGTTCCTGCGCGTCCATCTTTTGGACCCTCGCTTCCATCTCTTTGATCTTCGACATGATTAGGCCTTGGACATCATCAGTCACGTCCACGTGGCCTTGGTAGAGAAACTTCACCGCCATCTCATCGACAGGCAATAGCTTCAAGAATCTCCACAAGTGGGATTCATTTTTTTCGAAGGACATCAGGTTGTATTGGCCCATGGAATTGGACCACGTGCGCCTTTTCAATAGCGGTCGGACTCGAGTGATGAAATAAAAGACCACCGATTGCTTTTTCTCATTGAGCCAACAAGCGACCTGGTCGGAGAAAAGAACGTGAGCCAATCGGTTGATTAAATGAAAGACGGCCGATTGCTTTTTCTCAATGAGCCAACAAGCGACTTGGTCAGATAAAAGAAGGTGAGCCAATGCGTATAACTCGATGAAAATGGCCGCTCCTACCAACAAGAAGGTTAAGAATAGATCCGGCTTCGAGTATGGTCGCTTGTTGGTAAAAGAGAAGAGCACCAGGGCAACACTGATCGAGAATAAGATGGCGAGTCTACAAATAAAGCCCCATCTCGTATAGACTGCCTTTGCCTTCGAGTAGAACATGTCGTAGATGAGGCCTAGCTCGATTGCAATGACCTTGAAATCCCCTGCACAGTGTTTGCCTCTCAATATCGACAGGCAACTGTCGCATTCTTCAATACTAAACAAGTGATCCGCGAAAAGTCGCTGACTAGAGTTGACCAAGCGGCTGGCCGATAGCAGTGTGCCCGCAATGCGCTTGTATTCTTGGTCCTCCAAGTCTTTCTCGAAACTCAGTTTTTCAGAGGAAAATTCGGTGATCGCAACATCAATCATCATAGCATCTTCATTATCTATGTCAATTACATGATCAGGCATGACGTTGTACCCTTCCTCTTGCTTCAACTGGCATTCCGCCTCAATCTTGCCAGAATCCTTCCGGCGGGGTTGGGACACGGGGAAGGAGTCCTTGAAGTACTCATGGCTGGCGGTGCGGAGAACCCAAACCCTCTCACCATACTTGTAGAAACCCAAGAGCAGTATCAGAGTGGCAAGGAATGAAAGGGTAGGATGAGTCCACGCCATTACCAGAACATAAACGGTCAAGCCCGCCTGGTTCACCAACGTCAGCGAGTGCCTAAGCCAAAGCTCGTTGTCCTCAATCGAGTAGGCACTGATTGTGTCGGGGCCTCCCAAGTGCAGCAACAGAAATGGCGCCCAAAAGATGCTTAGCTCCGTGTGTGGGTTGCTCAACAATTTGCCAGCCTTGATTTCCCTGATCATGTTGGAGATCATGCCGATAGCATAAATCGCGACCGAATCAGCCAATAGGTAGGCCGACCAAGTGACCACCTTGATCCAAGTATAAGGGAAGTACTTGCGGTAGCTGCCAAGAAAAATGAGGACGATTTGGAGGGCAAGGCTCAAGAAGACCACGCCTCTCAGCTCCCACTCCTTCCACACGTTGCTCGAAGAAGAAGGCACCTCCGACAGACCTTGCGCCCTCAGAAGGACCAAGCCTGTAATGACTGCGAGACATGTCGCCAATAACAGATAAGCAGGTGCCGAATGATTCAGAGATGAGAACTAAGAGCTAATGGAGAGAGAGAAAGTGATGACTCAAGCATGAATTCAACACGGCAAGCTTTCGCAGCCTACAGCATTAACTAGAGGGGCGATGTATCGGTTGACAAGCAAAATGCGACTCATGCCTTAGCAATGCGGAGAAGGAAAGGTCCATCCAAAAGGATAACAAACACATAAAACGTCTTTTAGTTATCATTGAATTGCAACATACCAATCGCTAGCATGGTGAGCGGTTGAATATGCTGCCCTCGATGGACGACGGATGGACTCTCTCTTCACTACTAACTCTGTCTCGTAACTAATCAAACCCCTCCAAAAAAGAAGAGAGAGAGAGAGAGAGAGGGGGGGGGGGGGGGGGGGAGGGAGGGAGGGAGAGGTATGTGTAGTGCCGAAGCGAAGTGTCTAAATAAAAGTTAGTAATGTAAAAATAAATACTAATTTGGTCTGCAAAAAAAAAAAAAAATTGGTAACACAAATAAAGTTGGTAACTTCCTATAAGAGTAGACAACTTCAACAAAAATTGGCAAGTTATAATAATAGTTGGTAATTCGGAATAGATCATGTAAATGTGGATAAATGGCTACAATAAAAGACTAGTCGGTAAATGACTACAATAAAAGACTAGTCGATGAACCTATTGCGTCTATGCTAATTTAGTTTTAATCTTTTTAATTCAAGCAATTCAATCATAACCCTTTTAACAATTTATCAATTTAATCCATCTAGCCAATTTTGGCCAAAAATTGTTAATGTTAATGCCAACCGTCTTGCATAACACAATGACACTAACGTGGATAATTTTTATAATTCTTTTTAAAAAAATATATGAATATTTCCTTTTTTTCTATTTTTTGCTCTTATTTTCTTCTTTTTCTTCCCTTTTCTTTTTATCAGTGGCCGTTTGCTAGCCATCAACCATAGGCAATGGCTATCGAGGGCAATGCCTAACAAGGCTACCCCAATGGTTGTGTCGGGGCAAGTATCTATTAGGGCCCTCGTCGCCAAATATGGTGAGGCCACCCTTACTTGGGCGAGGGTCTACCTCACCAACACTTGCCCACATCGGCCATTGCCTATGGCTGGTGGTTGGCAAACCACCATTGGCAAAAAGAAAAGGGAAAGAAAATAAATGCAAAAAAAAAAAATGACAAAGAAAAAATAAAAACTTCTAAAAATTATCTATGTCAGCATCATTTATGCCACATAGGATGGCCGAGATCTACATCAGTAATGTCCGACTAAAATTGACCAGGTAAATTACATTAGCTATCGTAAAAAAATTTAGGATTAAATTATCTAAATTGAAAAGTTAAGAACTAAATTGGTATAAGTATAATATTTAGGAATTTCTTGATCATTCTCCCAATTTGATTAAAAGTCAATAAATTCTATCAAAGTTAGCAAGTTATAAGAAAAGTTGGTTATTCAAAATCGATCAAATAATATATCTTGTTTAGCGATTCAAATTAAAATCAAAAACTAATTGTTAACTTTATGCAAAAAAGTTGGTAACTCGCTCAAATTAAGTGGATAACTTTGATATGTTGGTGTGTCACGTGGATAAAAGTTGGTAATTTATTGGAACTGTTGGTAATTTGTAGACAAGCAAATAGATATTGGTGATATAACATACGAATCGGTGACCTATTAGTAACTTACTTAATCGGTAATTTTCTAGACACCCTTTTGTAAACCAACAATGAATCAATATTTCTATAGATTTATTGATATCGAGAATGTTTATGTCTTTCAAACAAAACAATAGAATTGTCCCGACTATGACTCAATAATTAATTCATTTTCCATGGACAATTTGCTGCAATCATGTCGCAAAAAAATTAGTTACAAACAGAAAATAAATTAAAAGTTAAAAAAATTATTTGGAACTCACACTCTCTCTCTCTCTTTCTCAAAATTCGTTTAAGAGTAAATAACTAGTAGCAGCGTATGTAGCTGAATTTGCACCCGCAGGTTGGTTGAGATTAGTAAGTAAAGACTTTCGCATGATCAGCGCCCTACGAATTCAATGGCCAAGATGTACTCTCATCATTTCTTATCTTCTCGTTTGGTTTTTTCTCTTCTTCTACTGTCAAGCCGTGCAGCCGTAGCGCCAATCCCCACAACCTGCCATTGCCGAGAATCACCTGGAGAAAATGTTAAGTGAGTGCAATGTGCCACGTCCATCGCTGACGTGGCGCGCATTTTTATATCCAAAAATAGATCGCCACGCGTCAGCTGAAACGGTATAAAAAAATAAAAATCTTTTTTTTTCTCGTCATCCTCCTCCATCGGTGAGCACAATCTCAAGAACAGAGCAAGTAAAGAAAGTATCAAGAACAGAGGAAGGAAAGAAGCTGAAGAAAATGAAGCTGAAGAAAATGAAGAAAGCAACAATAGAGAAAGGAAAGAGGCTGACGAAAATGAAGAAAGCAACAATAGAGATTATAGCACGTGTAGCATGCTTACATTGAGAAATCAATATTCAGTTTTAAGTTTGTAAAGTCAAACTTTCTGTTTTTTCAGTTCTTCAGTTAGTTAGTTAGTTTTTCATTCTGTTGTTAACCTCCAGATCAATATAAAAACAAATAGAGGTCTTCTTTGATGTATGGAACTCTCTTTGAATAAGAATACACTTTCTCTCTGCATTGTGTTTCTTTCTTCTATCGTTTTTCACTTTCTGTTTTGTTCATCAAATCTCTTCATGGTATCAGAGCAGATTTCCTGAGAGTACAAATCAACTTTGTTCTCTATGAAAAGATGATGAATCTGCAACAGATTGAAGTCACATTCAAGCCCCATCAATCGCTGTCTTCTGCTGTTAATGGTGGTATGTGTTCTTTAGTTGGGGATCTGTGAATTTGTTACATCAAAGAACTCGAACTGTGAGTTGTTCTTATTCTTCAATCGAGTTCTCATCATCATCAGGAATAGATTCACAACCCTGTATTGCAAAATCAGTAGGAGACTCTTTTAGTAATAGAGTATCTCTTAGGATCTGAAAGTGTGAAAATGGCAGTAAGAATGCAGAAGTATCCATTTCCTATTCATGTTAACATCTCTAACTTTGTTACCATCAAGTTAGCCGAAGATAATTTTCTTCTTTGGCAAGCTCAGTTTCATAGATTTCTGAGAAGCCAAGATCTGTTTGGTTTCATTAGTGGAGAAAGTCCACCACCTGCCAAATCATTGCAAGTTGAAGGAGAAGATCAGGGTGCTGAAGTTATAAACCCCGATTACAATGATTGGATCAAGACAGATCAACTTGTATCTTCTTGGATTAGTGGTGCTGTTTCAGATAACATACTCAGTCTGATAATTGGTTTGGATACTGCATATGAGGTATGGCAAACCTTACTCAATCGATTCACGCAAAAATCTGTGGCTAGAGAATTTGAGTTGAGAGGAAAGCTGCAAGCATGTCAAAAGCGTGATCGAGCTTTGGCTGTATATCTCAGAGAATATAAGTCAATCTGTGATCAACTCAAGGCAATAGGGAAACCTGTAGATGAAATAACAAAATTATTCGGAGTTTTGGAGGGTTTAGGATCTGAATATGAGAGTTTTAAAACCACAATATACTGCTTGAAACCACAACCAGAGTATGATGAGGTGATATCACACTTAGAAAGATTCGAAGCAAGATTACAGAACTATTCTTCAAATCAGTTTAGTTCTAATCTAGCCTACTATGGTCAAAGGAAAACTGAAGTCCTACAGAAGGAAGATCTTGACAGAGAACCTGCACAACAAAATGTTAGTTTTGAAGGATCAAGATAATACAATCGCGGAGGCAGAAGTTATGGAAGAGGATGTCCCTTCAGTAATCGATATCGCAACTATGGAGTGTCTGGAAGAAATATGAGCTATAGACTAAATAGTTCAAATCGTGATCAGGGAGACCAGCAGTTCAAGCAATTCAATACTTTCTCTGGCATTGGTTCTGGTCAAGGCTTTAGACCATATGCTGGTTCCTCACAAAGAAATCCAAATACCAAGTCACATCCCTATCACCAATATGTGTAATAGGTAAGCAGGAGCCATTACCAATCATAACTGTATCATTGCCAATGTGTTTAGAGAAATTATGAAGAATACCAGCATTAGCAGTGATGTGAGCAGTCGCGCCAGTGTCTGGATACCACTCATTGCCATTTGATTCTTCAAGATGCATTGCTGCTAGTGCTGTTGGTATTTCTTCAGCTTGATAAGAATTGTCGAATCTATACCAACAGTGAAGTGCATGGTGTCTAGGGCGTTTGCAGATTTGACACTCTAAGCGAGTGTTATTTGCTGGTTTATCTACCTGCAGATTTTTGTGAAGAGTTAGATTTGACGAGTTAGAGGGATATGACTTGGTATTTGGATTTCTTTGTGAGGAACCAGCATATGGTCTAAAGCCTTGACCAGAACCAATGCCAGAGAAAGTATTGAATTGCTTGAACTGCTGGTCTCCCTGATCACGATTTGAACTATTTAGTCTATAGCTCATATTTCTTCCAGACACTCCATAGTTGCGATATCGATTACTGAAGGGACGTCCTCTTCCATAACTTCTGCCTCCGCGATTGTATTCTCTTGATCCTTCAAAACTAACATTTTGTTGTGCAGGTTCTCTGTCAAGATCTTCCTTCTGTAGGACTTCAGTTTTCCTTTGACCATAGTAGGCTAGATTAGAACTAAACTGATTTGAAGAATAGTTCTGTAATCTTGCTTCGAATCTTTCTAAGTGTGATATCACCTCATCATACTGTTGTGGTTTCAAGCGGATATTGTGGTTTTAAAACTCTCATATTCAGATCCTAAACCCTCCAAAACTCCGAATAATTTTGTTATTTCATCTACAGGTTTCCCTATTGCCTTGAGTTGATCACAGATTGACTTATATTCTCTGAGATATACAGCCAAAGCTCGATCACGCTTTTGACATGCTTGCAAACTTTTCCTCTCAACTCAAATTCTCTAGCCACAGATTTTTGCGTGAATCGATTGAGTAAGGTTTGCCATACCTCATATGCAAGATCCAAACCAATTATCGACCGAGTATGTTCTCTCAAACAAGACACACTAATCCAAGAAGATACAAGTTGATCTGTCTTGATCCAATCATTGTAATTGGGGTTTATAACTTCAGCACCCCGATCTTCTCCTTCAACTTGCAATGATTTGGCAGTGGTGGACTTTCTCCACTAATGAAACCAAACAGATCTTGGCTTCTCAGAAATCTATGAAACTGAGCTTGCCAAAGAAGAAAATTATCTTCGGCTAACTTGATGGTAACAAAGTTAGAGATGTTAACATGAATAGGAAATGGATACTTCTGCATTCTTACTGCCATTTTCACACTTTCAAATCCTAAGAGATACTCTATTACTAAAAGAGTCTCCTACTGATTTTGTAGTACAGGGTTGTGAATCTATTCCTGATGATGATGAGAACTCGATTGAAGAATAAGAACAACTCACAGTTCGAGTTCTTTGATGTAACAAATTCACAGATCCCCAACTAAAGAACACATACCACCATTAACAGCAGAAGACAGCGATTGATGGGGCTTGAATGTGACTTCAATCTGTTGCAGATTCATCATCTTTTCATAGAGAACAAAGTTGATTTGTACTCTCAGGAAATTTGCTCTAATACCATGAAGAGATTTGATGAACAAAACAGAAAGTGAAAAACGATAGAAGAAAGAAACACAATGTAGAGAGAAAGTGTATTCTTCACCAGGTGACCTCGCTATTGCTCAAACCTCTTCTCCTTCTCCAATTACCTCACCAGGTATACCATCTTCTCATCCTATGCAAACCAGATCTAAATCTGGTATCATAAAGGTCAATCCTCGATATGCTTGCCTTGCTGAATATCAGGTGCCTTCTGAGCCACGATCACTTAAATCTGCTCTAGCAGATCAAGGTTGGTATAAAGCCATGAAAGATGAAATGGCTGCATTAGATGAAAATCAGACTTGGATCCTAGTTCCTCGCACTAGTCAAATGAATGTTATAGGCTGCAAGTGGGTCTTTAAGACAAAACTCGCACCAGATGGCAGTCTTGATCGTTTGAAGGCTCGGTTAGTAGCCAAGGGTTTTCATCAGGAAGAAGGAGTGGACTTTACAGAAACATTTAGCCCTATTGTCAAGCATGCCACTATCCGCATTGTGCTATCTGTGGCAATGGTACAGAATTGGTCGATCCATCAACTCGATGTTAAAAATGCATTTCTTCATGGTACCTTGAATGAAACAGTATACATGGAGCAGCCTCCTGGCTTTGTACATCCATACCAATCCCAATATGTCTGTCTTCTTAAGAAATCCCTTTATGGTCTTCGCTAAGCACCACGTGCTTGGTTCGACAAATTTAGCAATTTTCTACTTGAAGTTGGCTTTTTCTGTAGTACTACAGATCCATCTCTTTTTATACTACAACAAGGACAAGAGACAGTTCTTCTGCTATTATATGTTGACGATATAATCTTGACTGGCAGCTCAGATAAGTTACTTCATACTTTGATTCATTCTCTCAGCCTTCAATTTCATATGAAAGATCTTGGCCATCTTCATTACTTCCTAGGAATTGAAGCAAAGCGCAACTCTACTGAGCTATTTTTATGTCAAACCAAATATGCCATTGATTTACTCACACGAGCACACATGGCTGATTGCAAACCCTTCTCAACTCCTCTGTCCCTGCGACCAGTCATCTTGAAATCTGATGACACTCTTCTCTCCAATCCAGTTGAATATCGAAGTTTAGTTGGTGGCTTGCAATATCTGACTATCACTCGTCCTGACCTTGCCTTTGACACAAATATGTTATGCCAGAAAATGCAACAGCCTACTGTAGGCGATCTTCATAGGTTGAAAAGGGTACTTCGATATGTCAAAGGCACAGCTCATCTTGGCATCTTCATTCGTTCACACAGCTCTATGAACTTATATGGTTTCTCTGATGCAGACTGGGCTGGCTGTGTTGAGACCAGACGCTCAACAACTGGTTTCTGTACTTATCTTGGCTCGAATCTTATTTCATGGGCAGCTAAGAAACAACCTACTGTCTCTCGCTCCTCTGCGAAGGAAATACGAGCCCTTGCCTCTCTACGGTGATCTCACTTGGATTAGTTTTGTTCTCCGTGATATTGGACAATCTCTGCACTCTCCAACTCTTCTCTTTTGTGATAACCAGTCTGCTATTTCACTTACAGCAAATCCTGTTCTCCATGCTCGCACCAAACATATTGAAGTCGATTTTCACTTTGTTCGTGAAAAAGTTTCTTCTGGTTCTCTTCGAGTTTAGTATGTTTCGAGCATATGTCAACTTGCTGACATTTTTACTAAACCCCTATCACGACTCACACATTCTACTCTACGGATCAAATTGGGCATGGGTTTTTTACCCCTTCCCAATTTGAGGGGGGATGTCAAGAACAGAGCAAGTAAAGAAAGTATCAAGAACAGAGGAAGGAAAGAAGCTGAAGAAAATGAAGCTGAAGAAAATGAAGAAAGCAACAATAGAGAAAGGAAAGAGGCTGACGAAAATGAAGAAAGCAACAATAGAGATTATAGCACGTGTAGCATGCTTACATTGAGAAATCAATATTCAGTTTTAAGTTTGTAAAGTCAAACTTTCTGTTTTTTCAGTTCTTCAGTTAGTTAGTTAGTTTTTCATTCTGTTGTTAACCTCCGGATCAATATAAAAACAAATAGAGGTCTTCTTTGATGTATGGAACTCTCTTTGAATAAGAATACACTTTCTCTCTGCATTGTGTTTCTTTCTTCTATCGTTTTTCACTTTCTGTTTTGTTCATCAAATCTCTTCACACAACCCGTCCGGCCACCATCTCCGTCTTGTCTGGCGTCGCTTGGCGCCATCCAGATCTGGAACCGCGGAGCCATGGCGGTGACAGACACGGCCAAGCCTCCAGATCTCGGCGACTCCCTCCTCCAATAAGCTTGCACAAGCAACCCGTCGTCGAGCTTCAGAAAAGCTGAGCGGCAAGCCTTCTCCAGATCTCGACCGAGCCATGGCCGAGCAACTCCTCTAAATCTCGGCCGAGCTATCATGGCCGAGCCTTCAGAAAAATGCAACTAAGCCCTGGCGAGGCCGTCCCTCGCCCAGATCTGGCGAGGGCCGGCCCCGCCTGTGAAGCCCTGGCCGCAACAGATGTGGCGCCAAGGTCTGTCGCGGCCGCGACCATGGCTTCAAGGTGTGTCGCGGCCATGGCTTCGCGGTTCCAGATCTGGTCGTGGCCATGCCTCCAGATCTGTCGTGGCCGTGTTTCGCGGAAGGGATCTCGCCGGAGGGAACTCAAAAGGGAGGACAACGGAAGGGGGTACCAGGGAGAGAGGACTCCATGACCGCTCAAGTTCCCTACAGCTTGTCCGGTGGAGACGGCCGCACCGGATCCTCAAGGGTTGGGCAGAGGGTGGTTGGACGGAGGAGTAGGCAGATGGCTGGATGGAGAGGAGGATGGGGTGCAGAAAGTTTGAGAAAAAACAACAATTATATTTTTACTTCGCCTTAGGTAACACGTTTCGATCTGTTATTGGCTATGAATTAAAATGCGCGCCACGTCAGCACAATCACTGAATATCTTTTCCTTCTCTCTCTTCCTCTGCTTTTCTTGTCATTTCCCTTGCGTGTCAAACTAACAAGGGAAATTTTCTCGAAAAAAGAGAAGTAAGAGAGAAGAGGGAAAGAGAGGTGTGGGCAGAATCGGAGGGGAGGAGAGAGTAAAGGGCAGAGAGACGGAGCGTTAGCGGAGAAGTTGAGATTGACAGGTGGGCCAAATTTGCCATGTGTCAATTTTATATGATAATACATTTCACCTACACGGAGTGTAAAATCCAATCAATATTTTCTCAATAGGAGAAAAGAAAGCGAGGGAAGAAGTCTTCTTCTTCGGTCATCTTCGACCGAGTATCTCCCACTCCCAACGCCGCTGCTTCCCACCGCCTCGATGAGCCGCTCCTGACGCCGTTGTTTTTCCTAGCACGCCACCGCCGCTGCTGCCCCGAGCGCCGCGGCACCCTTGCTTGCCACTGCAGGCGTGACCCGACGTTTGCAACTTGTCACCGCCTTCCCTCTTGCAGTCAGATCCGCCTCCCTCGACATTCTTGCCGTTCCGTCACCAGCGTCGCTAATTCTGTTCCACCATCGACGACGCTGCTATTGTTCCGCCACCGACGATGCCATTGCAAATGGAATTCGACCTTGGAAATTATTTCGTTAGGAGTCCCAACAATACACCAACCGTAGGGACCAGAACGTGAAGGCAAGGTACTCGTGCCATGTTTGGATGGTGGGATTGGAGTTGGAGGGTGATCTAAACCAGAGAGAGATGGAGCAAGCGGTGAGGAGACTCGTGGTTGATGGGGAAGAGATGGGGAAGAGATGGGGATGAACAATCCTGTGATATTTCAAGCATTCATAAAAATACCCCCACTAATGTGCCATTATTGCATTTATTATCCATATTGTGTTGTTCCGATAATATACTATGAAATTGACACGGCAACCTTACCAGTCATGATTAAGAATATCGACATGCATGGAGATAAATATAAATAATTAGTGGTATCATATGAATTCGACCAAAAAACACATTAATTCGTGTAACAAGGTCGCGATAATTGTAATTACATAGCCTACGAACACTATATTAATTCTTTAAAGTAACATTACCATAACAAGATTTCTTTATTAATTAAATGAACTTTCATTTGGCTCTACTGTCTACATTCCTACCAACGCAAATCCAAACAAGATGGGAGTTAGAATTTTCTTTCCTTCTTTTCTTCATGCAACTCCTAACTTGAATTATTCCGATAAAATTTAGTCCCCCAAAATATTTGTCATGCTTCTTCCCATGAAGACATATCTCCTCCTTCTCTTCTTCTTCATTGTCATAGATAAAGAAAAAATATGTAGAAAGGAGAGGTTATGAAATTCCTGTATATTTCAATAGATGTTGAAGAAGAATAAAAGAGAATGAAAATATGCACAATCAGAAGGAGAAATGCATATACTCATAATTGTCTTTAACGTAGGAAAATATTCCATAAAAAATTTAAAAATTTTGTAATACAATATCACTAACGATCATACTCGTCTTATTCACAATAATTAATATCATCTTCATCATCTTCCTCGAGAAGGGGTTCAAAGTCATTCGCCAGTCATCTTCGCCTTTTCCTCATTTGCTGTCTTCTTCATGTGATTTCTCCTCTTTTTTTCTTTTCTAAATTCTGTTCAAGATCAAGAACATAAACTTATATTCATAAAGAACCACAACACTACTACTGTAAAAGCTTAGCTATGTTCTATCAAGTAAAACCCGATGCATGCATGCTCACACACATACCATTCCTATTTTCGCTTATCAAACTCAGTGACTAATACCTTCGCTATAATTGGCCCATTCGGCTGCATAACTCTGACACTTCGCTCAAGTTCATCTGGCACTCTAACCAATGTTAGTACTTCCAAGCTTTCGATCCACCGCAGTCCGTCGATCGTCTTCAGCTTCATGCAGTCCTTAATTTCCATGTCTGCAAGGCGCGGCATTGCATTTGCTTGTATAGTCCACGCGGTGAGTTTCTCCAACTTCCACAGTTTCAATACACGGAGGCTCGGAAATGTTCCTTCTGAGACGCTCAATGTCTCGCCAAGGTATGAGACGGCAAATAATCGAAGAGTGGTCAAACATTTCAGCTTCCCCAGGACTCCCATCGGATCGCCATCTAGGTTCGACGTGGACAAGGTTAGCACTTTTAGGTTCGGAGGAATGTGCGACTCCAACAAGCTCCGCATGGGCAAATATCCGATCAGGTACAAGTTGGAAAGAGACTCGAGCCTGCTCATCTCACTCATTCCACCGGATTGATATTCCTTCAATCGCAATCTGAGGGATTTAAGCATCTTTAGATTCAAAATAGGCTTAGTTGCTTCCCATACCACCCTGCCTGTCCACGTCAGAGCCAGCTTCCTTAGGCCTGTCAACATACTCAGCACTCCAAGCATGAGACTCCCACCATCTATGACTAAGCCCCAAATGGTTTGGATGTTGCAGTTTAATGATTTCTTGGGAAACAATTGATAAGTCGAGCAATCAAAGTCCACCTTGGTCATGTATAGGTGTCGCAGATTCTCTGCCTCCAAGATTGATTCTGGTAGAGTGGATATGTTAGTGTACTTCAGATCCAAAGTTTCCAGGCGTGACAATAGCCCCACTGACTTCGGAAGCCTTTCAAGGACAGTCCATCTCAGTCCCAAGTACTTTAGGTTCGGCAATATGTTGCCAAGCTCCTCCGGAAGCAAAGGCTTGTAGACACCCTCAAGATCAAGCACCCTCAGTAAACTCGAGTCCCTCTTCAGCACTAGTGGTTTAAGTAACGCCGCTATTTCTCCGGCCCGTGTTCCTAGCTTCATGGTGTTGAATGACACGTAGGAGCAAAGTTGTTGGATGCCGCACGGCGCGGAATTGTCGCTGGCGGACATTCTTCGATTTTGCTTGGCGGGAGTGGTCTTCACGCGTGCTTCTTGTGCATTTGTTTCTGAGTACCCTCGTCCTGCTTCTGGCACATTTATTTGTGCCTTTGCTTCTCCCCCTCCAGAAATATCTTTATGTTTGGCGATACGCGGGGCATCGAACTTCTTTTTATCATGAATTGAACGGTCATAGATCTTGAGGAATCTTTCATTCTCAGCCATCTGATAAAAGACATCGTACAATGATCCAGGCAAGCGGCATGATCGGGCACTCCCGTCCCATTTCTGTCGAGCCACTTCGACCATGTGTCTAGACACCAGAATCTCGAAAAATTTCTCTGCACCGTTCTCCGACGCTGAAGATACGAGATTTTCAGCTGACCAGAGTCTGAAGAGCCTCCTTGTGGGAATCTCAGATTCCTTAGGGAACAGAGTCATGTACAGAGCGCATTGCTTTAACTCTACTGAAAGTTCATTGACACTCAAACGCACAACATCTTGGAGTGTGGGACGATCGGGAAGCTCATTGGTAAGCAGATTGGCGCATCTATCTGACGTGGTGGCAGATAAAAGTCCTCCGAGTAGAAGGATCTTTGGGGGAGAACCGCCCGATTTGCTAAGAATCCTCTCTTTGAGATGGAGGAGTTCCTCGGGCCGATCGACCGCATGGAAAGCTGGGCTGCATTTTTTCAATAACTTCTCGCTCTGCTCTCCGTCGAGGGGGCTCAACTTGAGAGGCTCGGAAGACCACGGATCAATGGAAGAGGGCATGTCGGGGTTACGAGTCGTGACGATTACTCTGCTCCCGTTCCTCGAGTCCGCTAGCACCATCATGAGCTCGTCCATGACATGGAGTTCGCACAAGTCATCCAGGACTATTAGATAACAGCACCCCATCAGGACTCGTAGGAGCTCATCAGACAGCTTTTCCTCGTCCATACAATCCACGTCTCGCAGTTTCGGGACCCTCAGCTGCTTGAGCAAGTCCGCCATGAGATGAACCAGGTTAGGCTCCCGCCCAACCCGGACCCAAGCACAGCAGTCGAAATGATTGTTAACGTCTGCTCGGTTGCAGATGCTCCTCACTAGAGCTGTTTTGCCGATGGCTCCCTCGCCGACCACCGAAATCACTCTCAGGTTGGCACAGCCGTCTCCTCTATCGATCAACTGCGACGCGAGATAGTTCGCACAATCTTCCTTCATCTTCCTTGCTCGGGGCAGTGAGCTTGGTGGCAAAGACTTTGTCTAGGGTCCGCTCCTTGTCTTCTCGGAGCTGACAACGAGAGAACGACGAGACGGGCAAGACAAGGAACTTATTAAAGGAAGTCTGTGCGACACGAGCGGGCTCAAGAAAACGAGATCGCGTGCCAGGGAATGGAGGCTTGCGATGCTGGCCGTTCGGTTTCGAGGTGCTCAAGCCTCAAGAAGTGCGATTTGGCTATGACATTGGAAATGGTCACTTCAGGGGGAGATAAGGAAAAGGAAAAATTGAAGTGTCTGGGCTTGAATGATTTGGGGAAGAAGGGTGTTTGGATGGGGGAATTGGCACCAAGCAAGCTTTTTCATCGGCGGTGTCGATCCCCACCAGCTTCTAATTAAAGAATAAAGCATCTTTAACTCTCGCGAACATGACGACGTACACAAGCCGACCAACCTGCCCACGTCTACTTTTCGACATCATCGTGCAATTACCGAAAAGCCCATCTTTACTGTTCTGTTGGGAATTGTGTTGTGATGAGCCAAAATCGAGAATTTCAATTTGTCAATGGGATGGCCATAAAAATAAAATAAAATAAAAACCACAAACAGTTAAACGCATATCTGCTTTGGATTTTCAATGTCCAAATTTCTGAAATAATCTAAATTACCTAAAAAAATTTCTATTTCTTTGTATCTACCGACACATACGACTTTCCTATTTCAATCTCATTCTGAAACGATTTTCATTCTTCTTTTCCAAATAAGGGAAAACATCTTCAACATTATGTCTTATCTTTGCACACTATAAAAATAAAAATAAGCAGAATTAACCATAAGCATGATCAACGGATTAATCACAACGTCATATTTTTCGTTTTTTTTTTTTTTCATTTTTAACATCAAAAGTGTGCCGTCTTTTATACTAACCATTCAATTTCTCACATACATAGGAATAAGAATACTTAAACTCGTCTCAATTTTTCTTAATTTCTTTTAATAGATAAAATATTATCCTTATCAATAATAATCACGACACGAAACGAAATATATTAACAAAAGAGACCATAAGCCTTCTTTACTAAACAGAGCAAGTGTAATTTTTCGAAAAAGTGACTTAAATTTAATCAGAACATAAGACTTGCAGAATTTTCCTTGAGTTTCTAGGTACTCAAGACTCTGCATTTGTATCCCTAGATTATGGAAAAAGGAAGAGTGACATAAGTTCAAGACAAATTCAAGGGGAAGATGCCTTTTGCTCCCTCGAACTTTATCTTCAAAGTTCATTTCATGTCCCTTCAACTCATATTTCTTCCATGGCCAAAGGGAAACCGAAAAAAAAAAAAAAATCCAAATTTTTCATAATTTACATAAGGTTATCTCAAATCCCTGTTGTTGTTTGTTCCACCACCCTAATGCTTTGAAAACCAATCCTTGATCCTTGTTCCAAGCACATTCAATGAGGAAAAATTATCAAAAAAATTCTAAACTTATGACATTGACACCAATTCAGATATAAATCTTCCAATCCTAAATATTTTCACATTTTCACATTGATATCGGTTGAATCCATCCAGCCAATATAAGCTAGAAATTGCTAATATGGATGTCATTTGTCTTACGTGATATGGTCGTACCGATGATGTGAATAATTCTATAAATTTTTTAATAAAATTTTAATTGTTTTATTAAATGTTTTTTTCTTTACTTTTTATTTATTTTTTTATTTATTTCCTTTCTCTTTTTTCTTCCCCGCAACTCCATGATGACCGACGAAGGGTGCGTTTGGTTCGGCATTTGGAAAGCTCATTGGGAGAATGCAAAGCAGTTTAGCCTAAAGGGCTTTGGGAGAAATGCAAAGACTGTTTGGTAAATTCTACTTTGAAAAGCAACTTTAAGATAAATGTTGTTTGGTAGAAAACACATTTGCAAAGCCCCTTTGGGGATTAATCTTAATATTTTAATTTTATTGTTTAAAATTAAAAAATAATAATGTTTGCGACTTTTTTAATTTATATTTGACAACCATGTTAAAGATGTTGTGTAAATAATTTTATTAAAATTAAAATTTCTTTTTTTGCTAAAAAATATCAAATGGAAAAAATTTACGTACTCTCTTTCTAAATTACAAAAAAAATACTTTCATTACAATAAAAACATGATAACATATGCTTTGAGGAAAGAAGCTCATTATCCTTAAAAACCATAAAATTGCTTCGTATCATTGAGGTATAAACTTATTATGGAAGATCTAGAGGCGGGCTCAAGTAAAAACAAAGAAGGTTAAAGATTTTGATTTACATCTAAACTATGAGCATCACTACATTTTGCATCGGGTGCTTTCGAGAAACCCCAGTTGAGTTCGCAAAATGAGTTAATGTTTTGATCCTCAGTGCCAGAACATGACCCTAGGATTTTCCCTAAGTAACTCTAGCAAAAACCTTTGGAAATTGGATTTGCCATGGTTATAGTGGATCCTTTTGACCTATTCTTCTTTTGCTTAGCATACTGAATCCAAACATGCAACCAAAGCGATGGAATTAATTTGCAATCTTACTCATCTGCAATGGGAGCTTTAACTGTCAATTTGTGCAACCAACAATCTAAGATAGAGTGAAATCATACACAAGAGCAGAGTAACTCAAAAACCGCACTAAACCACATTATTACGATCCATACTTAACTCTTGAATCTTAAATACAAATCCAAAGCTCAACTCATAAGGAAAAGAAGGGCAAGCAAAGCTATTCTTTGCACCGAGCAAGGAGCAGGTGCAATAATTGACACAAGGCTTCATTCCTCCTGGACTCGCAGACTACTCTGGACTCTGCCTCCATGGATGAGGACAGGGACTTTCTGGTGAACAGGGTTGAGTAGTAGAAGCAGAGCGCTCTTGTTGAGGATGTCTTCCTCGATGCAGTTGTAGGCTATGCCCTTGAGCTTCAATGCCCACTCCACCTTCCGCACGAAGGGGCTGACCCAGACATAAAAAACTCACCGAGAATAAATGGAGTCAAATAGTTAACAGTTGTTGAATATAACTGATACTGTAGGTGAACTCAATTTTGTTGGTCGATCAGCTCTATAACAGCAAATAACATGAGGATTCAGCGGAGGAACACCCAACAAAAGCAGTAAATAAAACAAGGAGAAATCTGTCAATCGCAGAAAACTTAATTAAGTGGCCAAAAGAATACCGAAACGCCATTAATCTATGCTCTCATTCTGATTGAAAGCACACTTGCCACTGTAATTTTCTCAACCCCCTTACACCCCACAACAAACCCAGATGATGCGGAATAAGCAAGGGGGACAAAAGGTGAAATTCCAAGGAAATCATGGCGATGCAGTGTGTGTTTTGTTATGGAACAAGAAGCAGCATTGAAGAAGACCACCGTAATTACAACAAAACCTACTCATACAGACTCTTATGTGGATGGAAGCTATAAAACATAAGCCTAGTGGTCTCTTTGCTTGGAAAAGAGTAGACTATCAGCGCTTGACCATATGTGGAGCTTCGCCCTCTTATCAAGCCACCATAACTTGTGGTCCATGACTCATAAGTCTGAACCGGTTCACTAGTAATGCAATGAGATTTCTTCAATTCACTAGGTAGCAGTAGCCTTCATGCTTTTTAATTCCTCACTATCCAACTAGAGAGATATTTCCTCCCATCTTAGATAGGGCAAGCCTGAATTTAACAGCTGCCAGTACCGAAAAGAGAGAACTATATGGAATCTCTCTTGCAAGAACAATGCATAAGGTCAATTTATGCCCTCACATTTGGAAACTAATCAAGTTCATCCCCACGAGATATCTATAAGCAAACACCTGCAACAGTGTTGCACACGCAGATCTCTCACAAACAACATTTCTATTCTGATCAAGACCTCGACGCAATAGTATGTACTTGCAACAAGTTAGGAGATTTCACCAATAACCTGAGCTGATATCTAACCAAACCATCTGGGTTTGCCACCGAGAGAGAAAGAGAGAGAGACCTTTTCCGCGGCAACGGTGACAATCAATCCTTCCGCTCCCATGGCAGACGACGCAAGGGGGTTCCGGCTTCTTTCAAGCCTCCCTGTGCACGTTCGACTACGACCATCACAACCATGAAATGCTAGAATCAGTGTGAATTTAGGGCAGGAAGGTGGAACGCATCATACAAAGAGGGTCACCTTGATAGACAAAAAGAGGAACTTGCCTTCGTCCTGACAACCCAAGAAGGCTTAGAGAGAGAAAGCGCGGGCCTCTGAAGGTTGCTCGAACCTCACTACCCACAAGCAGGAGAAAAACGTGCGAGGATGCAGGGAATCAAGCGGAGGCGATGGCCTGAGTGGTCGCGTCGGAGGGAGGGAGGAGTCGAATTGCGAGTTGCTGTGTCCTCCGTTTCAGAAAATCGAAATAGGAACAAACCCAAATGAGGAGAAGAATCAAGCGGAGGAAACAAACCCAAATGAGGAGAAGAATCGAGCGGAGGAAACAAACCCAGATTTTTCGTTGGTGGATCTGAAGGTGCTGGAGATTGTCGTTGGCGAATCTGAAGTCGGCGTCGTCGTGGGGCTCTCAAGAGAGTGAGCGTGAGGACTGGAGCGTGAGCGTTTCTGGAGGAGCTGTAAGGAAAACCCTTGGTTTTGTTCTTTTAGAAAGGGGTAAATTTGGGTTTCTGATGATCTTTTTAGGGTAAAAAAGGAACTTCACGAAATTTTATTAATGGAGTCCTTCAGCATTCTGAAAATGCTGAAAGCTCAATGCTTAGTCTCTACTAAGCGTTGAAACTTTCAAGATTTCCAGCCAACTTTCAACTCAAAGCTCATTAGAAAATGGTTGCCAAACACCCCATTTTTTTCCCAAGGGGCTTTCAAGGCTGAAGGGGCTTTCTAAATGCCCAACCAAACGCACCCGAAGGTTGTCTGCTGCCAACGAGGGCAAGGGTTGGGCGAGGCTACCCCTCGCCAAATCCAAGCAATGGGACCCTTGCCCAACCCTCACCTAGGTGAGGCCCCTCACCATCCCTAGAGGCGAGCAAGGGGCAAAGAGGATAGCAACAAGTAGCTTTGCCCAGCCTCCACAAAAGGACAGAAAGGGCTGGTCCTCACTTGTGGTTGACAAGGGTGTCCTAGCCCTCGCCTTTGCCCTTGGCCCTCACCAGCTGACGACGGCCTTTGTCAACCATCATGGAAACCGATGAAGGGAAAAAAGGAGAAAGGAAAAAAAAGGAAAAGAAAATAGAAAAAATTAACAAAAATTTGAAAAAAAAAAGTATAAAAATATCAACATCGAAATGATCAAGCGTCACGTAGGACGACTAGCATTCATATAGGCAACTTTTGGTTTAAATTGACCGAATGGACTCAATTAATACCAATTGAAAAAAATTTAGAATTAAATTGATTCAATTTAAAAATTTAAAACTAGATTGGTATCAATGCAATAGAGTTTAGACTTTTTGATACTTTTCCTCTTTTAGGGAGTATTAATATTATTGCAACGAGGCAACCCCATTCCTATTCATTCAATGAGTGAAAGCACGTGAACCTTCCACCAAAAATGAAATCACCTAGACTTATACTCTCGACGCGCCTATAATGCAGTCACTAGCAAGTCTCACGGTTTTTCAAAGTGTGATTGACTTTAGTACCATACACCTACAACATTTGATGTGATTTGCCTCGATTTAAAACAGCAAAAGTCTCAGTCTCGCTGGTTTTGAAAATGTGATTTGCTTTTATCTAGGAGAAACACAATGCATTAAAATAATAAGCACAATGCCACCTATAACAAGCAAAGGAACCTCAGGGAAAATGGACCCAAGAGACATGGATTCAATTTTGAGCAGCCAACCATACAGATACATAAATAGAATAACATACAGACAAAGGGAACAGATCGAAAAGGGTAACATGCACAGAGACGACAAACATTGGCGACTTCCTAGAGGTCTCTCTCTCTCTCTCTCTCTCTCTCTCTCTCTCTCTGGCTGCAACATTTTGAAACCCACCATCATATATTGCCTGGCTTCCGCCAGCAACTCCCATACCCATCGCTGCCTGCTTGAGAGGATGCTGTCCTTGCATGAGAGGATGCATGCCGCCCATCTTGCTCATTGCTAATTGTCGCTCGTAAGCTAATAGTTCAGCAGTAGAAAGGCCTGGCAGTGGTGCCGCTGCAGCAGGTGGAGGAAGGGGATTGGAGCTTGTTCCTGGGGGAGTAGGCTTGCTACCCCAGGAGCACTGCAAGCACAAACAAATTAGAGTCAGCTTTGGTTCAAGTAGAAAACACCAGGGGAACGAAGTCTTTTTATTAACTACCGTTTTCACATGCTAGAGCCCCCGATCTATTTTTACCACTGCCAAGACAGACAGCAATTACATCTTAAACTCTATGCCACAAAAAAACATTTTAAATTATTGAAGAAATAGAACACTTCACTTTTATAACCAGAGAACCATGTCTTGTTACTTTAACACATGCCACCTTTGCTTATCCTTTTAGAGGACAAGATAAAGAGGTACAGCCAAACATGTGGTGGCACAACATGCTAATGAAGTCATAGCTACAGCATTTACAGATTGACTTTAAATCCAACTGTCCTAAGTCAAAGAGCACTAAGCTCATCCAAAAGGGTGTAGCGCAGTCACTAAATGCACAAAACTCAAAGGCAACTTTGGATTTAAATCTCGGTGTAAACAAAAATGAGGTCTTTGACCAAAGGTTAACTATGGTAAGTGGTCGGATTTACGATCAGGGAAAGGAAAAAGTGCAGTAAGTTCAACTTAAATCAGCATAACTGCAGAATTAATAATCTCCCACTACATTTTCTATGGAATAGATTACTTTTCAAACTATCAGCACTCTGTGAAATAAAAAGAATAGAAATGAGGAGCATTAGTAAAGAAACCAAGAACACACCTTAATTTGTCTTCCACACAGAAGTGACTGAGTATTTCCCATTTGAATGGCCAATGCTGCTTCTGCATGAGTACTATACCTCACGAAACCAAATCCTTTATCTCTTTGGACCCGGACCTCCTCAATCACTCCAGCACCAAGAGCATGAAAATGGCGATGGAGTTCAAGCTGAGTGACCTGCAAATTAAAATGACTTAGAATTTCCCCCAAAGAATTGGAGACAAATAACTTGAAATTGAGCCCATACAGAGTCGCGGGCACGCGCACATATTTATAACGATTCAATTATAGCATAAATTTTGCTAAGTTATAAACAACCTTTCCAAGGTGGTATAGAGAACTAAACTTGCGTAACAGACATAAGGGAAATCTACATATGGTATCATGCTCCATGGGGTAAGATGCACAATATCATTTCAAAAGAAATAACACTTTTACAAGGCAAAGTTCACACAAGTACCTCCTACTCCATAACCACCACAATCTCTGTTAAATGCCCATCACCAAAAAATCTGAATACTTGCAAGTGTCATTTTAATCACTTGAAAGGCCAAATTTAAACTTGCAATTGTCGGAGCCATTTTCCATATTAGTAGGTTTAACTTTGGTAGAATAAGTCATCAACTGTTCCTCTCTTCTCATTTACCTTCTCTTTACACACCCACTTCCTGAAATTCTCTCCTCTAAAAACGGCTCCGAGCATGAACTAATGTAGTATTAACATCAAATAGCTAAAGATAAAAAGTATAACAGAATAAATTACTCTCAAAAAATTATTTCAGTATGAACGCACTCAATGTGGTTGCATTAGTTATAGTTAATTTAATACTATATATGTATCTTGGTGCAAAAGCAAGGGGACTATCAGTGTTGACATGTGGTTCTCTCTTTGAGAGACATATGTCCCACTAACTAAACAAATCAAGAAAGCATGTTTCACTAAATGAAGTATTCATTTTTTATTCAAACTATTCTTTCTTTTATTTTTCTTTCAAAAACTCAAAACACTAATAAAGAAAATATGAAATTATCAAAGTTTTATAAGCATTCTTCGCATAAATTTAAAAAGAATGTCAATTTTAAGAAACTACAAAAAAAAAAAAAAAATGATGACTCTAAAAGATCTGAAAAGTTTGTACTTATATAGTTTTAGGAATTCAAAGTGGTCAAGATTAAACAAAAGTCAAAGCTCAAATACTGAAACCCGAAAATTTGAAAAGAAAAAAATAAGATCGGTCCAAATAATCTCTGATATCATTTGGTTTACTACTTAATCTTTCCATAACAATCATCATGTAAGCAAATTGAGTTTAAGATTTGCAGAAGAGATAAATAGGGTAGATGGAATTACAATTTAAAAAATTATTTCTTTTCTTATACTTCTCCAAGAACTATTTGATTCATGCGCAATTATAGCCAATTTCATTGAAATTAATTAAAACCTTTTTTCACCTCTAATTCTAATTTGTCTTCTAATCATTGTTAAACTTTGTAAACTGAAATTATCTAAACTTTTTGTGAGATTTTGTCTCCTCATAATGTTAGCGCTCAAAGAGTTATAATACAACACATCCATATTTAGTTATTGTAAAAGTTAGCATCAAATCAACTAATGAAGAGGAAAGGAATACAATTCAGTCTGGTATGAAGAAAACATGAAAAGAATTAGAACCCAGACTGCACTTTGACTTCTTCTTCATTTTATAGCAGATAATTTAGATCAGTACTAAAGTTCAGTCTAAATCTTTATCCTTTTCATGACAATTCAATTTTAAGACATTGTCAAACACTTGCTTGAATTTTAAGTTATTTGATTACAATAAAAGAGACCCACGCATAGCACGGGCTTCTTGACTAGTTATAACTAAAGAAGAGCCTGAAGGTAGTTGCAAAAATACACAGATGGCTGATGTGTATTTAAACTTTCTTAATAAAGATTTTAACAGTTTTTTTTAATATAATAAAATTACTCGTCCCAAAAAGAATAAAGCACAGATCGCTAATGCAGTAATGTCAATATGAAGATGTAAAGTGTAATTACAAAAACGCACAATGCAAAGTTTATTGTACCCCCCAGTTCATGATGAAGATACTAGTTTTCCCTACAGATAATCTGGAAAAATCCACTTTGATTTGCCCCCAAATTTCTCAAAAAACTAGCATATGGACAGCAGCACTAACAGATAGTACAAAAAAGAGAGATCAGTCTTGCCTCTGAAGCTAAATTTCCTACATAAACAGTTGTATACTGAGGATTATTTTCCGGAGCATCACTGTTTGTAGCCTCCTTGCCATCCTCTGCAATGAAAAAAATAGAGTAGATGATATGTGATTCAATCATGAGAAAAAAAATGCCTATAACAGTTGATAACACAATGCCTCAGGCAGTACAACTTCAAATGCTCATTCCTTCGAGCATAGCATATCAACCAAGATGAATCCATGAAAATTCTGTTTAAAAAAATCGCTAACCTGAAGAGCCATTGGTTAGCTCCACCACACTTTTGGCATCAGAGCTCTGCTTATCTTCAATGCCACCAGCACCCTTTGTTGCCCAATTGCAACGTATCTGTCTACTGCCAAGCCATTTCCCTGAAATATAAAGCAAAAATAACTTGAGTTTACATGGAGACAGTAATAGGAACTAGCCATCATGTTATTACCAGGGAAGACTGTTCAACTTTCTGGCATGTGACCGAACCGCTGAACTACCACTGTACTATCCATAATAATTCAATTGTTGCCAACATCTTATCATGTCCAAATTTCTAACAGAAAGTCATCTTTAATCGACCCACAGGGCCTACTAAATATGATGCATCATCCAAATCTACAGTAATCAATGTGCTCACAAAATAGTAAACAAAAAGGCACCAACTATTTGTCAATTTTTTTTTGGCCATTGTGACAACGAGTGGACAACTGCAATGATTTTTGTAAAAAACTATGAATGGAACAAAAAACTAAGAATGGAACAAAAATGTAAAAAAGTTCGGTGAAAACCCCAAATTTTCTTTTCTTTTGGCAAAAGACAACTGCATATATTTAAAAATGAAAAATGGCTCATAATTGAACCTCCTTGATATCTTACCCCCAAGACATCAAGCCAATCTAGGTATCTGAGGGAAACAGCTTGATTATGATCCAAGAAAAAGCTTCCCATCTATGAACTAGTTACTATAGACAAAAGATAAGAAGGATGTCTGGAAGTTTCAATAGTCTATTTAAGAAAACCTGAACTTCAGTATTAATAGTTCATCTGTTTCACTATTCCAATATCCAAGATAAAGAAGGCAATCTCCTTAACACGGACGACCATAACACATGTATGAGAGAAAAACAGTTTTGTTCAGAAGGCAGAACAGTTACCGGTCAAATCATTTATTGCACTCTGGGCATCCTGAACACAAACAGAACCACCACAAATTAACAGACAATCTTAATACTGGAGATTTAGAACAACAGAATATGTACGTGTATAATGGATGTAGAACACATAGATGCAGGAAATGACAATAGGTTCAGGAGAATGCAATAAAGCACCTGTTGGTTCCTGAAAGAAACAAAGCCAAACCCTCTTGAACGTCAAGTCTTCTGATCCCACATAACCCGTGCATCTCTGTGTTTTAGCACAGAGGTCAATTTACTACCACATGTTATTTGAACTTGACTGACGAGAATGCATAATGCTCATAATGTCTTTTTACTATGTCTTTTTTAATAGAAAGTTTGCACTTTCAGGGGGAAAAAAAGAATAAGGAGATGTGAAACTTACGAACAGCTGGGATAAACAGAAAAGCATGCAAACAACATGGCATCCGTCACCTCAGCACTGAGGTCACCAACAAAAATGTTGTAATGGCCTACACAACCAAAAAGTAGTTATAAGAAGCATCAAAGAAAAAATGTATTATAGCACCATGAGCACATAATTATATAGTATCGTAGAACAAGAACAGAGCAAACCTGAAGTGTCCTCTCTCTGACCACTGGCATATGCCCAATTAACTTTGATGGGTTGCCCAAATCTGCAAGCCGTGGAATGTGACAAGCTCAGCAAAAAGGGCATCAATGCTCAAGTTGAAACTGCAACATCAGTAACTAAAAATCCAGTATAGTTTCTACTCACAGATGCCTTCCATTCAGAGAAAGAATCACAAGAGCAGCGGATCTTTGATCAAAGTAGTGAATAAACCCATAGGACGACTGTGTAAAGCAGGGAAAACAGAATTATTGGCAATAGACGACATCCAAGCAAATGAAGCAACAGATTCTATCATTTTCAGTTAAATTTTTCCGGGTGCTTCGGCAATTCATCAAAACCTAAGAACAGAAATTATATCTTTCGAATCGAAACCTATACCTTCTCCTTTCTAATGAGTTTGCAGCCCTCGACGGGACCTGTACTAGCAAAAACCTCTTGAAGAAGTGGTTCCGTCACCTGAGTATGTATGTTGCCCACATAGCTGCATTATACGACAAATGCCAAAAACAATAAGTATCAAACTCGAGAATTTAAAAACAAATAACGAACTCCTAGCATCCTGAGTTATATTCAAACAAAGATGAGAGAAAACCCATAAGAAATATTTCGGTGCATCTTCAAGTAAAAGTGTCAATGTTGGACCATTTCCAACTCAATGGGCATATATGAGCAATTATCCATTGTAATCTGAGCCTTACATAGCTACTCAATTTGAGGCAACCAAAGAAATATGATAACCAATAAACAGGCGACTGAAACAGAGAAATGGAAATAAAAGTATGGAAGACAGTCTAGACAAAGACTCACACACTGCAGCAAGTACTCGGATCAAAACCAGGAGGCAGATTTCCACTTGCGATCGGTTCTATCTGCAGAAAAATAAGGGAAAAAGAAAATTCAAAAGAAAGAACCAACAAAGTAGGGAACATTGCCTTGTTTGAGAGTATTATTAGCCAAAGACAGAGATCTCATGGTAATTTCTAATTAAGCAGGCAAAGATGAACCAAAACACGTGCAAAAAATGATATATAATGGGCAAGACAAGATAAAAAAGAAGATTAACAAAGAAAGTCCAACAAAACAGTCATTTCAAATAATCATGATATATGTTAGAGGTATAAAAAGGCAATGTGGTCTGTTAGAGGTATAAAAGGGTAAAGTGCTCTTCCGGGCTTTAGGGTGTATATTGTTGCTGATTACTTAATGTATATATAGACTTTGATTGAATAATACAATACAATTTTTCCCTTTACAATATACAAACTAAATTACACCATTAAAGCAATAACAGTGAGCTGTAATAACCAGCTTCTAATATCAAGTCCCAACAAAAACCTTCTGTGAGGTAGTCAGGATATTCTTTAATGCATAGCTTGAGCATTGATCAAAATTTTCAAGAAACAGTGACTTAGCGCCTAGCGGGAGCTTCGCAAAAAGGATAATCTGAAAGTTTCCAGGGACAAAGAAAGACCAAATATTTAGACTAAATGCACTAGACATGGAATAAAACAAAATCCTCAACCAATTATCATTCTTGAGGATACATTCTATGGAAGTATTCCCTATTTTCACCTCTCCTCACATAATGATGACCTCAAATACTTTAAATTTCAATATTTGCAATAGTTGCTCCTTCAACCCATGCCTTCCCACACAGTGGCGATTTATCGTGGCTGCACATTACAACGTCTATATGTGAACTTGTCAAATCTTATCAATACTGCATTACAAGTAATTTCTGAACAAATATTATTCCGGCCCATCATCACCATCTTTGCCGTGATCCAATCTTATTCCCTGCCACCAGCCCCAATCCCCCAAACCCATTGTCCTCTTCTTCTAGCTTTCTACCTTGTTCGTGCATATTAATAACTGGATGCCGCAAATCCCAAGATGCCACATGCCTCACCGCATAATTCACCATCCCAATCTTTGTGTCATTCACCCATGACCCATTATTTTTCCATCTCAACGACAGGAAAATTCTCAATGAATTATTACTTTTGCTTGACTAATCGCTAAAAGTTTCGCATACACCCTATCTAAAGCAACCCTACACAAACAACCGCCATGTACTTAAAAAGGAGTATAGGAAGACAGATTAATATAGAAGGAATTAAGTCCCTATCCTGCTTAAGGGAATATTTACAGAGATTTAATGGAATTCAAAAAAATTCGCCAAGCATAATGTCTTGGAGAAAAGAGAATATTTTCTTATTTTCCTTCTTAGTGAACTATTCTTTTAAGTTCCATTTAAACCGCTTGGACAGAGTTTTTCTGTTCTCTCCTTTAGAATATAAGGTAAAAGAGCTGCAGCTTAAGCATACCACCGCAAGTCCATCAACTCAAGATATACTCCCCAACCCTCATGAGGTAGATTGATGGAGGATCAAATAAGCCTGCACAGCCAAAGAGAGTTGAAATGACATGGTGGCATTCTTACAGTGGCTTTAGAAGTTCCCAGTCTTGGCAAAGACTATTATAGGAAGAGTCTATGGTCAAGTAGCAGTTGACCTTAACCAGATAGAAGCTTGTAAGTTGTAATATAAGTGGTCATTTGCTCTCAGTTATTCCTAGTATCTCAAGGGAATTAGAGCAGTTTACAGACCACCCCATAAGCTGAAGCTGGAAAAAAAAAAAAAATTCACGAATGTCTCTCAAAAGGGTCGAAGATCAGCTTTGGACCCTGCAGCATACCTTTAAGTTTTGATAGCTCAAGGCTGTGTTCTTCCATCATGTCTGGCATGATCTAGTATCATCCTTAGACTAATCCAAACATTGCTCAATTAAAAACAATCCCAAATGGAATTATTTCCTGATAAAAGAAAAGGCCAACAACAACAGCTACTCGCACTAGCCTCAGTACCTAATGGGTAGCGGCGATCGGCAAACTCTACAATCTGCAAAGATCATCTGTTTTCTAACAAATGGAACTGAAGAATGAAAGACAAGAAGCTGCACATCATTCCCGCCTTCTTTCTCATAACCAATCTACTTAAAAAGATGTCTTCACAACATCTAACACGCAACTGCACAACACAAGCACTCAAGGGTATCCAAGGACAAGCACTGCTGGACCCTAGCTGCAAAAAAAATAAACAAACAAACCACTTCCCGCTACCTCAATCCCTCGTCCAACAACACAGCCCGACCCCACAAGACGACAAAAATCCAGATTGCGATCAAACTGGTCACGCCCGGAATCATCCGAACGCCCGGAAGCATCGCGATCGAGACGCATCCACTCAAACGATCGAAATTCCCACGCCTCGCGAAGCTCCGAAGCAAAAGACATCAAACACGAGAGGAGACGGGGAACGCGAGGAACCTGACGGCAAGGGCTGGTCCTCACTTGTGGCTGGGGAGGGCGTCTAGGCCCTTGCCCTCGCCAGCAGTCAGCGACCTCCGTCGGCCATCATGCAGGCTGGTAGAGGGAAAAGAAAAAAAGGAAAAGGACAAAAGTGAAAAGAAGGAAAAAAATAATAAAAATTCGAAAAAAATCATTAAATTTTTCATAAAATTGATCATATTAGAACCGATCGTATCACGTAGGACGACCGATATACACACAAGTAATTTGTTTTTGGCCTAAATTGATCGAATGAACTTAATTGGTACCAATGTGAAAATATTTGAAATTGAATTGGTTTAATTGAAAATTTTAGTACTAAATTGGTATCAATTCAATAGGCTTATAACTCTTTTTTTATACTTTTCCTCATTTAGGGAGTCTCGGTATTACTACAACAAGGCAACCCCATTCCTCTTCATCTAGGGAGTGAAAGCACGTGAACCATGCGACATTGGATGTAAATTTTACTACTTCACCAGAGGAAAAATCGCAAGGGCTCATATTGTCGATGCGCCTATAATGTTGTCACTAGCGAGTCTTGCATTTTTTCAAAGTGTGATTGACTTTAGTAGCATACACCTGCAACATTCGAATGATTTGCCTTAATTTAAGACAGCGCAAATCTCATTGGTTTGGAAAATGTGATTTGCCTTAATCCGGCAGAAATGGAATGAATCCAAATAGTAAGCACAATTCCACCTACAATAAGCAAAAGAATCTCGGGGGAAAATGGTCCAAACATACATGGATTCATTTGTGAGCAGCCAACCATATAGATACACAGATAGAATAACATAAAGATGAAGGGGCCAGATCGAAAAGGATAACATGCACAAAGACGGCAGATATAGGCGACTTCCTAGAGATCACAAACTCTCAATAATATATGTAGCTCAACTCAAGAAAAGTTCCCCTCTCTCTCTCTTTCTCATTTACTCAGTAAGCCAAAAACCAGGCATGTTACTGATAATACATGAGCTGCTGGGCGGCTGCGACATTTTGAAACCCACCATCATATATTGCCTAGCTTCCGCTAATAACTCCCATACCCATCGCTACCTGCTTGAGAGGATGCTATCCTTGCATGAGAGGATGCATGCCACCCATCTTGCTCGTTGCTAATTGTTGCTCGTAGGCTAATAGTTCAGCAGTAGAAAGGCCTGGTAATGGTGCCGTTGCAGCAGGTGGAGGAAGGGGATTGGAGCTTGCTCCTGGGGGAGTAGGCTTGCTACCCTAGGAGCACTGCAAGCACAAACAAATCAGAGGTTAGCTTAGGTTCAATTAAAAACACCGAGGGACAAAGTCTTGTATTAACTACCGTTTTCACATGCTAGAGCCCCCGATCTATTTTTACCACTGCCAAGATGCGGACAGCTATTATATCTTAAACTCTATGCCATGAAAAGCCCATTTAAATTATTGAAGAAATAGAACAATTCACTTGTATTGCTTGAGAACCATGTCTTGTTACCATAACACATGCTACCTTTGCTTATCATTTTAGAAGATAAGAGGTATAGCCAAGCATGTGGTGGCACAACATGCCGATGAAGTCATAGCTACGGCATTTACAGATTGAGTTCAAATCCAATTGTCCTAATTCAAAGAGCACTAAGCTCATCCCATAGGGCGTGGTGCAGTCACTAAATGTACAAAACTCAAAGACAACTTGGATTTAAATCTCGGTGTAAACAAAAATGAGGTCTTTGACCAAAGGTTAACTATGCGAGATGGTCAGATTCACAATCAAGAAAAGGAAAAAAGTGCAATAAGTGCAACTTACATCAGTAGAACTGCAGAATTAATTATCTCCCACTACATTTTCTGCGGAAAAGACTACTTTTCAAACCATTAGCACTCTGTCTAACAAGAAAAAAATAGAAATGAAGAGCATAAGTAACAAGCCCAAGAACACACCTCACTTTGTTTTCCACATAGAAGTGACTGAGTATTTCCCATTTGAATGGCCAATGCTGCCTCTGCACGAGCACTATAGCTCACGAAACCAAATCCTTTCTCTTTGGACCCAGACCTCCTTGATCACTCCAGCACCAAGAGCGTGAAAATGGCGATGGAGTTCAAGCTGAGTGACCTGCAAATTAAAATGACTCAGAATTTCCCCCAAAAAATTGGAGACAAATAATTTCTGAAAATGAGCCAACACAGTCACGTGGCATGTACACATATTTATAACAATTTAATTATAGCATAAATTTTGCTAAGTTATAAACAACCTTTCCAATGTGGTATAGAGAACTAAACTTCTGCGACGCACATAAGAGAAATCTACATATGGTATCATGCTCTATGGAATAAGATGCAACCTATCATTTCAAAAGAAATAACACTTTACAAGTCGTACTTCACAAAACTACCTCCTACTCCATAACCTCCATGATCTCTATTAAATGCCCATCACCAAAAAATCAAAATACTTACAAGCGTCCTTTTAATTACTTGAAAGGCCAAATTTAAACTTGCAATTATCAGAGGCATTTTCCATATAAGTAGATTTAACTTTGGGAAAATAAGTTCGTCAGCTCTTCCTCTCAACTCACTCACCTATTCCTCACACACCCAATTCCTAAAAGTATTTCCTATAAATACGGGTCCAAGTATGAACTAATGTAGTACCAATATCAAATACCTTATGATAAAAAGTATAACAAAATAAATTAGTCTCAAAAAATTATTTTGGTATAGACCCACTCAATGTGATTGCATTATTTAATCTAATACTATATGTGTATCTTGGTGCCAAAGCAAAGGCTATTAGTGTTGACATGCGGTTCTCTTTTTGAGTGACATTTGTCCCACTAACTAATCAAATCAAGAAAACATGTTTCACTAAATGGGGTATTCATACGATTGTTTTTCTTTCAAAAACTAAAAACACTAATTAAGAAAATATAAAATTATCAAAGTAAAAGAAGCACCCTTCGCGTCAATTCAAAAAAGAATGTTAATTTTAAGAAACTACCAAAAAAAAAAGAAAAAAGAACTAGCCATCGTGTTATTATCAGGGAAGACTGTTCAACTTTCTGCTATGTCACTGAATCGCTAAACTACCACTATACCATCCAAAATAATTCAATTGTTGCCAACTTCTCCTTACTATGTCCAAATTTCTAATAGAAAGTGATTTTTAATCAACAAGAGAATTACCAAAAAAGTCTTAAACCTATTGTAATTGTGCCAATTCAGTCCTAAACTTTTTTTTTGGCCAATTTAGTCCTAAACCTTTTATAATTGTGCTAATTCAGTCCATCCAGCCAAAATTGGCCGGCGGATGCGAAGAATGTGGGCGAGATATATTCTTCCCTCCATGAGACGTGCCAAATTGACAAATCGGGCCTCGTCCTCAAGGGCCTCCGCATTGGCCCCAGGGGTTAAGCATTTAAGTGCGGTGCAAAGTGCCAGGATCTGGCAGCTCACTTGTTGGAATAAAGTTTAATATATGTACGCCTCATTTTATCTGATTTTATCGCATGGGTTTGATTATCGTTCATCCTATCCCCAGTTCTTCAACATCACACGATGTTCTTTGATTCGGTTAGCAAACAAGAAGGCTTTACTCAAGCAATCTCATATTCTCCTCCTACTAATATTCGAAACACTTGATAGTTATCATTGGCCCCCATGGGGATTGTTCATGTTCCCCGATCGTCTTTTTTCCTTACTGGAGTTTAGAAATCATAAAAAATGGAACCCCGATGGCTTAAACAGCCTCACACGTTGACTAAGAGCTGATGTTGCATTATTTATTGATCATGTGTACCGAGTCAATCTGGATGTTTGAGCATATCGACCCCGCAGTTGACCAACCTGCATCCGCCCTTTGATCCCTTTGCTCTATATCAGCAAGCAAAGCGTTCAAGCAAAGAGTTTCGCTGCTCCTGCTCGAAACGGCGTACGTCACAGAATCGGTGAATGAGATTTTTTTCGTCTTTTCACCCGGCGATCATGAGGCCATTCTCTAGCATGTACCTTAGCCCTTTGCGTCCACCCGAAGAATGTAGAGAAGAACTTTAAAGTATTCTTAGGTGCATTCGTTTAGCGGAAAATTAATAATTTAAAAAATATTTTTTAAAAAATAATTGCTTATATTGTTTAGAAAAATAAATAACCGAAAAAAAATTTCATCACCCATAAAAATAGTTTAGTATAGATTGTAATTGATGACGAAAATACTTTATGTTGATTAATTTTTCTAAACAATTATCTTTCATAAAATATTTTTTAAATTACTTATTTTCCATGAAATGAACGCATTGTTAATATTGGTTTGCAGGTGGCAAATCTTCCTCATTTAGAGTTATCAGGATGGGACAGCTGATTCAAATATACTGGAAGGAGATATCATATCTCTCTTGTTATTTGTCCTTTTCTTTTATGGAAGGCAAAGGTAAAAAATGACATGAAGAATCATGCGTAAAAGAGCAAAACGAAGACAGATTTTATCTCTTTTAGCCTTTTGCTTTTCTTGGATAGACTGTGAAGCGTACAAGTGACAGATACAAAGTAGACAACGCGGTTTCTAGATTGAGGAAAGCGAGATGTTAGTTTTAGCATTGTCGTAATTAGAATTATTGAGGAAATCAAAATGAAGCTATGAGATATCAACAAGGGACTGACTGCAATTTGATCTTGTGGGAATAATAATTATTATAGTAGGCTATGAATTCTCTCAATCGCTGAAGTAAATCGACTTAACCTGCAACCAAGGGTGGTCGCTCTAAGGAAAAGTATGTATTTTGACAAATTTCATGATTTATATTCTCCATCACCCGACCTTTACAAATTACTCATCTCTCACTCTAATCCACCCTTCAACGGTTGGTATTGTTGTCCTTAGATTAATGAGGAAATAGCACGAAGGTGTGGGGATGTTAACATGGTGCACGACTCGGACTTGATACTGATGAGGAAATCAAAAGTAGGCATACAATATTGAATCGATTACCCGTTTGGTTCAACTTTGGGGAAATGGCTTTGCATTTCCCCAAGTATCTTTAAAGGAATGGGCATTTGAAGAAGGCAATAGTGTTTGGATACTCTCATTTTGGTGTATTTTTCAAAGTAGCTTTGAGGTGAAAAAAATAAAAGGAAAAAAATAAAAGGAAAAAGGAGGAGGAGATGCTGAAGCAGAGGGCATAGCGGTCGGAAGGTGGCCAGAGCTGGTGGTTGTGGTGGGGGAGGTGGCTGATGGCAATGGTGGTGGGGAGGCGGCAGGTCGCGCAACCTAGACGCCACTGCCTGAGGCTGCGCGACCCAGGCGACGCCGATGCGTGGGTCGCCTGAGGTCAGGCGACCCTTCTCGGCAATCAGATATGGCTGGTTGAGCTCCGCCGACTAAGTTACAAGTCCAATGAGGAAGACGATTGTGAGATTTTGTGGGACCACTGCCAACTGTTCTAAAAGCTTAAGCTGATAGATGAATGCGTGGTTTATTATTTAAATATTCTAACACTCCCCCTCATGCTTAGTCTGGTCTTTTTGGCTAGTACTAAGCGTGGAAATTTAATTGGGGAGACAAATAGGGGCCTGGAAGATTCGAACTCAGAACCTCCTAGCTCTGATACCATGTGAGATTTTGTGGGACCACTGCCAACTGTTCTAAAAGCTTAAGCTGATAGATGAAAGCGTGGTTTATTATTTAAATATTCTAACAATGATGAACAGTATTTTTTTAGGGTAAAAGAGGAAAACGCAATTATCAATAAGGGCAATATTGGAAGGAAAAAAAATCATTAAACCCCTATTTATCATTCCGAAAATGCTGGCATTGAGCAAATGACACCTCAAAATACTAAACCAAACACTTAATATTTTTCCCAAGGGGCTTTAGGGGCTCAAAGCCCCCTGGGGATGCTAAACCAAACGGGTGTAAACCTACTATCAATGGCAATTGCTTAAGGGAAAAACTGGCTATAATGTGTCAATGTATCAACATCTATGGAGTATCCTCAGCCCAACCTTTACACACGGCCCATTATGGGCTCCAACCGTTAAGTGTAGGACTGTCAGAATTTAAAGGCCCAAAAGGCAAAAAAAAAACGAATTTGGACCAATATATTTGATGAAATCCAGATGGAATCCGCATGGGTTCTGCCATCGTAATGGTCCATCTTCGATTCGTATATACGCTACACTGAGATAGCAGTTCCTCTCTCTGCAAAGATACAGTCAATGTTAAAACTAATCTCTCTTGCTGAAACCTTAGCATGGCAATTTGACCATGAAACTTCATGGAAGAAGGGATTCATGCATGTAAGCATATTATAGCGGCGCATTTCGTAGGCGTCACAGTCGGTTAACATGGATTTTCTTTTCGTGTTTGTGTTTCGTAAGCTCGTTATGGTCGAGGGAATCGAAGTTGACTTGTGAGAGAACTTTACAAAAATTAAAGAGCTTCAATGTTGAGAGATTGAGAGGAATAGAGAGAGGGAAAAAAGAGTGATGGTGTTTGTAACAATGGCTTGTTTTTTCAGTTGTTCACCCATGATCAGTATTCTCAGCCTTCGAAGGAAGATGGAAGTGATTGGTACAGAACCCGACGAAGGTTCATTTATCAATTCGATGAAACTTACTGCGTGTCCATAAGTGTGTTCCTTACACAAAAGCACATTCACTCGTCCTTCACGGAAAAAGGTATTAATTTTCTCAAAATAATCAATCCATAGTCATTTCAAGTATTGCTTGGCACTACAAGTCAACATTGATGAGTATGCGAGTTTATATCATCCCAAAATCCCATTTCGGATGTGAGAGAACTCATTGAGCGATCACTCTCAAATGATCACCATCTCGTGTGGTTATCTAGACTACTCTTTTTGGGATGTCTACCCAAAGTGGACCAAGCCAATTATGTTCATATTAGTGGAAAGACCAATATTAGGCCTATTAGTGGTTTACGAAGTTAATATACTAAGTGAGATGGGATTTTCATAAGTGGCCAACCATTTGAACAAACTGGACATATTTAATATCTACAAAGAGTTTGTCATATCACTCAATATATCAACTTTGTCATCAATCTGAGTATGCATAGCATTTCTTTGATTGAAATATAGATAGATTTGACTTTCTTATGGTCGCCTTCTTCCTTTTTCGCATATTATGTTTGTCCTAATCTTCTTGATCATCATTTGTATTCTCAAATTTGAGCCTGTGAGACCATTGATAATCTGTCCGTCTGAATATAATAAACATGGCCAACAAAAGTGCCCATAACAATAATCAAGCTCGCTAGACTTACATTTAGCCCATTTCTAGCTTAATCTGGCCTAGCCTGTTTTTAGTCAGACTTAGGCTAATTTGGTCCAGCTTCATTATCTAATCAGTCGATTTATTAAACTCACAAGCCCGTATTGAATTCTTAGAGTAAACTAAGATATCATAACAGCTAATACGAGCAAATCGAGCTCTTGCGCATTTTCACTAATTGATGAACAAAGGACACACACACATTAACGGGCTCCGTCCGCACACACGACAACACCTTATAGAACACTTTCTTACGTGCATTGATGTAGTTAGTTGCTTCCAAAATAGAAGTGTTTCAATGAAAGAAAGAGTGCTGTTATATGTAAAATATATACTAATTGTTGTGATAATATAATAATCTTTTTTTTTTTGCTAAATTTGTTTATTACTATCATTCTTGAAATAAGATTAAAGCAGTCTCATGTAGAATCACGATATGCGTCCATTGCCAGACAACAATATGCACGAAAACTATTTTACCAGAGAAATTAACTAGGAGAATTGTGTCCGAGACAGCAAATGCATCTATTGAGCCCTCGGTTTATTGAAAAGGCCCACTTATCCGTGAGCATCACGCTATGCGTTTGGAAACCGCATTTTAACATTTGTTATGCGGCAACCAAGGGTGGTCGCTCTAGGGAAAAGAAGTGTATTTTGACAAATCTCGAAGTTTGCAATCTCCATCACCCGAGCTTTACAAACTTACTCATCAGGCGCTCTGATCTTATCTTGAATGGTTAGTATTGTTGTCTTTAGATTAATGAGGAATTGAAAGAAGGAATGGGGATACTAACATGGGACATGACTTGGAGTTGATCTTCGTGAGAATACTTGTCAACTGTTATAATAAGTTATGAGTCCTCTCGAATGACAGATTGAATCAATTAAACCTAGTGGCTATAGGGGAAAAGAGGGACTATAATGTGGCAAAGTTTCAACATCTATGGAATATCCACAGCTCAATTATTACGCATTGCTTATTACGGGCTCCGATTCCTTTAGCTGTAGGACTTGGTCAGAATTTTACGGATCAAAAGGAGTAAAACGAATTTGGACCATTAGTGGCAACCCGCGTGGTGGTTCCCACCATTTTAATTGTCCATACTCAATTTAAGCACATCAAGCTTATATAATAATTTCGCTCTCCTCAAGATAGAATCAATGCTAAAGCTAGATCTCTCTTGCTGAAACTTAGCATAGCAATTTGACCATGAATCTTCGTGAAAGATTAGATTAGTGTGGGTAAGCAAGTTATAGTGGTGCATTTTGTGGGCATCGCAGCCAGTTAACATGGGTCTTCTTTTCCTATTGTGTTTCCTAAGCTCACAGTCATCAAGGGAATTGAAGAAAACTAACTTTACAAAAATTAAAGAGCTTCAATGTTGAGGGATTAAGAGAAATAGAGAGAGGGAGGGAAAAAAAAAAAAAAGCAATGGTACTAATAAGAGTGACTTGTTTTTCAGTTGTTCATCCATAACCTTTGAAGAAAGGAAGATGGAAATAACTAGTGCAGAATCCGAGGATGGTGAAGGGAGGAAAACATCGCCTCTCAACTCTCTAGCCATTATGAAAACAGAAATTGGGAATCGCCTTATAGATGTCGATGAGATGTGCGATATGGTCTATGCATGATTTACACACAATTTCATCAACATTGCTTTCCAACCATTTTTCTATGATTAAGATACTTAGTAACCATTTGCTACTATTTTTTTTTTTAAAGTTGGTTTTCAACCTTTATTTGTTTTCTTCAATTTAATAATTACTCTTATCTTTGACAAAAAAAACTTCTCTTATATATTACTGAATTTCGTTTAGCTTTCTTACCATCACACTAAATTTACTAACTATTATATAAAATTAATACTCACTTTTATTTGGTGACATATCACTTTCATTCCCGATTAAGTAAGTCATATTGACACCTGAATTTGTTGCTAATATATCGAACAAGCATATAAAAATGATATGAGTGAATAAAAATAACAACCATATAAAAGGTTTCGATCCCATTCAGCGGCTAAAAAACACAAAAGTCCAGCCCATTCCATTCACCGAAGGTGTCTTCCTCGGCGGTCGATTTGCCAGGGCTATCGCCTCTTCCTTTTCAGCTCCATCACCATCAATTCGATCGTCCAACGTCTCCGATCAGTTACGGCCGCCGTCAAATCTCCCTCGCCGGCCACCACAGCCTCCGCCGTAACGGAGCGGAGCATCGACGCTCATCACCGCCGATCGGACTTCTCTCGTGCTCTTTCTCTCTCGTCTTACGCATTTGGAGACTCCTTTTAAGCTCACAGTTGCACGCTCTGCAGGAGAATTGACAACACGCTTTCTGAAGCTTGGTGCGCGCGTGAGAGCCCGAGGAACCGAGCCAAGCAAGAACGCGCGCACGGACCGAGAAATCCATCGCCTAGCTTTGTCTTCGTGAGATTCTCGGAGTCTTTCAGTGTCTTTCATTTATTAGCAAGATACGGTCGATTCATTGAGATTCAATCAGTCGATTGTTCTATATTGCCTTTTGCCGAAAGCTTCAAATTGTTATCTCAGTTGTTGTCTATTATTTGGTCTCAGATTCGTCGATTCCTCTCTAGTAACTTTAAGCTGGGTTTTTCATGTTATATTCCTCGCCAATTGATGGGAGTTCCTGTTCGTATAACACCTCGCCGTTCATGCTCACCACCCGCTCGACGTTTTGCCTCGGAGATGACAATGATGAATTCATTGATCAATAATAGTATCTTGCTGCGATGCTAGTTGGCATCCGTCAAATGGAACATGTTTGCTGCTATTGCCTTTCGGTATGTTCAGGCTTAGCTTGGTGTTGACATGCTCCCTTCATCGATTGCAAGCATCCTTACATCGAACTTTTGGAATCGAACTTTTGCTCTCGATTCCATAGATGGTCTGTAGTCCTAGTGAAACAATCCGTATAATTAGCAATGAAGTTTCTCTATCTTCAAGTTGCGTTGGCTGGATTAGTTGGCTTCTGCTCCATATCTTGGAGTTCTCTGATGGACTTCTGCTCATTGAAGAAGTTGATTGCCTGGGCATAGGTGTCTCGGAATTGTAGGTGTGCGATTCCGCTAGCCATAGCAGGATATCTGACTAGGAGATAGCGTACATCAAGATGAACGCCTGCTAATTCTAGATCTCGGCCTGATGTTGTTTTCAATGTGGGCATCTTCCAGACTTGTACGTTCTTCGGGGTGGCAGCACGGTTCAATAGCAATGTGCCAAATTATAACACTCCAGTCGAAATCCAGATCAAGAATCCATTTGGAAGTAGCCAACGTTTTAGCCCAATCGAGTATGCAACCGCCTCTAAAGGTGTGTATAGCTTGGAGCCATGGTCAGTCGTTTTATATCGTCTGTCATTTCCTCGTGGCTCCCATACAGATGTTTCTCCACCTTGTGTTTGATGTGTAGGAATTCCCAGAGTTGGACCATCTCCGCCTTCTCAACAGTGTTTGTATCCAATTGATGAAATTCAAGGTGTGAGACATTTCATTCTTCGTCAGGCAACAAGCAGTCCCATTAGAGAAAAAGAGAACCAGCAATGCGTATAATTCTAAAAAGTTGGCTGCGCCCAACGACGATAAAGTTACGCAGAGATCCACTTTCGACTTTAGGTAAGGCTGCATGTTAATCAATGGTCTCCAGGCATAGTCAAATGAAAGTGGGACGGAAGTGCAAGAAGATGTCGCCTGTCAAGTCTATCGTATGATTTTCTCGCCTTGGATGGCTGTGGACATGGGGTTTTTTGCAACCTATGTTGGCTGTCTACAGAATACTAAATGAAGAGTCGAAGTTCATTGCCCCACAGATTACGACATACGGGGACTAAGAGGAAAGATGACTAAGACAAATGCATCTGCAAGGCCTCATCAGATTTAAGTATGGTGTCACCGATCTGTTGTTATACATAATTTAGCACTCGGAAGCTGGGGAAAAGTTCAAGAGAGATAGAAGTGTTGCTTAATTCATTATTGCTTGAGAACGACTCTGGTTTTTGCTGAGGCTCGAGGCATCTACAAGCTGATGCTCACCGAAAGTCTGGGCAATGGGTTGTCGAACCTTAGGTACTGGGGATTAAGATGGACCAAGATGGACCGTTCTCGATTCTATTCCAGAATCGGCTAGTCATTTATCTCTCCTGGAGACATCAGATCAAAAGTACACCGGCATAACCCAACTGCAGAGTTCCATTTGGAAGTCGAAGAACCTTCGGCAACTGTACATGAATGAGGTATGCTTTGACAGGAACATTCGCTAGCATCAGGTGCCATCGGACAAGTTCTTGAGCAAATTTCTGACCATGTGGAGACGGAACATAAGAGGTAAGAGCTGAATGTTGGTTATTTTGGGCAGCCTTAAAGGACTCTGGAAATTGGCTCTGGCATGTCACAAGCCATTGGTAAAAGAAGCCAACCAAATGCATATCGACTCTCAAAATGCTTCAGCCCTTAAGATGAAGGTCAACAGACCTAACTTGTAATATAGAGAGACTTCATGTGTGGTTTGTTAGGTTCTAATAAGCAATCAAGGAGGGCGGTGAATTGGTCTTTTTAACAAAACACAAACTAATTTTGTAGAATCAATCTTAATAAAAATATTGCTTTTACTCGTAAAGTGAACTAGTAATATATGATGCGGAAATTAACGAGTTTTGAAAAAGAAAATTGCAAACAAAATTCATAAAAGTTCGGCTTGACTGGGCATACTCCACTGTTCCAGCTCTAGCATCCCAAAATAGTTCAAAAATTGTTCTAGTAGATTATATCTTCCTTTTTGATGTGACAACTCTAATTTGTCACGCTAATGATCAGTGTGTCCATTTGCGGGTCATAATCGAACTTAGTGAGAACTTGATGCCGATCAATTTAGTTTTTCCTATAATTTGAAAACCTTGTTTTGGAATCCCGTGTCTATATCTTTTTTTCTTTTTTTTATCATAGAACATTTGCCGAAGTTCATCATCCTCACACATAAAATGCCTAGATTAACGTAAATAGCTAATGGACTTCCAATAATGTGCTTATTTTTTTAATAGCTTATAGAAATAGAAGATGAAGTTAGTTAGGATAATAACGTCGGAATAACCATTAGACTTTTGTTCTTAGACCTATTAATTCTTTACCACGTGCATTGAACAGCAAAATTAACAAAAGAGAGCACGACAAGGTGTTTGCAACTTAGCAACTTTCATTTAACAATGGATCTAGAAAGCAAACATATGATAACTGATCAAAACAGTCATTTAAGATATACCCCAAAAAAATTTGACAATCTACTTCAAAATAGCGTACTGTTTTTTGTTTTAGCATTTTGGCCTTTACAACTCTCTTGTTTGACTTAACATGGTATCAAGCCTATCCGAAATCTAGAGATGTCAAATTGGATCATGGGCCAATTTTTGCCTTGCATTTTCAAGTTCGGGTTATATATGGGTTGTTAAATATTTAAGGACCGGGCGTAAGTGGGTAAACATTATTACATCTTAATGAGATTGGGTCTTTAATGGGTTTCCACAAGACCCATTTTCGATCCATTTAATGATTTAGACAATGGCCTAGAGTGTTCGAGGGCGAGTGATTAAGCGAGGCCCACATGAGCTAACGTGCTTGTTTCGTAATTGTCCCTCTGCATAATGTTCGTGAGCTTGGGTGAATCTTTTAATGCGACGTCTTCTCCGCAAAATATTGGCAGCTTATTTTTCTTATTTTGCAGAGAGAATTTCGATCGCCAATTTTTGCACCCCTCTTTTTTTTTTTCTTTTTTCTTTTGCTAAAATTGAATAATACAAAAAGTGAATATAGTTTGATCTCTACCATATAATAGTCGAAATAGAGATTTTCTTTTTCACTTTAAAGATGAATGCATGACGACTCATAGTATAGTTTATCAAGTGAATACAATTTTAAATGTTGATATCAATTATAGGCAAAAAGTTATTGCTGTACTGATGGGAGTAATATTGTGCCGATGATGGTGAAGATTGATCGGAGAATCTGTAGGTTTTTTTTTTTTTTTATAAGTATTTCATTCTATGGATTTTTTTTATACATTTTCTACTTAATTTATTGACATTTTTTAATTGTGCTAATTTACTTTTTAAATTTGATATGAAATTTTTACCCAAGTAACTTATAAACATGAAGAGCTTAAAGTGGATAAGTAGGTGGGTACTAGATTTCATATGATAGATTACAAATGGATATATTTTAGAAATATGAGGTGGGTCGATAACAGGTCACGTTGAGTATGAATCACTAAATTTGTGTAGCCTATAAATGGGTCATATTGGATTAAATGGTCAATTTGGGTAGGACATTTTCGAACCAAGCTGGCCATTTAACGACCTTACCAAAACTTAAGATTATTCTAGCCTGATGGGTATGCACATAATATGATAGCTGGATCAGAGCTCACTGTCCTCATTAAGACGCCCAAAGAACCAAAACTAGAGTGGTTTACCTTCTTTGAGGCCATCCCGGTGCAGCTTCTTTTCCTAAAGGTGGCAAACCTTGCGAGTGGACAGGACGCCATCCTTGTTGATAAAATTCAGAATTCCAAAAGCAAATGCAGTTCTGCATCTCAATGCATGGTGTCTCAGTTGAGTAAGCTGCGCATTCTAAGTTTGGAGGTTTCTACATATAGCCAACTTAGTCAATTGCATCGTGGGATAAGTATACTTATAACTAGAAATTTGATGTACAAACCTATTACTCAAAAGATTCTTTGTAGCTCCTGCACTAGTCCACAGTCTACGGACCAGTCGGAAACAAATCTATTGTGTGTATTAGCTGATTCAGATGTCAACTAAGAACAAGGACCTCCTCAGAAATCTAGACGGGATTATTTCAATGAAGCTGAATTAGACCATTTTCCCAAATCACACCCAACCAACAGAAAGAATTATAGAACAGTGCAGCATCAGAAATCGTACTCAGACAACGGAAAGCATAATTCGTAGATTTGTACAAAATACAACGTTAACAGACTTTACATACCAAGCATAAAAAACAGAGCCTTAGGGGGAACCAAATTATTCTATCTAATTTGACCCAAAATATATATATGTAAGATAAATACACACAATCTACCATTAGCATCACCACCACCTCCATCAAAATATGCATCTATTAAAGCCCATGGTTTATTGAAAATGCCCACTAATATTCGAATAACATGGGACACATTTGGAAACCACATTTTTTTATGGGATATGTGCAACACAAGTCCTAAAACTTACAAGGAAAGTGTAATTGAGTCCTAAAACTTACAAAAAGTGCAATCGAGTCCTAAAATTTGTCAAATTGGTTCAATTGAGTCCTAAATTTAACACCGTCGATTTACTAACGGAAAATGCCGACGTGGCACTCGACGTAATATTTTAAATAAATTTTTATTTTCCACGTGGCATTTTAAAATTATTTTTTATTCAAAATATTTTAAAATTAGATTTAAAAACTAAAAATGAAAAACTAAAATTTATTTAAAAAACAAAACTGTTAAAAAAAAAAAAAAATGGCACCGGCGGGCATTTTCGCCGCAACCGCCGCCCATCGCCGGAGGGGCCGGCGACGGTTGCCGAAGAAGTCGGCGACAGTCGCCGGCCTGGGCGAAGCCGGGCGAGGCCTTGCCGGCCCCAGGCGAGGCCCGACCACCCCCGCCAGGTCGAGCGAGGATGCCCAGATCTGGGCACGCCGACCCTCACGGGGGGCCGGCGACCCTCGCCCTCCTGCCTCGCCGGCCCTCGCCTGGGGTCAGCGATGCTCACCCAGATCTGGGCGTTTCGATTTAGCTCCGTCGCACTCCCAACGCCGTGCCCCGATGCTGTCCAGATCTGAGTGAGTGGGTTCCGGAGGGCAGGGGTTCCGTCGCCGTCGCCCAGCCGCCACCGATGACTCCACCCGATCCAGCGTCGGGGACGCCCAGATCTGGGCGAGCATCGAGGTCGGCGATGCTCGCCCAGATCTGGGCGTCCTTGCCCGACCTGGCGGGGGTGGCCGGCCCTCGCTTGGGGTCGGCGAGGCCTCTCCCGGGCGAGGGCAGGCCACCCCACCTAGGGCCGGCGACCGTCGCCGGCCACTCCGGCGATGGGCGGCGACGGAAGCCCCATCAGTGCCTTTTTTTTTCTTTTGCACAGTTTTGTTTTTTTGAAATAAATTTATCTTTTTCTTTTCTATTTTTAAATCTAATTTAAACAAGAATAAAAATAATGTTGAAAGCCACGTGTATAAAAAAATTTATTTAAAATGTCACGTCAACGTTTTCCGTTACTAAGTTTGACGGTGTTAACTTTAGGACTCAATTGAATCAATTTGACAAGTTTTAGGACTCGATTGCACTTTTTGCAAGTTTTAGGACTCAATTGCACTTTCCTTATAAGTTTTAGGACTTGTGTTGCACATATCCCTTTTTTTATTTGTTATGCTACAGTCAAGGGTGGCCGCTCTAAGGAAAAGAAATGCATGCTGTATTTTGACAAATTCCAAAATTTTATAGTCTTCATTGCCTGAGCTACACAAATTTACTTGTCATGCGCTCTAATCAACCTTTGAATGGTTAGTATTGTCGTTTCTAGATTAGTGGGGAAATCGAAAGATCGAATGGGGATATTAACATGGGACTCGATTCCAAATTGACATTTGTGAATATACTTATTGGCTGTTATAGTTAGGTGTGAATTCTCTCGAATAAGGGATTAACTCGATTAAACCTACAACCAAGGGCAATTGTTATGGGGAGGAAAAGTGGCTATGATGTGGCAAGGTAGTATCCATAACCCAACCTTTACATACTGTTCATTACGGGCTGCGATCAGTGTAGTTGTAGGACTTTGACGCAATTTCAAGCCCTAGAAGACAAATTTGTATTAGTAGATATGATGGAACTTGTGTGGAACCCGCATGAGTTCTATTATTTTAACGGTCTAAATTCAGTTTAGTATATTTATTATACTTATGTAATAATTTCTATCTCCTCGAGATACAATCAATGATAAATCTAAATCTTTCTGGCTGAGACTCAACGTCGCAATTTGACCATGAAGTCCATGAAAGGCGAGATTCTGGGTCTTCGTCATATTTGTGTTTCCAAGGCTCATAGTTGTCAGGGGAATTGAAGTACACTCTTGAAGAACTTCACAAAAATTAGAGAACTTCAATGAGGGCCACCCATTTGCTCTCTTCCACAGCAGACAAACGTCCTCCAACTAGTGATATCGCTGGGAAAGAACGATTGCATTTGCTCAAAATTCTCTGCTTGAGGATGGTCATCTCCGATTCCAAATCGTCATCTCCCGTGATGCTTACCCGCAGCAATTTCTTGCACTCTTCATCGGTCATGTCAGGGCGTAATGGAAGATCAAGCGTCCAAGGGTCTGCAAACTTTTTGCATTTCTGCATTCGGAGAGGTGACAATTGTTCCGTTCCTCCAGTCCACGAACGGGACCAAGAGCTCATGGATGAGTCTGGCCCGCACAAATTATCCAAAACTATCAAGTACCTAAGTCGATCAATGATTTATGAAGCATCTCTAACGGCTGCTCCTCTTGGTTTTGCTCCAAGTGTTTTGCCTGATCTCGCAGTGGTATTTGTTTCAGTATGTCCACAAGGAGGTTCTTCATCCGGCCAGACTGCGCCCCAAGGTCCGGGACCTGGAACCAAGCATGACAGTGGAAGTGATGCTTGGTTTTTAGCTTGCTGAAGACACTCCTCGCCAGTGCGGTCTTGCCACAGGCTTGTTCGCCAACCAACGACATCACCTGAAGGCTGGAGTCGTGATTGTCGATCAACCAGGCCAGAAGCTTCTTTACATATTCATCATGGCCCACAATATCGGACTCGACCTGCTGCCTCATATTTTCTCGATTCCTCTTGCTCGATGGCCTCTCATTGTCTGGCATGCCGTCATTAGCAGGAGGCTGGGATGATGTGAACTTGCTGCATAACAATCCGACTTTCGTCTTGAAATCCTTGGCCATCTTTTTCATGGCATGTGCTCCGCTCATTACTGAGAATAGCCGAACTAGAGTGAACACCTTGGCGAAACGACCCCCTTGCGATTCTGACGTCTGGTCTTGGAGTAAATCGACAAGGAATGCTTCTGCAATCTTCTCAATGTTACGAGCACAAAACTGAAGCTGTTCCTCACCTTCCTGAGCTTCTTGGTTGTGCCCATCCTCGAGCACGGCATGTTTCCTGGTGTTCAGGATACTTTGGAGATTGCTTATGGAGTGAGAGATTTGATCAGTCAAGTTTTGATCGGTGATGGTGTCTTTGGACTTGGAGAGAAGATCATGAAGTCTGACTATCGCTAGTGAAACCGCCACTTCAGAGGCAACCATGGTTCTAAACAGAGAAGATGCTGAAAATGAGGAAAATAGATTAATAAACTCAGAAAAGGATTAAGCGTCTCAATTTTTTCTCCCTATTTGGGAGTGTCTCAAGCTTTGGTTTTGAGGAACAAGCAATCAAAAGTTACATGGTCTAGGACTTTTGATTGAGAAGTGAAAAGGACAATAGTTTCAGTTTACTTTCGTAACACCAAATTACCTAGCACTTTCATATTTAATATCTTTTTATTTGCTTGATTTCTTTTAAACTTCCTGAAAATTATGAGCAAAAGATATGCGGATTTACATGTCGATGCAAAAGCTTTTTCAAAGTTTTTGGTGTTTTGCACTAGACAACGATTAAAATGTGAGTGCCAAATTTTATTTTATTTTTTTACAAAAAAGCATAAATGAAAAAATATAACCAATTTCAAACAGACCAATGTCTTTATGTATTTGGGCAAAATAAAAATTTTGAGTTGCCAAATATCGTAATCGAATTGAAGACATAAAAGCTTGATTAAATTGAAGTATTTTTATTATATCCATGACCAGCTTACACATTCCCTATTGAGTAGATGACACGTTGATGAATTCAGATGTAACTATTTCTCAATGCACATGTCGTCTATCCAAATATGAATGTATTGTAAAATTTTTAGACTGACGGTGGACTTGACCGTAATTCTAAAAAAGACACCAATTATTGAAGGCCCCCATCCATGTACGCTCTACCAGCGCTCGCCAATCCGTCTTTCCTCATCGAATGGATGGGGGACATGTAAGAGGACGATTCTCGCGGGAAAAACGTGAGTCTTTGAGTGTTGTGCTGTCCTCATTCTATTGGCTAAGCGGGGACATCAACTTGGTCGGCTAATTTCAAATGTATCAAGTCGCAGGGTTTAGTTGATATATATCGAAATCATTCAAATTAAGCTTTCATTTATTTCTAGAAAAATAAATAATTATTAAAAATGATTGCTCATGTAACTTAAAATAATTAGTTAATGAAAATTATTTTTATTATCGAGAATAATTTATGTTTAAATATTGTAACGGACGGTGAAAATATCTTTCATTCATTCATTTTTGTAAACGATACACATTATTTTTTTAGGGAAATTTTTTTAAACCATTTATTTTTTTGAGAAACAAATAGAGCCTACTAAACAAACTCAATGTATCCTTAAATTAAGGGAAAATTACCAAAATAGTTATAAACCTATTGTAATTTTTCTAATTTAGTTATAGACTTTTTTTTTTTTACTAATTCAGTCCTAAATCTTTTGCAATAATCTAGCCAAATTGTAAAAAAAATTAGGACTGAATTGGCAAAAAAAATGTTTATGATTGAATTGGAAAAATTACAATAAATTTAGGATCCATTTGATAATTTTCTCCTCAAATTAACCGTGTCCTTTACAAATGGGAAGCGACGTGTGTGGTTTGGGGAACCTCTCTCACAAAGTACATAATGCTTGGATGCACAATGGTAAAAAAGAGGAGTTTGGACCCTTTTGACTTAGTGCTTTTCTTTTCTTTTCAATCAATTCCTTCAACTCTCAATTCGTTTAATCAAATACTTGAACAAGCATAATTATTTTAATTAAGTCTCCAAGGCCAAATCCAAGTCCGATTAGTTGGCACTCACTTGTCCGTTTGAGACGACAAAAGTCTTGATGCGAAAAGCTCAAGGGTCGTGTTTGTTTCGAAGAATCTTATTGCCCGAGGTTCGGTCGCGGTCTTCATCTTTGGGGTACTGGCAAAGAACTTTTCCTCTTGAAGTCAGAGGGACTTGATTTGTAAAAGATAAACAAGATGATGCAAAAACGGATTTCTACCTCGTAGAATTCTAAAGTACTACGGGCCCAACAATGTAGAGATTTGAGTAGCAGTTATGCGTAATTCAAAAACAAGTAACAAAGATTAATTTCATCTCAAAAGAATAGATCATTTATCCATCCGTAACTTGCTTCCGTCTGACTTGATCCGGTAGAAATCTAGTAACTCCTGGACATCTCAGCCTTCTAATTCGTCGAAACAGTGTCAACTGGAAAGACTAACAGATTTCCTTGGTCAGCAAAACTTAAGAACTCAGCATGATTCAAGTCGAAGATATTGTTTGCCACGAGTTCGGGAAAGTATCATTGCAACGATGCATCAGCATACACAGAGAGGAGATTAATACAGAACACTTGAGCCACATTCACGCTTTATTTTGGCTGCTCGTTCTCTGCTGTTGGTGTGAAAATAACGCCTTTGACGGAGAGGCCGGACTTCCAATGTCCACCAGTTTGGGTGAGGGAAAAGCTCATCTCGCCAATGGTTTTGGGTGTCATCTCGAATTTGCCGATGCTAATAGGAATCCACCTCTGCTTTTCCAAACTGTCCAATCTTTCCATGCGTACCTGCCTGTTTCCATCCGGGAATTCGAGACTGAGGTTCACTGGAATTTCCCATCCGTAGTTTTGAGTGCTCATCTTCACGACGATCGTGACTTCATACATCGTCCTCTGAGAGAGCACACTCGTTTTGCATTTCCCTTTGATATCTAGCCAGCAAACGCTATTTAGCATGGCAACAGGCAGATTTACGTTGCTCGGATAGCTGGAACTCAGAAATATTCAAGAAGCAAACGGTTAGCAGGGATGATGGTTAACAATAATCTCATTTTAATGTAAGCAATTCCAAGTTTTTTGCGGCAGAAATTATTGTTTCAGTGCCACCAAATGAGCAACTTGCAGCTGAAAAAAGGTGCATATTCAGCAGCATCTTTTAAGGGGGAGATATACAACGCCAAAATAAATTTAGAGATATGCCAACACAAAGGTACTAATTTAGCGGCTACCGAACGTTCCTGGCTGCCTGCTGAGTCATTTTTGTTGAGGCAAATTCATATGCTGTACCCAGACCGACCTAGATTCTTGACCATTACGCAAAAGTTCGACTTAGAAAGTTCTTGTTTAGGACAGAAGAAGCAACGATACCTTGATTCTTCCTCTCCTGTCCATGTCCAGTATTGGCTAACGTTACTCCAAGCGATCCATAAGGCCGAAGCCAGAACCATCAAGCAGTTCCTGTTGAGCTCCTTGTCAACCCAATACTTGTGTATGTATGGCTGTGCACAAAGCAGTGATCGAGTGAGACATTTAACAAAATCAGAACAAAACTCGGCTCTCGTCCAGTCAGGAGCTACCGAGCTCCCATCCAGTCCATGATGACCTCTTTATAGATGAACTTATCATCTGCAAGTGGTCTTGATTTTACAGACTTTTCCTGCATATCATGCAGTTTTAGTTTCATGGCGGGCATCACTGTGAAGAAACAGAGGACAGAAGAAGATAGAACGTATATGAAGAAAGAACTCTGTATATTGTACTTACTCAATGATCAATACATCAGTCAAGAACATTCCTCTTCTCCTATCACTCTGTACAATCTTTACGAAGTTCTGTTTCTCAGAAACGCCAAAGAAAACAGAGAGAAATCAATCGTTCATCTGACTTTCTCACCTTCACTTAGGGTGTGTTTGTTTCACGGAAAACGTAACGTTTTTGGAAAATGTTTTCAAGGAAACCATTTTCCAGGAAAATGGTTAGTTTTCTTGTGTTTGGTGATATGTAACTAAAAGTATTTTCTGGTGTTTAGATCACATTTGAAAAATGATTGAATGGCATTTGACCTAACAATTGATAATAGTGTGCCTCTTACTTCCAAATTAATTTGTTGAGTCCATCACCTTTTAATCGAAATTATAATTATTTTTCATATTTGATTTTTTTTTCTTTTTCTTTTTCTTCCTTTCTTAGCCTGTGGCCAACAAGGCGACGGTCGGCGACAAGCCAAGCGAGGCTCAAGCCTCATCGGCGTCGGGCGGGGCCTCAGCCTCGCCAAATCAATGAGATCAAGCCTCGCCAACGACTAGCGAGGCCGGGTGGGGCCTCGGCCTCGCCGGATCGGCGAGATCGAGCCCCGCCCGACGCTGGCGAGCTCGATCTCGCCTGTGGCCGATCGCCAGCCGTCATCGTGGCCGGCGACCGGCCGAAGAAGAAGAAAAAGAAAAGAGAAAAAGAAAAAATAATTATTAAAAATTATATTTTTAAAATATAAAAATAATTAAAATTTATATTTTAAAAAATAAATAAAAATTATATTAAAAAATTAAAAATTCGATTTTTAAAAAATATTTTAAAAAGAATTATAAAAATTTAAAAATATATCTTTATAAAAATAATTGTTTGTAAATCAAGCATCAAATCTAAGCTTTGGTAGATTTGGAAAACGTTTTCCGGTCATTTCAAAGGGGAAATCATTTTCCCGAATTTAAGCTTTGTTAGGAAAACGTTTTCTGTTGACTAGGAAAACATTTTCCGTTGACTCATTTTCCTGAGTGAACCAAACGCCGGAAAATGAAGAAAATGTTTTCCCTGAAAATGTATTCCGCGAAACAAACACACCCTTAATGAAGCTTTTACAGTGAGTTAACAACTTAACTATCTTCCAAAACTGACTTAACAACTTCAGTTACAAGATTGAATAACAGAATGACTACACTGTTACATTGACACACGTGCAGCTCAGTTGACTTCTGTTTCTATTTTTGAACTTCTATATAGCCAACTTTTGTGGATTGCCAACTCATCTTCTACACGGATTACCAACTCAGCTTCTGTTTCTCGAACTCTTCATAGATTGCCAGCTCAGCTTTTCTTTAATGACTTGTTCAGCTGCTTCTGCTTCAGCTTTTCTACTTCCATCTGCATTTGTATTCTGTGTTTTGATCTTTGTTCTTTAACAATCACAACCGAGCCAAATCTTTTCTCAACCAATCAATTTTCTATCTGAGTAAAACATGTTCTTTTTGGTCCTTTGGAACTCGCCTGATCCTCCTGGCCTTGCTTCTTGTCATCCTTCAGAAGGACTCCTTCATAGACTCGATGGGTCACCTCGTTTACGTCGAGGGAGAAGATTTCATCGCCGATCACTCTTCTCAACATCGCCAAGGAAATGACAGGAGGCTTTCTCGTTTGAATTGTGCTGTTTCGGGCGTCTTCTTCATTTGTTGATGGTAACGAATCGGCTGCATCTCCTCCTGCAGAGATCTCTGCCATCTTCTTGCAGATATACTCGTTCCTACCATACATGTACACCCAAAAAAAAATGATAATAATCAAAGGTATGAATTTGTCTATAACGTTAGACTAAAAGAAAGGTTGATTTATAAGTCCAGGAATCCGGACTCTACCGAGAACGTCTGGTTGCTTGCAGCTTCTGCTATGGCGGAAGAACCGGAGACGAAGATGTGACGGTGGGTTCTGATTTTACAGGCTTTAATAGTCAAAGTAGAGATAAAGCGACCCATATAATGATAATAACACAATGTAAAATGTAGTGACGATGATGATGATGATGTCACACTTAAGATTTAATATTTTTTTTTTGTCGATCCTACTCTAATTCTACTCTAACACTCACTCTCAGACTTTTGCCCTACTTCCTTGCAGGGCGTGGGAGTCGAAACCCACTCCTGAAATAAAATCGTCTCCACCCCAATCCCCCCTGAGAAGGTGGGGATTTGAACTTCCCACCTCCCCCTTCCAAGTTGGAAGGGTAGCCAGTTTCACAGTACTTAAGATGAGTACTTTGGTTGCTAAATGGGATTGTGCACTAAATAGGTCCTGCCAGCTCGCCTATCAACGGCTTGTGACTCGAATTTCTTCCACACGCATGGAAAAAAACGAACTGATTTTACTGTGTTTACTAAAGAAATTAAGCACGCGAAAAAGTGCCAATTCATTTCAATTTCGAATTAATCATGTCGCACGTTATTGAGATTAGGCTATTCTCATTAAAGATAATAATACAAATGATCTCTGAACTCAAATCCGTGAAAAAGTGTCAATTTATTCTGATTTCTTGTCTTGAGTAAGTCCATTTGGTAGGGTTCATCAAAATTCTCATACATGATTTGGGTGTTCTTGGCTAAGCTGCTAGCTTTATCAAGTTCCAAGGGCCCTCTCGTAGTACAAAGTCGTAGGTGTTAGGAAATTTAGCAATGATAAAAGTTAGTTTCAAGCTCAATAACTGTGAAACTTTGAGTGTGACACATTAAGTTGCTAAAATTTAGTTTTTCTTGTTGAATGTGCTAGGCCGTCAGTGAAATAAGTTAATAATTTTCCATTTATAAGGAGCATTTTCGATCCAGGTCGACCCATTATGACACACATCACATGTTAAAACAAAACCGGTGCTAAGCTATGTTTTCCCGTACCGACAAGCCAAGCATGCATTTTTCGTAAAAATAAAAACGCAAAAGAATTAAAAAAAATAGAAGAGAGGGTCCAATTCGGCCATTTATGCAAGGGCCCGGACCGATCCATCAACCTCTTGCCCAGTCTGTCGGGACCAAGTCCAATTTCGATTTTGGCCCGGCTGAACCATCAACACTAGCACAAGCCAAACCCATCAAACCAAGCCCGTGAGCCCGGCTCAGCCGGATTCAATTTCCACGGGAGCATGGAAGCCGGAGCTGCACGAAGATCACCCAGGCTGAAATTCCATGATTGAGTTGTGTTTGTGCAAAAAATCGAATACAGTTGAAATTGTTTTTAATTGTTGGAACTCGTATCATTGCGGATGTGATGATCTGAAATGAATCACTGGTCTAATTTCGCAGAAAAACTAATCGGCCGGACTCGGGCGGCGTTTTCTTCATTTGTTGATGAGCCGGGCACATCTCCTGCTACAGAAATGTCCACCATCTTCTTCCCGATATACTCGTACCTACCATGCATGTACACGAAAATGGGGAAAAAAAGAATCAAAAGGTTTGAGTTGGTCTAGCTTTTGACTGAATGAAAGGTTGAGTTATTGGTCCGGATAATCGAACTCTACCGAAGAAGACGTCTGGTTGCTAATAGAGATATGGTGGGTTCTGATTTTTACAGATTTTCCACGGTCAAAGTAGAGATAAAGCGACCCAAATAAGAATAACACATTAGTAATGACGTAACGATGTCACACTAAAGATGTGCACCTTAGTTATTGTGATGTCATCCCTACTGTGACGAAAAATGAAAAAGGAGCTAAATGGGCTTGAGCCCTAATCAGTGCAATTGCGAAGTGCATTTTTTTCCCTGAAATTAAGTGGATGAAAAAGTGTTGATGCATGCCATTTTTGAGTTAATCATGTCGTATTGTATCGAGTTTAAGTTTCTCTCGTTCCGTTCTTATCATGTCATAGATCAACAGTTGCCATCTCTGTTGACGTACCCGTCCAAAATCATCCAAGCACACTCCCATAGTTCAAAATAGTCATCAATGCTAAAAAATTTGGCAACGATAAAGAGTCGTTTCCTAGCCCAATTAATGAGGATTTTGGGGCTCAACACAGTACAGTGCTAAAGTATATGCTTGTTTCAATTGAATACACTAGGAGCATGCTAAAGTTGATTCGTAATTTCATTTATAAGGGCATTTCTAATGCGGGTCGACACATTTTGATACACATCACATTTTACAACGAAACTTTTGTTAACATTCGATGAGAAGGGGCTAAAGTATATAACAGAAACATGGTGAATCAATATGCTTTTTCACAATCGGTTCCGTATTTCCAGAGCATGCAGTATTTGGAAGTAATCGGCTAAGCCAACATGAGCCATCAAGAGGCAGACGTGAGTTGGGAGCTTGCCTACTCGTCTTAGTTGCTGAGCATGACAACTTCCTCAACACCGGATAATGACGCCGACCAACGTTTCCACCCAGACCTCACTGATAATTTGACCACTTCGGCTCTTGATTGGTGATAATAGTATCTAGCTGCGATGCTAGTCGGCATTCGTGAAATAGCACCCGTGGAAAACTTGTCTGTCCTTCCTCCAAACCGCAGAGTCCTCACTTCGTCAATGCGAAGTGTCATCGAATCACCGGAAGAGATCAATCTAAGCAAGTCAAGAAAGAACTAACCATGAATGTCTAAGCACGAACGACCGGCAAAGTGCTTGTTAGGATCCTTTTGTAGGAGAATTACGCCAATTCCGTTCTTTACTACGAACTCTATAAAATTGCGGATGTTCAATACTCATTTAGCATCGGTAGGTGCAATTGTGATGAATCACCGCGGGAGTGCTTCCTAGAGTCGCCAAACATATCTGCACTGGTAAAAGCGCAGATATTCACAAATTAAGATCGTCCACATGAGTGTTGCATGGACTCCTTGCCTCTCGCTCGTTGTTTGTCCAAAAAGAATTGGATAAACATGTTACTCAACTTATTTTTAATACTCTAAAAATATGCGAATGAAAATATTTCTCCATTGCACAAGACATGATCTTACCTAATAATGACAAGAGTGTTACTAAACTGGGCCTTAGTTTTTTTTTTTTCCATCTATCATGCCATGTAATGGATATGAATTCGCTAAAAATACTGTTAGAACGACGCATCGGCATACATAGAGAAGAGATCAATACGAATGCTTGAACCATAGCATCGACGCATTATTTTGGCTGCTTAGGCTTCGTTTGGTAACGTTTCTGTTTCTCCTAATTTCTGTTTTTGTTCTCTAGAACAAAAAAAGAATAGAAATCCATTTGGTAATATCAATGAATTTTTCAAATCCCCGGAATAGAAAAGTGGCCGGGAAATAGATTTGGAATAGAAATAAGAAGTAAAAAAATGTAGTTTTTTGTTCTCACAAACAATTTCTAGAAATAAGTTATTTTCTCTTTTCTTTTCTTCTTTTCTTCTTCTTTGCCGGCCGCCAACCCTCGTTGCTGCCAATCGACTGCCGCCGACCGCCACCCATTATCCCTCGTCGACTAGCCGACCACTGTTGTTGGCCGACCGCCAACCACCACCACTCACTGTCGCCGAGTGCCGATCATTGCCAACCACCACCTCCACTGACCACTGATGACTGCTGATGTTGTCGCCCACCGTTGCTGGTCAATGACTGTCACCGCTGGCTGACCTTGATCGGCCGCCATTGATAGTCGACAACGCCGCCTATCGCTTGCTACTCGCCTCCACCAATCGTCGCTTACCACCACCAACTGCCATGGTCGACTGCCTATCACGGCAGTTGGTAGCGGCGAGTAGCATCATCAGCGATCATTGGCAGCAAGTGGTAGTGGTAGTCGATGGTGGCAGCAGCCAGTGTCGATCAATGGCGGTTGCAGATAGCAAGCAATAATGAAGAAGAAGAAAAATTATTAAAAAAAAAAAAAAAATTACATTACAAAATTTTTTATGAATTGTACTAAATACATTCCTATTCTTTTTTCATTCCGACAATAAAAATTTTGTGTAGTTACCAAATATATTTTTTTATTGAGAAATTGTTCCAGGGAATAGAAATAGAAAAAGACTATTTTTGAAAAAAAATTGTTCCCCGAAGTAGAAGCTTACCGAATAGACCATTATTCTCTATGGGTTGGCCGGAAAACAATGCCTTTGACGTGGAGGCCGGACTTGCAATGCCCATCAAATTGCGCGAGGGAAAAGCTTATCTTGCCGACGGTTGTGGGTCTTGTCTCAAAGTTGCCAATTCTAATTTCAATCCATTCCTCCTTTTTCAATTTGTCCAACCTATTCATGCACCCCTTGCTTGTTTCCATCCGGTAGAGCAAGATTGTGGCTCACCGAAACTTTCCATCCAAAGCTTTGCCGGCTCATCATCACAACGATCGCGATTTCATACGTAGTCCTTGGACCGAGCACGATCTTTTTGCATTCCCCACTGATTTCTAGCAAGAAAACGCGTCTCAGCTTGGCAACCGGTAGATTTGTGTTGCATGAATACCTAAAACTCAAGAATATTCAAAAAGCAAAGGGTTGGAGGTACGGACATCTGGAGTGCCAAAACTTGGCACGGAGGGATACTTAAGTGTCAAAAGTTAGGAAAGTGACACTTAAGTGCCAAAATCGGAACAAAATGAATCACTTAAGTGCCACTCCGGCGGAAATACAACCAAAATGCTGACGTGACAATTTCTCGACGAAATAAGTGTAAAATAGCATCATTTTGATGCGACGTGGTAAAAAATTAATATAAAAATTAATAAATTTAAATATAAAATTAAATTTTAATAAAAATATTAATATTAAAATAAATAAATAAATAATTAATTAATTAATTAAAAACGGAATGGGCGGCCGAGGGCCGAGCCCTCGCCGCGCCCCCCGCCGCTGTCGGGAAGGACTGGCGACGGAGGGGGGAGGGTCGGCCAGGGTCGCCAGGCCTTGGCCAAGGGCCGGTGACCTCGACCAACCAGCGGTGAGGGGTTGCGAGCCCTCGCCCTCGATCTAGGCGAGGGTCGCTGCCCTTGCCCAGATCCGGCGGCCCTCGCCCGACCGGGCCAAGGACCGCTAACCCCCGTCAGATCTGGGCGAGGGTCATGACCCTTGCCTAAATTGGGGGCGAGGGCTCGTGACCCTCGCCCAGATCGGGGGTGAGGGCTCGCAGCCCCTCGCCGCCGATTGGCCGGGGTCATTGGCCCCTGGCTAGGGCCCGGCGACCCCGGCCGACCCTTCCCCCTCTATCGCTGGCCCTTCCCGGCAGTGGCGAGGAGGCAGTAGAGGTGAGGGCTCAGCCCTCAGCCGCCCCTTTCCCCTTTTTTTTTTTTTTTTTTAATAATAATTTTTATATTTTTATTTGTAAATGTTTTAAATAATTTAGTTTAATTAATTTCTATATTATTTTTTACCACGTCAGCACCAAAACGACGTCGTTTTTGTATTGTTTAACCACGTCAGCATGCAAAACGACGTCATTTTGCACTTATTTTGCCGGAAAATCGCCACGTCGGCATTTTGGCCGGATTTTCGCTGGAGTAGCACTTAAGTGATTCATTTTGCTCTGATTTTGGTACTTAAGTGTCACTTTCCTAACTTTTGGCACTTAAGTGTCCCTCCGTGCCAAGTTTTGACACTTAGGCTATACTTCTTCCTAAAGGATTGGTTCAGGTTCACTAGCATCGACCGATGATGATGACGATTAGTGTCGCGACCTAATTTTTTTGGGTGCACCACCTAAAACTAGGTTAATGGACTACTAAGTCTTTAAGCTTAGCTCGGGCTCTCCCAAGCCCATACCAAATCGCGACTTAAAGTTTTAACATGCAAATAGATTCTATCTAGGAGTTGCCACTAATCAGTTTATGGTAGGTCGATTAGACACCTAAGTAAAATAATGGGATAATTATTTTACTCCTACGAACCAGAGACTAAGGGTACGGGGACTTGGTTACACTAGACTATCCTAGTGCCCTTTCGGTACCATTTCTTTTTTAATTTTAAAAAAATGTTTTTGCAGGCAGCTTGGATTTATTTTAATTCACTTTTGATGCGAGTGCACAAACCATCAATTTAACACCCAAGAAAGCGAATAAAATAATGCAAGACTTACCTTAAAGCAATGAAAGCATATGCAATGCTAAATTAGAATCCACATCAACAACCCTAGATATGATTTCTAATTAATATGCAATCACTTCAATTTTTGCTTTCACTTTATTTAATGAGAATCATGCGATGCATGCACGACCTAAACTATATGGCATGAAGAAATGCAATAATTAAATGCAAACTAAATAATCTAATTCTAATGACGTGCAATGCGATGCAATGACATGCAAAATTATTTCAACTAGAATGACATGCATCATGCAATTTCATATGCGAGCTATATGTCGCGCGACATTTATTAAATGACCTAGTCTAATGACGAGGAAGTTCTAATTAAATGAACTAAATAAAAACTAAATGGCGTGCATTTGATATTTCTATTTTTTTTAAAATGCAATCTATCCTAAAAATTTAGACTAATTTATGCAAAGACAAATTTTGTATTTTTTCATGAAATTCAAAATTTAAGAAAAATGCAAAAATGATCTAGCTAGATTAAAATTCTATCTAATTTAAACTAAGGATTAAGTCATATTAAAATCCTAATTTAAACTAAGACATTATCTTAATCTAATATGCAATCTATCTAAAAAATGATCTAAATTTAAAATGAAACATGCAATTCTAACCTAATATGCACGACGATTTTTTGTGTTTTTTCTTTATGAAATTCGAAATTAAAACTAACACATAATTAAACATGCAATTCAAATAAAAAACTAACAACCTAAATGAATGCACTTTTTGTTTTTATATTTTTCTAAATTCGAAATAAAATCCCTATTCTAGATATGCAAGATAATCGGAAATATTCTAAAACAAACTGAATCCTAATTTAAATATTTTTTTAGTGATTTTTCTTAGTGATTTTTCAAAACAAGCATTAAATCTAAACAATCAAGATATTCAACAAATAAAGGATTAAAATAATCGAAAAAATAACCCGTCATCTCACAAGGTCAAATTAACGATTACTTTTAACCCGAACATCATGACAAGAAATCAAAATAATTAAAAATCTGATCCTAAATCTTACGGATCAAATTTATACTCATATTGATTCAAAGAATTAAAATACTATCAATAAACCCCAAAAATTAATATAATTAAAAAAATGATCCGACATCTTACGGATCAAATTAGTAATTACAATAATTTTGGGAAAGACCCTACGGATAATGCCTACAAAATTCATGAAATGAAGATCACTTCAAATTTACACAATAACAACTAAACTTAAAAGAAATAAATAAAATAAAGTAAATAGAAAAAGAAAATAAAACTACCTAATTTCTTTCTTTCTTTTTTTTTTTTTTTTGTTTTTTCCTTTCTTCTTTTCTTCCCAGACACGGCTTGCTCGTGCGGCTGGTCTCCGGGCAGCGGGTTCCGATCGTCGGAGGGCGTCGCGGTCGGAGCTCCGGCGAAGGTCTGGTGAGGGGAATCGGCGGCGAGCAGACTGGCGGGTAGAGGCGTCGCAGCCGGAGGGCAGAGGAGCAGGCCGTCGGGCGGAGATGTGAGCGCGGGCAGTCGTCACTCGGGCGAGTGGGAGCTCAGACCTGATCTTGGCGTCGCGAGTCGGCAGCAAGTCGGGCTCTGAGCGGGTGCGGAGAAGGAGGACTCGGGCGGCGTGCGGTTCGGTGGCGTCGGGACGGTACTCGTGGGTCGCCGGCGTCGGGTTGCCCAGATCGGGAGCAGCAGGGCTCCGGTGTCGTCGGATCTCGGCTGAAAACGAAATTACAGGGTCGTCGGGTCACTGCTGTTGCAGATCGAGCAGTGACCGGCGAGTGAAGGCGTCGATGGAGCAAGAAGGCGTTGGATTGCGAAGAAAAATCGAGCAGATCACGGCTGGCAGCGAGGCGGCGACTTCACTGATCGCTGGTACCGCGGCGGTGCTGGTGGAATGAGGTGGTCGTCACGAGCGGAGGGTCGGCTGTCGCAAGGCAACGGCGAGGCGGCAAAGGGAACGGCTTCGGCAGCAAACGGGAAGCAGATCCACCGAAGAAGAAGAAGAACAGTGCCGCACGTCCCTTCTCTTTTTCTTTTTCCTTTTTTCACTTGCTGCACCCTCTGCCGCACGTCCCTCCCTCACTTGTCTCTCTCTGCTCTGTGCTTGCTGACTTTTCTCCTCCCAATGAAACGAAACCCCCTCGGCAAAAGTAAAATCTTCACTTTTTCTCCTCCAAACCCTAAAGAAACCGAAGGCAATTTTTTCAATCAAGCCAAAGAACGCCCCCCCTCTGCTCTCATCGCACACGACCCCCTTTATAAGCAAAATAAAGATATGATCTTCGTGAAATATTTCATCCACCTTTCGATATGCACGAAGATTTTCCTATAACCGCCTAATCATAAAAATCATCTTATTTTCCTTATCTCCTAAATATTTTCTACTAATTTTTAAAGATAAGATTACAACCCGATTTTCTTAAATTCCAAAAATCCTCATTTCAAATCTCAATTTCAGAAAACGGGCTTGAGCCAATTTGCACTTTTCATAGGCTTAATCCGGCCAGTTAATTTAAAACTCAAAACCACTAATTCAACCCATCCGCCACCGGTCCAGTAAATAAATGTAAAAAATGCAAATTAAAAACAAATACACCTAAATCTATATGCTATGCAATTAATATTTTTTTTCAGGAATAAAATTAACCCCTAATTTTTATGCAATAAATAAATGACCAGATCGCCAAAATTTAGGTGTCAACAATTAGCAATGATCTCATCTTCCTATTAACAATCGAAAGATTTTTGCGGCTGCTAAAATTGTCTTTAAGTGCCCCTAAATGAACAACTTGCAGAAGAAAAAAGGTGCACATCAGCGGCATCAGGGAATACGCAACGCCAAAGACTGAAATCCATCCGTGAAGCCCAGCTGCTCTTGGGAGATATACGATTATAAAATTGACCCATATAATCAGAGAGTCAAGTAAAGTAGCTGATTGGGTTGTAAAAGCCCATAGAAAGAATACCCTGCGGCCCGTATAATTACAAATTGAACAAAGGAACTTGAAATATGTGTCAGAAAAGATTAGCGAGCAGTGTACGTTTGTATTACAGGTTTTAGCTTCCAAATGAAGAAAACAAATTGAAGAAAAAACTTGATATATGATTATAAAAATATTAAGTAATCAATCATTATTGAGTCGAAAAATTAGTGATCAAATCAAACAATGAATGATGTAATGTGTAACTTTTTTAAAGTATGGAATGATAGATGTAATATTGCTATACTATAGGGTAAGACATCACTTAACTTTGAACTACCTAATTCATGGGAAATAACTAAGGCAGTTTCAGTCTTTGAAGGGGCTATCTAAAATCTGGAGTAAATCACTTAGTGACTATAAGAATAAGGTTCTCTACCTAGTAATTAATTTTGAAATTTCATGCGCAGATTAAATGATTTTTAAATATATGTTGTCTTATATTAACTTGTGTATCTAAAAAGGAATAAAAAGTTTAATCATGGGATACTTGTGTTCTTAGTTGTATTGCTTTTGCCTTTTTTTTTTAAGGAAGCAACCTGCTAAAGCGACAAAATATAAATAATTAAGGACTCTCATTCATTTTTTGATCATCACATCACGGCAACATGAGGAAAATAGGATTCCCAAAATTCTCCCTAACACGTGAAATTTTTTTTTTTTTTTTTCATTGACTAAACAGTTAAAAGGACAATATGTCTTAGAGGAATTGGGTTGGTGAAGATGAGATTGACTTATCAATTTGCAGACAAATCATGCCATGTGTATGCCATGTGTAAGTGTGGAGGAGTTTCGATGTGAGACATGGGAGAGACAAGTGCGTTTCAGTCGTCGACCTTGTGAACCTATCGTGATGGCTCTGATTTGATTTGTGTGATTATATTCGGTTTTGCGGATATTCGGTTTAAGAACGTCTAATCAAAAGGAGTTTTCAACATTGAACATATCTAGCTATTGTATTTTGCCAAAAGATACACATGGAGGAATTTGATCTAACGTAGGTGGTGGCTTCTAAGCACTAGATAAACAAAGGCAAAGCCTGGTCCTAAGTAGATTTTGAGCGCTCGAAAAGTCGCAGATGAATAGAGAAGATTACAACCGTACACGTTCAAGGAGTTCAAGCGTACCACAAAGACTTACTATTTTCCCGTCAGATTGGTTAAGGAACTACATATTATCATTAGAATGGCCCATTCATGAAGATCCGGTTCAACAAAGACTAATTTTAATACAAATTTGCTTATGTTGCTAATGCAAGTTACCTATAAAAGTGATTAATTGAAGCCGAAATGAGCCATGAAGAGGTCATAAATGGTTTGCTGGGAGTCGGTGCATGATGAATCACTCCTTCACTAGCAGCTCGGCGATTGCTGGGGCCTGCGGTATTTGGAAGTGATTGGTCAAGCCGAAATGAGCCATGAAGAGCCAAACGTGAGTGAGGAACTCACCTCCTTGGCGAAGCTGCTGGGCATGGTGAAGCCCCTTGACCGCTGTGTAAGCCAGCATCTCCGCCCACACATAACTTATGGTGTGCCATTTCTTCTCTTCATCGGGAATTTCCTTGTCCAGCTGCCACACAAGCCGGCGTCCGTGGTACAGGGCGAACTTGCTCTTATCTCCTTCTGGCACAATCGGAGCAACTTGCAGGTCCACACATTCGTGCAGCGCCTCGCAAGCTTTGTGTATTTTGGATTTGCTCTCTTCAAGCTGCCACAGTCGGAGCTGCTTGTGGGTCCCTTGCAAATCCATGATCAGTGACCAGCTGAGCGAGGTTTGCCGAGCTTGTTGGAGGTTCACCTGACCACAACGAGCCTCGCCCTAGCCAAATTTAGGCGAGGCCTAGCCTCACTAGTGACCAGGTTGCTAGGCTACCGACAAGACTCGACCTTGCCTTGGCCTAATGAGGCCTAGCCTCATGCCGACTGGCGAGGCTAGACCGAGCCTCACCTAGCCTTGTTGTGGCTAGGCAAGGCTTGGTCTCACCTTAGCTGGGCGACATCAGCCTCGCCCAACCACGGTAAGGCTTAGGCCGGCACGCTTTGGCAAGGTTGCTAGACCTCATTTGGCCAGTCGCTGGCCATGGCCAAGGTCGGCAACTAGCCAAAAGGAAGAAGGTGAAGATGATGAAAAGGAAACACAAGAAGAGGAAAGAGAAAAAACGAAAAAAAGAGAGAGAAGAGAAAAATTAAATTTGATTTTAGGAATTGTTCTAGGGAACAAAAAGTAATTTTTTTTTTTTTATTTCTTGACTTTGCTCCAAATTTATTTTCAAGAACAAAAAAGAAAAAACGGATTTCTATTCTAGAGAACAAAAGATTTACCAAATGAATTTCTGTTCTTTTTTTTTTTTTTTGTTCTAGGGAACAAATAACATAATCAGTTGTTATCCGAAGTGTTACCAAACAGGTCCTTGCTCGTTAGCACTGTTGTAAAATTAATCGTCAACACTCTTATTCATGGAAAAGACATGTGCTACCAACATTTCTATGTCGATACGAGAGTCTTCATTTTTGGTAAGAAATCAATAGCAAAGTGGCGATTTTCTACAATTCGGTCCCTCAAAATGGAGTTTTCTTCTCAAGGGTCCACCTTTTGCCAATTGGATTTGCAGGGAACCTGGAAAAATCACAGGTGGAACGATAAAATCGTATGTTTTTTAAAGAAAATCCACATATATAAGTTAAATTCCACATTTCAAAGTTCACCAATTACTTTGGTGCATCTAGTAGACCCTAAATTTTATTTCTAAATGCACATAAAAATGCTTTACTGATTTATTTTCACTTCAATTTTATACCATTCACCGCTTCATGAAATCAACCGTTGATCAATCATGGAAAGATTTTACAACATTTAATTTGAGCTATACATTACATTAATGGTCATAATGTGACTCTTCTTTTAGACATAATATAAAGTTTTCTTTTAGACATAATATAAAGTTTCCGGTCTTATAAAATGGAAGTTTAACTCTCCATGATCAATATACTTTCAATTAAGTTACGTGTTAGTCGAATAGGAAAATTGTCCAAAAAGTCACAAATCTATTAGATTTCATAAACTTTTTATTTGTACCAATTAAGTCCTAAACTTTTTCACGTTTTATCAATTGACTCAATTCGGCAATTTTAACTAGAAATCGTTGAGGTGGACACTGATCTTCCTACGTGGCATAGGCGGCAATTTTTAATATTTTTTCCATTTGTTATTATTTTTTATTTTTTCCTTTCTTTGTTTTTTTTATTTTTTTTTATTTTTTATATTTAAACAACTCTAGCCAAAGAAGGCCAGCAACCCTTGTTTGGGTTAGGCAAGGGTCTCAATGCTCTTGTCGACCAGAGGCGAGGGCCACACTTAAGTTCCATATTCTTGGCTTGCTAGACAATCCTATTCATATGCCCAATAAGATAATTAAGTCAACTTTATTCTAAAGTTATATTTTGGTCTGTGTTAGTTGGCGGACAAGTACACTGTACACACATGTTCCCTCCTAAATGGGGTTGAATGATAAATAAATATTATTGGAGATGATTAGTATAGATTCTTTGTATCTCCTTGGATCCTAGTTGTCTTTAACAAAATATTTGTGGCATTAAAAGTCAAGCTTCCACATCACCTCATGCTTCATTTCAGTGATCCAAACGGGGAGAGACCTTTCCTCAGCTTATTAACCACGTTTTCGTATGTGCGTGTTACACTTTCTGCTTTGTCATTTTGTGCCCCTTTTTTTTTCTCATTTGTTGGCAGACAAGGACGTTTTCCTCCTAAATGGTTTTGAATGGTTAATTAATATAATTAAAGAAAATCTAAAGATTTTCCGCATAATTGTTCTTTATACTATGAGAAAATGAGGATTGTCATGATTATCTCTAATAACAAATTTAGCATCAAAAGTCCAGCTTTTAAGGGATTAGGATTTTCTTTTATCTGTCTTACTTTAAATCTTCTTTCTCGAATTTTTACTCCATGTCTTTGCAAAGAATATGAGCCAAACCTAAAACTAGACTTTCTCACCTCACCTAATTTTTTTACCATTGAGTCTCGTTTTACAAATAACTAGAGTTTGCTTCGGTGGTCATCCTTCCCATATAGAAAAAGAGAGATGGAGAGTTCGATTCCTCACATACTCCGATAGGGACATTTGGTTTCAGATATGAGATTTGATCATCATGCTTTATAAAATGGATAGGTAAAAGTTTGAAAATGAGTTAAGAATTAAAATATGACTGATAAAAAAAAAACAACCTCGTGCCCCATAGATTGGGTTAGTTGAGTGGGTATCACCCTTTCCTTTTCAACATGCATATGCTTCACGTGACTATCACTAGTCTTTTCAGCAATTAAATTGTAAAGTCAAGGTTCAATGGTCCATTAGAGTAGGTACTTTTTTCCTTTCCCAAATGCAAATTCTCCACGTAACTTTGTCTTTACATGTGCTTGTAAAGGAAACATATAATATGTCAGGATTATCTCTGACAACAAATTTGCAAGGCAAATCGGAAAAATCACAGGTGAAATAATAAAATCGAATATCTTTTTTAGGGAAAATCTAGATATATAAGATAACTTTCATGTTTTAAAGTTCACTGATTATTTTGGTGCATGTCTACTTTAAAATATACAAAATTAAATATTTCCATAGACCCTAAATTTTATTTCTCATGAAAATGCTTTAGTAATATATTTTCACTTCGATTTTATACCGTTCGTTGCCTCATGAAATCAACCATCGATCAATTGTAGAAGAATTTTATAACATTTCATTTGAGCTATACATTGCATTAATGGTCATAATGTGACTCTTGTTTCAAACACAATATAAAGTTTTCGGTCTTATAAAATGGAAGTTTAACTCTCTATGATCAATATACTTTCAATTAAGTTATGTGTAGTCGAACAGAAAAATTGTCTAAAAATTTATAAACTTATTAGATTTTTATCAATTTAGTCATAAACCTTTTAATTGTACCAATTGAGTCATAAATCCTTTCTTATTTTACCAATTGACTTAATCTAGCAAATTTTGGTTAGAAATCGCTAATGTGGTCCTACGTGACATGGGCGGCATTATTGTAAACAATTTTTAATAATATTTTTATTTTAATAATATTTTTATTTTTTTATTTGTTATTATTATTATTATTTAAGTTTCTAGCTGACGAGGGCCGCAACGCCCTCGCCAAGCCCAAGTGAGAGCCCAAGGCCCTTGTCCAAATCCTAAATAGAATATTAAAAGATATGATGACATCCACAATGACGACAAGCAGTGAAAGACTTAATTACAAATTCCTTTACAAACACCAAGTGCGATAATTTATTCAAACTCATTCAAAGTTATATTTTTGTTCGCGTTAGTTGACGGACAAGGACATATATGTGCCACCAAAATGGGGTTGCATGATTAATTAATTTTGTTGGAGATGATGAGGATAGATTCATCTTATCTCCTTGGATCCTAATTATCTCTAACAAAAGATATTTGTGGCGTTAAAAGGCAGGTTTGAAGGGTCCATGTCACCTCGCGGTTCATTTTATTGATCCCACTGGAGGAAGACCTTTCGTCAGCTTATTAACCACGTTCTTGTATGTGCGTGTTACACGTTTTGCTTTGTCATTTTATGGCCCTTTCTGTTCGTAATCGTTAACGGCCGAGGACACCTGTTTCTCCTAAATGGGGTTGAATATTAAATCATTCTGTAAATAATAATTAGGAGATTTTATTAATATCTCATCTTCCGTTGCTTTGTCAGTTTGTGCCCCTTTTTCTGTCGCATTAGTTGACGGACAAGGACGTTCACCTCCCACATGGTTTTGAATGGTTAATTGATATAATTACAAAGAGCCTGCAGATTTTCCGCATCATTGCTCTTTATCCTATTAAAAAATGAGGACCGTCATGATTATCTCTAATGACAAATTTGACATTAAAAGTCGAGCTATTAAGGAAATAGGATTTTCTTTTATTTGTCTAGCTTTAGCTCTTCTTTTTTGAAATTTTACTCAAATCTCTAAAATTATACATTCTCATCCCACCCAATTTCTTTTTTTATTTTTTGGTGACCCAGGAAACCCCGAAAGCCGACAGCCGGCAGGAAGAACTTGGGGGCAACATGGGGAAACCACCACCCCATGACACCGGGTAAGTCACCAAGCAGCTCCGTCAGCCCCCTTGCTTCGCAAGGGCTTCGAACTCCTCACCTCTGGACGAAAGGATCGTAGGAGCCTACCCAACTGAGCTACCATGGCCGGTGGTATCCCACCCAATTTCTTTATAACTAAAAAAAAAAAAAAATCTTCACCATTAAGCCTCATGCCCAGTGGATGGCATTAGTTGAGCGGGTACCTTCTTTTCTTTTCTTTTCAACATGCATGCGCTTCACGTGACTATAACTAGTCTTTTCAGCGATTTAACTGTAAAGGAGATACAAAATATATCAAGATTATCTCTAATAACAAATTTGGTGGCATTAAAAGTCAAGCTTTAACGGTCCATGCGAGTTGGTACTTTGTTTCCTTTCCAAAATGCAAATTCTCCACCTAACTTTGTCTTCACATGTGCCTGTAAACAATGTATTATCATTAACAATCCCTTTTGGACATGGATAAAATAGAGTAAAACCGCATTCAATAATTAATTTATTCATTTATTTATCAACTTTCTTGGGGCCACATTTGGACCTTCTTTATGTCTTGGTAATTATCTCATTGCGATGGGAAAAGAAGACTATATGTTGATCTCAAGAGCATTAATTGAGTATTTCAAGAGGCTAACACATCAAGTGTTGATAATTTTTTCGCAAATTTAAGATGTTTGTAAGAAGGTAATAGAAGTCTGTAAAAGATATAAGAATTTGTTTTTGTTAGTGATGAGTGAAGTTTGTAATTTTGAAATAAACATTAGGAATATGCAAAACTAGTAAGTAACTAAATCGGACAAAAGTTAGTAATTAGTGTAGGATTGTGTAGGTTGCTTCTTTTTCAGCATGCAAATGCTCTATGTAACTTTGTTTCACATGTGCCTGAACCCCATGCCTTTATCACTAGCCTTCTTTAGTGATTCAAATTTTATTCAGTTTTATCTGATTTTACGGTGCAATCAATGAGCTCTAACCTAGGATCAATGTCTCCTGATGTGAAGAAGTTTAGTTGGGGAACACAAACATTATCTTCAAGATGATGACATTGACGCTTGTTTTAGAAAAAGTAAATGGGTTCTCAATTTAGTGGAACTAGAATTGCGTTCAATAATGTTTTTTATTTTTTATTTCCTATCGGATCAGTTAATTAAGAGATGTTCTTTGAAAACATCATGACTTAGGTATAAGGCGCTCACTCACTAGACTAAAGCAACTTTCATGGGATCATCATGTAGGGTACCTTCTGTGCATCTTGATGATTATTCAGTTGCGATGGGACAGAAAGGTTATAGATTGATTTCCAGATGATTAATCGAAAGTCAGTAGTCAACAGCTTTTTTATTGGTCTTCATAGGATAAGAAAATGTCCATTCTACAATGCCCGAAACTCCAGTACGAATATATGAAAGCTCAAGCTTTCGGAATCTTAGTTTTATGGCATCACCAAATTCTATCTAGACATGCATGCATGTGCTTTATTGCTTTGGTTATTAAGAAGCATAATGATAATATCTGATTTGGTAAAATTATGTTTATTTTTTCCTATTTTCCCTTCAGTGAAGTTAAAACATATAATGGGCATTCATTAATCTTCTTGGTTGTTGTCTTTGATGGTTATTTAGAGAATTACATGTCCAGGGTGTTTCTTTCTTATATTTACATGCTGAAAATATGGTTCCACTATAATGATTGAAGCTCAATCATTTCACGTAATATATGTGGAACACCAAAATAAACACAGTTTAAACAAAGTGGGAGCTGATTATACAGTTTGACGCATGGGTCACCATTTTTACCCGTTTGGATTAGATTTAGTTTGAACCTTCTTCAGACCGAACTCGGAGTTTCGAATTGTAGATACACCAGATACTGAGCGCAAATCCTCGTCTGCGAATGATATTGTTCATTCTGTAGAACATGATGAAAAAACTTAGGTTGATGAATCTTCTTATATAGTTTGACATAACAGTTCAAAGTGATTGACAAAATACACTGTGCAAATCTTGGGATATCATGCAATTTGTGTACTCTAGGGTGAAAAATCTCCGATCTTATATAAATTCCGACTTTTTTTTTTTTTTTGGTAACTGAGGATCCGCCGGGGCCCCCTTTCACTTGTGTTATTCGGGGTCTCACGGTCCTTCGCGATGAAGGACCTACAACGACTATACCTCAGGGGAGAATAGTACATGACTTCAACACCGTGACCCTCCACTTACAATGCATGAGCAACTGTAGGTTTCGAACCCTCGACCTTAGCGATGAAGGAGAGACTCTCAGCTAACGCAGCTGCCCGCGGTTGGGTTAAATTCCGACTTGTTTGATATAGCTAAAACTAAATTTTACTTGTTATGTAGAGTGTCGTAACTTACATAATTCGTGATACATCATATATGTTTTCAGCTGAAACACAAGTTGGGTAAGGTAGTTTCTTAAAAACTACTATAAGGTGTTCGTTAAACATCTTATAAAAGTTGCGCCTTTTTTTATAGCTGATGCCGTTGTGGGAAAGAAACAAGACACTACCTCGTGCCGCATTCAAGCATGTCCTGCGCAAGGTGACTATCGCTTGGCCAAGCCTCGCTTGTGGTGGTTGAGGGCAACCCTCATCCAAGCGATGCTAGTGGCCCAACCATGGTTGATGGCCAGTTATTGGCAAAAGGAAGAAAAAAAAATCGAAAAAAATACTAATATCTTATTAAAAATTGTCCATGTTGGCGAATTACAATTGAAATTGATTAGATAGACTCAATTCACAAAATATGAAAAAGTTTAGACTCAATCAGTAAATTGAAAAATTTATGACTGAATTGGTAAAAATGCAATAGATTTATAACTTTTTGGACAATTTTCCCAATGTAGAGGAGCTGTGCCCTTAGGATCGAGAGAGGAGACCTAGTCAAAATACGGGAAATCTAGTGTGGATACCATACTTGACCACTAAAACATAAAAGGAAAACAAAAAAACATACAACAATTGCTGCGAAATAAAGGAGGAAAAAAAATAAGATTCCACCAAGATACTTTGTAGTTGTGAGCCGATTTCAAGATAAGGTAAGGTCCAATCTCAGAGACAAACTGCAATTTATAAACATTCGTTAAATATACTAAGCTAGCTCTTAACATTTTCCACTCACAATCCCAAAAGAGGAAAGTCTTGAGACACTGGCTGAAGTAGCATTTGCCATGAATTACGATGAGAAAATACACACAGATAGAGAAAGGAAAGGAAGTAAATGAAGCACACAGGAGCATATGAATGCTCTTATTTATGAGCATGAAAACATTCATTGCGGGAAGCTGATGAATCCGGGCCGACGTCAATGCTTGTCTGTTTCTCGCTGGCTCTCTTCCTGCAATGAGCAAAAAAAATTGTAATTGGCCAGCGAAGGTTAAATTTGTTTAAAAAAGACGAGAAACTTAGAAAACTGCGGTATGCAACATCCGTGGAATTTTCATCCACTGGTTGTTTATTTCCTCGAAAATGGCATGATCTTAAAGTGGACGTGAAAAATCTAATATCTATATGTGAAGATAAAATGCATGTTAATATATGAGATACAAATATAGTAATAGTAACACACATCTTTCTGTAGGTTAAAACCAGTTTTTGTTTATCAAAATCTATCAATGAACAATATAAGCCTTCATTTTGCTTTGCTCTTAATATTCATGTGACAGATAGGGTACGCAAGCTATGTACCATACAAAGGTCCCTTCTTCATTACTCGAGGGTTGTGAGAAATAATGTGTATCCCTCTCTAAGATGTTCTATCTTGTTTAGCCTATAGCACAATTAATTTTTCTCATATATTACATAGTAAAATTGCACTTTCGTTGATAAAAACAATGATGATAACATTTTACCAAAAAAAAAAAAAAAACAATGATGATAACAACAACAATAATATTACTAAGACATTTTACCTCGGGTATTAACTCCTTTGCACTGACAATGTCTCTGGAAACTCCAAGACTATCATCATTGGCAAGCTTTTCCTTAACTCCCGTAAGACTGACACTTTCCAGGCTGCCGATGGGTCGCAAGCCAACAACTTTCGCTAGATTCTTGCATTGCCTGATTTCCAGCTCTGTGAGTTTACACATCGCGCCTTCCTCGACTACCAATTCATTTAATTCCTCGAGCATCCATAGTTTTAGGACGCAGAGTTCTGGAAAATATTTTCTGGGGCAACACAACCTTGTGCCAGTGAACGATCGAGCCAATAACCTGAGAACAATCAAATTTTCCAGGCCCTTTAGGGCCTCCATCGGATTGCCTTCCAGTCTCGACATCGACAAGGTAAGCGCTTTCAGATTCCTGCAACAGACTGACAAGGAGTCCGGTACAGACTGCAATGATCCGAGCAAATACAAGTTTGAAAGAGAATCGGGCCAGTTCATGTCACTCAAATCGAGCCTTGCAGGCTGGCCTAACAGGTCCCTCGATCTCAATCTCAGGGACTTGAGCCCGGTCAGTGTCGAAACAATTTCTTTCACCACCTGCACTGCTCCAGGACGGCACGTCACGCCCAGCTTCTTCAGGCCTTGCAGATTCTTCAACGCACTTATCATGGGGCTCTTATCAGTTTTTATGGACAGACCCCATAGTGTCTCCAGTTTAGTGTTTGGAGAGCATCCTGATATAATATGGAGTGGGATGGACTCATCGAACGATGCTTCACTCAGGTACAGATGTTGGAGATTCTTCGCATTCCAAATGGCGCTCGTCACTTTGGTTATGTTGGTGTGCTTCAGATCTAAGGTTTACAGGAGCAAAAGATTCCCGACTGATTCCGGAATCGAATCCAGAACCGTCCATCTCAATCCCAAGTATCTTAGGTTACACAGTATATTTCCAAAGTTCTCTGGGAGCACAGGCTTGTAAACACCCTCCAGATCAAGTACCCTCAGCAAACCTGGGCCCCAGGCTAATTTAGTTGATTTAAGAAGATCTTCGATCTCTCTTGCTTGTGTCCCTAGCTTACGGGTGTTAAACGACGCGAAAGACCGAAGGAATTGGGCCTGGTAACCATAATGTCCTGCCGCTTTGTTTTGTGCTTGCTTCTGTTGATTCTGGGCGCTCTGCTCGGCAACGGGGTCTATGCCCCTTGATTCTTCATCTGAGTCAGGGTCAGAACTGTGACGGATCCGAGGAAGTCCCAATTCTTTTGCTTTCGCAAAAAAAAATTCGTGAAGAAAAGCAGGCATGCGACATGATCGGGCACTTCTATCCAGTTTCTGCCGTACCACGTGAATCAAGTTCCTGCTCTCTAATTCGAGAAAACAGTCCTCCGCCGATCGCATCTGGACCGAACCAGCAGCAGCCACCTCTGCCAACAACCCCTCAGCAGCCCATTGCCCGAAAAGCCTCCTTGTGGGGACCTCAGACTCCTTAGGAAAGAAAGCCATATTGAGAACACGTAGCTTCATCATGTAAGACAATTCGTCGAAGCTCAAGCGCATGACATCATCGAGGGTGGGACGTTCTCCAAGCCGATCGATGAGAGCCACCCGATTGCTCTCTTGGACAGCAGACAAAAGTCCTCCTAGCAGTGAGATCACTGGGGGAGATCGATTGCATTTGCTCAGAATTCTCTGCTCGAGGGTGGTCATCTCCGATTCTGAGTTGTCATCTCCCGGGATGCTTACCCGCAGCAATTTCTTGCACTCTTCATTGGTCATGTCAGGGAGTAATTGCAGATGAAGCGTCCAAGGGTCTGCAAACTTTTGCATTTCTGCATTCGGAGTAGTGAAAATGACTCTGCTTCCATTCATAGAGTCCACGAATGGGACCAAGAGCTTGTTGATGAGACTGCCCTCGCACAAATTATCCAAAACTATCAAGTAATTAATGTCCATCAACGATTTATGAAGCATCTCGAACAGTTGCTCCTCTTGCTTGCGTTCCAAGTCTTTCACCTGATCTTGGAGTGGTGTCAGTTTCAGTATGTCCACCAGGAGGCTCTTCATCCAGTCAGACTCCGCCCCATGGTCCGGGACACGGACCCAAGCGCGACAGTCAAAGTGATGCTTGATTTCTGGCTCGCTGAAGACCCTTCTCACCAGTGCGGTCTTGCCACAGGCTTGTTGGCCAACCACCGAGATCACCCGTAGGTTGGAGTCGTCATCTTTGACCAACCAGACCCGAAGACGTTCTACGTACTTGTCACGGCCCACGATATCGGACTCAACCCTCTGCGTCTCATTTTCTTGGTTCCTCTTGCTCGATGAAGAAGATGATGCCCTTTCAGTGCCCAGCAGGCCTTTAGCAGGAGGCCGGGATGATGTGAACTCGCTGAATAACGATCGGACTTTTGTCATGAAATCCTCAGCCATCTTTTTCCTGGCACTTCCTCGGTTCATTACCAAGAAGAACCGAACTAAACCAAACAACTTGGTGAATCGACCCTTTTGCAATTTCGACATCTGATGTCGGGACAATTTCACAAGGAATTCTTCTGCAATCTGCTCAGCTCTACGAGCCTGGAGCAGAAGCTGTTTCTCACATCTCCGAGTTTCTTGGTTGCGGTCATCGTTGACCTCAGCGTGTTTCAGGATCTCCTGGAGTTTGCTTATGGAGTCAGAGATTTGATCGGTTAATCTTTTAGAGACGATGGTGTCTTCGGGCTTGGAGAGAAGATCACGAAGTCCAAGAATCGCCGGGGAAACGGCCACCTCAGCGGCAGCCATGGGTCTGAACAGAGAAGATGCTGAAAATGAGGGACAGGTTAGTGATCTAGAAAGGATGAGCGTTTCTCTCTCTCTCTCTCTCTCTCTCTCTCTCTCTCTCTTTTTGAGTCTCAAGCTTCGATATAGAGGAACAAGCAATTAGAACGTATGTGGTCCGAGACCTTTTATAAGCGTAAGAATACAAGTGAAAAAGACAAAATAATCAATTTACTTTCCGAAAGCAAAATTGCCTAAGACTTTCATATTCATCTTTCAATTTGCTTGATTTCTTCAAAATTTGCTGAAAATCATGAATAAAAGATGTGTGGATCTACATGTCGATACAAGAATCTTTTTAAGTTTTAAGCACATTGCATTAAACAACAGTTAAGATGTGTGTGCCCCGAAATTTGAAAAAAAAAAGGAAGTAAAAACGAAAAGTAAAAGTGATTTCAAAGAAACAAATGTCTTTGTGCATTTGGGCAGAATAATAAAGTTGATGGCCAAATAAAATTATTGTAAGTTGAAGGAACGAAAGTTTGGTTAAAACCATCGAATGGGTGATATGTTGATGAATTCGGTTACATAATTATCTTTAACTACATATATCTATATAGCAAAATATAAATATATAGTGAATATATTATAACAGCGGACTTTATAGTGATTCTAAATAAGACAATTGAAGGCCCCATCCATCTACCAACGCCAATCTGGCTGTCCTTTTATTGACTACCAGCAGATATGACTGGAGCGGGACGTGGAAAAGGACGATTCCCACGGGAAAAACGTGGGTCTTTAACAAAGTCAGTATTTGTCAGCTAATTTCAAACATTTCAGGATGAGAAATGCTTAGGTAACTGTCAATTTGAGTCATAAAATTAAATAATAAATAGAAATTATTATGGGGTTTATTTCTTCAAAAATTTATGATTCATAATATGTTGTTATTCTAACAATAATTCAAAGACCGTTATGCTGAGAAAACGCTTGTAAGATGTCAATCTCTAATTCTTTAGGGTTTAGTGAAATACTAACTTTTAAGTGTCGGAATTATTCACACTAAGGTGAAACTACATGCTCCTCTGCCAAACCAACCGTGTCATATGCATGGGGAGGGACGTGTGTGGTTAAGGGATTCTCATTTTTCACCAAGTACATATATACAATGGTGAAAAGGGATAATTTGAGCCCTTTTAAGTTAGTGCTTTTTTTTTTCAATAATATCCTTCGACTTTCAATTTATTGAATCAAGTACTTGAACATACACAATTATTTTAATGATGAGCTGGCACTCACCTGTCTGTTTGAGACGAGTTGTGACGCAAAAAGCTTGAGGGTCACGTTTGTTTTGAAGAATGTTATTGCTCGAGGTTCAGTTGCGGCCTTCATCTTTTGGGGTTTTTTCAGACCGGAGTGGCAGAGAATTTTTCCTCTTGAAGTCAGAGGAACTTGATAAATGGAGCGACGCACGAGTACAAGGACTTGATCGGAAAAAATACACAAGATCGGGGATGCAAAGTAGGATTTCTACCTTGTAGAATTCTAAGTACTACAGACGCAACAATATCCAGATTTGAGTTGTAGTTATGCGTAATCCAAAAACTAGGAACAACGATTAACTTCATCTTCTAAAATTAGATCATTTATTCACCTGTAACATGCTTTCATCTGATTTGATCTAGTAGAATTCTTCTAGTAATTCATCGCCATCTTGGCCTTCTAATTTGTTCAAACAATGTAACCCGAAAAGAGAACAGATTTCCTTGATTGGCAAAACTTAAGAACTCAGCATGATTTGAGTCTGAAAATATTTCAGGCTGGGGAATATTTATTGTTTGCCAGTGGATGCGAGTTCGGAGAATTATCATTACGACGATGCATTGGCATACACAGAGAGGATATTAATACAAACACTTGAGCCACAATTCACGCATTATTTTGGCTGTTCATCCTCTGCTGTAGGAGTGAAAACGACGCCTTTGACGCGGAGGCCGGACTTCCAATGCCCATCAGTTTGTGTGAGGGAAAAGCTTATCTCGCCGATGGTTTTTGGTGTCGTCTCGAATTTACCGATGCTGATATGTTTCCATGTTTCCTTTTCCAATCTGTCCAATCTTTCCGTGCGTACTTGCCTGTTTCCATCCGGTCGTTCGAGACTGAGGTTCACCGGAATTTCCCATCCGCGGTTCCGACTGCTCATCTTCACGACGATTGTGACTTCGTACATCGTCCTAGGAGAGAGCACGATCGTTTTGCATTTCCCTTTGATTTCTAGCCAGCAAACGCGTTTTAGCTCGGCAACAGGCAGATTTTCATTGCCCAGATAGCTGGAACTCAGATATATTCAAAAAAGCAAAAGGTTAGTTTACTAGCGGTAATGATGATTAGCAATAATCTCATATTCATGTAAGCGATTCAAAGTTTTTGCGGTAGACATTACTATTTCTGTGCCGCCAAATGAACAACTTGCAGCTGAAAAAACGAGGCATATTCAGCAGCATTTTTTCAGCGGCATCAGAAAATATGCAACGCTAAAATAAATTTAGTGATATGCCAACACAAAGGTAACCATTTAGAGGCAACAAAACGTTTTTGGTCACCTACAAGTCATTTTTGTTAAGGCAAATTCATACGTCGTACCCAGACCAACCTAGATTCTTAAGCATCACGTGAAAGTTCAACTTAAAATGTAACTTGTTTAGGATAGAAGAAGCAACCATACCATGATTCCTCCTCTTTTGGCCATGTCCATTGTCTGCTATTGTCTCCAAAAGTGATCGACAAGCCCGAAGCCAGAACCATCAAGCAGTTCTTGTTGAGCTTCCTGTCCACCCAATACTTGTGCGTGTATGGCTGTGCCTGTTAGCACAAAGCAGTAATCATTGAGTGAGACATTAACAAAATCACAACAAAACTCGGCTCTCATCCAATCAGGAGCTACCGAGCTCCCATCCGGTCCCTGATGGCCTCTTTATAGATGAACTTATCATCTGCAAGCGGTCTTGATTTGCAGGCTTTTCCTGCATATCATGCAGTTTTAGTTTCACGGCGGGCATCACAACCCAAGCCAAATGGTTTCTCAATTAATCAATTATCTATCTGAGAAAAAAATGTTCTTTTTGGTCCTTTGGAACTTGCCTGATCCTCCTGGCCCTGCTCCTTGTCGTCCTTCAGGAGCACTCCTTCATTGACTCGACGGGTCACCTCATCTACGTCGAGGGAGGTGATTTTGTCACCGATGGCTCTTCTCAACATCGCCAAGGAAATGAGAGGAGGAGGCTTTCTCGTTTGAGTCGTGCCGTTTCGGGCGTGTTCTTGATCTGTTGGCGGGGACCAGTGAGGTGCATCTACTGCTGCAGGAGTCCCCGCCATCTTCTGTCAGATATCCTCGTTCCTACCATACATGAACACCCAAAAAAAAATGATGATGATGATGATGATAATCAAAGGTTTAAATTGGTCTATAACGTTAGACTAAAGGAAAGGTCGATTTAGAAGTCCAGAAATCTGGACTCTACCGAGAACGTTTGGTTGCTTGCAGCTCCTGCTATGGCGGAAGAACCAGAGACGAAGACATGATGGAGGGTTCTAATTTTACAGGCTTTCATAGTCAAAGTAGAGATGAAGCGACCTATATAATAACAATAACAAAATGTAAAAAGTAGTTGTGATGATGATGCTGATGATGATGTCACACTTAGGAATTTTCTTTTTCTTTTTTGGGTGGCAGCACTTAAGGTGAGTACCTTCATTGTTGGGCTTGAGCTAAATGGGATTGAGCACTCAATATAGGTCCTGCCAGCTCGCTTATCAAAGGCTCGTTAAGAGCAAAGCCTTATTTATTTTTATACTTGACTTTCTTTCACACAAATGAAAAAATAGAAAACTAACTGATTTTGCCGTGTTTACTAAAGAAATTAAGCATGTGAAATAGTGCCATTTCATTCCGATTTCGAATTAATCATGTCGCATGGTGTTGAGATTAAGCTATTCTCATCAAGGATAATAGTATAAATGATCTTTGAACTTAAGTCTGTAAAAAAGTGTCAATTCATTTTGGTTTCTTGTCCTAAATTAGTCCATTTGGTGGGGTTCATCGAAGTTCTTATACATGGTTTGGGTATTTTTGCCTAAGCTACGAGCTTTATCGAGTTCCAAGGGCCCTCTTGCGGTACAAAGTCGTAGGCGTTAGAAAATTTGGCAATGATAAAAGTCAGTTCCAAGCTCAATAATTATGAAATTTTGAGTGCGACACATTAAGTTGCTAAAATATAACAACTTCTTATTGAATGCGCTAGGCTGGCATTAAAATAGATTAATAAGTTTCCATTTATAAGTAGCATTTTCAATCCAGGTCGACCCATTATGACACACATCGAATGTTAAAACAAAACCGGTGCGAAACTATGTTGCCCCATACCGACAAGCCAGGCATGCATTTTTCGTAAAAATAAAAATTCATAATAGTAAATGAACAAAAATAATAATAATAAAATAGAAGGGAGAGTCCAATTCGGCCATTTATGCAAGGGCCCGGACCGACCCATCTCGCCCCAGCCCAGTCTGCCCAGACCAAGTCCAATTTCGATTTTAGCCCAGCTGAACCATCAACACCAGCACAAGCCAAACCCATCAAACCAAGCCCATGAGCCTGGCTCAGCCCGATTCAATTTCCTTGTGATCATGGAAGCAGGAGCTGCACGAAGATCACCCAGGCTGAAATTCCTTCATTTAATTGTGTTTCTGCGAAAATCGACTACAGTTGAAGCTGTTTTTGATTGTTCAAACTCGTATTGCTGCTGATGTGATGATCTGAAATGAATCACTGTTTTAATTTTGCAGAAAAGCTACTAGGACCGATTCGGGCGGTGTTTTCTTCACTTGTTGACGATGACGAACCGGGCGCATCTCCTGCTGTAGAAATCTCCACCATCTTCTTCCAACTGTACTCGTACCTGCCATGCATGTATACGGGGAAAAAAAATGAAGAATCAAAAGGTTTGAGTTGGTCTAGCGTTCGATTGAATGAAAGGTTGAGTTATCTGTCCAGACAATCGAAACTCTACCAGAGAAGATGTCTTGGTTGCTTGCAGCTCCCGCTATGGCGGAAGAAGCAAAGACGAAGATATGATGGTGAATTCTGATTTTACAGATTTTCCATAGTCAAAGTAGAGATAAAGCCACCCAAATAAGAATAATAGATTAGTAATAATAATGATGTCACATTAAAGGTGTGTACCTTCGTTATTGTGATGTCATCCTTGCTGTGACGAAAAATGAAAAAGAAGGGCTTGAGCCCTAATCGGTGCAATCGTGAAGCATTTTTTTTTTTTCACTAAAATTAAGTGTGTGAAAAAGTGTCTATTCATGTCATTTTTGAGTTAATTGTGTTGTATTGTATCAAGTTTAAGTTTCTCTCATTTCATTCTTGTCATGTCATAGATTAACACTTGCCATTTCTATTGACATACCCATCCAAAATCATCCAAGTGCACTCCCACGGCTTAGAGTCATAGTCATCAATGCTCGGAAATTTGACAACGAGAAAAAGTCGTTTCCTAACCCAACAACTGAGGATTTTGGGGCTCGGCATATTAAGGTGCTAAAGCATATGCTTGTTTCAATCAAATACGCTACGAGCGTGCTGAAGTTTATCCGTAATTTCATTTACAATAGCCTATTTGATGCCGATACAATTTGATCGCATCACATTTTACAACAAAACTTTTGTTAACATTTGATGAGAAGGGGCTAAAGCATGTGACAGAAACAGAGTGAATCAATATGCTATTTCATAATCGGTTCCACTATTTCCGGAGCATGCGGTATTTGGAAGTGATCGGTTAAGCCAACAAGAGCCATTAGGAGGCAAACGTGAGTCGGAAGCTTGCCTTCTCGTCTTAGAAGCTGAGCATGACAACTTTCTCGACACCGGTTAGCAGCGCCAGCCAGCATTTCCACCCAAACCTCGCTGATAAATTGACCATGTCGGCTCTTGATCGGTGATAATAGTATCTAGCTACGATGCTAGTCGGTATTCGTGAAATAGCACCCGCGGAAAACTTGTCTGTCCTTCCTCCACATCTCGAAGTCCTCACTTTGTTGATGCGGTGTGTCATCGAAACACCGGAAGAGATCAATCTAGGCGAGTCAAGAAAGAACTAGTCATGAATGTCTAAGCACGAACGACCGGCAAAGAGTTTGTTAGGATCATTTTGTAGGAGAATTATGGCACTTCCGTTCTTTACTACAAATTTAGCATCGGTAGTTGCAATTGTGAGTGAATCATTACGGAAGAACTTTCTAGAGTCGCCAAACACATGGTAAAAGTGCAGATATTCACAAATTAAGATCGTCCACATGAGTGTTGCGTGGACTCCTCGCCTCTCGCTTGTTGTCTGTCCAAAAAGAAAAGGATGAACATGTTACTCAACTTAATTTTAGTACTCTAAAAATATGTGACTGAAAATATTTCCCCATTGCACAAGACATGATCTTACCTAATAATGACAAGAAACCTTTATAGCAAGATGATTGCAATTATACAAAACTTAATTTTCCTTGCGAATATCTTTTTGTCCGGTACATAACTAAGCTTATCACCTTTCGTTTAGATGCTCGAATTAGACAATTACAGAAATCAATGTACTAGAAACTTCTTGTGAGGTGTAGTTTGCTAATTTTATAGTGATACCTTTTTCTTTGTTTTTTCTCTACTTCAGCTAAAACACGGTATCGAGCCTATCTGAAACCTAAAGCTTATTTAGGTTCATGACTTGCGAGGACAGAAAATTGTCCTTAGTCTGTTACATCTCGACAGTCAAAGTGATGCTTGATCTAGAGCCCGCTGAAGACACTTCTCACCAGTGTGCGATCTCGCCACAGGCGTGTTGGACAACCACCGAGATCACCCGATTGGAGTTCTCATCAAGGAACAACCAGGCCATAAGCCCCTTTTACATATTCATCAAGGCCCCCGACATTGAACTCGACCCTTCGCCTCGTATTTTCTCTATTCCTCTTGCCGGACGATGAAGATGATGCCCTTCATCGTCTGGCGGGCCTGCTCTAGCAGGAGGCCAGGATGATGCGAACTCGCTGGATAACAATCCGACAATCGTCATGAAATCCTTGGTCATCTTTATCCAGGCACGTGCTCTGTTCGCTGCACAGAAGAACTGAACTTGATTGATCGCCCTGGTGAAACGACCATTTGGCGATTCCGACATCTGATCTCGGATTAATTTGAGAAGGAAGGCTTCTGCAATCTCATCAGCACTATAGGCCAAAATGAAGAAGACCATTAGTCAACTTCCAAAATTTCTTGGCTGTGATCATTGTTGAGCTTGACTGCTTACGTGGATAATTTTACAATCTTTTTAAAATTTATTATTTATTTTTTTCTGTTTTTTCATTGTGGGCAGCAAGCCCTCATCAAAAGCTACGAGATTGGCCCTCGCGGCCTTTGGCGAGGACCACCCTCCTTTGGGCTGGTGAGGCAGGCAAGGGCCGGCCCCGTCGGTGTCAAGCGAGGGCTGCCCTCCCCAAATCTGGCGAGGGTCATCCTCGTCCTACCCAACCTAGGCGAGGCAACCCTCACTTGACCTCGACAAGGGCGCTTGGGTTGGCAAGGGCCACCCTTGCCTAAGACCAAGGGCCACCCTTGTCTGAGACGGGTGAACTCCACGGGCCATCGATGGTGATGGATGGGGAAGGGAAGAGAAAAAAAAGAAAAGAAAAAATATAGTGACAAATTTTTTTATCAAAATATCATTTCTCCGATGATCGGAATAGTCATCGGCTGGCCAAAGGTCTTTATTTGAGATGGTTTGGCTACTTAATGCTCTTATTTGAAATTATATAGCAACTTTAGACTTTTATTTGAAATAAAGTTTACTTCGGACCCTTATTTGAGAAAACAATAAAGACTTCAAACCTTTATTTGAAATTTTCCCTTTTTTTCAATGGATCCTTTAATTTTTAATTTGTTTAAATATAAAATGTTTAAAACTCGATTAACAAAATAAAAAATATTTAAAACTGAATTGACATAATTATAATAAATTTAGAATTTTTTTGATAATTTTTCTTGGATGGTAGTGTTTGTTTTGAACGAGGTTCGAGTGCAGCCTTTATGGCTTTTAGTCTGGTGAGGCAATTTATTTTTCTTTGCTGGGCTCTTTAAGTTGGAGGGACTCGATCAGTAAAGCGGTGCAAGTACAAGGACTTGAATGGCAAAAAGGCACAAGTTCGGAGATTAATACCTTTTAGTATTCTAAGTTACTACGAACTCAGTAATATACAGATTCGGGTCGTACCTATGTATAATTTAAAACAAATTACCTAAAATTGACTTTATCTTGAAAGATTAGATCCATTATCCACCTGAAACTTTCAGAAAGGCGAAACTTTTGACACATATTTTCTTTTTCAATCTGTCAAACCTTGCAATCGATATGAATTTGCTAAAAGCACCGTTACAATGATGAATCCGCATAAATAGAGAAGAAATCAATACAGACACTTGAATCACACAATTGACACATTATTTTGGCTGCTTATTCTCTGTTGGTTGGCTGGAAAACAACGCCTTTGACGCAGAGGCTGGACCTGCAATGCTCGTGAGGGAAAAGCTTATCTCGCCGACGGTCATGCGTGGTCTCAAACTTGCCAATTCTAATTTCAATCCATTCCTCCTTTTTCAATCTATCCAACCTTTTCATGCACCCCTGCTTGTTTCCATCCGGTAGAGCGAGATTGAAGTTCACCGGAATTTGCAATCCAAAGCTTTGCCGGCTCATCATCACGACGATTGTGATTTCATACATAGTCCTCGGACCAAGCATGATCTTTTAGTGTTCCTCACTGATTTCTAGCTAACAAATGCATCGTAGTTTGGCAATCGGCAGATTTGTGCTACCTAAATAGCTGGAACTTTGGAATATTCAAGAAGCAAAGGGTTGGTTCATGTTAATTATGTTGAAAAAACTCCTACCCAATTTTGAAGTCGACAAAAATTTCTAGTTCTTATTCTTATTTTGAAGAACATAATACTTTTGCCAAAGTCTATTCATTCCAGAAGTCTTTTCCATTCTGACGCAATCTAGACTAAAACCGTGTCCAAAACAAGGATAAAATCAGACTCAGATTTATTGATCTTGCGACAAGGATTTAGAATGAACACATTATGAATTTATTCTTCAACATTTGGCTCTCTAGCAAAGAATCTCACTTTCCTTCTATAAATAAGTTGATGGAATCAATCACAAATTGATGAAATCAATTTTGAAGACAAATTCCTTTTTGGAAAGTATCTACTTATGGAAATCTAGATTCTGATTGTATGGACGACCATAATTAATAGATTTTCATAATGTACGGACCCCTAGAGTGCCATAACTTGGCAGAAAGGGACACCTAAGTGCCATAACTTACGAAATGTACACTTAAGTGCCACATTTTAAGAAAAATTGGACACCTGAGTGCCATCTCCGGCGAAGTTGGCCGGAAATCATACGTGGCATTAAAATATTAATATTTCTCGTCGATGTGTCTCGCGGATAAAGTCAAATTTAAATTTAGCCAAAACGACGTTGTTTTGGCATAATTTGAATTTTAATATAATATAAAAATTATTTAAATTAAAATTAAAAAGAAATTTATTTAAAACATTTTAAAAAAATTTAAAAACTTTAAAAACTTTAAAAAATTACAAAAAATTACAAAAAAATTGCAAAGTTTAAAAAATATTTAAAAAATTTACAAAAAATTAAAAAACTTAAAAAAATTACAAAAATTACAAAAAGTTTCAGCCCTCAGCCACCTCCCTTTTCTAAATTTTTTTAAAAAAATTTTGTAAATTTTTTAATTTTGCAAATTTTTTTAATTTTTAAAATTAAATTTTTAAAATTTTTAAATAAATTTATTTTTAAATTTAATTTAATTAATTTTTATATTAAATTTTTTACCATGTCAGCACCAAAACGACATCGTTTTAGGTGTTGACCAGAATAGAGCCCTTAAATCGGCCAAAACGATGTTGTTTTGGTATAAGTTGAATTTTAATATAATATAAAATTTAATTAAATTAAATTTAAAACAAAATAATAATATAATTTATATTTATTAAAAAAAAAAATGGAGGAGGAGGAGGAGGAAGGTAGCTAGCAGCTAAGGGCGAGCCCTCGCCGTCGCCGCCTCCTCGCCACCGAAAGGTGGGGAGGGTCGGCCGGGGTCGCCTCCCTTTTTTTTTTTAAATTTTTTTTTTAAATTTTAAATTTTTTAAATTTTTTAAATTTTTTAAATTTTTAAGTTTTTTAAAATTTTTAAAATTTTAAAATTTTTAAGTTTTTTAAAATTTTTAAAATTTTTAAATTTTTAAGTTTTTTAAAATTTTTAAGTTTTTTAAAATTTTTAATTTTTATAAAATTTTTAAAATTTTTTAACATTTTTAATTTTTATAAAATTTTTAAAATTTTTTAACATTTTTAATTTTTATAAAATTTTTAAAAATTTTTAAAATTTTAATTTTTAAAATTTTTTTTAATATTTTGAATATTTTGAATGTTTTGAATATTTTTTTAAATATTTTAAATAAATTTAGTTTTAAATTAAATTAAATTAATTTTTATATTAAAATTTTTACCACGTCGCACTAAAACGACGCCATTTTGCACTCGCTTCACCGGAAAATTGACACATCAGTATTTTGGTCGGATTTTGGCCGGATTGGCACTTAAGTGATCCATTTTGCTCCGATTTTAGCATTTAAGTGTACATTTCGTAAGTTATGACACTTGAATGTCTATTTGTGCAAAGTTATGGCACTTGAAGCGTTCTTTTGCCAGATTTTCATATTAATTCAATGGATTTTCATTTCAATTTTCAAACGGCTATAAGATTTCCTTAGTCGATTCTATCCAACAGATTGATTGGAAAAAATTCCTCTGGAAAATGCCATCGGCTAGTGAGGCGTGGATGAGTATTTAAGAAGATCATTCAGTCTATTTGAGGTCGAGACGTGAAAATTGAAATTTAAAGTCTAAAGTCTTTCCAGCTACTTGTTCTTCATCGGTAGTGCTTACAAATTGTATTCAAGAGAGCAAATCACAAGAATAGTGACTTAGTGAGGGAAAATGGATCTTCCACTAATTGTTTACACTCAAAATTGTACTTCTCTGTTGATACTTTAGTGAATTCTAGGTAGAAGACTGTCAGTGTGGAGAGTGGATGTAAGCTTGATTTAAGGCGAACCACTATAAATTTCATGTGCAATCTTCTTTACCCTTAACTCTCTTTATTTACATATGTTGCATTCTTTTAAGTATCACAAAAATCAGTTTCATCTCTTATTTGATTCTGAACATTCATAAGAAGTTTGTGACTCGTTTTATCAGACTTTGTTTGAAATTTATTTTATTAATAAAAAAAATTAACCCACTCCATTGGTGGTCGTGTGGTTTGCGCTCAATCTCTCTTCCGGAAGGGAGTGAGTTCAAATCCTCGCGGTCGCTTGTGTGACTCACCTGCGGTCTGGGGGAGGTGGGTTCCCTTGGGTCACCCCGGGTTTACGCCGCTGGCTGCCGGCTGTGCGGCGGTTCCCGGGTCACAAAAAAAAATAAAATTAAACACCTATTCACTCCTAGGTGTTCGTACTAGCATTATCAATTGATATCAGAGCCCTGTGCTCACCTGCTGAAGTATATTTACTTCTGAGTTAAAGATCTTCTATGGCTAGTTATTTAGCACAAAACTAATGGAAGGGCAAAGCAACCCCAGGCCACCTTATTTTGATGGAAAAGAATACAGTATGTGGAAAAATAAAATAAAGGCATTCTTGAGATCTAGAGTTCCTCTGGAATGGGATGTTGTAGAAAGAAAAATCAACGCAAAGGCAACTTCTGCATTTGACAAGGAAAAAGAAATCTTAGATAAGGATGCTGAGGAAACCAATCAAGCAGAAATTATCAAGAGACAGACTCTTGATGCAAAGGCCACATATTCTTTATACCGTGCTTTGTCTCATATTGAATATAACATAATTTCTTTATGTAAAATAGTTAAAGAAGTCTGTGATAGACTTCATTTCACCTATGAAGGAATAGATCGTGTAAATGAGACAAAAATAAATATCTTGCTTGGCTAATATGAATCCTTCAAGATGAAGCCTAGAGAGTCTATTGAATATATGTTCAATTGATTTACATAAATTATAAATGGGTTGGTATATCAAGGTCAACCAATTTCTTCCCCAATGAAGGTCAACAAACTTCTACAAACTTCTACAAGGACTTTCAAATGACTGGAATTATGTGAAACATCAATCCATGAGACACATATCAATGACAAAGAGGATAAAAAAGATAAGAAATCAATTGCACTTAAGTCTAATGCTGATTTTGATGATACAGACACAGACGATGACATGGATGAGGAGGAGCTTGCTCCTATGATAAAGAAATTCAGGAAACTGAATAGGAAATGAAGAAGATTCAACTGGAAACAGCAAAATAAGCAAAATTTCCAGAAAAGATCAATGGAAGATGTTGAATATAGTAAGGATATGATATGTTTTGAGTGCAAGAAGAAAGGACACATCAAGCTTAACTGTCCCTTGCTGAAAAAGAAGAAAGGTAAATATGAAAGATACAAGAAAGCTCTAAAAGCAGAAACCTATAGTGACACAAAATGTGAGGAAAGTGAAGAGGAGTTTGCGAATATCTATTTGATAGCTCACTTAAAATCAGATGCAAATTAAGAATCGACAAGGAAATTGAAGTAAGTCATTTAGAAAATTTCATTAAAGTTTTTAAATATATAAATGAGCTTTATTTAAACCTCAAATATTCTCTTAAAATGATCTCTGAATTAAAGAAGAAAATTCAAAACTAAGACAATAGGATAATTCTTGGAGAGAAAAGTTTGAGATCTGAAAAAAAAAAAAATTGATGATTTGAAGGAAAATTCTAATTTTCTTTCAAACGAAAATGAAATTTTTAAAAAGAAAATTTCAAATATTTCTACTAAGTTCTCCAAAGGCTCAAAAACTTTAGAACAAATTCTTTCCGCTCAAATGTCTTATTATAACAAATCTGGTGGCGCTACTGGCTTCGGGCTTTCTCCCCCTCACAAAGGGGAGAAATTCGAATCCCCAGCACATCGCAGGTGGACTTACCCACTTCACGAGGGTGGTGGGTTCCTCCGTGGGCTCCAGGGTTTGCCCGCCGGCTGTCGGCTTACGGGTTTCCTTGGGTCATCAAAAAAAAAAAAACAACAAATTTGGTTTGGGTATGAATAAAGAAAGTATTCTTTTGATTGTTTTTCTAAAGGTCAAGGAAAGACATAGACAAAAACCTCTAAAATCTGCTTACAAAAATCACTTTTAAACTTTTTTTATAAAACCTATTGGTCGGATTGCTCTTAAATGTTCTAAGTGTAATAGTTCAGAACATTTTGAGAAAGAATGTCCTAAAGTTTTGAGACCCGTTAAGAAAAATTGGGCAAAAACTATTTTTATAACTAACTCCTTAGGACCCAAGAAAATTTGAGTACCAAAGAAAGTTTGAGATCTTTTTTTACTACAGGTTTCTGTTAAGAGGAAAAACAAATGGTACTTGGATAGTGACTGTTCAAAACATATGACTGGAAATTCAAGCAGTTTCATAAAATTAGAAAAACAAAAAAGAGAAAATGTTTCTTTTGGTGGGAACAGTAAAAGAAAAATTATTGGACATGGAATAGTGAGGATTGGCAGTTTGATCATCAACAATGTTTCCCTAGTGAAAGGCTTGAACTACAATTTTCTTTGCATAAGTCAAGTATGTGATATAGGATTCATAATCAATTTCCAAGAAAATATTTGTTATGGAGTTAGTCGAGACTTCTCTCAAACCTTCACTAGATGAAGGCATGGCAACATTTATCTTCTGAACATAAGTCCAAAGAGTTCTCAATGTCTTATCTCAATTCAAGATGAAACAGATATTTAGCACCACAAGCTATGACATATTAGTATGAAACAGATTGCTAAACTATCGTCTAAGAAGCTGGTCCATGGTCTTTCCAGAATGGTGTACCAGAAGTCAGAATTGTATACTCCATGTGTCTTTTGAAAACAAGTCTGAAACTCATTTAAATCTATAAATCAAGTCTCCACTAATCGCGTCTTGTAGCTTTTTCACATGGATCTTTTCGGACCAATTAGAACTCAAAGCATCGGTGGTAAGAAGTATTGTTTGATAATTGTAGACGACTATTCAAGATTTACTTGGGTTTTCTTCTTGGCCAATAAAGTCGAAGCCTTCTCATATTTTTCAAAGTTTGCTAAAAAGGTTTAAAATGAGAAAGTTATGCCATTTCGAGTATTAAGACTGATCATGGGGGATAATTTGAAAATCAAGACTTGGAAAATTTTTGTAATGATAATGATTTTCAATATTTTTTCTCCTCTCCTTACACTCTAGAATAAAATGGAGTTGTAGAAAGGAAAAATTACAAAAGATGGCCAGAACTTTGTTAATTGAAAGTAGAGTCTCTTCTCGCTTTTGGGGCAGAAGAAGTTTCCACTACTTGTTATATAATTAACAAAGTATTTTGCCCATCCTAGAGAAAATATTTCTTATTTTCATGTGTTTGGTTACAAGTGTTTTATTTTGAAGAATGGAAATGATTGGCTCGACAAATTTGAAGAAAGATCGGATGAAATGATATATCTTGGCTATTCTACTTCAAACAAAGCTTACAGGGTCTTCAACAAGAATACACAGACTGTTGAAGAATCAATGAATGCTAGGTTTCAAGAAGCTGCCCAAAATCAATAAGATCATTCTCAACTTAAAGAGTCTAAGCTAGTTTCAGACTTAATGACGTCTGAATTCCCTGAGCAAACTTCGCCTTCTAGTAATCAAAGTCAAGTTGAAGAAAAATAAGAAGATTAAAAGGAAACAAAGTTTCAGCAAACCTTTGCAAACAATGACAAATTCAACAACAACTAGAAGCACAAATAAAGCCATCATAAAGATCTCATTATTGGCAATATAAAAGAAGGGATTCGTACCAGATCCAAAGTAAGAGGAGACTCAAGTGCTCTAACTCTTATTTTTGAGATAGAACCAAAGGAAGTAAAATAAGCTTTAACTGATGAAAGCTGGATAGAAGCAATGTAAGAAGAACTCAGATAATTCAAAATCAATGATGTCTAAGAGTTAGTTTCAAAACCAAAAGGAAAATGTGTGATTGGAACAAAGTGGGTGTTCAGGAACAAGATGGATGAAAATGGTAAAGCGACCAGAAACAAAACAAGGCTTGTTACAAAAGATTATACACAAGAGGAAGGGATAGACTATGATGAGACGTATGCACTTGTAGCTAGACTAAAAGTTATAAGATTATTACTTGCATATGCATGTTTCCATAATTTTAGATTAATTTAAATGAATGTCAAAAGTGCATTTCTAAATGGTTTCATTCAAGAATAAGTTAATGTGGAACAACCATCGGGATTCGAAAATCCTATAAAACTAGACTTTGTATATAGACTGAAGAAAGAACATGCACCTTAAGCTTGGTATGAGAGACTGAGTAAGTTTTTGAAAAGTAATGTTTTTTAAAAAAGGAATGGTTGACATAACTCTAGTTATCAAAGAAAAGAAAAATATTTTCTACTCGTTCAGATATATGTAAACGATATCATTTTTGGCTCTTCTAATGAAAGTTTGTGTAAGAAATTTTCAAAGTCCATGCAGGAAAAATTCAAAATGAGCATGATGGGTGAGTTAATATTCATTCTAGGTTTATAAGTCATATAATCAAAGGAAGGAACCTCCATCTATCAAGAGAAATATGCTAAAGATGTTATCAAGAAATTTGGGATAAAAAACTATAATAAGACTGAGACTCCTATGTCAAGTTCTCCCAAACTCGACAAGGATGAAGGCGGAAAGAAAGTAAACCAAAAGATATATAGAACATGATCGGTTCTCTTCACTATCTTATTGCTTCTTGACCTGATATTTTATTCAGTGTGTTTATGTATTCTAGATTCCAAGTTGATCTTAGAGAATCACATACTCAGTGCTGTCAAACGTATTATTAAGTATGTTGCAACAAATCCAAAGTTATGTATGTGGTATCCAAAATGAGGAGACTTTACCCTACTTGGATACTCAGATGCTGATCTAGCTGGTTGTAAAATTGACAGGAAAAGTATATCTGGTACATGCTAATTCTTGGGACAAATGTTAGTGTCCTGATTTTCTAATAAGCAGAACATTGTGGCACTCTCAATGGTAGAAGCAAAATATGTTGTCATTGGAAGTTGTTTTTCACAAATTCTTTGGATCATGCAACAACTAAAGGACTTTGGAATTGAATAACATTATATTGAAATCAAATGTGACAACACAAGTGCGATTAACCTCACCAAAAATCCCATTTTTCATTCAAGAGCAAAGCATATTGAAATCCGCCATCACTTCATAAGAAATAATGTACAAAACGGTGAAATCAATGTTCAATTCATCGATTCAAAGAATCAACTGACAGATATTTTCACCAAGCCACTAGAGAGAGGATCATTTGAATTCATTCGTGAAAACTTGAATATTACTCATATGTTTAGTTAAAGTCTATGTAAAAGCAGACTCATCAATTCAACCTTCTAGAAGAGACATCATTCTGGAAGCTCTTACAAACTCAGGTAGTTTCACTTCAAATTTTGACTCATAAGTTTCTTTTCTTCTTGAGCAGGTATGAATATTTTATTCGAATTATTACTTGCCTATTACATTTTTGAAAATTGCTATGTTTCTGCTGATCTTTGGGAATTGATATTTCAAAAATTATTTATAGTTACTTCTTTGAAAATTTTTAAAAATAGAAGTTATTTTTTAGTTTTGTGCCTGTTCGTTTGCCCTAGTTCGTATTCCTTAAATAAGTCTTTAGTTTCTTTTTCCTTGATCACTAGAATCATTGCAAATCCTAACCTCTCTCAAACCTTTGCTTCTCTTGATTTGTCCTCACTTTCTCTATGAATCTCTCTCTCGATCACTCGCGAACATATTGTCAAAATCCTCCAAGTCCGTTTCAATGTCTTCTCAGAGGAGGTCCTTTTGCATTTCACTGAAAATGAATCACTATAAAGCACGAATCAACCATCGGTGAAGGAAGATGCTACTCAAGATGCAACTCCTCTTTTGGTAAGAAACCCCGAAATACTTCTTAAACACTATTGAGTTTCTGAAAAATGGAGGAAGTTCCGTGGATTTTATAACTTCGTTCTTGAAAGAAAATGGTTATGGGAATGAAACTTCGTTCTTGAGAGCCATATAAAACTTAGGGTTGGTAAAGGCTGGAAGAGCAGAAGAGGAATTTACCATCTTTCATGCTGATATTTGTTTCGGTACGAAAGGTCAAACTGAAGGAAAAAAATGAATATGATGATGAGAGGGTGTTCAAGAATTTCCAACTCAAAATATGTGTTTCTATAGAAATCGCTGGAACAAAAGGAAAGTTGTTTTGATCGAAGGAACATAAGAAGGTCTATGTGCAGATGTTGAACAGAGGGGTCATTAATCCTCGGATGGTTCATTTTGATTTTCTAGATTCCATCAAGGTAAATTCGTGAGAGAAATTTGCCAAACTTCAGATGGAAATGTTTTGTGTGGATTCATCTGATGTCTATTCTAAATTGACTGCTTATTTCTGTTCAAACTTCTTAGTTCTTGATCCCACTCATATTCAATTTATTGTGAGTGAAAAAGTTTTTGATGTTGATAATGATTTGTTGGCTGATATTTTGAGAGTAAAACGAAGTGGTTTTTTTGCCCGTAAATGTCTCAAATGAAGAGGTCATCAAGTTTCTGGTGAAGGACAAAATTCATAAAGGAAGCATTACTTACTTCAGGATGTCTGCCTCTAACATTTTGCTCCACAAGATTGTCATCAACTGCATCAGACCTAAAGTTGCCACCAAGATTGATGTTTCAAGATTTGAAGCAAAAATGATGTGGGCTATTTGCAATGGAGTTGCTTTCTCACTTCCTCATACCATTCTACTGCACATATACAGAACCGTAATGAATGAGAAAGGTCAACTTCCTTATATAGCTTTGGTGACTAGACTTTTCCAATACTTTCATATTCAACTGCTCTCCAATTTTTGCTCCAAAACTATCATTCCCATGCAAATTAGACTTAAAATGATCTTAAAAATGAGATTAAAGTGTCACGCCCTGATCCTCGAGCGCGTGTCCATCCCTTGGTGGTCGATTAAATTGCGACGTCCGAGGATGTTTCGCCGACCCATTCATTTTAATGCACATGCGGAAGCGAAACAAAACCCTTGACAACAACCAACACGGGATAGAATAGCAGGAAACATATTCACAACCAAAACTCTTTAATAAACACACAAGGTTCATATACAGACTAGTCCAAAGACAAAAGTATACAAGTCCTCTAGGTGTTCGAATCCTCAACTAAAGACTCCGAGGTCTCTTGGAGACTTGGGTCCACCACTACATTGCTAGGAGGGTCAGCTGTACCCTCGCCAAAAGCGACATTTGACACCGATACTGGGACCTCAAAATCTTGTAGGGGATCCTCTCTAGGTCCATTGCGCTTGCTATGATACCACTCTCTGAATCGATGGGGTACCCTCTGAGGTAAGCCCGCATCAACCCAGACAGTGGTTCTCACAAGTTCATAGACCCAAACTGCTTGGCCCCCGGGAACAGGGGTATCGGTGACCTGCTCGGTGATCCTCTTGGGATGACCAAAATATTCCGGAGGAACTGCCATCTAAGGACCTGAAAAAGTTGAGCCCACGACGGGATGAGACAATGTCTTAGCAAATTTATCCCCTAAACTCCGACTAGGAAGGAAATACGCTTAGAGGCAGCTGTACACACAAGTCATAAGACTTACCTTACCTCAATTTCCCCCTACAAGTTAGTACAATTCAAATCTCAACCAATCAATTAATCCAATCGATCGATACAGCCAATTCAATTGCGGCTCACACAAGCTGATAAACATCCATGCTCACATAAGCTAATAAACACCAATGCTCGCGCAAGCTGATAAACATTAATGCTCTTATAAGTTGATATAAAAACATGCTCTCATAAACTGACATATCAATGCTCACACAAGCTGACGTCAACCATTGCTCACACAAGCTGATATTGATTATTGCTCACACAAGCTGGCGTTGACTATTGCTCCCACAAGCTGACATGTACAATTGCTCTCACAAGCTGACTTCAATTAATGCTCACACAAGCTAACTTACACTTTTGCTCACACAAGTTGACTTAGACCTTTGCTCACACAAGCTGATTTACACATTTGCTCACAAAGCTAATATGGTCTATAAAACCATTTCCGATGTCAAAACCCCGGCACCGATATTTCTAATTAAATACCAAATTCTACAATCATCAGTCAATTTGCACAATTAACCACTCAATTGCATAAACTGAACATATCATTGCAATCAGCATGGAATTCTAACGACCGGCCATCCGGATAATTTTCAGAATTATTAAATAATTAAATAAATTCTGAAAAATAAATAAATAAATAATTGTAAATAATTAAATAAATGCAAATAATTAAATAAATGCCTAATTAAGATTACACTAATCTAACCTCCTAATTAAGCTAATTAATCAACCTATTAAACTAATTAAGCTACTTAATCTAATTAACCTTTAACTAAACTAATCTAACCACCTAAACATACTTAGCATAATCTAAACACTCCTTAAGCATCATTAACTCCATAAGCAAAGTTTAGTGAGTAAATTCCCCAGTTTTGCGATCCGATGAGTTTACTACGACGGGGACGCGAAGGCGAGCGACAAACACTCTTGTGGCGACACCAACCAAAGCTCGGAAGAGCTTGAAAACGGGCCATGAAGCTTCAAAGCCCCTGCTGGCTTTTGGCTTCTACTCTTGGCCAAGCAAGTGAAAACCAGCGGCTGGTTCGGCGAGAAAGGACCGGCGTAGCTGCTGCAGGGCTAGGCGGATGAGCGGCGAAGGTCTGGCGGCTTGGGGGTGGCGTATGGCTGTTGGACGACGCTGTTGGACTTCCGAGTAGGAGCAGACGATGGCGAGACAACGCGAGACGGCGGCTGGGCGCGAGGACGCGCGTGGGGGACGCACGGCGCGAGCGAGCGACATGCGACGGCTGTTCAGGCTTCGGCGGGCGTGTGACTAGCTAGGGGGGCTACTAGCTCAGTTTCTCTGGTTTCTCTAAGCTCTCTCAAGCCTCAACAATGGAGAAAGGAGGGGGAAAGAGGAAGAAGAAGGCTACTAAAGAGGGGGACCCCAAATGGCCTCTCAAGCCATCAACACTTGGCCATTTCACTCAAGTGGCTGCCCCCACCATGCTCAACCATTCACAGCCACTTTCTCTCTCCTAAAGCTTCCTCAACAAGCTTGCCAAAGGGTCTAAAATGTTGCCTCCCCCATGGCCTACGAATTTTGTACAATTGGCCTTCAATTTTATTCAATTCTCACTCAATTGGGCTAAAATCAAAGCCCATAAATTCAACCAAGGTGTCATTGTCCATCTCAACATTTTTCCTTATCAATTGAACTAACTTGAATCCCAAAAATGTGACCAAAAACAAGCCTACGAACTTTTCAGTCCAAAAGAGCCTTACTTTGAATTTTTCGCTGAAAATCTCAATATGCAGAAAAATCTTCGGAGGATGAGTTGACGGTCCAAAAATGAATCGTGACATGTCAGAACTTTCAATTTCTGAAATTGGGTTTAAATTCATGGTTAATTTCAACCGGGCGCGATTTTAGCGTGTCCTAGTCTACCGAGTAGCTTTTAGGAATTTTTAGTGTAATTGACTCGTGGTCGATTATTTTCGAGCCACAACATACATCTTCGCCACATTGGCAACTCTTGGTTGTCGTGAAAATCTCGAGATTTCAAATACGGGCACAGGGTACCAAAACGACAGAAAATCGGTCTAGTGCTAATCGACGAAAATTTTACAATTAGGTGGAATCACCCACACTGAATCACATGACTCAGTCAAATCGACCTATCTTTGATCTTTGATTGATTTTTAACTATGCCATAATGACCTTGGCAGATTAGCACGGTCAAGAAGTCGATTCCTGGTCAAATTCTCAAGTCTATTGCATTATAATCTTTTAACGGCTTCGCCAGATAGACTAGTTATCTCATGAGTGATCAGCCCAAAGAATAGAACTATAGGTGCGTCGATGAAAAGCCTGATTCGTTCAATAGAAAACAGAATCGGAAATTCAGGATGTCACATAAGGGATCTCTGTAGAGCTTTGAAACTTTAAAAGAAGGAATCTGCTAGTAAAGTTAAGATAGGATTTGCGGCTGAGAAGAAGCGCAAAGGGAAGAGCATTGTCTCGCGAACTCCAAAAAGAAAAGACATGTTCTTCTTCTATAAGGTGAAGAAGAGGAAGATGATGAAGACGAAACTATCTCTGATATTATGGCAAATATTGCCATGAGAGATCCTGTTGGAGGTATAGCTGATTCTGGAGAAAAAGAAGACGAAACTGAGAAAGATCCATAAGAGAAAAGTGAAGGATAGGAAACTGGAGAGAAAGAGAGTGAGGAGGATGACTCAAATGAAGATGATGGAGATTGTAAATTTGAACAAGGAGTAGGAGCATTCTGACAAGGAAGGAGAAGATACAAAAGAAATTGATGAAGGAGATGTTGGAGAGAAGAACAAGGAAACTGGTCAACAAACCAGTGTTGGAAGAGAAGGAGTGCAGGAAGGAGAAGGAGTTCTTTTGCAGACTGAAGCCACTATGACAGGGGGAGTAGGCGAGAAAACTCTTCTTCATGACCAGACTGTAGAACCAATCGTAAGTGATGGTATTAGTCGATCTCCTCCAGATGCTAAGGACATTTATGCATTTCATTTCCCTGAAGAATCTCTTGGGAGTCAAGATAAAGAGGTTAATGTTTAAGGGGAGCAACATGCCTCCAATGTTCAGGTCGATATTTCTTCACTGTTGGATACTTTACCGGTTCAACTTGCTGAAGCTAATGCCCAAACTGAACTAGATTCAAACTATCCTCGGATAGTGGAACTCTTTTTGGAGATTAAGGCACAGTAGTATGGAATGGAGGTTGAAATCTAAAAGTTGTATTCTGCTCTCGGTACTACCTTAGAATCTCTTATTGGAAAGGTACAATCTCTTGATCACAAAGTTGAAAACATGAATCGGTAGGCCACTTAGAATTTAGTGAAGGTTTAGACTGTCTTCCATCAGTGCCTGACCAAGCTTGAGGAGACCATGCAGACTTTGGAGGATTTCCTACTTGTCCGTGTTCCAGGGCAACCCTGATCATTTTCGAAAACCAATCTCTTTTCTATTTTGTTTGTTTGTTTGTTTGTTTGTTTTTCTCCTTTTTTGCTATTGACAAAAAGGGGAGAATCGTGCAGATTTGAAGCTTTGACTTGTTAGTTGTGTTTGTAGTTTGTTTTTTCTATGTTGGCATGGTATGTTTTTATGTAGACTTTATTGACTTTATTGTGCAGACTGGACTTTAGAATATTTGTATAATGCTTACTGTCTATTATCTCTATCTCTTATCTTATGTTGCTAAAGTATTGTTTTGCAGGATAACATTTATATTATGCTTAAATCTGCATGAAAGTTTTGTTACCATAAAAAATGGAGAGTTTGTTGAGAAAACTCCTACCAAGTTTTGAAATTGACAAAAATTTCTAGTTCTTATTCTTATTTTGAAGAACATAATACTTTTGAAGTTATCTCGCAAACTTTTACCAAAGTCTATTCATTCCAAAAGTCTTTTTCACTTTGACGTAATCCAAACTAAAATCGTGTCCAGAACGAGGATAAAATCAGACTCAGCTTTATTGATCTTTCGACAAGGATTTATAATGAACACATAAGGAGTTTATTCTTCAACATCTAGCTCTTTGGCGAAGAATCTCACTTTCCTTCGATAAATACGTTAATGTAATCAATCACAAATTGATTAAATCAATCTTGAAGACAAGTTCCTTTTTGAGAAACATCTACTTATGGAAACCTAGATTTTGATTATATGGGCGACCAAAATCAATGGATTTTCATCTCAATCTTCAAACGACTATAAGATTTCCTTAGTCGATTTTGTCTAATGGATTAATTGGAAGAAATTCCTCTGAAAAATACCAACGGTTAGTGAGGCGTGGATGAGTATTTACGAAGGTCATTCAGTCTATTTGAGATAAAGACGTGAAAATTGAAATTCAAAAGTCCGAAATCTTTCCAACTATTTGTTCTTCATTGACAGTGCTCACAAATTGTATTCAAGAGAGAAAATCATAAGAATAGTGACTTAGTGAAAAAAAAAAAATGAATCTTCCACTGAGTGTTTGCACTCAAAAATTGTACTTCTCTATTGATACTCTGGTGAATTCCAGCCAGAAGGCTGTCAACGTAGAGAGTAGACGTAAACTTGATCTAAGCCGAATCACTATGAATTTCGTGTACAATCTTCTTTTCGCTTAACTTTATTTATTTACATTTGTTGCATTCTTTTAAGTATTGCAAAAATCAATTCCATCTCTTATCTAATTTTGAACATTCATCAGAAGTTGGGTGACTCATTGTATCACACTTTGTTTGGTTTTCAGACTTTGTTTGAAATTTATTTTATTAATCAAAAGTTTTTTTAAAACACCTATTCACCCCTCCTAGGTGTTCGTACTAGCATTATCACACAAGCGTCGAGCAATGATGATGATGATTAGCAATGATCTCATTTTCCTATAAGAAATCGAAAGTTTTTTGTGGCAGCTAAAATTGTTTTCAAGTGCCCCTAAATGAACAACTTGCAGATGAAAAAAGGTGCATATCAGCGGCATCAGGAAATACGCAACGCCAAAGACTGAAATCCATCCGTGAAGTCCAGCTGCTCTTGGGAGATGATGATTAGCTATACGATTATAAAATTGACCCATTTAAACAGAGAGTCAAATAAAGTAGCTGATTGGAGGAAGAATACCCTGCGGGCCGTATAATTACAAATTGAAGAAAGGACCTTGAAGTATGTGTCCGAAGAGATTAGCGAGCATCGTACGTTTGTATTACAGGTTTAGCTTCCAAACAAAGAAAACAAATTGAAGAAGAAACTTGATATATGATCATAAAAGTATTAAGTAAATTAATTATTATTGAGTCGAAAAATTAGTGATCAAATCAAACAATGAATGATGTAAAGTATAACTTTTTAAAGTATGGAATGATAGATGTAATATCGCCATACTAAAGGGCAAGACATCACTTAACTTTAAACTACCTAATTCATGGGAAATAACTAAGGCCGTTTCAATCTTCGAAGGGACTGTCTAAGTTCTGAAGTAAATCACTTAGTGACTTAGAAGAATAGGGCTCTCTAGCTAGTAATTAATTTTTAGAATTTCATGCGGACATTAAAGTGTTTTTAAATATATGTTGTCTTATATTAACTTGTGTATCTAAAAAGGAATAAAAAGTTTTAATCATGGGATACTTGTGTCCTTAGTTGTATTGGTTTTGCCTTTTTTTGAAAGGAAGCAACCCGCTAAAGTGACAAACTATAAATAATTAAGGACTATCATTCATTTTTTGATCTATCACATCACGGTAACTTGAGAAAAATGGGATTCCCAAAATTCTCCCTAAGACGGGAAAATCTTTTCTGTTTTCTTCATTGATTAATCAGTTAAAAGGACAGTATGTCTTAGAGGAATTGGGTTGGTGAAGACGAGATTGGCTTCTCAATTTGCCGACAAATCATGCCGTGTGCAAGTGTGGTGGAGTTTCTATGTGAGATATGAGAGAGACAAGTGCATTTGGGTCGTCGACCTTGTGAACCTGTTGTGATCGGAAGACATTTTGTACCGTGATAGCTCTGATTTGATTTGTGTGATTATATTCGGTTTTGCAGATGTTCGGGTTAAGAACGTCTGATCAAAAGGAGTTTTCAACATTGAAACTATCTAGCTGTTGTATTTTGCCGAAAGATAAACATGGAAGAATTTGATCCAACGAAGGAGGTGGCTTCTAAGCACTAGATAAACAAAGCCAAAACCTCGTCCTGAGCAGATTTTGAGTGCTCAAAAGGCCGCAGATGGATAGAGAAGATTACAACCGCACACGTTCAAGGAGTTCAAACGTAGCACAAAAACTTACGGTTTTCCCATCAGATTGGTAAATGAACTAAATATTACCATTAGAGTAACCCATTCGTGAGGATCCAGTTCAACAGAGATTAATTTTAGGACAAATTTGCTTATGCTGCTAACGCAAGTTACATATAGAAGTGACTGGTTAAAGCCGAAATGAGCCATGAAGAGGTCACACATGTCACACATGAAGAGGTCACACATGGTTCGCCGGGAGTCAGTGCATGATGAATCACTCCTTCTTCACCAGCAGCTCGGCGATTGCTGGGGCCTCCGGTATTTGGAAGTGATCAGTCAAGCCGAAATGAGCCATGAGGAGCCAGACATGAGTGAGGAACTCGCCGCCTTGTCGTAGTTGCTGGGCATGGTGAAGCCCCTTGCACTTCACCGCTGCGTAAGCCAGCATCTCCACCCACACACGACTTATTGTGTGCCATTTATTCTCTTCATTGGGAATTTCCTTGTCCAGCTGCCACGCAAGCCGGCGCCCGTGGTACAGGGCGAACTTGCTCTTATCTCCTTCTGCCACAATCGGAGCTACTTGCGGGTCCACACATTCCTGCAGCGCCTCGCAAGCTTTGTGTATTTTGGATTTGCTCTTTTCAGGCTGTCTTTTGACTCCACCAGACTCGGCTTTCGACTGCTCGTTTTTCTTGATTGCCTCCGCCTCAATGATGAAATTCCTCGCCTCTAAGTACGTGTCTCGGAATTTGATGCGACCAACTTCGATTGGCAAGAGAAAGGGGTACATGACCAAAAGATACACCATGTACCGAGAAAGTTGCTTGCTCATTTCGACATACAAATGGATTTTTTCAAGAGTAGGATCATCTAGGTAGCGATGGGTTTTCCGAGCTTCCCGGGGGCATAGGAGTTCGGTTGCAATGTGCCAGGCAAGGATGCTCTGGTCGAAGCCTAACTCGATGCTCCATTTGAATTGGTCCCATTTGTCGCCTTTGAGCGTGAGATGTCCACGGTGGTCCCATACGGACGGGCCTTGAAACGTCCGATGCTGAATGACCTGTTCTTTCAGAAAGTTCATGACCTGTTCTTTCAGAAAGTTCGTTACCTTCACATTACCCCAGTACAAGAACTTCAGAACCTTCTGGTCGACGTGCAGTAACTGTAAGATTTGATGGCACGCAAGGTGCTTCTCTTTGATGGCGAAGCTTAGCAGGTTGTACTGCCCCATAGAACCTGACCACCTGCGCCTCTTATACAGCGGTTGTAACCGTTCGACGAAATCCAGAATGGTGGGATTGCGGTCCTTCAGCCAGCATGCGGCTTCGTCAGAGAAGAGAAAATAGAATAACGCGTAAATCTCAAGGAAAACGGCGACCGAGAGCAACAAGAAGGTCACACAGATATTGAACGTGGAGTATTTGTCCTTGTCTGACAAGGAAAAAAGCACCAAGACCATTACGGTGAGGAGTATACTCACGGTGCGAAGAGTAAAGCCCCACCGTTTCTGGATCAGTATCGCCTTAGTGTAGAGCAAATCGTACATGAGTCCCAGTTCAATCTCGATAACTCTGAACACCACGTGAAAACTTTTATCCTTGAGTATTGAAAGGCTAGTGTCACGTTCCTCAATGCTAAGCACGAGATCCATGAAAAGGCGCCGGAAAGTGTCAAGCAGGTCTTTGGCTAATATTAACTCGGCCCGGTTGCGCATGCTCATATCGTTTTTGTTTGCACGATTATCTTGCTCGCCCTGTTCGCGCTTCTCCTCCAATTCATTGCAGCAGTTACTCTGTTCCCCATCCTGTCCGTCCTGCCTCTTCTTCTTCAATTTACTGGGTAATCGCGTTTCATCAGAAGACGTAAGATTTCTGTCTGCCTCCGAATTGTGTCCAGCGTTCACTTCGTACACCTCGATTACCACGTGCGGCGTGACGTCATAGCCCTCAGCCTTCTTCAACATATATTCCTCCAGGATCCTCGGGCAATGGAGAGGAGGGTCTGGGGTTGAGTCCCTGAACTGTTCGCTGCTCGCGGCCCGGAGGGCATAAACGCTCTCGCCGTACTTTATGAGGCCAGAGACCATTATCAGAAGCGAAAGCACAGAGAGTTCGGAGCCTGTCAACACCTGGAAGAAAATGAGCAGTGTCCCAACCATTTGGACGACGAGTCTGAGAAAATGCCTCAACCAGAGCTCGTTGTCCTCAAGGGAGTAGGCCGTGATGGTGTCTGGACCGCCCAGGTGCAGCAGCAGGAATGGCGTCCAGAACGCAATCATCTGGGCGTCTGGGTCCAGCCCAGCAGTGGCAGCGGCGGCACCGAGGTCGCGCCGCATTTGTGCGAGCCGGGTTGCGATGGGTCACGATCTTCCCAAGCGTGTAGATCGCAACCGCATCTGCCGACAAGTAGAGTGACCAGACCAACGCCTGCAGCCACAAGTTGGGCCGGTACTTCCGGTGACGCCCGAGGACGATGAGCACAATTTGAACGGTGAGGCTGAGGAGGACCAGGACTCGCAGTTCCCATTCCTCCCATAGTTCCTTTAGATGTGAAGACAACCCCTCCATTCCCTCTGTTTATCAGTTTTTCCCGGAAAGAAGGAAATCTGAAAATGGTACGCTTTGTCAGACAAATAGAGTTCCACACGAGACAACAGATATTGATGACAAATTTGAAGGTCATTACGTACCAACTTGCGTCAAAGTACAATTTTGAGCAAATTTGCTGATTTTTCTGAGGTTGCAGTACTGTCTCCTCTCCTTCTTCTACAGATGAATTTTGTCTGGGCTTGAGAGAGAGAATTCATCTGGGGTTGAGAGAGAGAGAGAGAGAGAGAGAGAGAGAGAGAGGAGGAGGAGGAGGAGGTGAGCTGAGAATATGTCCTCCCACAGGAGACGGAAGCATTTTATACACAGATGTGGGTCCATCCACTAAGAAAATACTGGGTACTTGAGACATACCACGTCAGATGTACTTGACGCCACCCATTAATCGCCACGTGTACACGAGTGGCCCCACGTCAGATTTCATCCCCCCCCCTCTCTCTCTCTCCTCGTCCCAAAATCTATCTTCAGCAGGTCAGCGACATCCTCGATGCCTTTCTCGGCTCCGACGACTTTGGCAACTGGGCCTCCAACCTCTCCGCCATCAACATCCTCGATGCTTCCCATCTCCGCACCCTCTTCGTCCCCGCCGGCACCGATGCTGCCTTCTCCATTGCCGGGACCTTCTCTCTCTTCTCTACCAGACTACCACGTCATCATTTATTATTGTAGATTAGGGAAAGGGTGGACGATGGAGGACGATATAGAAGCAAGTCAAGTCATTAGTCATCTTCTTTGATTGGTCATCAATCATATATCATACTGTGGACATAGAACTGTCAAACCGATGAGTTGAGTTAGATCGGGATCGAATCATAAATAGTCCCACTTAAATTGACAAATTTAACTCATTTATGACATATTTGTTGTAATTTGAATTTTTTAATCTATGCTGACTTGACTCAATCCATTCAACAAAATTTAGGAAATCTTGTCTGTTATATATATTTTTTTAAAATATACTACTAAAATGCTCTCATACTATACGAATTTAGTGGAAAATTTTTATAATTTTTTCTAAAAAATCGAAACTCAGTTTGTTTCGTAGAAATTGTTTTCCAAGAAATTATTTCTTAGGGAAAAATTTTTTTTTCGGTATTTGCTTGAAATCTGAAAATAAATTAAAAATAATTTTTACTGTTTGTTATGAAAAATTTGATTTGATTTTATTACAGTCACTCCTTTTAATATTTTTTGTACTTTTTAAAAAATTAATTTTTAATTTTCTTTTCTTTTCTACTAAAGATCCATTTTGACAAGTGTACCAGAACACTTATTCATCGCCTGCCTTCCTTCACCTCAAAGTCTATTATTCCGTGCCCAAAAGCATGATTGCATCTTCATCACGATCCTTGACTTTTTCTTCTTTTTTTTCCATTACTCGTCAGCACTTTTGTAGAATTACTCGTCGGCACTCTTATCCATGGATAAGACATGTGCTGCAAACATTTCTATGTCGATACAAGCGCCGTCATTTTGGGTACGAAATCCATAGTAAAGTGGCAACTTTCTACAGTTCGGTCCCCTCAAAATGGAGTTTTCTTCGTCAACCTTTTCCAAGTTGGATTTGCAAGGGATCCTGAAAATAACAGGTGGAACAATACAATCGAATATTTTTTTCTAAGAAAAATCTAGATATATAAGCTAAATTCCACCTTCCAAAGTTCACCAATTACTTTGGTGTATTTGGTAGACCCTAAATTTTATTTCTGAATGCACATGAAAATGCTTTACTAATTTACTTTCACTTTGATTTTATACCAATCGCTATTTTATGAAATCAATCATTGATCAATCATGAAATTTTTTTACAACATTTCATTTAAGATGTACATTGCAATAATGGTCATAATGTGACCCTTGTTTTAGATATAATATATAGTTTTCGGTCTCATAAAATGGAAGTTTAACTCTCTATAATCAGTATACTTTCGATAAGTTACATGTAGTTGAATAGGAAAACTATCCAAAAAGTGACAAATCTATTAAATTTTTATCAATTCAGTTCTAAACTTTTTATTTGTATCAATTAAATTCTAATTTTTTTTGCGTTTTGCCAATTGACTCAATCAAACAATTTTGACTAGAAATTGTTGACGTGAACATTAATCGTCCTTGAAAGCAGCAATTTTTAATAATATTTTAATATGTTTTGGATTTTTTCATTATGATTTATTTTTTTCTTTCTTTGTTTTTTTTTTTTTTTAACAACTCTAGCTGAAGAGGGCTAGCAACCCTTGCTTGGGCTGGGCAAGGGTCTCAACGCTCTTGCCGACCAAAGATGAGAGCCATACCTAAGGTTCATATTCTTGGGTCCACTAGACAATCCTTTTCAAATGCCCAACAAGATAATTAATTCAACCTTATTCTAAAGTTATATTTTGGCCCGCGTTAGTTGACAGATAAGGACACGCATGTTCCCTCCTAAATGGGGTTGAATGATAAATAAATATTGTTGGAGATGATTAGTATAAATTCTTTATATCTCCTTGGATCCTAATTGTCTCTAACGAAATATTTGTGGCATTAAAAGTCAAGCTTGAAGGGTCCACATCACCTCATGCTTCATTTCAGTGATCCAAACGGGGGGAGATCTTTCCTCAGCTTATTAACCACGTTTTCGTATGTGCGTGCCACACGTTTAGCTTTGTCGTTTTATGGCCCTTTTTGGTCGTAATCGTTGACGGCCAAGGACATATGTTTCCCACCTAAATGGGGTTGAACAGTTAATCATTCTGGAAATGATAATTAGGAGATTTTGTCAATATCCCCTCTTGTGTTGCTTTGTCATTTTGTGCCCCTTTTTTTCTGCATATGTTGACAGACAAGGACGTTTTCCTCCTAAATGGTTTTGAATGGTTAATTAATATAATTACAGGCAGTCTGAAGTTCCGCATCATTGTTCTTTCTACCATGATGAAATGAGGACCGTCATGATTATCTCTAACAACAAATTTAGCATCAAAAGTCCAGTTCTTGAGGGATTAGGATTTTCTTTTATTTGTCTTACTTTAAATTTTCTTTATCGAATTTTTACTCCTTCTCTTTGCATAGTATATAAATCAAGCCTAAAACTAGATGTTCCCATCCCACTTGATTTCTTTACCATTGAGCCTCGCATCACAAATTACTAGAGTTTGCTTCAGTAACTATCCTTCTCATATAAAAAGGAGAGATAAGGAGTTCGATTTCCACGTTTGATTTTAGGTAGGAGGTCCGATTATCATGTTTTATAAAGAGGTAGGGTAAAATTTTTAAAGTAAGTTAATAATTAAAATATGATTGATTAAAAAAAAAACAACCTCAATGCTCATAGATGGGGTTAGTTGAGTGTGTACGTTGTTTCCTTTTCAACATGCATATGCTTCACGTGACTATCACTAGTCTTTTCAGCAATTTAATTGTAAAGCCAAGCTTTAAGAGTCCATGCGAGTAGGTACTTTGTTTCCTTTCCCAAATGCAAATTCTCCACCTAACTTTGTCTTCACATGTTCTTGTAAAGGAGACACAAAATATGTCAGGATTGTCTCTAACAACAAATTTGCAAGGAAAACTGGAAAATCACAAGTGAAACAACAAAAATCGAATATATATATATATATTTTAGGGAAAACCTAGATATATTAGATAAGTTCCATGTTTCAAAGTTCACCAATCATTTTGGTGCATGTCTATTCTAAAATATACAAAATTAAATATTTCCAAAGACTCTAAATTTTATTTCTAAATGCACATTAAAATGCTTTAGTAATATATTTTCACTTCAGTTTTATACCATTTGTTGGTTCATGAAATCATCATAGAAGAATTTTACAACATTTCATTTGAGCTATACATTGCATTAATGGTCATAATATGACTCTCGTTTCAGACACAATATAAAGTTTCTGGTCTTATAAAATAGAAGTTTAACTCTCTATAATCAATATACTTTGATTAAGTTATGTGTAGCTGAATAGAAAAATTGTCTAAAAATTTATAAACCTATTGAAGTTTTGTCAATTTAGTCATAAACTTTTTAATTGTATCAATTGAGTTCTAAAACATTTTACATCTTGTCAATTGACTTCATCTAACCAATTTTGGCTAGAAATCGCTGTTGTAGATGTCATTCGCCTTATGTGACATGGGTGGTGTTATTATGAATAATTTTAGTAATATTTTAATATTTTTTTCGATTTGTCATTGCTATTTTTTCTTCTTTTTTTCTTCGTTTTTTTTCTTAACGTTTCTAGCCAGCGAGGGTGTACGCGAGGGCCCAACACCCTTGCCCAAATCTTAAATAGAATGTTAAAAAATATGATGACATTCACAATGACGATGAGTACTGAAATACTTAATTAGAAGTTCCTTTACAAATGCCAAGTGCGATAATTAATTCAACCTCATTCAAAGTTATATTTTGGTTTGCGTTAGTTGACGGACAAGGACACACGGACAAGGATACACACGTTCCTACTAAAATGGGGTTGCATGATTAATTAATATTGTTGGAGATGATTGGGATAGATTTATCTTATCTCCTTGGATCCTAACTATCCCTAACAAAAGATTAGTGCGGTGTTAAAAGTCAAGTTTGAAGGGTCCATATCACCTCACGGTTCATTTCATTGATCCTATTGGAGGAAGACCTTTCCTCAGCTTATTAACCACGTTCTTGTATGTGCGTGTTACACGTTTTGCTTTGTCATTTTATTGCCCTTTCTGTTCGTAATCGTTGACGGCCGAGGACACCTGTTTCCTCCTAAATGGGGCTGAAATAGTTAATCATTATGTAAATAATAATTAGGAGATATTCTTAATATCTTATCTTCCGTTGCTTTGTCAGTTTGTGCCTCTTTTTTTGGCATTTGTTGACGGACAAGGACGTTTTCCTACTAAATGGTTTTGAATAGTTAATAGATATAATTACAGATAGTCTGGAGATTTTCTGCATCATTGCACTTTATACTATACGGAAATGAGGACCGTCATGATCATCCCTAATAACAAATTTGGCATTCAAAGTCGAGCTTTTAAGGGAGTAGGATTTTCTTTTATTTGTCTTGCTTTAACTCTTTTTTTTATTCCATCTCTTTGCGAGCATAAAAGTCGAATTCGAAACTATTCATTCTCATCCCACTCAATTTCTTTAGCACTAAAAAAGAGAAAAATTCTTTATCATTAAGCCTAGTGGATGGCATCAGTTAAGTGGATACCTTCTTTTCTTTTTAATATGCATATGCTTCACGTGACTATCACTAGTCTTTTCAGCAATTTAATTGTAAAGGAGATACAAAATATGTCGGGATTATCTCTAATAACAAATTTGGTGGCATTAAAAGTCAAGCTTTAATAGTCCATGCAAGTAGGTACTTTGTTTCCTTTCCAAAATGCAAATTCTCCACCTAACTTTGTCTTCACATGTGCATGTAAACGGTGTATTATTATTAGTAATCTCTTTTGGAGATGGACAACATAGAGTAAAACCGCGTTCAATAATTCATTCATTCATTTATTTATCATTTTTCTTGGGGCCACATTTGGACCTTCTTTACGTCTTGGTAATTATCTCATCGGGACAAGAAGCCTATACATTGATCTCAAGAGCATTGAGTATTTCAAGATGCTAGCACATCACTCAAATAAGTGTTGATAATTTCATATAATAGTTCACAAATTTAAGATGTTTGTAAGAAGGTAAATAGAAACCGGTAAAAGATATAAGAATTTGTTTCTGTTAGTGATGAGGGTAGTTTGTAATTTTGAAATAAATGTTAGGAAACTAAGTCAAATAAGAGTTGGTATATGCAAAACTAGGAAGTAACTTAATCGGAGAAAAGTTAGTAATTAGTGTAGGAGCGCGTAGGTTGTTTCTTTTTCAACATGCAAATGCTCTTCGTAACTTTGTTTCACATGTGCCTGAACCCCATGCATTTATCACTAGTCTTCATCAGCGATTTAATTGCATACAATCTTATTAGATTTACGGTGCCGTCAATGAGCTCAAACCCAGGATCGATGTCTCCTAATGTGAAGACGTTTAGTTGGGGAACACATACATTATCTTCAAGGTGATGACATTGATGCTTGTTTTAGAAAAGTAAATGGGTTCCCAATTTAGTGAAACTACAAATTCGTTCAATAATGTTTTTTTTTTTTTCCCTCATCGTATCAGTTAATTAAGAGATGTTTTTTGAAAACATCATGAGTTAGGTATAAGGCGCTCAGTCACTAGACTAATGCAACTTTCATGGGATCATCACGTCGGGGACCTTTTGTGCATCTTGATAATTATTCAGTTGCGATAGGACAAAAAGGTTATAGATTGATTTCAAGATGATTAATCGAAAGTCAGTGGTCAATAGCTTTTTTATTGGTCTTCATAGGATCGAAATATTCATTCTACAGTGCCCGAAACTCCAGTACGAATAGATGAAAGCTCAAGCTTTTGGAATCTTAGTTCTATGGCATCACCAAATTCTATCTAGACATGCATGCATGTGCTTTATGTTAAGAGCCATATGATGAATACATATTATGCTGCTGGAGAATCTGGTGTTGCCAAGAACAGAGGAAGTATAACGAGAAAGCATGCTGCTGGATATGCTGCTGGAGAATCTGGTGTTGTCGAGAACAGAGGAAGAAAAGCGAAAAAGACTAGTGAACCTACTGCTGCTGTTTCGACCAGGAATAAAAGGGATGAAGTCAACAATGAAATTTGTAGCATGTGTACATTGTAGAATCAGTATTCGGTTTTGAGCATGTAACGCTGTACATTCTGTTATTATTTCTGTTAGTCAGTTTCCTTAGTTAGTTGAACTTTACAGCTTGTATATAAATAGAACTGAAGAGCAAACAAGTTGGTGAGCTCTCAGATGAAAGAAACCTCTCATTGAAAACAGAAAGTCCGTCGTCTCTGTTATTCTCTTTCTGTTCATGAGTCTTCACACTTTATAGCTTTGGTTATTAAGAAGCATAATGATGATATCTGATTTGGTGGATATATGTTTATAATTTCCCTATTTTCCCTTCAGTGAAGTTAAAACATATAATGGGCATTCATTAATCTTCTTGATTGTCGTCTTTGATGGTTATTTAGAGAATTACATGTCCAGGATGTTTCTTTCTTATATTTACGCTGAAAATATAGTTCCAGTATAATGATTGAAGCTTAATCATTTCACGTAATATATGTGCAACACCCAAATAAAAATAGTTTAAACAAAGTGGGGGCTGATTATACAGTTTGACGCATGGGTCACCATTTTCACCCTTTTGGATTAGATTTAGATTGAACCTTCTTCAGACCAACTCCTAGTTTCGAATTGTAGATATACCAGATACTGAGCCGCAAAATCCTTGTCAGCGGATGGTATTTTTCATTCCGTAGAACATGATGAAAAACTTAGGTTGATGAATCTTCTTCTATGGTTTGACAGAGCGGTTCAAAGTGATTGACAAAATACATTATGTGGAAATCTCAGGACGTCATGTAATTTGTGTATTATAGGGTGAAAAATCTCCAATTTTATGTAAATCTTGACTCATTTGATATAACTACAACCGAACTTTAGTTGTACTGTGGAGTGTTATAACTTACATATTCCGTGATACATCATATATGTTTTTAGCTAAAACACGAGTTGGGTGAGGTAGCTTCTTAAAAACTACCATAAGGTGTCCATCAGACATCTTATAAAAGTTGCATCATCTTTTTCATAGCTGATGTTGCTGTAGGAATGTAATAGGATACTGCCTTGTGTTACATTTAAACATGTAGCCAACCTCACTATATCTAGCTTGGATGGGGCCGAATTTGCTCGGCTAGGCCTCTGTTGTGACAGATGAGGGTGACCCTTGCTCAAGCAACTCTAGCCGGCCTTGCCCGACTGGCCATTGGCAAAAAGGAAGAAGAATGCAAAAAAAAAAAAAAAAAAATCGAAAAAATATTAACATCATATTAAAAATTGTCCATGTTAATGAATTTCGACCAAAATTGACTGGATAGACTCAATTAGCAAAATGTGAAAAGATTTAAGACTCAATTGGCAAAATTGAAAAGTTTATGACCGAATTGACAAAAGTGTTATAGGTTTAGGAGTTTTTGAATAATTTTCCCAATGAAGAGAAGCTGTGCCCTTAGGATTGTCCGAGAGAGGTGGCCTAGTCGAAATACGGGAAATCTAGTGTGGATTCCATATTTGACCGCTAAACCGTAAAAGAAGAGAAAAAGAAATAACATGCAACAATTTCTGCGAAATAAAGGAGAAAAAAAAAAAAACAGAGTCCACTAAGATACTTTGTAGTTGTGAGCCGATTTCAAGATAAGGTAAGGTCCAATCTCAGAGACAAACTGCATTTTATAAGCATTCGTGATATACTAAAAGTTAAAAGATGAAACACAAGCCAGGAAACACAAGCTAGCTCTTAACATTTTTAAACTCACATATCCCAAAAGAAGATAAGTTCTTTGAGACTCTCGGCTAGAGTAGCATTTGCCATGAATTACAAGGTAGAAAATTACACAGAAAGAGATACGGAAGGAAATATATGAAGCACACAGAAGCATATACATACTCTTATTTATGAGCATGAAAATTTTTATTGTTGGAAGCTATGATTCCGGACCGACGTGGATGCTCATCTGTTTCTTACCGGCTCTCTTTCTGCAATGAGTAAAAAATTTTGTAATTGGCCAGCAAAAGATAAATATGTTTGAAGAAGATGAAGAACTTAGAAAACTGCCGTATGCAACATCCATGGAATTTTCATTCGATATTTATTTATTTCCGCGAAAATGACCTGATCTTAAATTGGATGCGGAATCCCAAACCTACAGGTGAAGATAAAATGCATACCAATTTACAAGATACAATTATAGTAATAGTAAAGCACATCTTTCACACATTACAACCAATTTTTATTTATCAAAATCTATCCGGGAACAATATAAGCCTTCATATTGCTATCTTCCTAATATTAATGTAACATATAGGTTACACAAGCAATGTACCATAGGACGATCCCTTCTTTTATTTGTAAGAAACAACCAATTTCGCTCTCTAAAATATTCTCTCTTATTTCTCCTAAAGTACAATTGAATTTTTCTAAAATTTCACATAGTAGAGTTGCACTTTCGTTGATGGATGATAATGACAATAATAACAATGATGATAATAATAATAATAATGGATTTTACCTTGGACAGTAACTTTGTTTTGACCAGCGTATGTTGGTGACCTTTTAGTTTTTCTTCCATATGCTTGGCAAGGTCTTCATCAACTCCTGTAAGACTCACACTTTTCAAGCTGCCAATATGATCCAAGCCATCAACCGTCCCTAGCTTCTCGCATTGCCTGATTTCCAACTCTTCGAGACTACGCATCGCCCCTTGCTCAACAACCAATACTTCTAATTCCTCGAGCATCCATAGTTTTAGGATGCGAAGTTTTGGAAAACCTGCTTTGCAATGCAAGCTTTTGCCGGTGAACGATCGAGCCAATAACCTGAGAACAATCAAATCTTTCAGGTCGTATAGGGCCTCCATTGGATCACCTTTCAGTCTTGACATTGACAAGGTGAGCGCTTTCAGATTCTTACAGACCGACGAGAAGTTCGGAACAGACTCCAATGATCCGAGCAAATACACGTTTGAAAGAGATGGGGGCTATTTCATTTCACTCAAATTGAGCACTGCAGGCTGGCCTAACAGGTCCCTTGATCTCAACCTCAGGGACTCGAGCCTGGTCAGGCTCGAAAAGCATTCGGTCACTGCCTTCACTGCCCCGGGACGGCATGTCACGCCCAGCTTCTTCAGGCTTCGCAGCTTCTTCAACACTCTTATCATGGGGCTCTTACCAGTTTCTATGAACAGACCCCATAGCGTCTCGAGTTTACAATATGGAGGCTCCCCTGATATAATATGGTGTGGGATGGACTTTCCGAACGATGCTTCGCTCAGGTACAGATGTCAGAGATTCTTTGCATTCCAAATGGCGCTCATGACTTTGGTTATGTTGGTGTGCTTCAGATCTAATGTTTCCAGGAGCAACAGATACCCGACTGATTTCGGAATGGAATCCAGAATCGTCCATCTCAATCCCAAATACCTTAGGGTCGACAGTATATTTCCAAAGTTCTCAGGGAGTACAGGCTTGTAAACACCCTCGAGATCAAGTACCCTTAGCAAATACAGGCGTCTGTCTAAAAGTTTTGGTTTAAGAAGATTTTGTGATGCATCAAGAACTACGATGTCTCTCCCTTGGGTCTCAAGCTTACTGGTGTTTAACAACGCAAAAGACCGAAGGCAATGGACCTGGCAACTATAATGTCCTTCCGCTGGGGTTTGCCCTCGCACCTGTTGATGCTGGGCACTCTGCTTGGGGTTGGGGCCCGTGACCCTTGTTTCTTCCTCTATCCTAAGAAGTCCGAATTCTTTTGCTTTCTGACGAAAAAATTCATGAAGAAAAGCAGGCATGCGACATGATTGGGCGCTACCATCCGGTTTTCGCCGTACCACACAGATTAAGTTCCTTCTCTCTAATTGGCGAAAGCAGTCCTCTGCTGACAGCAATCGTTCCAACCCGTTAGCATCCTCTGCCAATAACCACTCAGCAGCCCATTGCCGGAAAAGCCTCCTTGTGGGGACCTCGGACTCCTCAGGATAGAGAGCCATGTAAAGAACACAGCTTCATTATACTAGGCAACTCATCGAAGCTCAAGCGCATGATATCTTCGAGGGTGGGACGATTTTTGAGCCGCTTGATGAGGGCCGCCTGCTTGCTCACTTTCACCGTGGACAAAAGTCCTCCTAGCAGTGAGATAGCCGGAGGAGAACCATTGCATTTGCTCAAAATTTCCTCTTTGATGATCATCTTCAATTGCCAATCGCCATCAATGGAGTTACCTCCTCCAGTGATGCTTACATGCAGCAAATCCTCGCACTCTTTATTGGTCAAGTCAGGGAGACAGTGGAGATCAGGCGTCCAAGGGTCTGCATAGTTGTGCATTTCCGCGTTACGAGTTGTGACAATTACTCTGCTTCCGTTCTTCGAGTCTACGAGTGGGACCAAGAGCTCGTTGAAGAGTTCAGCATCGCCCCAATTATCCAAAACTATCAAGTATTTCTACTCCATCAACGATTTATGAAGCATCTCACACAGCTGCTCCTCGTCCTTGTGTTATTTATTTTGTGATCCCACATTTCGGACCCATATTTTCTCTTAAAGTGGTGACTATTCGATATGTATTTTTCCATGCTTCGTACCCTTTCGTGACAACTACACATTTGGTAACTGTCTTGATGGAAGAAGGTATATAAAAAGAATGTACGTTCATTTTTTACGAGTGATGACAATGTCTACCACAAACCCTTCACATTTGGAATACACCATCAATACATGAGGGAATTGGGTTAGTAGAGTGTACCCAATATTTTACTTAATTTTCAGGTTTTACCGACGTACGTGATACGAACAATGGCTAGAGGTACCACCGACCGTGGCAGCCTGGATGGTAGAGCCTCTGTGATCCTTACGCCAAAAGGGGAGAGGTTCGAAGCCGTTGCAAAGCAAGGGGGCTGAAGGGCTGCTAGGTGACTTACCCGGTGGCATGGGGTGGTGGTTTCACCTATGCTGCCCCCAGGTTCTCCCCGCCGGCTGTCGGCTTTCGGGGTTTCCTGGGTCACCCAAAAAAAAAAAAACAATGGCTGGAGGTTTGTCAATAAACGATCCTGACTTCCGCATCATGAACTTTAAATCTTACATTTGGTATTAGAGCATGTTTAGTGCCTCTGCCTTGTTTTGTTGAATTTTTGGTGTATTTTCGAGCATTTTTTGAGGATGAATAGTAACTCGAAGTTTTGAGGCCAAGAGAGATTCGGCGATTCCGGGCAAAATCCGACAACCCACCCCTTGATTTTCGACCCGTACGGTCGCACCGCCATAAGGAACATTAGCCATGAGTTTTTCCGGTATATCGATGCTTGCCGGAGGCTAATCGGGGGGCGGAAGTCGCGGTGGTTGAGGATTTGTGTTTTTGGGAATTTTCTTATGATTTAGGGCTTATTTCTTTGTCATTTTCGCCGAAGCTTGAACCCATGTGGTCGTGCCGGCATGCTCTTCAAAACTCATTATTTATTTGTGTTTGGAATGGGCTGCCGGAGAAGAAACAGCCAGCGAAACCGCAGAGGAACGGCGAAAAACGGCGACGAAAGGCGCTCTGTCACGCGAGAAAGAAGGCGCATGGGCCTCGCGCGTGCGCTGGTTCCACGCGCCACTCGCTCACACGCGCGCTCAACCGCTACGCGCGTGGATCCCACGCGCGCGGCAGTTGTCAGGCGCGTGCATGGACGCGAGTGTGCGGCGCACGCGCCCACGGCGGATTCTGGCACATGCTCGGCACGCGCCTATCGTCTCCCACCCGCGGATGCTTTTACTTTTTTGCCCCAAACTTTTTACGTTTTTACAATCTTGCCCTTGGCCGATTTATTTACTTTTCTGCCCTTGATGTATTTATTTACTATTTTGTCATTTCATGCATTTTATGAATATTTTGTGCATGAAATTAAATGTCCAATGATCCATATAATTAATTAATTAGAGAGTAGCCACAGCATCTTTAATTAATTAAATTATATATTAAGACCTTCCGAATCATATTTAGAAATCGACATTGATTGTAATTAATTATATTAATATGATGAATTTCATCCCACAGAAATTTTCATTATATTAATATGATTAATTAGGATGAAATATCATATTATTTTTCTTAATTTACCCACAGGGATTAAGAAAATGCATATAATATGGTAGTTTCTTCATGATGTAATTATGAATCTGTTTAAATTAAAAACTTAGCCCACAGGCAGTTTTTATGTTATGTGATTCATATTGTGACATGTTTACATTGGTAAAACATGATTTATGTATATTTGCCTCAAATTTTGTGACATAAGCATGATTATTTGAAATGCAGTTTTGCAACCTGTGAATTTCTCTGAATTTAAGTTTGATGTTCCCATACTGAATGGTGAGAACTATAAAGTTTGGAAGGAGTCAGTTCTTCTTCAATTGGGGTGAATGGACATTGACTATGCTATAAGGAAAGACGAACCACTTGCTCCAACTGATTCGAGCACTTCAGCTGAGATAGCTCTTTATAACCAATGGGAGCGGTTTAACGCGTTTGTGCGATGTTTATAAAAGCTAAAATATCTCCTAGTATTCGTGGTTTGGTTGCTCAACATAGCAATGCTAAGGCTTTATTAGAGGCCATAGATGCGCAGTTTGCAAGTTCTGAGAAGGCGCATGCCATGAACCTGATTATGAAGTTTTCATCATTGAAGCTCACTAGTGTTAAAGGTGTGTGTGAGCACATTATGCAAATGAGGGACATTGCAACTCAGCTTAAGAACCTTGAGGTTGAGATATCTGAATTATTCCTTGTGTATTATATTCTAAATACTCTCCCACAATAGTATGCACCTTTCAAGATCTCTTACAACACACATAAGAATAAATGGTCAATTAATGAACTCATGACCATGTGTGTTCAAGAGGAAGAAAGACAGATTATGGAATTGGGAGAAAGTACTCATTTGGCAACACAAGGAAAGAATAAGGGCCATGGCAAGCATAAGGGAAAAGGTAAAATACCTCCCCAAGCTGACATTAAGAAAGAATCCAAATGTTTCTTCTGTAAACAGAAATGGCATATAAAAAAGGATTGTGTCAGATTTAAGGCCTAGCTTGAGAAAAAAGGTAATCCAATCTCTTGTGTTTGTTATGAATCTAATATGGCTGATGTAAGTCACAACACTTGATGGATTGATTCTGGATCTACAATCCACATTTCAAATTCCTTGCAAGGTTTTCAAAACCACAGGAAGCTAGTGGGAAGTGAACAATGCATTTATTCAGGAAACAAGATGCGTTCACATGTGGAAGATATTGGGACATGTAGACTAGTTCTCAATAGTGGCTTTGTTTTGAATTTGGAAAAGACTTTTTATGTTCCTAGTTTTTCTAGAAACTTAATTTCAGTTTCAAGACTTGTACCTTTAGGTTACTCTTTTAACTTTTCAGATTCAAACTTTTGTTTATCATTTAAATCTGAAATTGTTGGGAGTGGTATTTTGTCTGATTGTCTTTTTCGAATTAATTTACAAGACAATGCCTATTATGATGCAATGCATGTTCATGATAATGCTAGTATGAAACGATGTGTTGTGAAAGAACATTCCTCTATGTTGTGGCACCGGAGATTGGGACATATCTCCATAGAAAGAATTAAGTGATTGGTAAATGATGGAGTACTCAGTACTTTAGATTTTACTGATTGTGATACTTGTATGGACTGCATAAAAGGAAAGCAGACTAACAAGACAAAGAAAGGTGCCAAGAGGAGTACAGAAATATTAGAAATCATACATACGGATATTTGTAGTCCATATATGGACTCGTGTGGTTAGAAATACTTTATCTCTTTCATAGATGATTACTCACGTTACATGTATCTCTACTTGATTCATAATAAGTATGAAGCATTAGATGCCTTTAAGGTATTTAAGGCAGAAGTAGAGAAACAATGCGGTAAACAAATTAAGATCGTGAGATCAGATAGAGGTGGAGAATTTTATGGTAGATACACTGAAAATGGACAAGCACCTGGTCCATTTGCAAAGTTTCTTCAAGAGCATGGGATAGTTGCCCAATATACTATGCCTGGTTCTCCGGACCAAAACGATGTAGTGGAAAGAAGAAACCGGACCTTATTGGACATGGTGCGTAGTATGCTTAGCGGCTCTAAACTTCCTAAGTCTTTGTGGACTGAAGCACTTAAGACGGCAATGTACATATTAAACCGAGTTCCGACCAAGGCTGTCCCGAAGACACCTTTTGAGTTACTTAAGGGTTGGAAATCAAGTTTGCAACATGTACGCGTTTGGGGACGCCCGTCTGAAGTGAGAGTTTACAATCCACAAGAAAAGAAGTTGGAGCCAAGGACCATAAGTGGGTATTTCATTGGATATGCCGAAAGGTCCAAGGGATATAGGTTTTATTGTCCATCTCACACCACTAGGATTGTGGAATCAAGAAATGCTAAATTTCTTGAAAATGACTTGATCAGTGGGAGCGATCGATCGAATGACCTTGATCCTAAGAAAGATTATACAGACACTCAACCTTCCACCTCAAGTTTAAGGTTGGTTGTTGCTCATAATGCTCCTTTAGTTCAACCGGCTATTGAGCAACCAATCGTTGAAGTTCCACAACCTGCTGATATTAATCTAGTAGATCCAGTTGTTCAACAATTACCAGAAACTGCTGAACAACCAATTGAGCAACATGCTCCTCAAGAGAATATTGATGCAACATTGAGAAGATCTACTAGAATTAGGAAATCGGCTATTCCTAGTGATTATATTGTGTATTTACAAGAGTCTAAATACAATATTGGAGCTGAGAATGATCCTGAAATGTTTTCACAAGACATAGATAGTGATAAATCCAATTTGTGGTACAATGCTATGAAAGAAGAGATGAGTTCTATGGCATCTAACAAAGTCTGGGATTTGGTTAAGTTACCCGATGGTGCGAAGGCCATTGGTTGTAAATGGGTCTTCAAAACTAAGAAGGATTCATTGGGTAACATTGAAAGATAAAAAGCTAGACTCGTTGCCAAAGGTTTCACTCAAAAGGAATGAATCGATTACACGGAGACTTTTTCTCCTGTATCTAAGAAAGATTCTCTTTGTATTGTTTTGGCATTGGTTGCCCATTTTGATATGGAATTACATCAGATGGATGCGAAAACGGCGTTCCTCAATGGAAAACTAGAGGAAGAGGTTTATATGGAATAACCTGAAGGATTATCCTCTAGTAAAGGTGAGCATTTGGTGTGCAAGCTTAAGAAATTTATATATGGCCTGAAACAAGCATCCCGCCAATGGTACTTAAGGTTCCATGATGTTATCTCTTCTTTCGGTTTTGTAGAGAATGTCATGGATCAATGTATATACCAGAAGGTTAGTGGGAGCAAAATTTGTTTCCTTGTGTTATATGTGGATGATATTCTACTTGCAACCAATGATAAGGGGTTGCTACATGAGGTGAAACAATTTCTCTCTAAGAGTTTTGATATGAAGGATATGGGTGAGGCATCTTATGTCATTGGTATTAAGATCCATAGAGATAGACCTCGAGGAATTTTAGGACTATCTCAATAAACCTATATCAATAAGGTCCTAGAGAGATTTCAGATGAAAGATTGTTCACCAAGTATAGCACCAATTGTGAAGGGTGATAGGTTCAATTTGAACCAATGCCCAAAGAGCGATCTAGAAAGGGAACAGATGTACAACATTCCATATACTTCTGCTGTCGGAAGCTTGATGTATGCTTAGGTTTACACTCGACCTGACATCGCTTTTGCTGTGGGAATGTTGGAAAGATATTAGAGTAATCCAGGTATGGACCACTGGAGAGCTACAAAGAAAGTGATGAAATACCTTCAAGGTACCAAAGATTATATGCTTATGTATAGACGGACTGACAACCTGTAAGTGGTCGATTATTCGGATGCGGACTTTGCGGGCTGCGTTGATTCACGAAAATCAACATCTGGATACATTTTTATGTTAGCTGGCGGAGTCGTGTCATGGAGAAGTGCGAAGCAAACTTTGACTGCTACTTCCACTATGGAGGCTGAGTTCGTTTCTTGTTTTGAGGCTACCTCACATGGTGTATGGTTGAAGAGTTTCATTGCTGGGCTTAGAATTATTGATTCTATTTCTAGGCCATTAAGAATATATTGTCACAATTCAGCTGCGGTTTTTATGGCTAAAAATGCCAAAAGTGGCAGTCGAAGTAAACATATCGACATTAAGTATTTAGCCATAAGGGAGCGTATTAAGGAGAATAAAGTGGTCATTGAGCACGTCAGCACTAAATTGATGATAGCTGATCCTTTTACTAAAGGCATGCCACCAATGAAGTATAAGGATCATGTAACTAGTATGGGAATAGGTCCCATTATGTGAATTGTCGTTATATGGACGATTTTGTTGTAAGAAACTCTTATTCAGTTGTAATGTTGATTCTCAATTTTTGTGTACACATTTTGTTGTTTATGAGAATAACATTTATCATTGGTTCTGGAATAAACATGGGGTTTATTTATTAAGATATGTTGTCACATATTGGCTGACATTAAAGAAATAAGATGCATCGTGATACATGGAAGATATTACTCACTCTTAGAGGACATGTTGCCATGATCCATGTGTTTTGTCTCTTTTCTTTAAGCATAAAGTTTTCATGGAATTAGTTGGATAATCTGTATGATGAAAATGATGGGATCAAGTGGGAGAATGTTATTTATTTTGTGATCCCACATTTCGAACCCATATTTTCTCTTAAAGTGGTGACTATTCGACATGTATTTTTCCATACTTTGTACCCTTTCGTGACAACCACCCATTTGGTAACTGTCTTGATAAAAGACGGTATATAAAAAGAATGTACGTTCATTTCTGACGGGTGATGACAAGGTCTAACACAAACCCTTCATATTTGGAATACACCATCAGTACGTGAGGGAATTGGGTTAGTAGAGTGTGCCCAATATTTTACTTCATTTTCAGGTTTTACCAACGTACGTGATACGAACAATGGCTGGAGGTTTGTCAATAAACGATCGTGACTTCCGCATCATGAACTTTAAATCTTACACCTTGTGCTCCAAGTCTTTTGGCGGATCTCGGACCGCTGTCTACTTCAGTATGTCCACCAGGAGGCTCTGCTTCCGGTAGGACTCCGCCCCGGGGCACGTGACATGAAGCCAAGCGCGACGGTCAAAGTGCTGCTTCATTTTCCGCATGTTGAAGACACTTCTCACCACTGCGGTCTTGCCACAGTGTTGTTTGCCAACCACCGAGATCACCCGAAGGGTGGACTCGCCATCAGTCAACCGGTCCACAAGCACCTTTACATGTTCGCCACGGCCCTTGATATCGGACTCCACCCTCTGCCTCGTATTTTCTCGATTCCTTTCGCTGGATGGCGCGAGCTCGCTGGATAACGACCCGACTCTCGTCATGAAATCCTTGGCCATCCCTTCCCAGTGGCGCACTCGGTTTGTCACTGAGAAGAACCGAACTGAAGCAAACACCTTGGCGAAACAACCCTTCTGCAATTATGGCGTCTGATCTCCGAACCATTCAACAAGGCATTCTTCCATTTCCTTAGCTTTATCAGCCAAAATCCGAAGCCTTTGTCTGCAGTCATCGCTGAGCTCGGCGTTCATCCTGGTGTTCAGGATCCACTGGAGATTGCTTATGGAGTCAGAGATTTGATCTGTTAAATTTGGATAGACGATGACGTCTTTGTACCAGTGGAGAAGATCATGAAGTCTGGCTATGGCGAGCGAAACGGCTACTTCAGGGGCCGCCATTGTCACGGTTTCGAGCGAAGAAGGGCCCGAAAATTCGAAGGGACTGATTTATAATAAGCTAGAAAAGGATTAGTGGCTCGAGCTATGATTTCGAGGAACCAGTCTTGAGGCCTCTTATAAGCGTAAGAGTAGGAGTAAAAAGAACAGAATTACCGATTTACTTTCCTACGGTGAAATTGCCTGGGACTTCGGTATTCACCTTTCGATTTGCCTGATGTCTTTTAAATAGGCTGAAAATTATGAACAAAATATATGCGGATCTACATCTCGATGCAAAAACAATTCGATCGGAATGCATTAAAATTCGTGTGTCGCAAGATTTCGGTTCTTCCTTTCTGCTTTTTGCAGTTTGGGCAGAAGAAGAAATTAATGATGTGCACCGGATTACGGTGAAAAATAAAATATGAATATGTAGCAAGTGTTAGTCACGGAGGACGGACCTTATCAGTAATTCTAAATTAGTGACAATTATTAGAGGCCCCCATCTAACTCCTGACCTCAAGCTGTCCTTATTTACTATGTCGTATTCCACCGACTCCGAAACTAAAAGGATGATCCTCACGTGAAAAACGTGAATCTCTGAGCGTTCTGCCGTCCTCCGTCCATTGGCTAATTCCAGTTGTTTCAGTCAAATAGCAACAGCCGTGTGCCTAAATCATTCACATTAAGGTAAAATCACATAAGATAGAATCGGGAATCTGAGAACGGGACTGATTCCCACCAATCTGATTTTACTTTATTAATGTTTCTTATTTTTTGTGTCTCTAAATATGAGTTATAATCAGTGCATTACAAGAAATTGTGGTCATTAGAGATGCTGATTTATTGCAATCGTTTAATTAAAAGTATAGGTAGAATATAAGTGATACTAAAACCAATTTTGGAATTTGTGAAATGGTAGGTTCCAGGTTCCTACGTTTAAAGATTAGGGAATGTGCTTTGACGAGTGGATTCCAATTTCAGGTTCTAGGTAGAATTATAACATAATTTAAAATTGTCTACTTTTAAAACCACATACAATACCAACATATCATTAAATCAAGCGTGTCTTGTTTTTGAAATTGATTCGTCTAGTTATGTCAATTTGTGCTTTTCTTTTTTCAATCAAGTCTTTTGACTTTTTAATTTGTTTAATCAAATCCTTGAATTTGCATAATTATTTTAGTTAAGTCTTTCGGGCTCCAAATCCAGTTAGTTGGCATATACTTGTCCGTACGAGTCGTAAAACTTGGGGGTGGTGTTTTCTTTGAAGAATGCTATTACTCGAGGTTCGGTCGAGGTCTTCATCTTTGGGGTTTAGTTCGAAGTGGCAAAAGCTTTTCCGTGGAGACTCTTGATTAGCAAAGTGATGCAAATACGAGGAATAGATTGTGAAAAATGCACAAGTTGGGGGATGAAAAATGGACTTTTCAATAGTAGAATCGAATACTAGTTACATGTAATTTAAGAACAAGCAACTATGATTAAGTTCATCTTAAGAGATTAGATTATTTATCCACCAGTAAGTTTCTTCTGTCCGATTTGATCACGTAGAATTCAAGTATTTCATCACCATCTCGACCTTTTAATTTTGTCGAAACGGTGTAAGCTGATAAAAAAAAAAAAGAAAAAAGAAAGAAAACTGATTTCCTTGGTGGGCAAACCTGAAGAACTCGGCATGAGTCGAGCCGAAAATATTTCCGACTGCGGAACTGTGATTGTTTGTCAATGGATACATATTCGGAACAATACCATTACGGCGGTGCATCAGTAAACATAGAGTGGAGATCAATTACAAACGCTTAGAGCCACAATTCACGCATTATTTTGACTGCTTATCTATGTTGTTGGCCTTAAAACAATGGCCTTGACGCAAAGCTTGGTTTTCCAATTCCCATCGGTTTGCTTGAGCGAAAAGCTTATCTTGCCAACGGTTTTGGGCGTCGTCTCGAACTGGCCGATGCTAATTGCATGCCACTTTTCCTTTTCCAGTCCTTCCAATCTTTCCATGCGTTCCTGCTTGTTTCCATCTGGGAGAGCGAGACTGAGGTTCACTGGAGCATCCCATCCACGGCTTCTTTCTCTTATCTTCACGAGGATCTCGACTTCGTACGTCGTCCACGGAGAGAGAATGATCGTGTTGCATTTCCCATTGATTTCTAGCCAGCAAATCCTTCTTAGCTCGGCGACGTGCATTTTCTCGTTGCCTGAATAGCTGAAACTCAGAAATATATAAAGCAAGCAAAGGGTTGATTTATTAGTGATGATGATGGTTAGCAATGATCTCATTTTTATGTAAGCAATTCAAAGCACAAGCGTCGCTAATTGAACAACTTGCAAATGAAATAAGGTGCATATCAGCAGCATGTTTTTGGCGGCATCCGGAAATACCCAACGCCAAAATAACGCTGGAGATATGCCGACATAAAGGTGCTCATTTGGCGGCAAAACACAGTTTTTCACCACCCGCGAATCATATTTGCTGGAGCAAATTCGTACGGGCCAACCTAGAGTCTTTATCAGCACATGAAGGTTTGACTTAAAATGTACTCGTTTAGGATATAAGAAACAACGATACCATGGCTCCTCCTCTTCTATCCATTGCCAGTGTTCGTCATCTGAAGGGATCAGTTCCTTAGCCAGAAACATCCAGCAGTTCTTGTTGAGCTTCTTGTCAACCCAATACTTGCGCGTATACGGCGGTCCCTGTAAGCACAAAGCAGTGATCAGTGAGTGAGACATTAGCAACATCAGAACAATACTGGGCTCTTGTCCAATCCGGAGCTACGCAGCTCCCATCCGGTCCGTGATGACCTAAATTTGTAGATCCACTTATCATCTGCAGGTGTGTCTTGATTTACAGACTTCTGCATATCATGCAGTTTTAGATATATGGCAGACCTCACAATCCTAGCCAAATTCTTTCTCAATAGAGCATTATCTATCTGAGCAAAAACTGATTCATTTTTGTCCTTTGGAACTTACCCCATCCTCGATTTTTTTTGCCTCACCCTGCTCCTTGTCGTCCTTCAAAAGCACTCCCTTATAGACTCGAGCGCTCAGCTCGTTTTTGTCGAGGTAGAAGATTTGGACGCCCATCGCTCTTCTCAACATTGCAAAGGAAAGGAGAGGAGGCTTTCCCGTTTCACTTGTGCTGATTTGGGCGTTTTCTTCATGCGTCGACGGTGACAAATCCGGCGCATCTCTTGCTGCAGAAATCTCTTCCATCTTCTTCAAGGTATATTCGTACCTACCCTACATGTACACGAAGGGAAAAAAAAATCAAAGGTTTGATATGTTCTAACGTTAGACTAAATGAAAGGTTGATTTATCGGTCCAGACATTCGGACTCTACCGGAAACGTCTTGCTGCTTGCAGGCCCTGCTATGGCGGAAGAAACAGGGATGAAAATATAATGGTGAGTTCTGATTTTGAGGACTTTCAGAGTCAAGTAGAGATGAAGCTAAGGGGCCCAAATAGAATAACAGTAATGATGATGATGATGATGATGATGATGATGTGTCACGCTAAAGATGACAAAGGCGATTTGAACCAAATGGGCTCGAGGCTAATCGGTCCTGCCAGCTCGCTATTAAAGGCTGCATCTTTTGGACTTTGCTTTCCTTCACACCCACGGAAAAATCTTAACCCGGATAGAGTAGGAAAGGTAGCAATCTAATATGGCCATTGATCACATCCATATCCACTAATCCTGTTATTTCATTTCATTACCAAAATAATTTAGTGCGATTGCCAAGGGCATTTCTTTTTTATTGAAATTAAGTGTGCGAAAAGGTATCACTTCATATTAATTTTAAGTTTATCACGTCAAGTTTAAGTGTATCTCATTATCTTTGTGTTGTGTTAGAGGTCAAGATAAGTTTCATATTCCAAAGTTCAGCCAATTACTTTGGTACATTTCTATTTTATAATATACAAAATAAAATATTTTGATAGACCCTAACTTTTATTTGTAAATGTGCATGAAAACGCTTCGCAATTCATTTTGGTTTTATACCATTCGCTACTTTATGAATTGAACTGCCGATCAATTGTAGAAGAATTTTTCAACATTTCATTTGAGGTGTACATTGCATTAGTGGTCATAGACTCTCGTTTCAAACACACTATGAAGTTTCCAATCTTATAAAATGAAAGTTTAACTCTCTTTGATCAATATACTCCAGAATAAATTACATGTAGTGGAACTTTAATTCCCTACACTCGTGCCTGTCTTTTTTCTTTTATTTTAGGGTGAGGTTGTCGAATGCTTGTCAAATTGCAGAAGTCAGCAAAATCTTCAAGCTTAGGTGAATGGTTGCAAAAAGTTGAACATTGTAACCTAAATAGAGTGTTGAAAATATGATGACATTCACGATGATGACAAAGTATTGAAAGTCCTAGCTAGAAAATCCTTTTTCAAATGCCCAGTATGATAATTAATTCAATCTTGTTCCAAAGTTATATTTTGGTCCGCATTAGTTGACAGATAAGGACATACACGTTCCCGTCTAAATGAAATTGAATGATTAATTAATATTGTAGGACATGAGTAGGAGAGATTCTTCGTAACTCCTTGGATCGTAATTATTTCTAACAACAGATTTGTGGCATTAAAAGTCAAGCTTGAAGGGTCCATCTCACCTCAACTTATTAAACTGTGTCTATATGTGCGTGTTACACGTTTTGCTTTGTCCTTTTGTGGCGCTTTTGGTTCAAAATTGTTGACGGACGAGAACACATGTTTCCTCCTAAATGGGGTTGGATAGTTAATTATTCTGTAAATGATAATTAGGAGGGCTTCTCAATATCTCCCTTTTGCCTTGCTTTGTCATTTTGTGCCCCTTTTTTTGGCATTTGTCGACATATAGGGACGCATGTGTATCCTCCTAAATGGGATTGAAAGGTTAATTAATTTTATTACCAAATGTCTGGAGTTTTTCCGCATCATTGTGCAATATCTTTTAAGGAAATGAAGGATGTCATGATTATCTATCATAACAGATTTGGGAAATAAAGTCAATATTTAAGGGGTCAATTGGTCAGTTTTTTAATTTTTCGGTTGGTAATTGGTTAGTTGAGTAGGTATGTTCTTTTCTTTTCAACATACATATGCTTCACGTGACTTTGTTACATATGCATGGACACCATGCATCATTTATCACTAGTCTTTTCAGCAATTTAATTGTAGCACAATCATTGTACATATCCTTAAAGGAGATGCGAAGAATGTCAGGATCATCTCTAATAACAGATTTGGTGGGCATTAAAATTAAGCTTTAAGGGGTCCATGCGAGTAGGTACTTTGTTTCCTTTTCAAAATGCAAATTCTCCACACCACTTTGTCTGCACATTTGCACGCAAACTAGGCATTCATCACTTGTCCTTTCCACCAATTTAATTGTATTGATTTCATTCTTTTAGATTAGCAAAGTCTTATCTGATTTTTCAAATAACATGCAACTATAGAGGATAAATAGTTTGCTTTGCTTCTTTTTTTGTGATCTTTGAATTCAAATTTTGCTACAAGCACTCTCTAAGAGTAAAATCATGAATATGCTAGGTCGACGTGGGAGAGTTACATCCTTAGGATTGCGCAAAGATCAAGACTAGGCAAGCTGCGAGAAAGCAGAAAAATTACCAAAAAAATCTAAAACTTGTTGCATTTGTGCTAAATTACTTCTAAACATTTCAATTATGCCAATTAAATCCTAACCATTTTAACGATTTGTCTAAAGTATTACAACTGTGACATTTACTATAGACTTTTTTATTTTGTGATGTCAAAAACCTCAAATGAGTTTTGAGATTCCTATGCCCAAGCATAGAGTTTTTGGTCTAAGTCCCGATATCTTGTCATATTTTGAAAAATGATTTCCAATTTTCTAAGGAAGAAATCATTTTCTTAAATTTAAGCCCTGGTAGAAAAATATTTACTATTGACTCTTTTTCCTAAGCAATCTAAATGCTGGAAGATATTTTCCGCAGAACAAATGGAGTCTCAGAATACATATCCTCATTGTTGGGCTTGAGCCCTAATAAGTCCTACCAGCTCACTTATCAAAGGCTTGTTAAGCAAATCCCTTTTTGACTTCCGGACTTGACTTTTCCTTCACACATGGAAAAATCTAACCTTAGTTATGTTGTATAATCACGTTTGTATAGGCTATTCCTGTTATTTTCTTGACTAATAAAAGATTTTCTATTGACTTATCCTCATAACTGATCCTAACAGTGAAAAATGAAGAAAATATTTCCTGGGAAATATCTTTTTGCAAAACAAACAAAACCTTGTATTTGACGTGATTCAGTTGTAAAAACCTATGTCCACGGGGAGAGCAGTGACAAATTTCACTATAGATCAAGTGATACAAGGAGATTACACACTCGAGTCACTCAAACACTCTCTCGATGTTTCTCAAACCCCAATTACACCCAATAATGCACGCAGTGTTTAGCCCCGAAATTCCTTAAGAAATAATCTCTCAATCTCATGAAAGAATTACACGTAAATCTTACCACAAGATTTAATTGGCTTAAACACTAAATCTTCTTGGATGTAATTCACAGACAAGAACGATAAAGAAAAAATCCCTCCCAAGCACTCGATGACGAGACGGCGCTTCAAGACCAATTCTTCATGATCAACCTCCTACCACCCACGGCCACAAGTATATATATATAAGTGAGACCCTTATTCTTTTGCCAACTTCTCATAGGATTTTGTTTTCTATCTTAAACGATTTTATCCAAAATATATCTCTGTATATTTTAAACAAAATCCAAATCCAAGTGAAAGTTGGATTTTCCTATTTTAGCGGTCAAATTCTCCAACGTAGATTCAAATGTTGGGAAGTTGATTTTCGGATCTTCTTTGCTTAATTTCGAACGTCCGCAACATATCCAATTTGGAAGATTTGGAATTTCACATTGAACTCAAACTCAAGACATATTTTAACATGTCAAATCATAAAACTCCAATCGAAATCTAGTTTCAAGAATCCATTTGGAAATACCCAACGTTATAGACCAATCAAGTATGCAACCGCCTCTAAAGGTGCGTATAGCTTGGAGCCATGATTAGCCGCTCCACATCATAAGTCATTTCGCGGTGGCTCCAATACAGATGTTTCTCCACCTCGCCTTTGATGTGTAGGAGCTTCTGGAGTCGGACCATCTCCGCCTTCTCGACAGCGGTTGCATCCAATTGATGAAATTCAAGGTCCGAGAGCTTTTATTCTTCATCAGCCAACAAGCAGTCCTAATAGAGAAAAAGAGAACCAGCAATTTGTATAATTCTAAAAAGTTGTCTGCACCCAACGATTATAAAATTATGCAGAGAACGATTTTTGACTTTAGGCAAAACTCATCTATTCGGCCGGTGGGTCAAGTCTCTTTTATCTTTATTGACTCTGTCAAGAAAGTGTCGCGACCTACCCATTGGGGGAGGGAATAAGTTTAGAGGTATTGCCTAAAGATAGGTTCATAGCCCATAATTAGACACGGGCTCTCCCAAACCCATACCTCGCGCGACGTTGAGGTGTTCATAATAATTTTGTCATAAAGAGTCGCCACTAGCCTAATGTGGCCAGTTAGAAACCAACTGAGGCATGAGAGTATACTTCACTTCCTACACAATCAGAGAATCTAGGTTCGGGGACTTGATTACACTAATTAACCCATTAGTGTCATTTCGGTATCTAATCTTGTTCATTTTTTTTTTCTAAAAAAAAAGATGTTTTTGTCAGGCAATCTAGATTGATTTTATACCTATCCATTAATATGTGAAATGACCGGGTGCACAATTATTAAAATAACCATTAGCAGCTAAGGAAAAGCGATTAAATAAATTGCATGGAAGAGCAAAAATTTAACATCAAAGAAAAGATAAAGACTAATCCTAACTAGACTAAAGGGAAAGCCAAAATCAACATACCAAAATTGCGGGTATTCGTCTTTAAGGACAACTAAATCCTAAGGTGAAGCCCTAAAGGTTTACTCAATTTTTTAGCACAACTTTAGAGTTAAAGAAACTTCCATTTTTTTAGAAAACAACTCATCAAATCTTTTTGTAAAAATTTTCAAAAGAAAATTTGAATTTCTTGACATTTTTCATTTTTTTATTTTTTTTATTTTTCTATTTTTTATTTTTTTTTTTTAAAACTCGAATTTTTAATATTTTTAGAAATTTTTTTGAATTTTTTAATGTTTTCTGAAAGTTGTTGAATTTTCGCAAATTTTTTTTGAATTTTTATTATTTTCTGATTTTTTTGAAAATTTTTGATTTGATTTTTTAAATTTTTTTTTAATATATTGCTAATATTTAATATTATTTTATTTAGAAAAACGGGTTCGGACCGGTAAACCCAATCCGATCCGTTGGATTGACACAAACCCGGATTAAAACTAAAATAGACAAAACCAATTTCTTAAAACCTTTTTTAGTCCTTTCCCTATTTCGTCTTTTTAACTACCCCTCTTCTCTGTGGCTTCTCTTTCCCGAAGCCAGCTTTTGTGTTTCACTGTTTCTGCAATTTTTTTTCTTCTTTCTTCTTTCTTCTTTTTCTTTTTCTTTTCCCCTTGGGCCTTCTTCTCCCCGTGTTTTTTTCTTCGTGCATCCTCTTCTTCACCGACGGCTTCCATGGTGCATCTTCTTCTTCACAGTTGACGATCCTTGGTCGCCGGTGGCTGTACAACCACGGGCCCTTGACCACTCGCTTCCATCCTAAACGGCGTCGACCACCGCCGGCCACAAACTCCGGGAATATTCACGAGGACAATATCAAAGCACCAAGCAAAGCAACCGAAAGTTTGAAGAGATTCGAAATTGATGGGAACGAAATTTTTGACTGAGAACGCACTCAATAATCAAGAACAATCGTGCACTGAAAGGAACAAATTCGAATGCCCCCTAAACAAGTCGGAGTCTGAGACCAAGCTGGACGAACTTTGTTCGGGCATTCCTTCGAACACGTAATGGGCCGCGCGTTGGAGAGTGAATATGTACTTCTTCAGAGCTCGAACTCACCCAAACTCGAGAAATCAGCGAGCAACGTTCAAACTTAAGAGAAATCGACTCATTCGGGTCCGGCGCGGTTGAGGACTGAGGAAATCGAGCTTGCTTAGCTCTTTAAAATCAAGCGGGACGCAGCTAAAAAAAAGGAACGGGCACTCAATCGCAGGCCCCTACCTGGCTTGGCGACAACGTCCGGAAGCCGGTCTTAACACACATCTAGCTATGGCCGGCCGTCTTAGTGTCGCCAAGCCGGGATCCTTGGGAAAACAACGGATCGAAACCAAAACTCAACTCACCAACGTCGGAGGACGTAGAAGAAGGGGGGAACCGCACCGTTGCGCCGGTTTGCGTCGAGGACGCTTGGACGACGCTCAGCCGGGGCTAAATTTCAGGCCTCTCGCTCTCTCGGTTGCTCTCGCTCGAACTCCCTTTTTGAATCTCTCTCTCTGACTCTTACTGAAGAGCTCCCCCCAACTCTCTGTCCTTCGCTTGAACCCTGCTGAACCCCCTCTCGCTTTTGTGCTCGGCCAGCAAGCGCGCATGGCTACTGCCACCTCCAGCTACCTTGCCGGCCTGACTCCAACCCTGGGATCATGCTGCGCGATCCGCTGCCTCCTCTGCTCCCTCGCCATCCCAATCTCTTCTGGAAAATACAGAGGAGAGGAGAATTGGAAAGGACTGGGCCTAGCCCAGTCCGCTTCTTGCCGGCCTGACTCCAACCCTGGGATCATGCTGTGCGATCCGCTGCCTCCTCTGCTCCCTCGCCATCCCAATCTCTTCTGGCTCATACTTTGCTTTTCCTTCTTTCTACGAAGAGCGTGAGGGAGAGAGAGAGAGAGAGAGAGAGGAAGAAGAGAAGAAGGTTGGGCCGGGGAAGGAAAGGAAAAAAAAAGGGCTGGGCTTGGGCTAGGCAACAAAAAATACAGAGGAGAGGAGAATTGGAAAGGACTGGCCTAGCCCAGTCCGCTTCTTCTTCTTCTTCTTCTTCTGCTTCTGCTTCTGCTTTTGCTTCTTCTTCTTCTTCTTCTGCTTCTTCTTCTTCTTCTTCTTCTTCTTCTTCTTCTGCTTCTGCTTCTTCTGCTTCTTCATCTGCTTCTTCTTCTTCTTCTTCTGCTTCTTCTTGGTTTTTCCTTCTTTCTTCTTCTTCTGCTTCTTCTTCTTCTTCTTCTTCTTCTTCTGCTTCTTCTTCTGCTTCTTCTCCTTCTGCTTCTTCTTCTCCTTCTTCTTCTGCTCCTTCTGCTTCAGCTTCTGCTCCTTCTTCTCCTCCTTCTCCTCCTCCTTCTCTTGCTCCTTCTCCTTCTCCTGCTTCTCCTTCTCCTCCTTCTCCTCCTCCTCCTCTTCTCCTCCTCCTCCTTCTTCTTCTTTTGCTTCTTCTTCTTCTGCTCCTCCTCCTCCTTCTTCTGCTTCTTCTTCTTCTTCTCCTTCCTTCTCCTTCCTTCTCCTCCTCCTCCTCCTCCTTCTCCTCCTTCTTCTCCTCCTTCTTCTCCTTCTCCTTCTTCTCCTCCTTCTCCTTCTTCTGCTTCTTCTCCTCCTCCTCCTCCTCCTCCTTCTTCTTTTGCTTCTTCTTCTTCTGCTCCTCCTCCTTCTTCTCCTTCTTCTCCTTCTTCTCCTCCTTCTCCTCCTCCTTCTTCTTCTGCTTCTTCTGCTTCTTCTCCTTCTTCTCCTGCTTCTTCTGCTCCTCCTCCTTCTGCTTCTTCTCCTCCTCCTTCTTCTTCTTCTCCTCCTCCTCCTCCTCCTTCTCCTTCTCCTCCTTCTCCTTCCGCTCCTTCTACTTCTCTTTTTCTCCTTCTCCTTTTTCTCCTTCTCCTTCTCCTTCTCCTTCTTCTCCTTCCGCTTCTTCTTCTCCTTCTCCTTCTTCTCCTTCTGCTTCTTCTTCTCCTTCTCCTTCTCCTTCTGCTCCTCCTTCTCCTCCTTCTTCTCCTTCTCCTTCTCCTTCTTCTCCTTCTGCTTCTGCTCCTCCTTCTCCTCCTTCTTCTACTACTCCTCCTTCTCCTTCTGCTCCTCCATCTGCTTCTCCTTCTCCTTTTGCTTCTTCTTCTTCTCCTTCTCCTCCTCCTCCTCCTCCTCCTCCTCCTCCTCCTCCTCCTTCTTCTTCTTTTTAGATTTAATAATTAGTGATAGTTATGTAGACGCTCCTAATGTCTACGCGTAATGGATTTTAATGAAAACATACACGATACATTTCAATGAAAGTTATTTATTTTACTATTTATTATTTTTCTTTTTTTCCCTTTTTTTTAGCGACTAATTCTTAATTTTTTTACGCAATTAAGTCTTAAATAAAATTGTAAAATTTAGGTATCAACAGAAAGTAAATTATCTATCAACATCAAGTCCATCATAAAACAGTATTTTCTACGCTTTAGTGGCCTCAAAGATAGGCACCGATCCGTTAATATCTTGGACAGTTAGATTTAAACAGAAAAGCTAATTTTGAACATATATAAATAATTTTGAAAATGTCTGTAACTAGTTATTATGCAATATAATTAGTGACTTGCAACATAGAGAGACTATGAATGCTTTGTTAGGTTCTAATAAGCAATCAAGAAGGGCGGTGAATTGGTTTTTCTTTAACAAAACACCAACTAATTTCATAGAATCGACCCTATTTAAAAATATTGCTTTTGCTCATAAAGCAAACCATTAATATATGCCGACTGACCAGTATATCCATTTGATGTGAACTAGTAGATTATATTTTCTTTTTCGATGTGATAACTCTGATTCACTAAGCTAATGGTCACTAGGGGCCTGTTTGGTTCAGCTTCCCCAAGGGGCTTTCGGCCCCCAAAGCCCCTTGGGGAAAATATTTTGTGTTTGGGAGTCGCTTTTGAAAGCTCATTGAGCAAATGTCAGCATTCCTAATGCTAAAAGCCCAATGCAGCTAAGGAGGTGCTTTGAGCATTCGGCATTCTCCCAATGCAAATTCTACTGTTCACGCGTCTTCATCTTCTTCCCCACGACTTCGAGTTCTCTGCCGGCCCCGCCGCTGCCTCCATCGTCGATGCCGCCTCCGCCTCCGCCTCTGCCTCCGCCGTCGACGCCTTCCTCTTCTGCGACAGATCCATCCCCTTCGACAAGCGCGAGCAGCACCGTGTTGACTCCCTGCTTATGCGCTCCGACTCCTTCGGCTCGTGCGAACCAGGCCTCAGGCCGCCAGATCTGGTGGTCCGGAGGCCAGATCTGGCCGTCCGACGGCCAAATCTGGCCTCGACCCCCCTCGACCAACCCGATGGCCCTCCCGCCCCGCCGTTCTAGGACGGCCTCGACTTCGAGTTCTCCGCCAGCCCCGCCGCCGCCTCCGCCTCCACTGTTGATGCCTTCCTCTTCTGCGGTAGATCCATCCCCTTCGACGAGCACGAGCAGCACCGTGTCGACTTCCTGCTTTTGCACTCCGACTCCTTCGGCTCGCGCGAATGGCCAGATTTGGCGGCCTGGAGGCCAGATCTGGCCTCTGCGACCGTAGACGACGACTTGCGTGGCCTGAGATCGCGACCTCAGGCAGCCAGATTTGGCTGCCGGCCGCCGGATTAAACTTTCAGATTAAAAAAAAAAAAAGAAAGAAGCAAAAGCCCATTACAAATGGAAATTTTGCCAAACGGTATTTTTGCTAAGTAACCTTTCAATGCTACAATTTACCAAATGGTGTAACATTTCATAAAACATTTTTACCTCAAAGATATTTACATTCTCCCAATGTCATTTTCCTAAAGCCGAACCAAACGGACTCTATGTCCGTGTCTATTTCTTTTTTCTTTTTCTTTTTTTATCATAGTACATGTGCAGCAGTCATCATCCTCACCCATAAAATGCCTAAATTAATGTAAGAAGGTAATGGACTTCCAATAATGTACTTTTTTTACACAGCTTTAAAGAAATAGATGAAATGAAGTTAATTAGGATAATAACATAGGAATAACCGTTAGACCTTTGTTCTTAAATTGAGTTTTGTTCGACTTTACAAATGGGTTTTGTATGTAATGCAAATGCTGAAAGCTAAAACTTTTTAGGGAAATGCAAATTGTGTTTAGTAAAAAAATTTTGCGAGAGACTTTGAGTTCAAGTAATATTTGGCAAAAAAAAACTTTTACAATGGGCTTTAGGAGTATTTTTTTAAATATTTTTTTATTGAAAAAGGACTCAAACCTTTTGCCGGAGTTGACGAAGAGCTATGGTTGCCGGCAAAGCAAATTTGGCATCAATAGCTGTCGATTGAGTTCGCTCGACCTCCGATGAGGGCCGCCTGAGTTCGCATGACCTCCAGCAACCCTCGGTGAGGGTCGTGCCATCATACGACCTAGGTGACCCTCAACTAGGTCTCACGAGGGTTGCGCGTCCTTGAGCAAATGTCACTTGAGGTCGTGAGCGTGCGACCTTGGATGACCCTCACCCAAGGTCATGCGACCTAGGCAATGATTGCCAAAGGTCACTTGAGTCATGCAACTCTTGCCAGCCCTTCAGTAGCCACTTGTCGGCCCTTCGCACGCCAAATTTGGCCTTGCTCGCCTATTGCCAACCACCCTCACATGAAGAAGATAAATAGCTACAAGGGGACGCAAAATCAAAAAGCTAAAGAATTAGTGATAGTAATTTTGGAAGGAAAAAATGTTTTAATTCTAAGTTTCATTATTCCACAAATGCACTTTTGCAAGGCTAGGTGAGAGAAGCAATAGGCTTTCAGCATTCTCAATATTAGCATTTGGCCAAAGGCTATTTTAAAATACTTACCAAACACTTTAGCATTTCTCCAATGGACTTTGGAAGCTCAAAGATCTTTCGAAAAACTGAACCAAACACACTCTTAGACTTGTTAATTCTTTATCGCACACATTGAACGGCAAAATTAACAAAAGAGAGCGCAACTTCGTGTTCGCAGCTGGGTAACTTTCATTTAATAATGGATCTAGAAAGCAAGCATGTGGTATGTGACCCCAACCATCAAAATAATCATTACAGAAATACCTTGAAAAAATTTGACCACCCATTTCAGAATAGCATACTGTTTTCTGCTTCAGCTCTTCGGCCTAGAACTCTCTGTTTCATCTTAACATGGTATCAAGCCTATCCAAAATGGATAATGGGCCAAATTTTTGCCTCTTTTCAAGTTCAGATTATATATGGGTTATAAATATTCAAGGACTGTGTGTGAGCGGGTCTTAAATATTATGGTTTAATAAGATTGGGTCCTAAATGAATTTCCACAAGACCCATTTTCGATAAATTTATTAAAAAAGCACCAACCGGCAGTCACTGAATAGGCTACAGCGTTCGAGGGCGAGTGACTGAGCGAGGCCCACGTGAGATGACACGCTTGTTTTGTAGTGGTCCCTCCACATAACATTTGTGAGCTTGGGCCAATCCTTTAATCCTTCCGTTTTGAGATTATTGCTTTACCTAAAATATTGGCAGTTTATTTTTCTTATTTTCCTGGATAATTTTGATGGCCAATTTGCGCACCCCTCTTTTCTTTTTCTTTTTCTTTTTCCTTTGGCGAAAACTTTTTTTTTTGTTGCAAAAGTGGAAAACTTTATGCACATGTTATAGTCGAAGTAGAGATTCTCTTTTTCACTCTAAATATGAATGCATGACAACTTATAGTATAGTTTTATCAAGTGAATACAATTTTAAAATGTTGATATCAATTATTGACAAAAATTTATGGTTGTACTGATGGGAGTACATATTCTGTTGATTAGTGATTATGGGGAAGGTCGATAGGAGAATCTGTAGGTTTTTTTATAAGCATTTCAATCTATAGATTTTTTTTTTTAACATTTTCTACTTAATTTATTGACATTTTTTTACTTGTGCCAATTTACTTTTTAAATTTGATATGAAATTTTTATCCAAGTAGCATATACACATGAAAAGCTTAAAGTGAGATAAATAGATGGGTATGGGTTTTTATAGGATAGATTACAAATGAATATATTCTAGAAATATGAGTTGGGTCAATAGCGGGTCAGGTTTAGTATGGTTCATTAAATTTGTATTTTCTATAAATAGGTCAGATTGGGTTAAATAATTAATTTGGATCGGAAATTTCAACCTGACCCACCCATTTAATAGCCCTACCAAAATCTAGGACTACTCTAGCTAACTATATGCACATCATGTGATAGACAGATCGGAGCTCATTATCCTCATCAAAACACCCAAAGAACCAAAACTAAGAGAGGGAGAGACTGGGTTTACCTTCTTTGAGGCCATCCCGGTGCAGCTCCTATTCCTTAAAGGTGGCAAACCTCGTCCAATGGATTTAGGTTCACGACTCGCGAGCACAGGAAATTATCCTTGTTAATTAAAATTCAGAAATCCAAAAGTAAATGCAGCTTTGCATCTTAATGGATGATGATTCGCACATTGACGATTCTATATGACTCAACCAGGTTGAGTAAGCTGCGCATTGGAAGGGCTCTACAAATAGCTAAAAACTTTGTAGATTGCACCGTGGGATAACTATATTTACGACTAGAAATTTGATATAAAAACTTGCATTAGTCCACGTTCTCAAAAGATTCTGTGCAACTCCTGCATCAGTCCACAATCTTCGGACCTAGCTGGGAACAAATTGATTGTATATATTAGCTGATTCAGATATCAACTAAGAACAAGGACCTCCTCGGAAATCCAGATAGGATGATCTCAATGAAGTTGAATTAGACCATTTTCCCAAATCACACCCAACCAATGAAAAGAATTACAGAACAGGGCAACATCAAAAATCGTACTCAGACAACGTAAAGCATAATTTGTAGATTCGTACATGATACGGCATCAACAAACTTTACATATCAAGCATGAAAAAACACAAAGTTTGGAGGAACCAAATTATACGGCCCATTGTGAAAGGGAAGAGAACCAAGTGGCCGATTGGGTTGCCAAGGCCCACAGACGAAATAATTTACCTTGTAATAGGACTACTAATCCCCCTCAAATTTTATGGGACCTTTTATGTTCGGAGGCCTGTGTAGGCTATTATTATGGAATCGCTTGAAGCAATAAAAAGAATTTGTCTTTGACAAAAAAAAAATTGAGGCAAAATATATAAACACAAATATATACACACAAAATCTAACATTAGCATCACCGCCACTTTCATCAACATTATATTCATCCGTTGCCAAATAATAATATGCATGAAAACTATATTACTAGAGAAATTAATTAGGAGAATCATGTCCGAAGCAGCACATCACACTAACAAATCACAGCGACCATGAGTTGGACAATTTCAGCCATGGTGTTTGGAGCGTGAATGATAGTCATTTTGTTTTTCTAACAAAAATTCATTTGATAATCATCATCTCACGTTGTTCTTCATCTTCGTCTCTTCTTCACCACTGAAGTGCCCACAAAACTCTTTCCTCCTCATCACTAATGTCCACTGTCACCGCCCCTCCTCTCACTCTCCACCTCCTTCTTCAACCTCCCTTGGTCCAATCTAGCTTCCAATTGAGTCACACTCCTCTACCATCGCTCCACTGTCAGTGGTCTCTTCCTCCTCTAGAGCCTCACTAACTCGCCTTACTCTTGGATGACATTTTTTTTCCCTAAAGAATCATATGAACTTTAATTTCATCCCTTTAATTGTTCATAAATGATGATACTTGACTTTAATCCATAAAATGAAACTATATACACTCTTGCATGCATTCTTTTATCAAACGAGTTGGAGACATTATCCAAAAAGGGCAGTACACCAGAATTTCTGTGGTTTTTATTTGTCTCATATCTATAGTGTTATTTAATCGATCATTTTTCTTAGTAAAAATATGTTTTATCCGCATGATTTTCTGGTGGGGTAACCAAACAAATGAAGGCTACATTGATAACATTGTTAAATTGAATTGGAGATTGAAGAGGTTGTATTTCACAACATCACTAGTGTCAAAACAAAGATTTCCTCTTCAACGGTAAGAGCGACTCCATCAAGCTAGTGTCTATCAATAGTTTTGCTGCCTTCGCCAAATATTTTGTAGGAGAAAAGAATCCTCGACATGTAGTCTTAGCACCACTTGAAATAAAAAGGTTTAAGTCATGAGTATGATCCACTATCTTGATATATGTTCTAACCAAAATTTCATCCGAATTTCACTTGATTTTAAATGGTTGAAATGAATTGGAACTGTTGATTATTAAGTTTTGGTTTGGTCAGATACATACCGAATCCAATTTTCTCTTTTTTTTGTTTATGAACTTCGTAGTTCATCAATGTGCTCTCGATGTACTTGCCCGTTTAAGATGCATGGGTTCATCGTCTTACAACTAATATTTTGTCCATCTATGATTATTAACAATGATTACAAGTATATGCCCTATTACTTAATTCGATTGTGAATTTTTTCGGCGAGACCAATCCACCATATGATGTGAATGGATACTATTGTCTGAAATCTGCAAGGTATGAGTAAATTTGTAAGCTCAGCCCAACAACAGCCCAAACTGCATCAGCTGGCCCAAACATGAGGAGGCATTGTTTGGGGGGTTGCAAGTGTGTATAGTTGAGACCCATTAAAACCCATATATAATTGGGCTTTACTAAAATCTTGACAATCCGTTCCTTGAATTATTAAGTTACCGTCTTCTAGAATTGGACAAGTTAGCAAGTCCCTCCAAAACACAATGATGTTTAAAAAATAAAAAAGATGGCAAAAGCTTGACACAATAAGAGAAATTTGCTTGATCCACAAGTGACTTAATTTGATCAATATGTGATATTCATTTTCATGCACAAGCCTACTTTTAATCCTGTGAATATGGGGATGATAAAGAGCGATTTCATGTTAGATGTTATGCTTTACTTCACCAGTGATCACAAGGTCATTCTTTAGTATATGATATGCATTAGCCCTTTGCTTCCAGATGAAAAATGTACCAAAGGACTTTGAAGTGTATTATTATATTGAAGTGAGACATCATATCTCTCTTTTACTTTTCCTTTTCCTTTTCCTTTCCCTTTCCCTTTCCCTTTTCCTTTTGGGAATAAAGAATCACACGTAAAAATGCAAAATGAAGACATATTGCATCTCTTTTCTCCTTTTGCTTTTCTTGATAGACCGTAAAACGTACAACTGAAAGATTCAAAGATGACATATAATTTTAAATTGATGAAAGTGAGAATGCTTACTTGATGCTGTGGAAGATTAAACTGGTCATTATGAACAAGGCCTCATAACTTCATGTATGTTAGACTAAGGATAATAATCCATCTTCATAGAACTTTTTTTTACCTTTTTACCCACCGAGATAATTTTCTTTTGCTGTGGGAAGACAAGCATATGCATTGCAACATCCCACAATCCCATATCGAATGGTGAGAGACACTATTGAGTGATTCATATGTAAACACCTACTCCAAGTAGACACTACCTTGTGTGAGTGCTAGAGTATTCCTTTTAAAGGCTTGGCCAATGTGGACAAGATTGGGTCATTACAAATGAAATTAGAGCAAGACCCCATCAACAGTTATGAGGTTTTGTGGATGGACTAGACCCATAACCAATTCAAAATGGTAGAGAATGACCATAAGGTCAAAAGAGTTTGGACAAGATGCAACTCATTGCAGGTTTGTAGGATGGCAACGGGGCAAGAATGGACCGAACCACATATTGAGTACGAGACGTTTCACTTGGTGTGTATAAGCCAATACTGACAAGTGTGAGGGTTTGTAACATCCTAAAGTTGATATAAGGACACCACAAATATCATAATTCTTGTACAACGCTCATTTGAGTGCCATAACTTTTTGTCCAATTACTTGAGTGCCACATTAGTTGAAAATAGTTTACTTGAGTGCCATTGACAATTTATGTGGCCAGAAAACCCGACATGGCATCACTTAAATATAAACCATTCAATACGACTTGCTAGCAAAATGAAATCAACAAAATAGTGCAATGACATCGTTTGACTCATTTGTTTGCTCCAAAATAACGAACTGGGGCTAAATCACAAATTTTCTTTAAACCCTACCCCTAAATTTAGGATTTGGCAAAATTAAAGTCATTTTCAGTGTTTCAAATGGCTCAAATTAATCTTCTTCACTGCTTACGAAGTCGGTATCGAACTGATTTGGTAAAGTTGCAACTAACCAAGCGTTAAATGAAATGGGACATATTTAATACCCAATAAGAGTCTGTTACATCACTTAGTATATTAACTTTATTGGTTGGTCTAGTGTGCGTGATTGAAATATAGATAAGACATTACTTCTGTTAAAAATTATAAACGTGACTTTCTTATAGCGAGCTTGTTCCTCTTTGTATATTGGGTCTGTCCTAATCGTCCTGGTCGTCATTTTCATTGTCAAATTTAAGCCCGCAAGACCATTGAAAGAGATTGAAAAAGAGGTTAAAGCAGACATTAATGAAGACGATTATTTGTCCGTCTCAATAAAATGAACATGGCCAACAAAACTGCCCCTTACAATGAATCAGGCTTATAAGACACATTTAGCCCATTTCCAGCTTAATCTGGCCCACCCTGTTTTAGTCAAACGTAGGTGACTTGGTCCTATTTTATTTTCCATTCAGTTGATTTATTTGAAGTCACAAGCCTCTATCAAGTTCTTAGAATAAATTAAGATTCAATAAAAGCTAATACGAGCAAATACTGCTCTTCCGCATTTTTGCTAACTTATGAAATAGAGAATCTGGATGTCCATGAGTCAAGCTCCGCTCCGTACAGCTGATGACACTTTACAAAGCACTTTCTAATAAGCGCTAATGTCGCTAATTATTTCGAAATGGAAAGTATTTCATAGAAGGAAAGCACGTTAAATATAAAATACATATACTAATTCTTGAGATAATCTCATGACCTTATTTGCTAAAATTACTCTCATTCTTGAGAGAAGATGAGAAAAAGTGGTTACTTAAAAGGTAAAAGGTTGATAAAATATAGGTTGAATACTTATGTGATGACAATAGTATTCCTAATGTTTCATTCTTGTGAGGAAGTGTTGAAAAAGGGAGAAAAAAGTGTGTTTTAATTAATGACAATAGTATCCCTAATGTTTTATTAGCTAGTGTCTTTGTTAAGCACTTATTAAGCAACTGACTCAGGAAACTTTGCATTGTCCGAGCACTAGTTGTCTTGAGCTATGCATAATTACTGCGTAGAAAAAGTGAATTATTCCTTAATTGGTATTTTTAACTAGTTTTGGGGGGCACTGGTTAACACAACCATTAACTTAGATATACATTAAACATCTTTACCATTAAATCTTATGGATCTCATATGAATTTCATGTGAATTCCATCAGATCTGATAATTTACATATTTTATGATAATATATAATACATCTGTTCAAATTTTGTGCTAATTGGGTCTTCCCTCTTGCTTATATAAATAAGCACTTTGAACGTAAAAGATTACAAGTCAAATCTAGAACTATATTTTAGGTTGTCTAATACAACTAATAATAAAATGAATCTGTCATGCAGGGTATGGGTCTCATGCAAATTCACCATGATTTAGTATATTCGACATGGAAATGATCCGAAAGGATGAAGTGATGCCATCTTTTTGGGTGAAAATACCATCGAGAGGGTTACTATGGTAAGAGTACCCCTAACTTCGCCATTTACATCCGATCTCATTTTTAAAGTTATACCGTACATGTGGAAGCGAATCACAACACCTTTCCGTTACCGTGTGGGGGTATGGGTTTGGGAGAACCCACATTCATGTGGACCTCAAACTCAATGGACCAAAACTGAAGGTGAGTGATGACGTCTTTGGTGGATATGACCCAAAGGGCGAACTCACAAGTAAATACCCCTAAATGCCGTCCCTCCCCAACGAGCCCGTGTAGGATGGGTCACAACAATCATCACCTTACAACTATTAGTATTTTGCCCATGTGTGATATTTAACAATGATTACAAGTATATGTCATATAACTTAATATGATTGTTATTTTTTTTTCTGCAGGACCAATCCACCATGTGATGTCCATGGTCGCTATTGTCCGAAATCTACAAGATATGAGTGAATTTGTAAGCTTGGCCCGACAACAGCCCAAACTGCATTAGCTAGCCCAAACATGAGGAGGCATCGTTTAGTGGGTGGCAAGTGTGTATAGTTTAGACCTATTAAAACCCATATATAATTGGGCTTTACTACTCCAAAATCACGACAATATGTTCCTTGAATTATTAAGTTTCCAGTCTTCTAAAATGGCACAAGCTAGCAAGTCACTCCCAAACACTATAATGTTTCAAAAAACAAAACAGATGGCAAATGCTTGACCCGATAAGAGAAATTTGCTTGATCCACAAGTGACCCAATTTGATCAGTATGCGATATTCATATTCATGGAAAAGTATAGAAATTTTAAAATTTATTGATGAGATATGACTTATATTAAGAATTATAGACACGACTTTCTTATCGTGAGCTCATCCCTCTTTATTTATTAAGTCTGTCCTAATCATCCTAATCATCATTTTCATTCTCCTTGCAAAAATGAATGAAGGAAAAATATTTTTATCATCTACAAAAATATTTAGTTATAAATTGTTGTTGATAATAAAAATATTTTTTATTGGCTAATTATCTCAAGTGATACAAATAATCATTTCTAAGAAAATATTATTCAAATCATTCATTTTCCGCAAAATAAACAGAGCCTAAAAGAGTTATAAATTGTTGTTGATAATAAAAGTATTTTTCATTAACTAATTATTTCGAGTGATACAACGATCAATTTTAAAAAAAATATTATTCAAATCATTCGTTTTCCGTGAAATAAATAGAGCCTAAAAGAAGATATATGGAAGGTGCTCGGCTGAATATGGAGATTTGAACTTGACCAAGCAAATTGGGCAAAGCTAAGGAGATGAGGGAAGGCCTTCCCTCATTTCTTTAGCCTTCGTGAGACGAGCAATTGCGTCAGCCAATAATGTCTCCGTCGACCTCAAGGATTGGCGTTATGGAGTCTACAGAGGATCGGTGTGAAATACCAATTCAAGATGCATACGCTTATGACAAGTACAAATATCTTGTCTATTTGGATCTTGTCTAATTTGCTAGAGGAATATTGTGCAAAGAGGCACCAAAAAAAAAAAAACTCAAAGTGTCTCCTTGGAAAAGGAAAGAGTGAAGATTCATATTCTAAAGCTAATGATTGAAGAAGAACGTCATATGAGATAAGTATTATATTCTTTATTGGGACTATTCACAATAAGTTATTCTATACCACTCATTATCGGTAATTATTTGTGTGTCATGTAAGATAAGCACTAGATTCTCTATTGGGGTCATTCACCACAAGATTCCTTGTGTGTCATGTGAGAAAAGTACTAGATTCTTCCTTGGAGCCATTCACCACAACTTATTCTAAACCTCTCGTAATCATAAATTCCTCATGTGTCATATGAGATAGGTGTAAGATTTTTCCATTGGGGTAAAGTACTAGATTCTTCATCGGGGATATTCACCACGAGTTGTTCTAAAACTTTGGTGATCGGCAATTTCTTATGGGTCATATGATAAAAGTATTAGATCTCCAATGAAGTCACTCAGCACTAATTATTCTAAACCTCTCATGATACTAGATTCATTGCAAATTATTTTAAACCTCTCGTGATCGGCAAATCTTTGTTTGTCATATGAGATAAGTACTAAGTTCTCCATTGGGACCATTCACCATAAGCTATTCTAAACCTCTTGTGATGGGCTATTCTTTGTGTGTCATATGAGATAAGCATTCGATTCTCCATTGGAGCCATCCACCACAAGTTATTCTAAACCTCTCGTGATCGACAAGTCCTTGTGTGTCATATGAAATAAGTATTAGATTCTCCATTGAGGCTATTTACCACAAGTTATTCTAAACCTCTCGTAATATTAGATTCTCCATTGAAATCATTCACTACAAGTTATTCCAAACTTCTAGCAGGGCCATTTACCACAAGTAATTTTAAAAATCAAGTGATCATTAATGATGTTCCTAATTTAAGTAGGTAATAATAGGTTTCTTAATTAAATGGTTTCCTACTCAGAGAAGGATTCCTATTTTGGATCGGGAAAAGGCCACAAAAAAATTCTGTACTTTGCCCACTATAACACATTTACCCTACATAATTTTTTGTGATGTCAAAAATCCCAAACTTATACCTGTGTAACATATTCACCCAAAATTTTTTCTATGACATAAAAAACCTAAAACTTATACTTATATCATATATTTATCCCAAACTTCCTTTTGTAATACCAAAAATCCCAAACCTTTTTTTTTTATGGTATCAAATTTTAGGGGTAAATGTGACACACATATATAAGTTTGGGGTTTTTGATGACATAAGAAGAAATTTGAGGTAAATATGTCACATAAGTACAAGTTTGGTGTTTTAAATGTCACAAAAAAGTTTGGGGTAAATGTGTCACAACGGACAAAGTTTGAGGTTCTTGCCTATAAATTAGAAGTGGATGTTTTCGTAAAAATTATCAAAGATGACCTTTTGCTTGTGAATTACACCTTAAATATATCCAAGAATGTTGAAGCAAGGTAAATCTTGGGGGTAAGATTTGTGTAATTTTTTTTCGTGAGATTGAGAGATTAATTTGTGAAGAAATGTGGGGTTATGCCTGTGTGAGTTATTGGATGTAATTGGGGGCCAGGAAACACTAAGAGTATTTGAGTGACTTGATTATAATTGTAATATCTATTGTATTACTTAATTTATAGTAAAATTCTTTACTGCTCTCTTTGTGGGCACAGCTCACCACCACTGAATTATGTAAATATAGTGTCTGATTTATTTTCTCATTCTATTTATTTTATTGTTCGATTGCTTGCTTTTGAAAAAATTTGTATCAAAGTTAGATTTGGTTGAGTTGAAGTAAATCAGTGGTGACTGAAGAAGGAAAAGTGAGGATCGATAGATTTTATGGGAAGGACTTTGGTTTCTAAAATATGCAGATTGAGGATTATCTTTGCGAGAGGAATTTGTGCTTACCCCTAAATTGGAATTGCTGGATAGACAAGCGTTAGGTGTTTTTCAACTGATTGGCTCGTAACATAGTGTTTAATATTGTGAACGAGAAGACCATTGTGGGACTAATGGAAGCCCTATTGGACATGTACAAGAAACCCTCTACAATCAACAAATTGTACTAGATATGACGTCCGTTGAACTTGAAGATAAGCAAGAGTACATTGGTTGCTAATCATATCAACAAATTCAATGTGATCGTAAGTCAATTGAGTTCAATTGAAATTGACTTTGATGATAAGGTACGTGTTTTGATTTTATTATTCTCATTGCTTGATAGTTGGAATATCACTATTATTACTGTTAGTAATTCTTTTGGGTCAACAAGATTGATATTTGATTCTGAATGAGGACATTTGTAAAAGAGAATATGCTGAATCCGTATTTGCCGCTTTAGTAGGTGAAAGTAGAGGAAGAACTAGTACACATATTAATAAGTGTAGTATAAACTTGAACAAGCGAAATCAGTCTAGGACTAGTGGTGCTGTTAGTTGGAGTTGTGGCAAAAGGAGGCATCTTAAAAGGAATTACTTTAAGCTAAATAATGAGAAGGGTAAGGGAATTAGAGTTGAATATACTAATAATGTGTGTCATATGAGATAAGTACTAGATTCTTTATTGAGGCCATTTACTACTAGTTATTCTAACCTCTTGTGATCGGCAATTCCTTGTGTGTCATACGAGATAAGTATTATATTTTTCACTGCAGCCACTCACCACAAGTTACTCTAACCCTCTCGTGATAAGCTTTTCCATGTGTGTCATATGCAATAAATACTACATTCTCTATTGGTGCCATTGACCACAAGTTATTTTAAACTCTCGTGATTGGCAATTTCTTGTGCATCGTATCAGGTAAGTATTGGATTCTCTATTGGGGCCATTCACCACAAATTATTCTAAACCTCTTGTAATTGGCAATTCCTTTTGTGTCATATGAGATAAGTACTAGATTCTCTATTGGAGTATTCACCACTGGTTATCCTAAACCTCTTGTGATACTAGATTCACCATTGGGGCCATTCACCACAGTCATTCTAAACCTTTCATGATCGACAATTCATTGTGTGTCATATGAGATAAGTATTAGATTCTCCATTAGGACCATTCACCACAAGTCATTCTAAATCTCTTGCAATTGGCAATTCCTTGCGTGTCATATGAGATAAGTATCCGATTCTCCATCATGATTGGCAATTTTTTGTGTGTCATATGAGATAATTACCATATTCTCCATGGAGGCTATTCACCATAAGTTATTTTAAAGCTCTTGTGATTCCTTGTGTGTCATATGAGATAAATACTAGATTCTCCATCAGGGCCTTTCACCACTAATTATTCTAAACCTCTTGTGATACTAGATTCACCATTGGAGCCATTCACCACAAGTTATTCTAAACCTCTCATGATCGGCAATTCCTTGCATGTCATATGAGATAAGCACCAGATTCTCAATTGGAACTATTCACCACAAGTTATTCTAAATCTCTTATAATTAGCAATTCCTTGTGTGTCAGATAAGATAATTACTACATTCTCCATTGGGGCCAATCACAACAAGTTATTCTAAATCTCTTGCAATTGACAATTCCTTGCATGTCATGAGACAAGTACCGAATTCTCCTTTAGGACCAATAGCCACAAGTTAATCTAAACCCCATGTGATCGACAATTCCTTAAGTGTCATATGAGATAAATACTATTCTCTATTGGGACCAATCACCACAAGTTATTCTAAACCTCTTGCGATCGGCAATTCCTTAAGTGTCATGTTAGATAAGTACTAGATTCTTTATTGGGACCAATCACCACAAGTTATTCTAAACCTCTCGTGATTGGCAATTCCTTAAGTGTCATGTGAGATATGTTCTAGATTCTTTGTTGGGGCCAATTGCCACATGTTATTCTAAACCTCTCATGATCGGCAATTCCTTGTGTGTCATATGAAATAAGTACTAGATTCTTTTATAGAGGAGTCACCACAACGTTTGTATGGAGCTTTCACAATGAAATAACAAATGCCTTTTAGATTGCCGAAATGCAAAGCGAGAAACAATGACATTGTCTATTATATGTGCATCTCCTTCAAGGTGTACCATATACTAGTAACGTAACCTGCTCTTCGCACGGACATGCATGTCTATTTGCACATTTTTGAATCACTAGCATTCATTAATATGAGATGCCATACAAGAGAAAAAATGAGATTTGAATAATGGCAATATTTTATATCTTTGTAGATGTTCTAATTTTTTTTTCCTATTTTAGCTTTTTCAATAACTAAGTTGATTCTAATATATTAAAATTAAGTGCTATTTATTCATGGAATAAGAATAATCCACACTAAAAATCATAAAACAGTGATTGAGAATTGGCTGAATTTTATTATTAAGTGAGATAGATGCAAATAAATAGCCTATATTTGACTTCCTAAATATAATATTTTTAAATGACTGAAATATATATTTTTGAGGTTATAATTATTCAAATGACAATTTATATTTGCAAATTTTATATAGTATATTTCAATCCAACACAAAATAGTTTGAGTTCGATGTATTTCCTTGGATTTACTAGTGATTTTTTAAGAAATAAAATACATCATTGAAGAATAATTCAAAGATATCTTTATTTATCAATTCAAGTTTAAACTAAAATGTTCGAATTGTAGATAAAAAAGAATTGTATTACTAAAAGTAAAGTCCTCCAAATTGTCCTTATCCATAATTTCAAAATTTTGAAATTGAATTTCTTCAATCCTGATTTTTTTTATGCACTGAACAGTATATTGTAGATAAAATAGACAAAAATTGTATTGCAAAAATTAGCTCATGAAAATTTTTATGATATTAAATCAAATGAATAAAATTTTTTATCATTCGATAATGCTGCCCAAAAAAAAAAAAAAATGCATATGCATTATGAAATGTAGTGTACCAAATCTGCATTACTTTAAGAAAAGGGGTACAATCTCTAATTTCCAAATGAAACAAAGAACCCATGTAATTATTTTCCTTTAGCAATGAAAAGACAATTCTGCGAGCCTTAGTGATACAATTTGCAATGGAACGATAAAAGCTTTAATTCTGCTTTGATGATCTCAAGTCACATACTACCTTGGATTCTTCACATGAGCACAATTCAAGGGTCTTGGTGGCTTGGTCTCAAATCAAATCAAATAGCACGATCTTTGATTCCATTTCATGAACTAGATTTGAGGGCCTTGAAGGCTTGTTGTCTAATCCGAGATAGTCAAGGTCTCCATGACCTAAATATTTGGTGAGGTCTTGATGACCAAAATCTTGATTGAGATTGTGATGACGTAAATCCACCCATAGATTTTTGCATTTTTGAAGTTTTTTTTTTTATTTTTTTTATTTTCAGGAACATTTTGGTAACAAATCTATAGAATTTAAAGTCTTCATCTGTTCTTCTCAAAATAAATAGAGAGACCTCCCATTCATAGAGAATTTCCACCAATATTTACTTTGACTTAAATGAATATCCAATCCATTTTGAATTTGATTTGACAAATGCCAGTTGCCAATATCTTAATCCAGGTTTTATTGTTTTACTCATGAATACATTAAAATATTATTGGAAAATTTCGTGATAATTTTGCCTATTTAAAATACATTTGAGAAACTACATTTAAAATAAGAGAATTTTGTAACTAGCTTATAATTTTCACTGTTCATAAGTAAATTTAAGGAAATACATTCAAAATAACCAATGATGGTGTAGAGAATAATATAAAATACATTCTCTAAACTAGATTTGTTTTTTTCAATCTACAAATAAGAGATACAATACTGATATGCTTTCTCTTTATCAATCTTTTAGCCTATATCCCATCTATTAAAAATATAAAATTAGGGCGATGATAGAATTTGATTGAAAATTTTAACCTCTTTTTCCAAGTTCAAACTCAATAAGAGGTAAGATATTCATATGCTTTCTCTTTATCTATTTAGCAGGAGAGATATAAATGATCTTATTGGTCAATGTGAGACATGTGGCAAAACTGAAAATTAAAAAGGTAAAGTGAAGTGCCATGTGAAAAGCATATAAGAAAACATCTCTTGAGCTCCAATTTTAACTAGATAATAGATTCTCTAAAATCAAACAGATTTTTATCATGCCTAACCCTATTAAACTCCCATGTTCTAGGCTGATTTCTATATACTCATTGGTTAGATGGCATGTGATTTGCTTAGACCTTGCATTTTGAAGTTTCAAGGGGATTACATTGTCAATTTTTCATTAGATTTAAAATTAAATGGGGCCGAATCTCAAAGCAAGAAAAGGAAAAAAAAAAAAAAGGAAAAAAAAAATAAAAGTTTACTTGAAAAACATAGATGGTTCGGTCCATAGAAAGGGATTGAATTTTTATTAACAAATTGGTTTGTCAGTTGCTCCATTCAGCTCTTAGTAGATATATGACCTGGATTTTTAATAGACAAGTTTAATGCTACAAGCAAAGCAAGGGTTTTTCTTTTCTCAATACATAATGACTAGTTTTTAGCCTTTGCTAGGTACGTGCTTTATACCTAGATTTTTCATGTCTTAATAAAAGATTAGATAATATTATCTCAAAGAGAGGATTTAAAAGTCGATTATCTTGATTACTTCTGTTCATTCAAAGGATATGCATCTTCCATTGTAAGATTATGCAAGAATGGGCCTATCCAAATACATAATGCTTAGTAAATCACTTTGCAGTATAATTTTGAGCTCAGTCATTGGTTGAGAAAGTTCTCACAAGATGCGATACTCGTTAACAGGTTCTAGGCAGATATTGATCCCACCAATGAGTGCAATAATCAAGACATCACCCTATGATTTCTCTAGTCAACCATTCAATCTCCCTTCTTGTCATTTCTTTTTTGTGACACTTTCATCACATTCTCAGTACTTATTTCTCTGCTTGACTATAGTTTTTTTTTTCTTTTTACCTTGGATTTTCTTTTATCTTGTTCTTGTGTCCATTTCCTAATTGATGCAAGAATTTTTTTTTATGCCTTTTCTCTTAAAAATTCATTATTAGGTAATGCATATTATACTTTTTTTCTCCGTTCCCTCTACTGCTCCATGGGCGAAAACTCCCGAAAGCTTATACTATAAATATTTATCTTTCTCTAAATTTACTTGTAAACAATTTGGTAGCTCAAATTGTTGTTTTGGCCTTTCATTTAAAAGTTTAATTCTTTTTTTTTTCAAACTTACACAAATGGATAACTTCGTTTTTTGGATTTTCTTTATATTAACCTACGTATTATAAATTTTGAAGTTCTCTAAAGGTGCTCTCTACAAATTTTTCCAACATGGCTTTTAATTTTTTTTTCTGCATCTTTATTTCATAAATTAGATTTTTAAAAAAAAAAGATTTCAAAAGAAAAAATAAAAAGAAAATAAAAAGAAGAAGGTAGTAGACAGGTGTTACAGGAGTATTTATCCTTGAAAGACACTCTTCCCAATTTTTGGTCTTGACTTCATGATGAAGGCATTTTTTATATTACCTAATTTTGGGATTCTATTACTAAGCTTTGTGAAAGGTAGAAGCTGGGTAACATAAATGCGAGGGCCACTAGTCAACTTCTCAATGAACTTCCACCATGTGCATCAAAATACTTATAAATAGAAGGACTAAAAACCATCGGTAAATAATCTTGCAATACTCTCAAACATTTTCTAACGGGTAGCTTCCACTTTTGATGCAGTTCGAAAAAAAGAAAAAAAAAATTGAAGAAGAGATTTGATTGACGATTATCAAAAATATAAGTAAATTAATCATTATTGAGCAGAAAACTTAATAATCTAATAAAAAGTGGACGACGTAAAGTGTAATTTTTAAAAAATGGAAAGATAGATGTAATCATTGCTATACTAAATGGTAAAACTTCTCTTAACTTTGGCTGCCTAATTCATTATGAAAAATCAATTGATATTTCAATCTTTGCACCTCATATCTAAGTTCTCTAGTAAACCACTCAGCGACCTAGGAGAATGTGGTTCTTTACCTCGTAACTAATTTTTTAAATCTCATTTGGAGATTAATTTTATTAGATAAGTTATCTTTTATTGAATTATGTAGCTAAAAATGAATAAAGAATTTAATCATGTTCATAGTGAAATTGGTTTTGCCTTTTTTTGAAAGGAAGCAACCTACTACAGTGACAAAGAACAAATTGATTATGAACTTTCATATTCCACTTTATTTATTTTTGACCAAATGGTCTTACGATTATTAATTTGCAATTGTAAAAATAAGCAAGTAATACAAAAAAAAAATGACTTGGTCTAAGAATAAAAGAAAAGGAAAACAATTGGGGTAAGTGTCAACTAAGGGAAAAGCCACATGTCAACTCCTTAGTGGCCCCCTCTCAAATGCACCAAATTACTAATATTATAGATTCCATTTGATCTATCACGTCACGGCAACTTGAGGAAAATGGGATTCCCAAAATTATCCATAAAACGTGAAAATCTTTTTGTTTTTTTTTTCCCATAGATTAATTTAGCTAAAAAGGACAATGATATAGAGGAGTTGAGTCGGTGAAGATGAGACTGTCTTCTAAATTTTCAGCCAAACCCTGCAACCTTATATAAGTGCAACATTGAGTAGTGTCTCAGTGAGATCCGGAAGTGAGAAGTGCATTTGTGTGTTGACCTTGCATATGCCCAAAATTCGATTTGTTCCATATTGTGATTAGTAGACAGTTGTTGCTACAATGCCTCTTCTTTAATTGGGGTGATTGTATTTGGTTTAGCAGATGCTCGAGATAAGAGTATCTGGTCAAAATAAGTTTTCAACATTCTAATAAACGGAACGTCAATAACTTAGTAGCCTCACACGTGGAATGAAAAGCCAATCTTGTATGGTTTATAGATCAAGTGGACCAACTCTTATTTGATCCATTGGTCATGTTGGGCCCACAGCGTCTTCTTTCGCTCTCTCTGTTTTCCCAAGCAAAGCATTCAATGGCTCCCTAAACTAACTTGTATAACCCAAAGAATTCGACGTTCCTACTCGAACAAAGCACATCACGGAATCGGTAAATGAGATTTTCCTCATCTTTTCTTGTCCTTTCGTTTGTACAATTGCATAAAGCTATTAATACGTACTACGACAGGTACTCTAATTTCTTGAAAGAAAATGGAAGCTGAAGCAGCAACAGATAGTAATTCAATTGCATCTGATGAGGAAATTAATCGTCAGCCTTCTCTCAACACTTTAGCCCTCATGAGAAAAGCAACCACACCAGCCAACATATCATCCATCGCCATTGAGGATTGGCATAGCGTGGTGTACAAAGGAGTGCTCCTGAAAAACAACACACAGGCAAAGTCCCATTTCTCTTTCGACTCCATCTGTCTATCTATCTATCAGCACTAACTGCGAGATGTGTGGTCATGTCAATCAATTGATCCCACGAGGTGTGTTCATGTCAGCCCATTGATCACATGAGGTCTTGAAGGATCTTTTACGTGATAAATTGAATCAATCCAAGAACTAATTAAGCACACTGCATACCATATTCCAGAAGGAAATAGTGGTTAGCAATAATTTGCATTATGATATAGAAGGCATAGATTTTGTTTGATGACACTGTTTTGTTTCTTTAACTAGGAAAGGCACATCTCACACATTTTTGCAAAAATAAGAAAACTCTTACAATCAGCGATAGTGATTATCTAGGAAGAGATTTTCACCTCAGTGGATTTGACAGAAGTTTTGGGTCGATGAGAAGCTCCACAAGAACTGTTTCTTGGTCCTTCCAAAGGCATGTGACATTGATCGGAGCAAGAAAGGAAGCTGCTTGAGTATCGATCAGAGCAAGAAAGGAAGCTGCTTGAGTATCGATCGGAGCGAGAAAGGAAGTTGCTTGAGTTGGATCACTGAGAAAGAAAACTGGTACCTCTTTCAAAAATTTGTTCGATTACAAGGAAATTAAAACACTACTCAGTGTAACATCTGTATTTTATATATCGGGTTGGCTTGTATCAGATCGCGATTTTGTAAATACTAAAATTCTCCAGGTTCAGTTTCCGCAGCGCTGTCGACATACATGTCATCGAATTGAAGAAGTTATCCTGGCTCTTAATTGAGGGAAGATTCAAGACAAGAGCGCTCTCTCCCTATACTACGTATGAGGTCGCATTCGTGGTCAAACTCATCGGAACTGATGATGAATGGCAATATCCGGTGGAGCTCGAGCTAGGCCTGCCGGATGGGACCAAAAAGACTGGCACGGAGGATCTGAAACTGAAGCCCAAGCAAAAATGGATAAATCTCCGTGCCGGCGAGTTCACGATGTTCTCAGAGACCGTGGGGACGATTTCTTTTGCCCTCTACGAGACGTTCGATCCTGAAAAGTCGGGCCTCATCCTCAAGGGCGTCACTATTCATCCCAAAGATTAAGCAAAGCATAACCAGTTTGATGCCTTGGAGGAAGAGTTCTTGTAGCTAGATAACATATCCTTACTTGCAAAAGAGATTTTTATATTCACTTAATGTGACATGAGCGCAATGAGAAAAATCATGTCTTCTGTTTTTGAAGGAATCCCTGTCATGGGACTATAGAGGAGAGGATCTCCATCTATGTTGAAAATAATCTAAGCATGGGATTTATCCTGATTTTATTTACATGTATTTACCATCTTGCAGTTTTTAAAGAACTCCTGGGGTTGGCTAGAAACTGCAATTGGCCTCTCTTTGCAGGAGAATTAGCGAGTTTTAACTCTCATAATTTTTCCGCTGGCCTCTTGTGGTGAGTCTATGGATTCACTATGACGGTGAAAGATGGCAAGAATGACCAGTTTTCCGCGCCCACAACCAACGCATTTGTGTCCATGTTGAACTAGAGGGTGGAGATTGTAACAACTTTGGTCTGACAGGGGTGAGCAGTGGTCACCAAGGCCAAAAGGCTCGGACAAGGATCAGCCCTTGAGAGGTTTCTAGAATAGTCAAGGGGGCAAGAGTGAACGAAATGGCACACCGAACAGGGAGAGAGTGATTATGAATCATCTATAAAAGAACTGGAATTAACTCAAACGGGTGCCTTTTGTAACAACAATACTTAACTTTAGAATTCCAAAGTTAAGTGCGCTCTTGTAAAAGCATTACTAGGATGGGTGATCTTCTCAAGCGCCCACTTGTACTTCAAAGTGGGACCTTTTCCAATAGGTGTGTGGTACAAGGACAAACCAAATAGAAGCTAGTAGGCCCTCCTCCAGTATGTGTGTGGTTTGGGGATGAACTGTGCGGAAGCTGTTTCACCAGGAACTACTCAATTTGTGAGGGAAAATAGTAGTTGACGGGGCCAAAGGGCTAAGACAAGGAGCAACTCCCGGTAGGCTTATAGGATGGCGAAGGGGAAATGAATTAATTGAATTGCGCATTGAATAGGGGAGAGTAATTCTAGGAGAGAGAAAGAGATATATATATATATATATATATATATATATATATATATATGTATGTATGTGAGAATCGAAATCAACTCACAGAGACATCTTTTAACATAACAACAATACTTGGGCATATGCTTGGATAAGAGCACTACTATGATGGGTGACCTCTTGAAAAGGTGTCCACCTATACGTCAAAGGACAAGACTGTGAGAGTCAATATGGAATAGGTCAAAGCGGACAATACTTTAGTAAGTTAATCTATGGATGTCATAGCAACAAGTGCGGAGGTTGATGACAGTGACGTAGGTGTCAAAGCAAAAACTGTGGTCTCGTTGGGATCGCAGCCATAGTCACGCTCGGCACAATCGGCGTGGATCGGGAGTGGGGGGCTCGCTGCGGCGTAAGAAAGGTGGGAGTCGAGGAGGTGGACGAGGCCAGAGCTGGAAGGAGAGTTCCCGTAAAAGAAGTTGGCGGATGGCGATCGTGGCGTTAATTGATAGGAGGCGGTGATGCTCTAGTTGGTTTGATGCAGTGAAATTGTCTTCCTCTTCGTCATCGTGATTGTTTACCATGCCATTACTATTGCCTTTGAGAATCGCCGAAACAAGGGCCTCTATTACGTACAAAGGCAAGAAAAGGGGTGGAACCCGCAAGAAAAAGAAAAGGAAGAAACCAAATAAAAGGAGGGACAGCCGCACTTGATCAAGAGGTATTGTTTGGATGTAAAAAAACGTGAGGTCCACAAAGATAAAATGGTCAAACATTGTGAAAATAAGTAGATTAGTAATAGAGTGAAAATAAGTAGATTAGTAATAGAGGCAGTGGAATTCTTCTTGAAACATTATTGAATGCCGAAGGAAGTGTGTGACTAACTTAAGTACACTTATCTCTTATCATAAAAAAAAAGGCCACACTGATCGAGAAGAAAGATAAAATGGGACATCAATAGACTTGTGTTGATTTATATTTTTGTTTATTGGTCACCCGCCAATTATCTCAATTAAGAATTCACTTTCAGAGTATATATATCGGAGACATCAAATAAAGAAGACGATTTGCCTCCAGCTTGGAAACAAACAACCCAGTTTGTTGGGAAGTTGAATTAGTAGATTTGTCTGGATAGGTGACGCATCTTGATGTAATTTGTCAATACTTCTCATGCAAATTTAAGCTTAAATCATTGCACTACATCCAAAATATACTATCTTAACCCATCTCTCTAGTCTCTCCTCTTTGAGTCCTCTCCTACCTTTGCAAGAAGTGCTGGCGATTTAAGTTTAACATTAGGAAAAGCTAAACGCATCTCATGGATTAATTCAGTTAATTTTTGCAAATATGAGGGCATTATATCTGTTCCAACATTTCCCTGAATTTATCATATCTGTCAAGTCCATGAACCATAGCCCCGATCATCACTATAAACTATTTATTTTTGTTGCCACTCTAGATATGAAGCATTTTTAGTTATATATGCAATCATATCACTTAACTTTATCATTCTTCTAAATGTTTCTCGATCGTTTCTTTCTTATCGAATGTCTCTTAAGAGATCCAATTTCTCTCTTAACCAATTAAAGCTTATTGTCACAAAAGGTGCTTTCCTAGAGGAAGTTATCTCTCCTCGAGCAATAGGCTCACAAGGTTATCAAATATTTATTGTTACGTGCAAACTATTATCAACAATCAATAATTTTGAGTCCGTCCAAGTGATTTTCGTCTCAATATATCCATTAGATGATATTTATTGACAACATTAATTGTCGAACAGATATATGCTTTTCAATTTCTTGAATTCTATTCCTGGACATCAATGAGACCTTGAAATAACAAATCTCATCTCGAAGGTGGCATTTGAAACACTTATAATCCATAAATCATGGATCTATCAAATTTGCAATTCTCAACCACCGCCATTCTCAAATGGTAAAATATTTGAAAATCGAGCCACACATTCATTTAGTAACTTACATTTTTTGAACAATTGACAAGAAGTCCACAAAATTTTGTAGATAGTATTAATGTACAGTAATAATTTATTGAACTGTCGTGTTTTTTTACTCTTTAATTCTATTCCCGTAGATCAACGACACACTGAAAATAACTATTTTCATCGCAAACATAGTATTTGAAACACCAACAATCAATAAAGTACAAATCTATCTAATTTGCAGGTCCTCAATCCCCACTATTCACCATGGATTCACTATTATCTCTGCTGTTGCCCAGGGGTGCGGTTTCGGGAAGTGGTCGGTCAGCCCGTAATGAGCCATCAGAAACCAGACATGGGTTATGAGCTCGCCGCCCCCCTGCATGTGCCGAGCATGATCCCTCGCTTTGCCCTTGCCAGCGGCGTGGATCAGCATTTCTACCCACACCTCACTGATCACTGTCCATCTCCCCCAACGCGAGACGCCCTCCAGCACCAACGCCACCTGGCACCCCTTGCTAAGCACGTAGTTGACCTTGTCCTCCTCCGACACTCTCCGATTGGATAAGTCCTTCATTTGGTCACGAGCTTTAGGCCAGGGGAAAGGCTCGCTGGGCTCCTTATAAATGTCTCGGAACCTGAAACCGCCAATTCTGGCTGGCAACATCGAAGGACACATAAATTGGAGATATAACATGTACCGAGACAAGTGCAAACCCATCAAGCACTTCTTCTTATGAGGGCTCTGGTCGTTCCTTTCTAGCTCCCTAGTGCTGTGCGGTCCGTCGCTGAGGTAATAACATAGCTCTGTCGCTATGTGCCAGACTAGGATGCTCGTGTCGAAGTCCAGCTCGATGCTCCATTTCAACTGATCCAGCAACCCGTGTGCCTCCAACGCACAGTATCCCCTCTCTTTGTCCACTAAGGGATCGTCCGACATGTCAACCGATTCCTTCTCTTTGATCTTCGACACAATTAGGTCTTTGATATTCTTGGTCACGTCCACGTGGCCTTGGTAGAGAAACTTCACCGCCATCTCATCGACGTGCAATAGCTTTAGGAATCTCCACCAGCAAGAGTAACTGTTTTTTAAGGACATCAGGTTGTATTGGCGCATGGAATTGGACCACCTACACCTTTTCAACAGCGGTTTGATTCGGTTGATGGAACAAAAGACGGCCGATTTCTTTTTCTTTATGAGCCAACAGGCGACCTGATCGGAGAAAAGGACGTGAGCTAGTGCGTATAACTCGACAAAAATGGCCGCTCCTAGCAGCAGGAAGGTTAAGAATAGATCGGGCTTCGAGTATGGTCGCTTATTAGTAAAAGAGAAGAGCACCAGTGCAACACAGATCGAGAAAAAGATGGCGAGTCTACAAGTAAATCCCCAACGGGTATAGACCGCATTTGCCTTCGAGTAGAACATGTCGTAGATGAGGCCTAGCTCGATTTCAATGACTTTGAAATCTCCTGCACAGTGCTTGCCACTCAATATCGACAAGCGACTGTCACGTTCCTCGATACTGAACAATTGATCCGCGAAAAGTCGCTGACTCGTGCGGACCAAGTGGCTAGCCGATAGCAGCGTGCCCACAAGGCACTTGTATTCTTGGTCTTCCACGTCCCTCCCGCAGCTCAGTTTTTTAGGGGGAAATTCAGCGGTCGCATCATCAATCATAATAGCATCTTCATTATTTACGTCGATTACTTGATGAGACGTGACATTGTACCCTTCCTCCCTCTTCGAGTCACATTCCGCCTCAATTTTGTCAGAATACTTCCGACGGGGTTGGGACTCGGGAAGGGAGTCCTTGAAGTACTCGTCGCTGGCAGCGCGGAGGACCCAGACCCTCTCACCATACTTGTAGAAACCCAAGAGCAGTATCAAAATGGCAAGGAATGAAAGGGTAGGGTGAGTCCACGCCATTACCAGGACATAAACTGTCAAGCCCGCCTGGTTCACCAGCGTTAGCAAGTGCCTGAGCCAGAGTTCGTTGTCCTCAATCGCGTAGGCACTGATTGTGTCGGGGCCTCCCAAGTGCAGCAGTAGAAATGGCGCCCAAAAGGTGCTCAGTTCCGTGTGTGGATTGCTTGACAATTTGCCGGCCTTGATTTCCCTGATCGTGTTAGAGATCATGCCGAGCCCGTAAATCGCAACCGAATCGGCCAATAGGTAGGCGAACCAGGTGAACCCCTGGATCCAAGCATGAGGGAGGTACTTGCGACAGCTGCCGAGACAAATGAGGGCGATTTGGAGGGCAAGGCTCAAGAAAACCACGCCTCTCAGTTCCCACTCCTTTCGCGCATCGCTTGAAGAAGAGAGCAGCTCGGATAGACTCCGTGCCCTCATAAGGACCAAGCCAGTAATGACTGCGAGACATGTTCCCGTAACAAATAAGCGGATGCGGAATGAGTCAGAGATGAAAACTAAGAGCTAAGAGAGAGAGAGAGAGAGAGAGAGAGAGAGAGAGAGAGAGGACTCAAGCATGAAGCACGGCAAACTTTCGCAGCCTATAGCAGTAACTTGAGGGCAATGTATCGGTTAACAAGCAAAATAGGACTCATGGCGTAGCAATGCGAAGAAGGCATAACATAGACAGTGAATGAAGAAATACTGAGCTAATGTTAACTATCTTCTTCAGGTTTATTCAAAAGGATCACCGCATTAAAGGTTATCAGTTATCGTTGAATTGCGACATACCAATTGTTAGCATGGTGAGCGGTTGAATACGCTACCCTCGATGGAAGACAGATGGACTCTCTCTTCACTACAAACTCTGTCTCATAACCAATCAAAACCCCTCCATAAAGGAAAGAATGAGAGAGAGAGAGAGAGAGAGAGGTATGTGTAGTAGACAGTAAACCGCTTCCTCGACGATGATGGGTATGTCATTTGAAAGTGGGCAAGCTATAAACCTTTATAGTGCTGAAACCAAGTGTCTAAATAAAAGTTAGTAATGTTAAAATAAATACTAATTTGGTCTAAAAAAAATTGGTAACACAAATAAAGTTGGTAATAATTCCTATAAGAGTAGACAACTTCAACAAAAATTGGTAAAGTTATTATAATAGTTGGTAATTCGGAATAGATCATATAAATGTGGGTAAATGGCTACAATAAAAGACTAGTTGGTGAACCTATTGCGCTTATGCTAATTCAGTTTTAATCCTTTCAATTTAAGCAATTTAGTGATAAACCTTTGACGATTTGTCAATTAGTCTATCTGGTTAATTTTGGCTAGAAATTGCTGACATGAATACCGACTATCCTATGTAACACGACAGATACCAATATGGATAATTTTTGTAATTTTATTAATAAAATCTGAATATTTTCTTCTTTTTTTTTCTATTTTTCCTTTTTTTCTTTCTCTTTTCTTTTTGTCAATGGCCGTTTGCCAGCCACCAGCTATAGGCGATGGCTACGGAGGGCGATGCCCGGCAAGGTTGCCCCGACCTAAGTGAGGGGTTGGCCACGTCGAGGTGAATGTCGATGAGGGGCCCCGTCGCCAAATCTAGTGAGGCCGCCCTAACTTGGGTGAGGGTCTACCTCACTAACACTCTCCCACACCAACCATTGCCTATGGCCAGTTGCTGGCAAACGACCTTTGGCAAAAGGAAAAGGGAAAGAAGATAAAAGGAAAAGAAAAGAAAAATGGAAAATATTCCGAAATAATTTAGAAAATTTCTTAAAATTAATTACATCAGCGTCATTTGTGTCACATAGGATGACTGACACTTACGTCAGTAGTTTCCAGCCAAAATTAACCAGATGGATTACATTGGCAATCGTAAAAAAATTTAGGACTAAATTGTCTAAATTGAAAAGTTAATAACTGAATTGGTATTAGTGTAATATTTAGGACTTTCTTGATCATTCTCCCAATTTGATTAAGAGTCAATAAATTCTATAAAAGTTAGCAAGTTATAAGAAAAGTTGGTTATTTAAAATCTATCAAATAATATACCTTGGTAAGCTATTCAAATCAAAACCAAAAACTAATGGTTAGCTTTATGCATAAAAGTTGGCAACCTACTCAAATTAAGTGGATAACTTCGATATGTTGGTGTCGGATAAAAAACTAGTAATCTATTGGAACTATTGGTAATTTGTAGACAAGCAAATAGATATTAGTGATTTAAGATACAAATTGGTGACCCACTAATAATTTACTTAACTAATAATTTTCTAGACACCCTTTTGTAAACCCAACAACATTTGCAGTGAACCAATATTTCTAAAGATTTAATGATATCGAGAATGTTTATGTCTTTTAAACAAAACAATAGAATAGTACCAACGGTGGCTTAATAAGTTGACTCATTTTCCTATTAAATTAATGGACAATTTGCTACAATTAGGTTGCAAAAAAAAAAAAAAATAGTTACAAACAGAAAATAAATTAAGAGTTAAAAAAATTATTAGGAACACAGTCTTTCTCTTCTTTTTTCTAAAATTCAGTTCAGAGTATGTAAGGAGTTGCAGGTAATGTAAGGAAAATTCCAAATAAGAACCTGAAATGCCTTCGTTTTTTTAAATAAGGGTTTGAAGTGAACTTTATTTCAAATAAAAGTCTGAAGTGGTCAAATCGTTTCAGATAAAGATCTGAAGTGGTCAAATCGTCTCAAAGAAGGGCCTTTAGCTAGCCGATGACTATTCTAATCATCAAATACAAGTATGTTTTGATAAAAAAAAAATTGTAACCATATTTTTTTTTTTAAAATTCCTTTATTTCTTTTCTTTTTTTATTTTTTCTCTTCCCTCCCTTGGCCATCGTGGTCAGTGGCTGGCGAGGGTTGCTCACCTCAAGCGAGGGCAACCCTCTCCGGCATCGAGCTAGGGTCACTGAGGGTCGCCCTCGCCGACGTTGTGCAATGGCTGCCCCCTCACCAAATCTAGCAAGGGCAACCGTCTAGCTCGGGCAACCCTCACAAGATGCCGGTGAGGGCAACCCTCGCACGACATCAACAAGGGTGAACCTCGCCTGGCGTTGGTGAGGGCTGCCCATGTCTAAGTTCGGTGACCTCCACCATGGCCAATAGAGGGAAGTGGAAAAAAAAGAAATAAACAGAAAAAATAAATTAAAAGACAAAACTGATATAATCACTTCAAGTCATCATTTGAAATAAGTTCCATTTCAGGTATTTATTTGAAACAATTTGACTTTTAAGCTTTTATTTGAAATAAGACTCACTTTTGATCTTTATTTGGAATTTTTCTAATAGTGTATGTAGCTGAATTTGCACCGGCAGGTTGGTCGAGATTACTTTCGCACGATCAGCGCCATACAAATTCAATGGCCAACATGGACTCTCATCATTTTTCGTCTTCTTGTTTGGTTTTTTCTTTTCCTTTTTCCCGATTTCCCTTCTCTTCTTCCCCTGTCAATGTGCAGCTGTAGCACCACTCACTACAACCTGCCATTGCCGAGAAAAACCTGGGGAAAATGTTCAGTGACTGCAATGCGTCAATCGCTGATGTGGGCGCATTTTTTATTCATATCCAAATCGCCACGCGTCAGCTGAGGTGGTATAAAAAAACATAAAAATCTTTTCTTTTTTTCTCATCATCCTCCTCCATCACAGACTCACAGAGCACAACCCGTGCGGCCACCATCTCTGCCTGTTCCGTCGTAGCTTGGCCCCATCCAAATCTAGAACCGCGGAGCCATGGCCGTGACAGACCTGGCCATGCCTCCCGATCTCGGCGACTCCCTCCTCCAATAAGCTTGCACGAGCAACCCCTCGTCGAGCTTCAGAAAAGCTGAGCGGCAAGCCTTCTCCAGACCTCGACCGAGCCATGGCCGAGCAACTCCTCTAAATCTCGGCCGAGCCATCCTGGACGAGACTTCAGAAAAATGCAACTGAGCCCTGGCGAGGGCCGGCCTCGCCTGTGAAACCCTGGCCGCAACTGATCTGGCTGCAAGGTGTGTCGCCGCCATGGCTTCGAGGTGTGTCGCGGCCATGGCTCGGTGGCTCCAGATCTGTCATGGCCGTGTTTCACGGAAGGGAACTCGCCGGATCGAACTTAAAAGGGAGGACGACGGAAGGGGATACCAGGGAGAGAGATTCCTTGACCGCTCAAGTTCCCTACACGTTGTGCGGTGGAGACGGCCGCACCGGATTCTCGAGAGGTTGGGCGGATGGTGGTTGGATGGAGGAGTAGGTGGTGGCTGGAGAGAGTGGGCCGGTGGACCGGAACTGCAGAGGAGAGGAGCGTGTGGGTGCAGGAAGTTTTTTAAAAGAATATATATTTTTTATATTTCACCTCAGCTGACACGTTTCGATCTGTTATTGGGTATGAATTAAAATGCTCGCCACGTCAGCACAATTACTGAATGTCTTCTCTCTGACTTCTATCGGACGCCATATGCATGCACCAGCCACTACCGTCGTCCGTCTCTCTCTCTCTCAAAACTCAAAGGGGTGCCAATAAAAAGAGAGAGAGAGAGAGACACACAACTAAAAATCGAAAAACGGAAAAAAGAAAATGAGAGAAAAAGACCACATCATTCCCATTTGTGAAATGGATACGAATTGATCACTCGTTCTTTTTTTTCTTTTTTTAATTATCAAAAAATTCATAAGCCTATTATACAAATATAATTCAGTCATAATCTTTTTATTTTGATCAATTTAGTCATGAACATTTTACTATTATAGTCATTCTAATTAATTTTGGCCCAAAATCAACATTGAGGTTCAATCATCGCAAATTGTCCTATATGACATTACAACCCTAATGTGGATAATTTTTTTTAAAAAAAAATTCTTTTTTTTTTTTTTTTTCTTAATCTCCCCTATATTTTTCAATAAATGTTGAAGAAGAGTACACGAGAATGGAGATATACACAATCGAGAAGGAGATATACGTGTAATCATAATTATCTTTGACATAGGAAAATATTATATAAAAAATTCTAACAATTTCTAATAAAATATCACTAACGATCATACTCGTCTTATTTACAATAATCAATGTCGTCACCATCATCATCATCTTCCTCAAGACGGGATACAAAGTCATTCTCTATAATCATCTTCGTCTTTTTCCACATTCGTTGTCTTCTTTATCTAATTGCTCCTCTCACTTTTTTAAATATTGTTCATCATCAAGAACCCAAATTCATATTCCTGAAGAACCGCGACACTAACACTGTAAAAGCTTAGCTATGTTCTATGAGGTAAAATCCGATGCACGCACGCTCACACACACATACCATGCCTATTAGTTACTGGCACGCGTATCAAACTTAGTGACTACCACTTCACAATGATTGGCACGTTGGGCTGCATGTCTCTTACCCTTTGCTTGAGTTCATTCTGCACTCTAACCAATGTGATTACTTCCAAGGTCTTGATCTGCTCCAGTCCGTCGATCGTCCCCAGAGAGCAGTACTTAATTTCCAAGTCTTCGAGACACGGCATTGCATTTGCCTGTATAGTCCACTTGGTCAAGAAAACCAGCTGCCACAGTTTCAATATACGGAGGCTCGGAAATGTTCCTTCTGAGACGCTCATTGTCTGGCCATCGTATGAGTACCCAAATATTCGGAGAATGGTCAAATGTTTCAGCTTCCCCAGGACCCCCATCGGATCCTCATATAGTCTCAACTTGGACAAGGTTAGTACTTTTAGGTTCGGAGGAATGTGCGACTCCGACAAGCTCCGCGGGCTCAAATCTCCAAGCAGGTACAAGTTGGAAAGAGACCTGAGCCTGCTCATGTCACTCATTTCACAGGATGGATCCTTCAATTGCAATCTGAGGGATTTAAGCATCTTCAGATTCAAAATATGCTTGGTTGCTTCCAACACCGCGCGGCCCTTCCCCATCAGAGCCAGCTTCCTTAGGCCTGTCAACTTGCGCAGCACTTCCAACATGGGACTGTCATCTTCTATGACCAAGCCCCAAATGGTTTGGATGTTGTAGTTTAATGATTTCTTGGATTCCAACTGATGACGAGCAGCAACATCCAAGACCATCTCGGTCATGTATAGGTATCGCAGATTCTCTGCCTCCAAGATTGAATCCGGCAGATTGGATATGTTAGTGTGCTTCAAATCCAACGTTTCCAGGCGTGACAATAGCGCCACTGACTCCGGAAGCCTTTCAAGGAGAGTCCATCTCAGTCCCAGGTACTCTAGGTTGGGTAAGATGTTGCCAAGCTCCTCTGGTAGTGTAGGCTTGTAAACACCCTCAAGATCAAGTACCCTCAGCAAACTCGAGTCCTTCTTTGGCACTATTGGTTTAAGGAAGGCCGCTATCTCTCCAGCCGATATTCGTAGCTTCATGGTGTTGAATGACACATAGGTACAAAGTTCTTTGACGGACATTCTTTGATGTGGCTCGGCGGGAGTGATCTCCATGTGTGCTTCTTGTGCATTTGTTTCTGAGCGCTCTCGTCCTGCTTCCGGCACATTTATTGGCGCTTTTGCTTCTCCTCCTCCAGAAATATTCGCATGTATGGCGATACGCGGGGCATCAAACTTTCCTTCATCGTGAATAGAACAGTCATAGATGTTGAGGAATCTTTCATTCCTAGCCAACTGATAAAAGACATCGAACAACGAACCAGGCAAGCGGCACGATCGAGCACTTCCGTCCCATCTCTGTTGAGCTACATGGACCATGTTTCTAGACACAAGAATCTCGAAACATTTCTCTGCATCAACTCCGTTCTCCAATACTGAAGATACTAGATTTTCAGCTGACCAGAGTCTGAAGAGCCTCCTAGTGGGAATCTCAGATTCCTTAGGGAACAGAGTCAAGTACAGAGCACATTGCTTCAACCCTTTTGGAAGGTCATCAACACTCAAACGCACAACATCTTGGAGTGTGGGATGATCGGGAAGCCCATTGACAAGCTCGGTGCATCTATCCACCGTGGTGGCGGATAAAATTCCTCCGAGCAGAAGGATCTTTGAGGGAGAACCGCCTGATTTGCTAAGAATCCTCTCTTTGAGAGGGAGGAGATTCACAGGCGGATCGACCATATTGAAAGCCGGGCTGCATTTTTCCAATAGCTTCTCGCTCTGTTCTCCGTCAAGGGGGCTCAACGTGAGAGGCTTGAAATACCACGGATCAATAGAAGAGGGTATGTTGGAGTAACGTGTCGTGACGATTACTCTGCTCCCGTTCCTTGAGTCCGCAAGCACCATCATGAGCTTGTCCATGAGCTGGGGTTCGCACAAGTCATCCAGGACTATTAGATAACAGCACCCCATCAGGACTCGTAGGAGCTCATCGGACAGCTTTTCCTTGTCCATACGATCCACATCTCGCAATTTCTGGACCCCCAGCTGCTTGAGCAAGTCGACCATGAGATGAACCAGGTTGGGCTTCGGCCCCACCCGGACCCAAGCACAATAGTCGAAACGATTCTTAATGTCTACTTGGTGGCACACGCTCCTCACTAGAGCTGTTTTGCCGATGGCTCCCTCACCGACCACCGAAATCACTCTCAGGTTGGCACGGTCGCCTCTTTTATCCATCAACTGCGACACGAGTTTGTTCGCAAAATCATCGCGACCCACAATATGGGACTCATCCTTCATCTTCCTTGCTTGGGGCAGTTCGCTTGGTGATGAAGCTACGATGCTCCTCTCGTCATCAAGCGGTGAAGTTCCAACTTCTGAATCCGACATTATGCTCGTCTCACCCTTTCCTCCTTGTCGGCTTAGAGAAGACCACGAGCAGACCCAAGACAAAGTCTTTGCCAGAGGATTTCGCGGCCTCAGTCCCTCGGATGCCTCCAAAAGGAACCGATCGAAGGAAGTCTGCGCAACGCGAGAGCAGACTCGATAAAACAAGATCGTGCACCGGGAATGGGGGCTCCCGGTGCCGGTTGTTCAGTTTCGAGGTGCTCAAGCCTCAAGAAGTGTGATTTGTGTATGACATTGGAAATGGCCAACACTTCCGGAGGGAGATAAGGAAAAGGGAAAATTGGAGTGTCTGAGCTTGAATGATTTGGGGAAGAAGGGTGTTCGGATGGGGGAATTGGCACCAAGCGAAGCTTTTTTATAGTAGGTGTCGATCCCCACCAGCTTCTAATTAAAGAATACAGCATCTCTACTGTTTTGTTTGGTCGGCCTGATATTATATTTATTGTAATAAGCAAAATCGTAAATTTCAATTTGTCAATGGGATGTCCATTAAAAAAAAAATACAAACATGTAAACGAATATCTACTTTGGATTTTTAATATCAAAATTGCTGAAATAATTTAAATTACATAATTTAAATTACCAAAAGTTTTTCTATTTTTGTATATCTACAAACACGTACGGTCTTTCCTATTTCTTTCTCATCCTGAAATAATTTCACTCTTCTTTCCCAAACAAGAAAAAACATCTTTAACATATTGTTTTTTTCTTTCATTTTTAACATCAAAGGTGTGCTGTCTTTTACATGAGCCATTCAATTTCTCACATACATAGGAATAAGAATACTTAACCTTCTCTCAATTTTTCATAATTTCTTTTAAAAATTAAAATATTATCCTTATCCATGAGTATCCCTACATAAAGCAAAATTTATTAACAAAAGAGACCCTAAGCCTTCTTTGCTAAAGGAAGCAATTGTAATTTTTCAAGAAAGTGACTTAAACTTAACCATTATATAAGACTTGCAGAATCTTTCATGGGTTTCCAGGTACTCGAGTCTCCACATTTGCATCCCTAGATTATTGAAAAAGGAAGAGTGACATAAATTCAAGGGGAAGATGCAAATTCAAGGGAAAGATGTCTCTTGCTCCCTCGAACTTTATCTTCAAAGTTCATTTCATGTTACTTCAACTCATACTTCTTCCATGGCCAAAAAGAAATCAAAAAAATAAAAAGAAAATTCTAATCTTTCATAATTTACGTACAATTATCTTGAATTCCTATTGATTTCTTTGCCTGAATTTCATTGAGTCGAGCTTAGAGAACCATTTGTTCCACCACCCCAATCTTTGAAATCCAATCCTCAATCCTTGTTTTGAGCACATTCAAGGAGGAAAAAGTAATAAAAAAGTCCTAAACCTGTTATATTGGTATCAATTCAATAATAAACGTTTCAATTTAACCAATTTAATTAAAAAAAATTTCACATTAGTACTAGTTGAGTCCATCCAATCAATATAGATCGGAAATTGCTAACATGGATGCCATCTATCCTACACGGCACGGTCCGCATTAACATGGACAATTTTATAAATTTTTTATAATTTTTTTTTATTTCCTTTTTCTCTCTCCTTCGCCAGCCTCCATAATGGCCGATGGAGGTCACCAACCTCTAACGAGGGTGAGGGTTTGGTGAGGCTACCCCTCGCCAAATCTAGCAAGGGGACCCTCACCCAATTCTCACCTAGGTGAGGCCCTTCGCCATCCCTATAGGCCGGTGAGGAGCGGCATCGAGGGATGGTAAGGGGCGGCATCGTCCAGCCCCCACCAAAGGACAGCAAGGACTAGTTCTCATCTGTGACCAGCAAGGGCATCTCAACTCTCACCCTCCCTGATGACCAACGACCTCCATTGGCCATCATGAAGGCTAGCGGTGGGAAAAGAAAAAGAGAAAAGGAAAAAAGAAAAAAATTAACAAAATTCAAAATTTTTTTTTAAAAATTATGTAAAATTATTCATGTCAAGTTAGCTCTATCACATAAGACAATCAACATTCATGTAACCAATTTTTAGCCTAAGTTGGTGAGATGGACTCAATTGTATTAATGTGAAAAGATTTAAGACTAAATTATTTTAATTGAAAAGTTTATGGCTAAATTAGTATCAACGTAATAATTTTAGAATTTTTTTTTTTTGTTTGATACTTCTCCCTATTCAGGCAGTATCAGTATGACTACAATAAGGCAACCCCATTCCTCTTCATCCAGGGAGCAAAAGCACGTAAACTATGCAGTACTCGATGTAAATTTTACCCCTCCACCAAAAATGAAATCACATGGGCTTATACTATCGATGCGCTTTCACTAGTGAGTTTCGCAATTTTTCGAAGTGTGATGGACTTTAGTACCATATACCGCCAACGTTTAATGTGATTCGCCTTAATTTAAAACAGCATAAGCCTCGTTGGTTTTGAAAATGTGATTCGCCTTAACCTAGTAGAAACAGAATGAATCCAAATAATATGCGCAATGCCACTTATAGCAAGCAAAAAATCCTCGGGAAAATGGTCCCAAGAGACATGGATTCATTTTTGAGCAGCCAACCATACAGATACATAAATAGAATAACATACAGACCAAGGGAACAAATCGAAAAGTGTAACATGCACGAAGACAGCAAACATCAGCGACTTCCTAAAGGTCATAAACTCTCAATAATATATGTAGCTCAAGAAAAATTCCTCTCTTTCTCATTTACTCAGTAAGCCAAAAACCAAGCATTTTACTGATAATACATGAGCTGCTGGGGGCGGCTACAACATTTTGAAACCCACCATCATATATTGCCTGGCTTCCACCAGCAAGTCCCATACCCATCGCTGCCTGCTTGAGAGGATGCTGTCCTTGCATGAGAGGATGCACGCCGCCCATCTTGCTCATTGCTAATTGTCTCTCATAGGCTAATAGTTCAGCAGTAGAAAGGCCTGATAATAGTGTCGCTGCAGCAGGAGCAGGAAGGGGATTGGAACTTGTTCCTGGGGGATTAGGCTTGCTACCCTAGGAGCACTGCAAGCACCAACAAATCAGAAGTCAGCTTCGGTTCAATTAAAAAAAACAGGTGGACGAAATCTTGTAATAACTACCGTTGTCACATGCTAGAGCCCCCGATCTATTTTTACCACTGCCAAGATGCAGACAGCAATTATATCTTAAACTCTATGCCATGATATGCCCCTGTAAATTATTAAAGAAATAGAACACTTTTGTATTGACAGAGAACCATGCCTTGTTACCATAACAAATGCCTCCTTAGCCTATCCTTTAAGAGGATAAGAGGTACAGCCGAACATGTGGTGGCACAACATGCTGATGAAGTCATAGCTACGGCATTTACAGATCGAGTTTAAATCCAACTGACCTAAGTCAAAGAGGACTAAGCTCACCCAAAACGATTTAGTGCAGTCACTAAATGCACAAAACTCAAAGACAACTTGGATTTAAATCTTGGTATAAACAAAAATGAGGTCTTTGACCAAAGGTTAACTATGGGAAGTAGTCAGATTTACGATCAGGAAAAGGAAAGAGGTGCGGTAAGTTCAACTTATATCAGCATAACTGCAGAATTAATAATGTCCCTACATTTTCTATAGAAGAGATTACTTTTCAAACCATCAGCACACTGTGGAATAAAAGGAATAGAAATGAAGAGCATTAGTAAAGAGCCCAAGAACACACCTTAATTTGTCCACATAGAAGTGAATTGAGTATTTCGCATTTGAATGGCCAATGCAGCTTCTGCATGAGTACTATACCTCACGAAACCAAATCCTTTATCTCTTTGGACCCGGACCTCCTTGATCACTCCAGCACCAAGAGCATGAAAATGACGATGGAGTTCAAGCTGAGTGACCTGCAAATTAAAACGACTCAGAATTTCCCCCAAAGAATTGGAGACAAATATCTTCTGAAAATGAGCCTATACAATCTCGCTGGCATGCACACATATTTATAACAATTCAATTATAGAATAAATTTTGCTAAAGTTATGAACAACCTTTCCAAGGTGGTATAGGGAACTAAACTTTAGCAACAGACATAAGGGAAATCTATATATAGCATCATGCTCCATGGGGTAGGATGTACCCCGTCATTCAAAAGAAATAACACTTTCACAAGTCGTAGTTCACAAAACTACCTCCTACTCCATAACCTCCACAATCTCTGTTAAATGCCCATCACCAAAAAATCCGAATAATGTCATTTTAATCTCTTGAAAGGCCAAATTTAAATTTGCAATTGTCGGAGCAATTTTCCATAAAAGTACGTTTAACTTTGGTAGAATAAGCTCATCAGCTCTTCCTATCTACCCATTCACTTACCTTCTACACACCCACTTCCTGAAGTTTTCTCCTCTAAATACGGCTCCAAGTATGAACTAATGGAGTACCAACATCAAATAGATTATGATAAAAGGTATAACAGAATAAATTAGTCTCAAAAAATTATTTCAGTATAAACCCACTCAATGTGGTCGCATTAATTATAGTTAATCTATACTATATATGTATCTTGGTGCAAAAGCAAGGGACTATCAGTTTTGACATGCTGGTTCCTTGTTGAGTGACGTATGTCCCACCAACTAAACAAATCAAGAAAACATGTTTCACTAAATGAAGTATTCATTTTTTATTCAAACCATTCTTTCTTTTATTTTTCTTTCAAAAAATTAACACCACAAATTAAGAAAAAATGAAATTATCAAAGTAAAAGAAGCATTCTTCACGTAAATTTACAAAGAACGTTAATTTTAAGAAACTACCAGAAAAAATTTAATGACTCTAAAAGATCTGAAAAGTTTTAGGAATTCGAAGTGGTCAAGATTGAACAGAAGTCAAAGCTCAAGTACTGAAAACAGAAAATTTGAAAAGAAAAAAATGATCAGTCCAAATAATCTGTGATATCATTGGGCATACTGCTTAATTTTTCCATAATGATTATCATGTAACCAAATTGAGTTGAAGATTTGCAGAATGAGATAAATAGGGTGGATGGAATTACGATATAAAATTTTTTTTCTTTTCTTATACTTCTCCAAGAACCATTTGATTCATGAGTAATCACCAATCCAATTATATGCAATTTCATTTGAAATTAATTAAAGCATTTTTTTTCACCTCTAATTCTAATTTGTCTTTTAACCATTGTTAAGTTTTGTAGACTGAAATTATCTAAAATTTTTTGTGAGATTTTGTCTGCTTGTAATGTTAGCGCTCAAAGAGTGTTATATAATACATCCACATTTACTTATTGTAAAATTTAGCATCAAATTAACTAATGAAGAGGAAAGGATTACAATTCAATCTGATATGAAGAAAACATGAAAAGAATTAAAACCCAGACTGCACTTTGATTTATTCTTCATTTTATAGCAAATAATTTAGATCAGCACTAAAGTTCAGTCTAAATCTTTATCCTTTTCAGGACAATTCAATTTCTAGACCTTTTCAAACACTTTCTTGAAGTTTAAGTCATTTGATAACAATAAAAGAGACCCATGCATAGCACGGGCTTCTAGACTAGTTATAACTAAAGAAGAGCATGACAGTAGTTGTAAATTTTTTACTGATAGTTGATGTGTAATTAAACTTTCTTAATAAAAAATTTTACAGTTTCTTTTGATATAATTATATTACTGGTCACAAAAAGAAAAAAGCACAGATGGCTAATGTAGTAATGTCAATATGAAGATGTTAAGTGCAATTACAAAAACACATGATGAAAAGTTTACTGTGCCCCCAGTTCATGATGAAAATACTAGTTTTCCCTACAGATAAAAAGCCACTTTGATTTGCCCCCAAATTACTTTAAAATCTACCATATGGACAGCAGCACCAAAAGATAGTACAAAAAGAGAGAGATCGGTCTTGCCTTTGAAGCTAAATTTCCTACATAAACAGTTGTATACTGAGGATTATTTTCCGGAGCATCACTGTTTGTAGCCTCCTTGCCATCCTCTGCAATGAAAAAAATAGAGTAGATGATACGTGATTCAATCATGAGAAAGAAAATGCCTTTAACAGTTGATAACACAATGCCTCGAGCAGTAAAACTTAAAATGCTTGTTTCTTCAAGCATAGCATATCAACCAAGACGAATCCAAGAAAATTCTGTTTGAAAAAAAGGCTAACCTGATGAGCCATTGGTTAGCTCCACCACACTTTTGGCATCAGAGCTCTGCTTATCTTCAATGCCACCAGCACCCCTTGTTGCCCAATTGCAACGTATCTGTCCACTGCCAAGCCATTTCCCTGAAATATAAAGCAAAAATAACTCGAGTTTACACGGAGACAGTAATAGGAACTAGCCATCATGTTATTACCAGGGAAGACTGTTCAACTTTCTGGCATGTCAGTACACCACTAAACTACCACTATACCATCCACAATAATTCAATCGTTGCCAACTTCTTACCATGTCCAAATTTCTAACAGAAAGTGAACTTTAATTGGCCCTGATGCATCATCCAAATCTACAGTAATCAATGTGCTCACAAAATAGCAAACAAAAAGGCACCACCTATTTGTCAGTTTTTTTTTTTTTTTTGCCATTGTGACAACAATGAGTGGACAACCGCATTGATTTTTGTAAAAAGGATGAATGGATAAAAAATGTAAGGAAGTTTGGTGACGACCCGAAATTTCGTTTTCTTTTGGCAAAAGACAACTGCATATATTTAAAAATGAAAAGTGGCTCAAAATTGAGGACCTCCCTTAATATCTTACCCCAAGACATCAAGCCAATTTAGGTATCTGAGGGAAACAGCATGATTATGGTCCAAGAAAAAGCTTCCCCATCTATGAACTAATTGCTATAGACAAAAGATAAGAAGGATGTCTGGAAGTTTCAATAGTCTGTTTAAGAAAATCAGAACTTCGGTATTAATAATTCATCTGTTTCACTATTCCAATATCCAATATAAAGAAGGCAATCTCCTTAACATGGATGACCATAACACATGTAAGAGTAAGAAAAATAGTTTTGTTCAGAAGGCAGAACAGTTATCAGTCAAATCATTTATTGCAATCTGGGCATCCTGAACACAAACAGAACCACCACAAATTAACAGACAATCTTAATACTGGAGATTCAGAACAACAGAAAATGTATGTGTATAATGGATGTAGAACAAATAGATGTAGGAAATGACAATAGGTTCAGGAGAATGCAATAAAGCACCTGTTGGTTCCTGAAAGAAACAAAGCCAAACCCTCTTGAACGTCCAGTCTTCTGATCCCACATAACCCGTGCATCTCTGTGTTTTAGCACAAAGGTCCAATTTAAAAAAACTTTAATTTCAACTTGACTGACAAAAATGCACAATGCTATCATAACATCTTTTTACTATGTCTTTTTTGATAGAAAGTTTGCACTTTCAGAATATAAACCGAGATAATGAGATGTGAAACTTACGAACAGCTGGGATAAACAGAAAAGCATGCAAACAACATGGCATCTGTCACCTCAGCACTGAGGTCACCAACAAAAATGTTGTAATGGCCTACACAACCAAAAAGTAGTTAAATGAAGCATTGATGAAAATATGTATTATAGCACCATGAGCACATAATAATAAACTATTGTAGAACAAGAACCAGAGCAAACCTGAAGTGTCCTCTCTCTGACCACTGGCATATGCCCAATTAACTTTGATGGGTTGCCCAAATCTGCAAGCCGTGGAACGGGACAGGCTCAGCAAAAAGAGAGTGGTCCAATGGCATGAATGCTCAACTTGAAATTGCAAAATCGGTAACTAAAAATCCAGTATAGTTTCTACTCACAGATGCCTTCCATCCAGAGAAAGAATCACAAGAGCAGCAGATCTTTGATTAAAGTAGTGAATAAACCCATAGGACGACTGTGTAAAGCAGGGAAAACAGAATTGTTAGCAATAAACAACATCCAAGCAAGTATAGCAACAGATTCTATCATTTCTGTTAAATTTTTCCAGGTGCTTCGGCAATTCATCAAAACCCAAATACAGAAATTATATCTTCCAAATCGAAACCTATACCTTCTCCTTTCCAGTAAGTTTGCAGCCCTCGACAGGACCTGTACTAACAAAAACATCTTGAAGAAGTGGTTCCGTCACCTGAGTATGAATGTTGCCCACATAGCTATATTATGCAATGAATACCAAAAACAATAAGTTTCTAACTCGAGATTTTGAAAACAAAAAACGAAATTCTAGCTTCCTGAGTTATATTCAAACAAAGATGAGAGAAAACCCATAAGCAATATTTCAGTGCATCTTCGAGTAAAAGTGTTAATGCCAGAACATTTCCAACTCAATAAGCATATATGAGCAATTATCCACTGTACAAATCTGAGCCTTACATAGCTACTCAATATCAGGTAACCAAAGAAAAATGATAACCAATAACAGACGATTGAAACAGAGAAATGGAAATAAAAGTATGGAAGAAAGTCTAGACAAAGACTCACACACTGCAGCAAGTACTCGGATCAAAACCAGGAGGCAGATTTCCACTTGTGATCAGTTCTATATGCAGAAAAGTAAGGGAAAAAGAAAATTTTAAAGAAAGAACCAAAAAAGTAGGGAACATTGCTTTGCTTCGGAGTACTATAAGCCAAAGACAAAGAGATATCATGGTAATATCTAATTAAACAGCAAAGTGAACCAAGACACGTGCAAAAAATGATATATAATGGGCAAGACAAGATAAAAAAGAAGATTAACAAAGAGAGTCTAACAAAACAGGCCATTTCAAAGAATCTATAAAAAGGTAACATGGTCTATTAGAGGTATAAAAGGGTAAAGTGGTCTTTAGGGCTTTAGAGCTTATTTTGTTGCTGATTACTTAATGTATATATAGACTTTTATTGAATCACAGAGTACAATTTTTTCCCTTTACAATATACAAACTAAATTACACCATTAAAGCAATAATAGTGAGCGGTAATAACCAGCTTCTAATATCAAGTCCCAACAAAAACCTTCTGTGAGGTAGTCAGGATATTCTTTAATGCATAGCTCGAGCATTGATCAAAATTTTCAAGAAACAATGACTTAGCGCCTAGCGGGAGCTTCGCAAAAAGGATAATCCGAAAGTTTCCAGGGACAGAGAAAGACCAAATATTCAGACTAAGTGCACTAGACATGGAATAGAACAAAATCCTCAACCAGTTATCATTCTTGAGGATACATTCTGTGGAAGTATTCCCTATTTTCACCTCTCCTCACATAATGATGACCTCAAATACTAAAAATTTCAATATTTGTAATGGTTGCTCCTTCAACCCATGCCTTGCCACACAATAGCAATTTATCGTGCCTGCACATTGCAACATCTATATGTGAACTTGTCAAATCCTATCAATACTGCATTACAAGTAATTTCTGAACAAATATAATTCCGGCCTATCATCACCATCTTTGCCGTGATCCAATCTTATTCCCTGCCACCACCCCCAACCCCCGAAACCCATTGTCCTCTTCTTCTAGCTTTCTACCTTGTTCATGCATATTAATGACCGATGCCACAAATCCCAAGATGCCACACACCTCACTGCATAATTCACCATCTCAATCTTTGCATCATTCACACATGACCCATGATTTTTCCAACTCAACGACAGGAAAATTCTCAATAAGTCCTTATTACTTTTGCTTGACTAATCATCAAAAGTTTCTCATGCACCCTATCTAAAGCAACCCTACACAAATCAACAGCTATGTACTTAAAAGGAGTACAGGAAGACAGATGAATATAGAAGGAATTAAGTCCCTATCCTGCTTGAGCGAATATTCACAGAGATTTAATGGAATTCAAAAATTCGCCAAGCATAACGTCTTGGAGAAAAGAGAATATTTTCTTATTTTCCTTCTTAGTGAACTATTCTTTTAAGTTCCATTTAAACCACTTGGACAGAGGCTTTCTGTTCTCTCCTTTAGAATGTAAGGCAAAAGAGCTGAAGCTTAAGCATACAACCGCAAGTCCATCAACTCAAGATATTCACCCAACCCTCATGAAGTGGATTGATGAGGGATTAAATAAGCTTGCACGGCCAAAGAAAGGTGAAATGACATGGCAGCCATCTTACTTCTTACAGTGGCTGTAGAAGTTCCTGGTCTTAGAAAAGACTATCAAAGGAAGAGTCTATGGTCAAGTAGCAGTTGACCTTAACCAGATAGAAGCTTGTAAGTTTTAATATAAGTGGTAATTTGCTCTCAGTTCTTCCTAGTATCTCAAGGGAGTTAGAGCAATTTACGGACCACCCCATAAGCTGAAGCTGAGAAACAAATAAATTTCCATGTTGAGCAATTGAATGTCTCTCAAAAGTGTCAAAGATCATGTTTGGACCCTGCAGCATAACTTTAAGACTTAATAGCTTAATAGCTTAAGGCTGTGTTCTTCCATCATGTCTAGCATGTTCTAGTATTGTCCTTAGACTTATCCAAACATTGCTCAATTAAAAACAAAATCCCAAACGGAATCATTTCCTGATAAAAGAAAAGGCCAACAACGACAGCTACTCTCGCTAGAATCACTACCTAATGGGTGGCAATCGGCGAACTCTACAAACTGCAACAGATCACTCGTTTTGTGATAGATGGAACTGAAGAACGAAAGACAAGAAGCAGCACCTCATTCCCACCTTCTTTCTGATAACTAACCTACTTAAGATGATGTCTTCGCAACATCTAACGCAGAAATCGCACTGCAGGACCCTGGCCGCAGAAAAATTAAACAAGCAAACCACTTCCTGCGACCTCAATCCCTCGCCCAACAACACAGCCCGACCCCACAAGACGACAAAAAACAGATTGCGATCACTCTCCATCATCTTCCTCGGATCAAAATACTCCCCCCGAACGCCCGGAATCGTCACGATCGCGAATTCGGAGGCCACAGGCGCATCCACTCAAACGATCGAGATTCCCACGCCTCGCGAAGGCCCGAAGCAAAAGACATCAAAACACGAGAGGAGACGGGGAAGGCGAGGAACCTGAGGAGGAGCCAAGAGGCCGGGGGTGGTAGAGCGACTGCTGCTGGAGAAGGGCTTGCTGCATCAACGCCTCCTGCTGCTCCTTCTTCTTAGAGAACTGTTTGTTCCACCACCCCAATGCTTTGAAAACCAACCCTCGATCTTTGTTCCGGACACATTCAGGAGGGAAAAATACTAAAAAAAAATCTCAGACTTATTACATTAATAGCAATCCAATCATAAATATTTTAATTGAATTAAGTCTTAAACATTTTTCACATTTATATTAATTGAGTCCATCTAAGCATGTGGACAATTTTTCAAAAATTTTAACAATTTTTTAAAATTTGTTAAAAATTTTATTAAGAAAGTCGATGACCTCTATCGGCCATTAGGGAGCCTGATAGAGGGAAAAGAAAAAAGAAAAAAAATTAATAAAAATTCGAAGAAATATTAAAAAATTTATAAATTTGTTCTTGTCAACACAAATCGTACCATGTAGGACGGTCGACATGCACACAAGTAATTTTTATCCTAAATTTGTCGAATGGACTTAATTGATACTAATATGAAAGGACTTAGAACTAAATTGGTCTAATTGAAAAGTTTAATACTAAATTGATATTAATGCAATAAATTTAGAATTTCTTTTTATACTTTTCCTCATTCAACGAGTATCAATATTACTAAAACAAGGCAACCCCATTCCTCTTCATCTAGGGAGTGAAAGCACTTGAACCATGCGACATTGGTTGTAAATTTTACTACTCCACCAAAAATGAAATCATAAGGGCTTATACTATCAATGTGCCTATAATATTGTCACTAGTGAGTCTCATAGTTTTTCGAAGTGTGATTGACTTTAGTAGCATACACCTACAACATTTGATGCGATTTGCCTTAATTTAAAACAGCACAAGTCTTTTGGTTTTGAAAATGGGATTCTCACCTTAATCTAGTAGAAATAAAATGAATTCAAATAGTAAGCGCAATGCCACCTATAACAAACAAAAGAACCTAGGGGGAAAATGGTCCAAACAGACATGGATTCATTTCTTATTAGCCAACCATATAGATACATAAATAGAATAACATACAGATGAAGGGAACAGATCGAAAAGGGTAACATACACAGACGGCAAAGATCGACGACTTCCTAAAGGTCATAAACTCTCAATAATATATGCAGCTCAAGAAAAGTTCCTCTCTCTCTCTCTCTTCCCCCCCCCCCCCCCCCCAGCCAAAAACCAGGCATGTTACTGATAATACATGAGCTGTTGGTTGACTGTAACATTTTGAAACCCACGATCGTATATTGCCTGGCTTCTGCCAGCGACTCCCATACCCATCGTTGCCTGTTCGAGAGGATGCTGTCCTTGCATGAGAGGATGCATGCTACCCATCTTGCTCATTACTAATTGTTGCTCGGAGGCTAATAGTTCAGCATTAGAAAGGCCTGGTAGTGGTGCCACTACAGCAGGTGGAGGAAGGGACTGGAGCTTGCTCCTAGGGCAATAGGCTTCCTACCCCATGAGCACTATTAAAAACACCAAGGGGGGACAAAGTCTTGTATTAAGTATTGTTTTCACATGTTAGAGCTCCTGATCCATTTTTACCATTGCCAAGATGCAGACAACAATTATATCTTAAACGCTATGCCATGAAAAGGCCAGTTAAATCATTGAAGAAATAGAACACTTCACTTGTATTGCTAGAGAACCATGTATTGTTACCATAACACATGCCACCTTTGTTTATCCTTTTAGAGGATAAGAGGTACAACCGAACATGTGGTGGCACAACATGCTGATGAAGTCATAGCTACGGCAGTTTAAATCCAACCATCCTAATTCAAAGAGCACTAAGCTCATCCAAAAGGGTGTAATGCAATCACTAAATGCACAAAACTCAAAGACAACTTGGATTTAAATCTCGGTGTAAACAAACATGAGGTCTTTGACCAAAGGTTAACTATGGGAAGTGGTCAGATTTACGATCAAGGAAAGGGAAAAAGTGCAGTAAGTTCAACTTAAATCAGTATAACTGTAGAATTGATAATCTCCCACTATATTTTCTATGGATCAGATTACTTTTCAAAATATCAGCACTCTGTGATATAAAAAGACTAGAAATGAAGAGCATTAAGAAAGAGCCCAATAACACACATTAATTTGTCTTCCACATAGAAGTGACTGAGTATTTCCCATTTGAATGGCCAATGCTGCTTCTACATGAGTACTATAACTCATGAAACCAAGTCCTTGATCTCTTTGGGCTTGGAACTCCTCAATCACTCCAACACCAAGAGCATGAAAATGGCAATGGAGTTCAAGCTGAGTGACTTGCAAATTAAATGACTTAGAATTCACCCCAAAGAATTGGAGACAAATAACTTCTGAAAGTGAGCATGTATAGTCTCGCAAGAACATATCCATTTATAACAAGTTTATTATAGCATAAATTTTGCTAAGTTATAAACAACCTTTCCAAGGTGGTAGAGGGAACTAAACTTGAGTGATAGACATAAGGGAAATCTATCTATGGTATCATGCTCCATGGGGTAAGATCCACCCTATCATTTCAAATGAAATAACACTTTTACAAGGCATAGTTCACAAAAGTACCTCCTACTCCATAACCTCCACGGTCTCTGTTAAATGCCCATCACCAAAGGATCTGAATACTTACAAGTGTCATTTTAATCATTTGAAAGGCCAAATTTAAACTTGTGATTGTTGGAGCCATTTTCCATATTAGTAGGTTTAACTTTGGTAGAATAAGCTCATCAGCTCTTCGTCTCTACTCATTCACCTTCTCTTCACAAATCCACCTCCTGAAATTTTCTCCTCTAAAAATGGCTCCAAGTATGAACTAATGTAGTGCCAACATCAAATAGCTTATGATAAAAAGTATAACAGTATAAATAATTCTCAAAAGAAATTATTTCAGTATGAACCCACTCAATGTGGTTGCATTAATTATAGTTAACTTAATCTAATACTATATATGTATCTTGGTGCAAAAGTAAGGGGACTATCAATGTTGACATGGGGTTCTCTCTTTGAGTGACATGTATCCCACTAACTAAACAAATCAAGAAAACATGTTTCGCCAAATGAAGTATTCATTTCTTATTCAAACCATTCTTTCTTTTATTTTTCTTGCGAGAACTATAACACTAATTAAGAAAATACGAAATTATCAAAGTAAAAGAAGCTCGCAACCAAAGGGAATGCCATTCTTAACGTCTTTCGAAACCTTTCTTTCACAGGTGGCATAATGACTCTAAAAGATCTGAAAATTTTGTATTTACATAGTTTTAGGAATTCGAAGTGGTCAAGATTAAACAGAAATCAGTGCTCAAATACTGAAAACTGAAAATTTGAAAAGAGAAAAAAAGGATCAATCCACATAATTTCTGATATCATTTGGTTTACTGCTTAATTTTTCCATAACGATTATCATGTAAGCAAATTGAGTTTAAGATTTGCAGAACGAGATATATAGGGTGGATGGAATTACAATTTAGAAAATTATTTCTTTTCTTATAAGAACTATTTGATTCATGAGCAATCACCAATCCAATTATATGCAATTTCCTTTGAAATTAATTAAAGCATTTTTTCACCTCTAATTATAATTTGTCTTCTAATCATTGTTAAGTTTTGTAAACTAAAATTATCTAAAAAAATTTGTGAGATTTTGTCTCCTCATAATGTTGGCTCTCAAAGAGTGTAATACATTACATCCACATTTAGTTATTGTAAAAGTTAGCATCACATTAACTAATGAAGAGGAAAGGAATACAATTCGATCTGATATTAAGAACACATGAAAAAAATTAGAACCCACATTACACTTTGATTTCTTCTTCATTTTATAGCAAATAATTTAGATTAGTACTACAGTTCAGTCTAAATCCTTATCCTCTTCATGACAATTCAATTTCTAGACCTTTTCAAACACTTGCTTGAAGTTTAAGTTATTTGATAACAATAAAAGAGACCCATGCATAGCACGGGCTTCTTGACTAGTTATAACTAAAGAAGAGCATGATGGTAGTTGCAAAAATACACAGATGATTGATGTGTAATTAAACTTTCTTAACAAAAAAATCTTACAGTTTCTTTTGATATAATTTTATTGCTAGACACAAAAAGAAAAAAGCACAGATGGCTAATGTAATAGTGTCAATATGAAGATGTTAAGTGTAATTACAAAAACACATTATGCAAAGTTTGTTGTGCCCCCAATTCATGATGAAAATACTAGTTTTCCCTATAGATAATCTGGAAAAATCCACTTTGATTTGCCCCCAAATTGCTTAAAAATCTACCATATGGACAGCAGCACCAAAAGATAGTACAAAAAGAGAGAGATCGGTCTTGCCTCTGAAGCTAAATTTCCTACATAAACAGATGGAGAGAAAGGCAACTGGAGTGCAAAAACTCAGCATGAAATGACACTTAAATGTCAAATGTTACGAAAGTATAACTTATGTGCCATTTTTTTTTTAAAATGGGACACTGAGTGTCAAGTTCGACGAAAGTGGTCGGAAATCTTACGTGTCAATTTTTTAATAATATAACTTGCTTACATGGCATGCCGAAGAGCTGAATCAATAACGGAGTCATCAAAATCTTTTTTATTTTGAATTTTAATATAAATATTAATTAAATTAAAAAATATATATGTATTTAGAGAGAGAGAGAGAGAGAGAGAGAGAGAGAGAGGAAGATGGAGGTTGCGCGCTGCAAGGGCCACCTCCCCACCGTCACCGGGAAGGGCTGGCGGCGAGGGCCTACGAGCCCTCACCCAAATCTAGGGCGAGAGTTACGGCTCTCCCCCAGATCCTCGCCCGATTAGGCCATAGGTCGCCGGCCGTTGGGGCAACCTTGCTTCAGATCTGGGTGAGGGCTCACAAGACCTCGTCATCGGTTGGCCGAGGTCCCCGGCCCTTAGCTAGGGCCCGGTGACCCCGATGACGGCGGGGAGGCAGCGGCGAGGGCTGAGCCCTCATCGCCTACAACCTCCGTCTTCCTCCTTTTATTTTTATTTTTATTTTGATTTAGTTATAATTTAGCTTAATTATCTACTCACGTCAGCAGCAAAACGACTTCGTTTTGCACTTGCCTCGCTGAAAAATTACCACGTCAATATTTTGGTCGGATTTTCTTGCCATTAACACTTAACTAATCTATTTTGCTCCAATTTTGGCACTTATGTGTCACTTTCATAACTTTTGACACTTCAGGTGTTCTTTTCTCTAAACAGTTGTATACTGAGGATTATTTTAACTGATCCATTTTGCTCTAATTTTGGCACTTATGTGTCACTTTTGTAACTTTTAACACTTCAGGTGTTCTTTTCTCTAAACAGTTGTATACTAAGGATTATTTTCCAAAGCATCACTGTTTGTAGCCTTCTTGCCATCCTCTGCATTGAAAAAAATTGGGTAGATTATACGTCATTTGTAAGGAAAATGGATGATGGAAAGCTAGAAGATGAAGACAAGTATAGGGATGTAAATATGTTGCTTTGTCATATCCAGAAGGTTTGTGTACAGCCCTATTTATAATACATAAAGCATAACTAGTTCAGGCAACAAATGTACAAAAAAAAGAAAAAAACGATTCCTTAATAGACAGTATCAATCAAAGGAAATCGTATCGATTACACAATATCAATTAATACCTAATCATAAGCAACGATATCTCCAACACGATTCAATCATGAGAAAGAAAATGCCTATAACGGTTGATAACACAATGCCTCGGGTAGTAAAACTTAAAAATGCTTGTTCCTTCGAGCAAAGCATATCAACCACGGTGAATCCAAGAAAATTCTATTTAGCTCCGCCACAATTTTGGCATCAGGGTTCTGCTTATCTTCAATACCACCAGCACCCTTTGTTGCCCAATGGCAATGTATCTGTCTACTACCAAGCCATTTCCCTGAAATGTAAAGCAAAAATAACTTGAGTTTACATGGAGACAGTAATAGGAACTAGCCATCGTATTATTACCAGGAAAGACTATTCAACTTTCTGGCATGTCGCTACACCACTGAACTGCTGCTACACTATGCAAAATAATTCAATTGTTGCTAACTTCTTACTATGTCCAAATTTCTAACAAAAAGTGAACTCTAATCGCCCCATAGGGCCGATAAATATGATGCATCATTCAAATCTACAGTAATCAATGTGCTCACAAATAGTAAAGAAAAAGGATCCACCTATCTATCATTTTTTTTTTTTGTTGCAATTGTGACAACAATGAGTAGACAACTGCATTGATTTCTATAAAAACTATGAATGGATCAAAAATGTAAAAAATTTTGGCGACAACCCAAAATTTCCTTTTCTTTTGCCAAAAGACAACCGCATATATTTAAAAATGAAAAGTGGCTCAAAATTGAGGACCTCCCTTAATATCTTACCCCCATGACATCAAGCCAATCTAGGTATATGAGGGAAGCAGCATGATTATGATCCAAGAGAAAGCTTCCCATCTATGAACCCATGACAAGGTAGCTTCTAGGTTTTAGCTTTTAATGGGTAAATTCCTGGTTCCAAAAAATGAAGAACCTATACCCGATGATAGGTTCTTGATTCCAAGTGGAACCTGTAAGAAACCTGAAACCGCTTACTCCTATCTTGGAACAGCATTATATTATGTCATATTGTAATAAGTAAAATCGTGAATTTCAATTTGTCAATGGGATGTCTGCTAAAATAAAAGAATTGCAAACATTTAAACATATGTCTACTTTGGATTTTTAATCTCCAAATTTCTGAAATAATTTAAATTATCCAAAAGTTTTCCAATTCTATGTATCCATTGACACATACGACCTTCCCTATTTCTCTTTTGTTGATACCTAAATTTTTCCTATTCATTTGGGGTTTAAATTACATTGAAAATTAGGGGTTAATTTTTAATTCCTAAATAAACATAATTTTCATTAAATTATGTCGCATATAGATTTTAGAAGCATTTGCGTAAATATTGATAGCATTGATTAAAATTTTTAAATTAAAAAAATTAAAAAATTATTATTAACTATTACAAAAAAAAGAAAGGAAAAGGGGAAGCAGGACTAAGTCGGGTTTAGGCCGGCCCAGCCTCTTTTCTTTTCCCTTTTCTTTTCCAGCCGGGCCGGCCCATTTTCCTTTTTTCGTAGCCCAGCCCACACGCCCATCTCTTCCTCCTTCCTTCCTCACACCCCTCACACGTCTCTGCAGCAACAAGGACGAACGCAAGTAGAAAGCAAAGCTGACGTGATCCTTGGGTCGGGAATCAGGCCGGCCGTGGTAGGCTGGCGATGGCAGAAGCCATGCGCACCTGCCGTTGGCCCTTAAAAGCGAGAGAGGGAGCCCCAGGAAGGAGGAGGCCGAGAGGGAGAGACAAACACAGAGTGGAGAGGGAAATTGGGAGGGAAAGGGAGCTGTGAGTGAAAGTTCAAGCGAGAGGAGGGAGTGGGAGTGAAGGACAGCCATCCACCGTCCTCAAATCACGGCTAACGACCCGCCGCCGTGCCCCATCCACGCCGAAGCCCCGATAGGTCTTAGCTCTCCTTTTTTTCTCAATTTCTCCGGTTTGGAGTCGATTTCCCGAGGAGACGAACGCTACTTAAGCTTGTGAGAGAGAGGAGAGAGATCTGAGTCAGGGGACGATGAGTCGACGATCGAGTTCGCTAGGAGGTCAGCGCCGAATAGTGAAAAGGTCCCTGGATCAGCCTCCTCCTTTCCTCTCCAGGGGGATAAAGGGGAGCGAGCGTGCATCCCCGATTGTTGGATCTGTCCCCGCGGGCTTGTGCCTGCCGCCCGATTCCCCCGTACGGATGGCGGCCCCCTCTCTCTCTCTCCCTCCCCGCCCTGACTCGCAGATGCTCTTTCCCCTCGTAATCATCGGGGGCCTCGCCGCGTGATTTGATCGTGGGAGGGGACTCTTGATTGAAGTATTTGGCCTCGTGTTCTCAGGTGAACGCGCTTTTTCTTTTCTTTTCTTTTCTTATTTTTTAAAAGTTTGATTTGATTGAAGAAAGACGATTTTGAAGGAGTTTCGGGGGTAAAAGAACGCTTCAAGTGCCATAACTTGGCACAAAGGGACACTTAAATGCCATAACTTACGAAAGATATACTTAAGTGCCACATTCGAAAAAAAACGGATCACTTAAGTGTCACTCCGGCCAAAATCCGGCCAAAACGCCGACGTGGCCAAATAATGCAAAAACGGCGTCGTTTTGGGCTGACGTGGTAAAAAAATAATAAAAAAATTAATTAAATTAATTTTAAAATTAAAAAAAATTTAATTTTTTTTTTTAAAAAAAAAAAAAAAAAAAAGGAAAGGGTGGAGGCGCCGAGGATCAGCCCTCGCCACCGCCGCCGCCGCCGGAAGGGCCGGCAACGATGGGGGAGTGTTGGCCTGGGTCGCCAAGCCCTGGCCAGGGCTCGGCGACCCCGGCCGACCGGCGGCGAGGGTCGGCGGCCCTCGGCCGGCCGGGCCAAGGGCCGCCGCCAGCCAGGGGTCGCCCTGGCGGGTGACGGCCCTTGGCCCAGCCGGGTGAGGGCCGCCAACCCTCGCCGGATCTAGGCGAGGGCCGCGACCCTCCCCAGATTTGTGGCCAGTGGCGAGGGCTACGACCCTTGCCCCAATCTGGGGCGAGGGCTCGCGAGCCCTCGCCGACGGTCGGCCTTGTCGCCGGGCCCTGGCCAGGGCCCGGCGACCCCAGCCGACCCTCCCCCCGCCGTCGCCGACCCTTCCCAGCGACGGCGGGGCGGCGGCGGCGGCTGAGGGCTGATCCCTCGCCCGCCTCCCCCTTTCCTTTTTTTTTTTTTTAATTTTTTAAAATTTTAAATTATTATTTTTAATATTTTAACTAAATTTAATTTTAAAATTATTATTTTAAAATATTTTAACTGAATTTAATTTTAAATTTAATTAATTTTTTTATTATTTTTTTATCACGTCGCCCAAAACGACGCCCTTTTTGCATTATTTGGCCACGTCAGCGTGCAAAACGGCGTCGTTTTGGGCTCGCTTCGTCGGAAAAATGTCACGTCGGTGTTTTGGCCGGACTTTGGCCGGATTGGCACTCAAGTGATCTCTTTTACTCCGATTTTGGCACTTAAGTGTACCTTTCGTAAGATATGGCACTTAAGTGTCCATTTGTGCAAAGTTATGGCACTCTAGGGGTCCGCACGTCGAGTTTCGGGTGTTCGCTTCCTTTCCTATTGAGGATTTGTAAACGAGTAGTGTTCTTAGATGGTCGATTGCTATCGGTGCGAGAGTTGCTGGGTAGATGTGAGCGCAATGATGTTTAGGCTCTCTTTTAAAAAAAAAAAGATTATGCTCGAAGGTGCGCGAGGCGACCACACGTGGTCCGATCTATCGAGCTTGACCTATTTGCCGCCGCTTAGTCGGGTAGGAAGTGCCACCGACCGCCTCCCCTGTTTTCTTTTATCGCTCTGTTCAGGACACGCCAGGCCGAAGCTCACGGCCGTTCGGCTCACGCGGACTCTAGCCCCACCAATAGTTTGTTATGTTGATGCGTGCGCCTTGGGTCATTTGAGTCCCGGTTAAGCCGGCAGCCTCTTATTCAGTGTCACAGGCCACCCGCTCGACGAAATGCCTTATTGAGATCTAGCTTTTGTGTCCTCATTTTTTGCTGAAATTGAGTCGTCCGCATGTGTCGTGTTCCATTGTTATGTTCCTATGGTGTTCCTTTAATGTGCACTGGCGAAGGATGACCGGAGTTTGAGCGGTGTTGGTGTAGACATCCAGAAATGGTGGAGACAAGGTTTGGTTGCTTGTGAAAGCGGTGGCCTTCATTATCGTTGGTAGCTACTGGTGATACTCGGCGAAGTTGGCGCAGGTTGTGGTTTTGGTTTTGCCTGTGTATAGTCGAGTAATTTAGTTTGGTCGGTTTTGGGAATATGGCTTGATGAGCCTGCGAATGGGTTATCGACTAATCTGGGAACGAAGGCGTAGGTACAAGAGTTTTGATGTTTGAGAAAAAGAAAAAGGCGTGGAAGGAAATCTAAATGGGCTTAATTGGTTTAACTAGGTTTGGGCTAGCCATGGGTTTAAGGGGGCTAGAATGTGTACGGTTTTTGGTAGACTTGGGCTTAAGATTAGCTTGTTGACTACAAGAAAAACAAATCTGATTCGGATGGAGAACAACAGATTTTTAACAAATCAAAATCTTCCTTACGGATCAGATTCACAAGAGCTCAAACTTGAGACATTAATTTAACACTTTCAAAAGCAATGTACCTCGAGGGAGATGACAGAAGTATCACTTGGCAGTGAAATCGAACGAAAGAAAAGTGGTATATCTCCGAACTTCACTAATTTAGTTGTTCACTCGCACTGTTCATCAGTTGCCTTCAAAGATTTCGCCTAAAAGACAGCCTCCTGTTGTTCACCGCACGGTTGCACTGATACTAATTACAGACCTTCTCGTCGTTCAGTTTTCCCGGTGATGTTGCGGCTGTCCTGGTTATTCGTCAAACGAAGATTCCATACGAATGTGCTATCTCCTAAGACCGCGTATGAAATCACATTCGTGGTCAAGCTCGGGAGAAGCCGGACCCCGTGGCTGCTTCCCCTGGACCTCGAGCTCCATCTACCCAACGGGAGCAAAGTGATAAGCACGGAGAGTCTTGCGAAGAAGCCGAAGGAGGAATGGGTCAAGCTCCGCATCGGCAAGTTCGCGACCGACGTGAAGAGCGTGTGGGCGAGAAATATTTTTACCATTGTGAGGCACCGGATTCACAAATCAGGCCTCGTCCTCAAGGGCCTTCGTGTCGACCCCAAGGGTTAAGCGTTTAAATGCATTGCAAAGCGCCAGCATCTGGTGTTAAAGTTGTTGGGTGAATAAAGTTTAATAGATGTACTTCTCATTTTATCTGATTTTATCATCGCATGGATTTAATCATCGTTCATCCCAGTTCCCCGCTCTTCAACATCACGTGCTATTCTTTCGTTCGATTAGCAAATGAGAAACCTTTACTCAAGCAAATCTCATATTCTCCTCTTGCTAATATCCGAAACACCTAATAGTTATCATTGGCCTCCATGGGATCATTCATGTTCACACGACGATTGTCCTTTTTCCTTACGGAAGTTTATTAGAAATCATAAAAGTGGAATCCCGATAGCTTAAATAGCCTCACACATTGACTGAGAGCTGATGTTGCATTATTTATTGATAATGTGAACCAAGTCTATCTGGACGTTTGACTGTATGAACCCCGCAGTTGACCAATCTCAATCCACCATTTGATCCCTTTGCTTTACTTTTGCTCATAGCAAGCAAAGCGTTCAAGTAAAGAGTTCCGGTGCTCCTGCTCGAAACAAAGTATGTCACGGGATCGGTAAATGAGATTTTCCTCATCTTTTTCTCCCAGCTTTCATGAGGTCGTTCTCTAGCATGTGTTTTAGCCCCTTGCATCCACTTGAAGAATGTAGAGAAGAACTTTGAAGTGTTCTTAAGGTGCATTCGTTTTGCAAAAAAATTAATGATTTGAAAAATAATTATTTATATCGTTTAGAAATATAAATAAATGGAAAAAAATTTGATTGACCATAAAAAAAAGTAAGGTATAGATTGCAATAATGATGAAAATATTTTATGTTGACTAATTTTTCTAAATGATATTAACAATTATATTTACGATATGAGTAACTCATATTGAGACTAGAATTTTTTGCTAGTATATCAAACTAGCATAAAAAAATGATATGATTTAATAATAATAAAAAAAACAACCACATAAAAAGTTTCAATCCCATTCAGCGGTGCTTAAAAGACAGCGTAGATGTCACTCTCCGCGGTCGGTTTGCCGGAGCTATTATCATTGCTCCATCACCATCAATTCGATCGTCTACCGTCTCCGGTCAGTTACAGCCACCGTCAAATCTCCCGCGCCGCCCACCATAGCCTCCGCCGTAATGGAGCGGAGCATCGACGCTCATCATCGCCAATCGGACTTCTCTCTTGCTCTTTCCCTCTCGTCTAACGCATTTGGAGATTCCTTTTAAGCTCACGATTCCACGCTTCGCAAGAAAATTCATAACAACAATTACAACGCACTCTCTTACGCTTGGTGCGCGCGTGAGCACACGCTCTGGACCAAATCCAATGCCTTCGCCCGCGGTCGAAGCCAGTTGCAGCTGAATATCTTTGTCGAGCAAGTTCGCCGCTAAATTGCTTCATCCCGCGTAGCTTCATCTTCGGGAGATTCTCCAAGTCTTCCTCAAGGTAGGCTACGGTCGATTCATCGAGACTCAAATCATACGATTGTTCAGTGTTGCCCTTTGCCGAAAGCTTCAAATTGTTACCTCAATTGGTGTCTATTTATTTGGTTTCAGATTCGTCGATTACTTTCTAGCAATTTTTTGCTGGGTTTCTCATTTTATATTATTCCTCGCCTCAATTGACAAGAATTGCCGTTGGTATAACACCTCACCCTTCATGCTCACCACCTCTACGATTTTTTGCCTCTGAGATGACAATGGTGAATTCGTTGATTTGAGATTGAACAGGAGTAATTTGTATGTTATTGTTCAATATACTGATTATGTATTGTGAATTGACGTTTGATCCTTTGATGGCCTAGAGTTCTCCTTCCCTTGGTGTTTCCGTTTTTACTTTGTTCTCAGTGAATTGTCCTCTAAACTGAGAGCCTCTGGATTTATTTTGGAGCTTGAGGTGTTCAAAGTGTGCACGTATCATGTTCGTCGGGATGTTAATGTAGAGAAATCCTCTATGACCATCAATTGTTCATACGTTGGAGCTGTAGTTTTTCTTTCGTTTACTAACTGCTACTGCATTTTGGGCTCGGTTGAGACTCCACTTCACATGTGATGGACACGTTGGAGTATTGTTTGTGTCATGCTTGCAATGTATGTGCAAGTACATGGTGGTTTATCTTGGTTGTCACCATTAGCTTGCACAGTATTCGTTTCAGGTTGTGCTATTTGTTGAATTTGTATACCCACCATATCATAGGCTTGCTAAACATGTCTATTCTTACTGTACACGGCTCAAATTTACTGGATTCATTGTTATTCTTGCTATACATGTACAAAAATATGTTGATTTCTTGGCTATGAATGTTGTTTATGTCCATAACATGCTGTAGTCATGGTTATAACTTATAAGTTTTGTTTTTGACTTAAATTTGCTGGATTCATGTTCATGCCTTCTGTCCATATCCATATGTTGTTCAAACAACAATTGCCAAGACTTGTCTATATGTTATCTTGGTCAAATGAATTGAGATGAGGAATCCATGTTAATTTTTTAGGGAGATAGTCATGTTGTCATGCTTGAATTTGTCGTAATAAAACATGTGCCCACTGTAAAAGCATTGATGATCTTCATTTGACTTTAATGTGTTCTCATCTTGAGCATGCAGGCCCGCGGTTTGATTAGCACTAATCCCTTCATTATTATTATTATTATTTTTTTGTTATGTTATTAATTTTAATCAAAGGTTGCTTTTGCTTTTAAGAATTTTCGGAAATAAAATATAAAAATGAAAATTCGAAATTTATTTATTAATAATAAAAAAATTAATTATTATTCCGAATTTTGTTTGTGTCTTTTCAAGACAACCTTTGGAAAATTACTTATTCAGTTTTACAACTTTTCCCGAAGGGTTGCAATTGTTCGGTTTTTCGACTTCTTCCGAAGAGTCGCATTTGTTTATTCGAGCAATTTTCTAAAGGACGTGTTTGTTCATTCTTTGGCAATTTTCACGAAGAGTTGCAAGACTGTTTCATATATATACTTGTCATTTTTCGGAAGAAAAAATGTTGTCATTTCGAGTCTTTTTTCTGAAAAACTGTAGCCATTTTTTAGATTGTTTCCTAGAGAGATCCTGGAGAAATACTAGAATTGCTGTCTGGTATTCTCATTTAAGACTTTGTTGTATCCTGGAGGATTTTTTCCGGTGATCATCAGCAACGTTGTGGGGCAAATAAATCCTTAAAGAAAGTGATATCACGCCTCAAAGTCCGAGTTGTTTTACTCGATCCGATTTCATTGTTCAACCCATTTCGAAGCCATATTTTTCCAACAATTTTAAGGATTTATTCTGCTACAATGGAGTCGGAGACAATCAAAGTCATGAATCAAGATATGGTCAAACTGGACTGGTTCGATGGGAACAATTTTGCTCGCTGGAGGGACAATATGATGTTCTTACTCACTGCTCTGAAGATTTCCTACATACTGGATCCTAACTTGGCGCCTATAGAAGATCCTAAGCCTACTGCCGAGGGAGGACAGCCAAGTGTGGAACTCATTGAGAGGGTTAATAAGGAAAAGAAGAAACGCGCGGAGGATGAATTACTTTGTCAAGGACACATTCTGAATACACTCTCCGATCGTCTGTACGACTTATTCACTGAAATAAAGTCGGCCAGAGAAATTTGGAATGCACTGGAATTCAAGTATAAAGCGGAGGAGCAAGGTACTAACAAATATCTAATCACAAAGTACTTTGATTTCAAGTTTATTGATACTAAACCCTTGCTGGAACAAGTCCATGAATTGCAAGTGCTTGTGAATAAGATTCGTGCCCTCAAGATTAATATTCCAGAAACTTTTCAAGTTGGAGCAATTATAGCAAAATTGCCTCCAAGTTGGAAAGACTATGGAAAAAGGCTGATTCACAAGTCGGAGGACTTTACTTTGGAACAAATACAGAAACATCTTCGCATTGAGGAAGAGTCACGTTTACGTGATAATTCTGTTTTGTATAATTCCAAGGTGAATGCTGTGGATAAAAAACAGAAACTCGGCCAGAACTTCAAAGTAAAAAGCAGGGGGCATAAATTCAAGAGAACACAAAAGAAGCAAAAGGGTTGCTGTTTTGTTTGTGGCAAATAGGGACACTACGCCAAGGATTGCATTCACCGCAAGAGCATTTCAAAGGACAAGAACATTCCGATGGTGAAAGCAGATGCAAATCTGGTTGAAGAAAATTATGTAGCCATGATTTCAAACATGTTTTCAAACATGGAAATTTCTGAAATCAATGATGCGATGGCTATGGTTTCTGAAATTAATTCTACCACTGTCCAATCCGGTTGGTGGTTGGATTCTGGAGCAACAGTCCATGTGTGTAAGGACAAGTATATGTTCAAGCAATTTGAAGAGATTGTTGACTCAAATGTTCAAGAGGTCCTGATGGCGAATAATGCTCTTGCAAAGGTTGCTGGAAAAGGCACGGTGGAGATAGACTTCACTTCTGGAAAGAAGATAACTCTTCTTCATGTGTTATTTGTACCTGAAATTAGGAAGAACCTAGTTTCTATTTATTTACTTTGTAAGAGGGGGTTTCGGGTTTTGTTTGAATCCGACAAGGTTATCCTGTCGAAAAATGGGCTGTTTGTTGGGAAGGGTTATGCCAATGATGGCATGTATCAACTGAGTATCAAAAATAATATTTCTAGTTCTGCTTATATTGTCGAGTCCTCAATTTTATGGCACAGTAGGTTGGCTCATATAAATATTCGTTATTTGAAGAATATGAGAAAATTAGACTTGATAAACTTCAATGGTGAATTTGATAAATGTGAAATATGTGCTAAGTCCAAACTTACTAAGAAACCATTTCCTAGTGTTAAAAGAAATTCGAACTTATTGGATTTGGTTCATAGTGATATATGTGAATTCAATGGTATGCTAACACGTGGAGGTAAAAGGTATTTTATTACCTTTGTGGATGATAGCAGTAGGTTCTTATATGTTTATTTTATGAGATCGAAGGATGAAGCATTTACCATGTTTAAGAAATATAAGGCTGAAGTAGAGAATCAATTAGAAAAGAAAATTAAAGTTCTACGATCAGATAGAGGTGGAGAATATTTCTTAAATGAATTCTCTTCATTTTGTGAAAAACATGGTATTATTCATCAAGTTTCAGCACCATATACTCCACAACAAAATGGTTTGGCTAAAAGAAAAAATCAATCTCTTGGAGAAATGGTTAATTGTATGCTTTCAAATTCAAAGCTACCAATTAATCTTTGGGGAGAAGCATTACTTACTGCATGCTATATTCATAACAGAATACCTTCCAAGAAAAATGACATGATCCCTTATGAAATTTGGAAAGGTAGAAAACCAAATTTGTCATATCTTAAAGTGTGGGGGTGTTTGGCATACTACCGAGCTCCAGATCCTAAGAGAACAAAGCTCGGTCCTAGAGCTATCAAAAGTGTTTTCGTTGGGTATGCTGAAAATAGTAAAGCTTATAGGCTTCTTGATTTAGAGTTCAATGTCATTGTAGAATCAAGAGACGTTGAATTCTTTGAAAATAAATGTTTTACAAGTTCTGAAATTATTGAAAATAATTCAAGATCTATGGAAACTCAAAGTGATTCTCAAGAAAAAGAAACGAATAATTCTAAAGACATGATTGAACTAAGGAGAAGTACTAGAGCTAGGAAAATAAAAGACTTAGATCCTGATTTCATTACTCATGTTTTTCTTGTGGAAGGAGATGGAAATAATAACGTGATAAATAAATATCATTTAGTATTAAATTTAGAAGATGATCCTAGAAGCTTTGATGATGCTATGTCTTCTAGAGATGCTTCTTTTGGAAAGAAGCTGTGAATGATGAAATTGACTCAATTATGTCCAATAATACTTGGGTATTAGTAGATTTACCGAAAGGATCAAAACCTATTGGGTGCAAATGGGTTTTTAGAAGAAAATATCATTCTGATGGTTCTATTCAAGCTTTTAAAGCTAGGTTGGTAGCTAAGGGATATAGACAAAAGGAAGGAATAGATTATTTTGATACATATGCTCATGTTGCACATATAACTTCTATTCGAGTTCTTTTTGCTCTAGCTTCCATTTATGATCTTTGTGTTCATCAAATGGATGTTAAGACTGCTTTCTTAAATGGAGACTTAAATGAGGAGATTTACATGGAACAACCGGAGGGTTTGGTTCTTCCTGGAAATGAAAGAAAAGTATGTAAATTGATTAAGTCTCTTTATGGACTCAAGCAAGCTCCTAAGCAATGGCATGAAAAGTTTAATTCGGTCATATTGTCAAATGGTTTCATAAATAGTGGTGCCGATAGGTGTATATACTCTAAATTCACTAAAGATTATGGTGTCTTAGTGTGCTTGTATGTTGATGATATGCTTATCTTTGGAACGAATATGACTGGAATTAATGAGACTAAGAAGTATCTAACTTCCATGTTTAAAATGAAGGATTTGGGTGAAGTAGATACTATCTTAGGTATTAAAGTTAAGAAACATAGTGGGGGTTATTCTTTAAGCCAATGTAGTTATGTTGAAAAATTATTAAATAAATTTCAACATCTTGGTTTTAAGGAAATAAGTACTCCATTTGATTCCAGTATTAAATTAAATTATAATACTGGTAGGGCGGTGGCACAACTAGAATATGCAAGTGCTATAGGGTCTTTAATGTATGCGATGCATTGTACTAGACCTGATATTGCTTATTCTGTATGGAAGTTGAGTAGGTATACTAGCAATCCAAGTACAGAACATTGGAGAGCTATTACTAGAATTTTTGGTTATCTTAAGAGAACTAAAAATTTAGGATTGTTCTACAATAATTATCCGGCTGTATTAGAAGGATACACCGATGCTAGTTGGATTATAAGTGTGGGAGATGAGCGTTCCACTTCTGGATGGATCTTCACACTAGCTGGAGGTGCTGTATCTTGGGCGAGCAAGAAACAGACATGTATAACTCACTCAACAATGGAATATGAATTTATTGCTTTAGCGGCAGCTGGGAAAGAGGCTGAATGGATTAGGAATTTGTTGTTGGATATCAAATTATGGCCTAGTCCTATGCCTCCTATTTCTATCCACTGTGATAGTCAGGCCACTTTGGCAAGAGCCTATAGTAGCACCTATAATGGTAAGTCTAGACACATTAGTCTAAGACATGAATATGTGAGACAATTGATTAAAGATGGTACCATAACAATTGTCTATGTGAGGTCAAGTAATAATCTTGCCGACTCTTTGACGAAGGCTTTACCAAGACATATGGTAATAATGACCTCACAAGAAATGGGGCTGAAACCCTTTAATTAAAATCACCAATAATGGTAACCCGACCTTTTTCTAGAACATCACTAGTTACAAGGTTTAATGGGTAAGAACAAATTATTGAATGTGATTGTTTGATACTGACGTAGCCCTGATATGAGAAGTCAGTATCGTCTGTTACGTTTTGTAGGTTGAATTGAATTCTCAATGAAGTATGATACAAATTTGTAGTGTGTTTATAGTAACAGAAACACATGGTAGATACTTCACCTATATGAGCTTAGAAGTAGTGCCGCTTCCTATGAAAGTTAGGATTGCTTTCTAGAGAGCTCATGAAACAGGATCAAGCACAAGGCCATAATAGTGCGGAGTAATATAGAACTTCTCATTGAAACAAGAGGTTAGTGTATGTGCGGTATGTCCGGTTCTATTACATAAAAGTACAAGTTTAAAGCCGAGCTACTTGTCACTATGATAGAGCTTTGATATACTTGCACTAAGTAAAGGTTTAACTCAAAAGAGACCTTTATGTATGTATATTAATCTTACTGAAACTTTGGCTGTATGGTTTTAAAATTTTAATTTTTGAAATCTTTGTTTTACAAACAAAGTGGGGGATTGTTAGAGTTTTGTTTGTTAAAACAAAATAAGTGCTTTTTTCTTTGTCCCACATAGAAAGAAAAGGAGGAAGTGGGCCAGCTTAAAAGTGCGGGATTTCCTTTCAGTAGATAAAGGAATGATCGGGTGGGGCTAGACCCCATCATACCCGCGTGCGGGTGCGCGAATAATTGCGCGATTTTGGCGCACTTCGCACGCCTGCGCGCCCGCGGTTTGATTAGCACTAACCCCTTCATTATTATTATTATTATTTTTTTGTTATGTTATTAATTTTAATCAAAGGTTGCTTTTGCTTTTAAGAATTTTCGGAAATAAAATATAAAAATTAAAATTCGAAATTTTTTTATTAATAATAAAAAAATTAATTATTATTCCGAATTTTGTTTGTGTCTTTTCAAGACAACATTTGGAAAATTACTTATTCGGTTTTACAACTTTTCCCGAAGGGTTGCAATTGTTCGGTTTTTCGACTTCTTCCGAAGAGTCGCATTTGTTTATTCGAGCAATTTTCTAAAGGACGTGTTTGTTCATTCTTTGGCAATTTTCACGAAGAGTTGCAAGACTGTTTCATAAGGTGTTGTCATTTTCGAGTCTTCTTTCTGAAAAACTGCAACCATTTTTTAGATTGTTTCCTAGAGAGATCCTGGAGAAATGCTAGAATTGCTGTCTGGTATTCTCATTTAAGACTTTGTTGTATCCTGGAGGATTTTTGCCGGTGACCATCAGTAACGTTGTGGGGCAAATAAATCCTTAAAGAAAGTGATATCACGCCTCAAAGTCCGAATTGTTTTACTCGATCCGATTTCATTGTTCAACCCATTTCGAAGCCATATTTTTCCAACACTAGTCAGCGTCCGTGAAACAGCACACCTTTGCTGCTCTTGCTATTCAGTATGTTTAGGCTTAGCTTGGCGTTGACATGCTCCCTCCATTGATTGCAAGCATCCTTATGTTGAACTTTTGCTCTCGCTTACATAGATGGTCTGTAGTTCAAGTGAAACAATCCGTAAAATTAGCAATGAAGTTTTTGTATCGTCAAGTTGCATCAGCTGGATTAGTCGGCTTCTGCTCCATGTCTCGGAGTTCTCTGACGGACTTCTTGCGTGTCTCTGAATTGAATGCGCGCGATTCCGCTAGCCATAGCAGGATATCTGACAAGGAGATATAGCATACATCAAGACAAACGCCTGCTAATTCCAGATCTTGACCTTGTGCTGTTTTTTAATGCGTGCTTCTTCGAATGGAGCATCTTCCAGACTCGTACGTTCCTTGGGGTGGCAGCAGACTTCAGTAGCAATGTGCCAAATCATAACAGTCCAGTTGAAATCCAGATCAAGAATCCATTTGGAAGTACCCAACGTCATAGCCCAATAAAGTATGTGACCGCCTCCAAAGGTGCGTATAGCTTGGAGCCATGATTATCCGTTCCACATCATCTGTCATTTCCTAGTGGCTCCCATACAGATGTTTCTCCACCTCGTCTTTGATGCGTGGGAGCTTCTGGAGTAGGACCATCTCCACCTTGTCGACAGCGGTTGTATCCAATTGATGAAATTCAAGGTCCGAAAGCTTTTATTCTTCATCTGCCGACAAGCAGTCCTAATAGAGAAAAAGAGAACCAGCAATGCGTATGATTCTGAAAAGTTGGCTGCGCCCAACGATTATAAAATTATACAAAGAACGATTTTCGACTTTAGGCAAAACTCATCTATTCGTCCGGGTTTACAGTTTACTCTTTTACCTTTTTTTTTTTTGGGTCAAATCTCTTTTACCTTTATTGATTCTGTCAAGAAAGTAAATTGTCTATCAATGCCAAGCCCATCATAAAACGGTATCTTCCACGCTTTAGTCGCCTCAAAGACGCAAATCGATCTGTTAATATCTTGGACCGTCAGATTTAAACAGAAAAGCTAATTTTGAACATATATAAATAATTTTGAAAATATCTGTAACTAGTTATTATGCAATATAGTTAGTAACTTGCAAAATAGAGAGACTTCATGTGCGCTTTGTTAGGCTCTAATATGCAATCGAGAAGGGCGGTAAATAGGTTTTTTTTTTTTTTTTGACAAAACACCAACTAATTTTGTAGAATCGACCCTATTTAATAATATTGCTTTTACTCATTAAGTGAACTAGTAATATATGCTGACTTATCAGTATATCCATTTGATGTGAACTAGTAGATTACATTTTCTTTTTCGATGTGACAGCTCCAATTCGCCAAGCTAATGGTCACTATGTCCGTGTCTATTTCTTCTTCTTCTTTTTTCTTTTTTTTTTCTTTTATATTTTTAACATAATACATGTGCAGAAGTCATCATCCTCACCCATAAAATGCCTACATTAATGTAACGAGGCAATGGACTTCTAATAATGTGCTTATTTTTTACACAGCTTAAAGAAATATATGAAATGAAGTTAATTAGGATAATAACATAGGAATAACCATTGGACCTTTGTTCTTTAAAAATGAGCTTTAGATGTAATGCAAATACTGAAAGGTAAAACTCTTTAGGGAGAAATACAAATTGTATCCAATAAAAACTTTTTGAAAAGGAACTTTGAGTTCAAGTAGTATTTGGCAAAATACTTTTACAATGGGCTTTAGGTGTATTTCTTATCTTTTTTATTAAAAAAGGATCCAAACCCTTCGTCGAAGTCGACAAAGGACTATGGCTGCCAGCGAGGCAAATTTGATGTCAATGGCTATCAACTGAGGTTGCTCGACCTCCAATGAGGGCCACCCTAAGTTCGCATGACCTTAGACAACCATCAGCGTGGGTCATGCTCCATCACACGACCCAAGTGGCCCTCGACTAAGTCTTACAAAGGTCGCATGACCCCGGGTGGCCGTCACTTGAGGTTGTAAGAGTTGCGCTAGGCAAATGTCACGTGAGGTTGTGAGTGCAACCTCAAGCGACCCTAGCCCAAGGTCATGCGACCTAGGCAGTGGTCGGCGAAGGTCGCTTGGGTCATGTGACCCTTGTCATCCCTTCACCGGCCACTCACTAGCCCTTCGCCCACCAAATCTAGCCTTGTTGGCCCTCCGCCAGCCACCCTTGCGTGAAGAAGATGAACAGTTACATGGATGGGCAAAATAAAAAAACTAAATAATTAGTGCTAGTAATTTTGGAAGGAAAAAAATATTTTTCTTCTAGTTTCATTATTCTACAAATGCTACTTCGTGAGGCTAGGTGAGAAAAGCATTAGGCTTTCAACATTCTCAATGCTAGTATTTGGCCAAAGGCTATTTCAAAATATTTGTCAAATGCTCCAACATTTCTTCAGCGGGTTTTGGAGGCCGAAATACCATTAGGAAAGCTGAGTCAAACACATCCTTAGACCTGTTAATTCTTTACCGCACACATTGAATGGCAAAATTAACAAAAGAGACCGCAACTTCGTGTTCGCAGTGGGGCAACTTTCATTTAATAATGGATCTAGAAAGCAAGCATGTGGCATGTGACCGCAACCATCAATACAGTCATTATAGAAATACCCTGAAAAAATTTGACCACCCACTTTAGAATAGCATACTATTTTCTGCTTTGGCCCTTTGGCCTTTAAAACTCTCTAGTTCAGCTTGTTACCTCGTAACTAGGGGTGGATCCTTGGTGTCTAGTTATAAGGTTACATAACCAAAGAATAGGGTGTTTCCACCCGAGTTGGTGTCGCCCCGCTTGATCAGTTGCCTGGTTGTGCTAACAGGACTATGTTTCTTATTTTAACGTGTCGGTACCCGCACGCCTAAGCCTCCCAGTTCCCTCCAATATTTTTCTTTCCAAGGAGAGAGAATATGGGGGTGACATTGCAGGGTCTCTCATCCCAGGGCGGATTTATTGTCTGTTTCTTCCTCTTGAGCCTTTTAATGACCTGCTCAAGTCCAACTTAATATGGTATTAAGCCCATCCAAAACGGATCATGGGCCAACTTTTGCCGCTTTTCAAGATCATATTGTGTATGGGTTATAAATATTTAAGGACAGTGTGTAACTAGGTCTAAAATATTACGGTTTAATAAGATTAGGTCTTAAATGGATTTCCACGAGACCCATTTTCGATCCATTTATTAATAAAGGCACCATCCGACAGCACCGAATAGCCTACAGTGTTCGAGGGCGAGTGATTGAGCGAGGCCCCCATGAGCTGACACGCTTGTTTCGTAGTCGTCCCTCCGCATGACATTCATGAGCTTGGGCCAATCCTTTAATCCTTCCATTTTAAGATTGTTGCTTTACCCAAAATAATGGCAGCCTATTTTTCTTTTTCTTTTGGATAATTTCGATTGCCAATTTTCGCACCACTCTTGTTTTTTTTTTTTTCTTTTTCCTTTTGCTAAAGCATTTTTTTTTTTTTTTTTTTTTTGCAAAAGTTGAAAGCTTTATGCACATGTTATAGTCAAAATAGAGATTTTCTTTTTCACTCTAAAGATAAATGCATGACAACTTATGGTATAGCTTTATCAAGTGAATACAATTTTAAAATGTCGATATCAATTATAGGCAAAAAGTTATGGTTGTACTGATGGGAGTAAATATTGTGTTGATTGGTAAATATAGTGAAAGTCGATAGGAGAATCAGTAGGTTTTGTAATAAGCACTTCAATATATAGATTCTTTTTTAACGTTTTCTACTTAATTTACTGACATTTTTTACTTGTGCTAATTTACTTTTTGAATTTGATATGAAATTTTTATGCAAGTAGCATATACACATGAAAAGCTTAAAATGAGATAAATAGGTGGGAATGGGTTTTCATAGGATAGATTACAAATGGATATATTCTAGAAATATGGGTTGGGTCAATAATGGGTCCGGTCAAGTATGGGTCACTAAATTTGTAGTGCCTATAAATGGGTCAGATTTGGTTAAATGATCAATTTGGGTAGGACATTTTCGACTCGACCCACCCATTTAACAATCCTACCAAAATCTAGGATTATTCTAGCCAATTATATGCACATTTTATGATAGACAGATCGGAGCTCATTATCCTCATCAAAACACCCGAAGAACCAAAACTAAGGGAGAGACTGGGTTACCTTCTTTGAGGCCATCCCGGTGCAGCTCCCATTCCTTAAAGGTGGCAAACCTCGTCCAGTGGATTTAGGTTCACGACTTGCGAGCACAGGAAATTATCCTTTTTAATCAAAATTCAGAAATCCAGAAGTAAATGCAGCTTTGCATCTTGATGGATGATGATTCGCACTTTGACAATTCTATATGTTTGCTCATGATAACGTATGGAATTGATAAATTAGAATTAGATGATAAGTTAATTTGCTTCCAGTAAAAATTAAGATCGCATCGTTTGGCATTGCTATGAAATTGTAGAAGTCATCGTATATCGCCAAAACAGAGAAGGGGACAATTCCGTAATGATCTTGAACCAAACCAAAAAACCGATTTAGTAAATTACCCATAATGCAAGAGAAGATAAAAAGGTGAAGATCCAAAATTTCTTGATGGAGTCTGCAGTTAATTGCAGTAAGAACTACTAACATAAAGTAGATCTCGGCTGACTCAACCGTGTTGAGTAAGCTACGCATTCTAAGGGCTCTACATATGGCTAAAAACTTTGTCAATTGCATCGTGGGATAACTATATTTACGACTAGAAATTTCATATAAAAACCTGCATTAGTCCACGATCTCAAAAGATTCTGCGTAACTCTTGCATTAGTCCACGATCTCTGGACCCAGTTGGGAACAAATTGATTGTGTATATTAGCTGATTCAGATGTCAACTAAGAACAAGGACCTCCCCGGAAATTCAAACAGGATGATCTCAGCTGAACTGAATTAGACCATTTTCTCAAATCACACCCAACCAATGAAAAGAATTACAGAACAAGGCAACATCAAAATCCATACTCAAACAACATAAAGCATAATTTGTAGATTTGTACAAAATACAGCATCAACAAATTTTATATATCAAGCATGAAAAAACAGAGGGCTTAGAGAAACCAAATTATACGGCCCATTGCGGAAGAGAAGAGAACCAAGTAGCCGATTGGGTTGCCAGGCCCCAGATGAAATAATTTACCTTGTAATAGGACTACTGATCTCTCTCAAATTTTATGGGACCTCCTATGTTCGGAGGCCCATGTAGGCTATTATTCTGGAATCACTTGAAGCAATAAAAGGAATTTGTTTTTGACAGAAAAAATTGACGAAAAATATATAAACACAAATATATACACACACAATCTAACATTAGCATCACCGTCACTTTCATCAAGATTCTGTGTACCTCCTTCATTAGTCCACGACCTCCTGACCCAGTTGGGAACAAATTGATTGTGTATATTAGCTGATTCAGATGTCAATTAAGAACAAGGACCATCCCAGAAGTCCAGACAAGATGATCTCAGTGAAACTGAATTAGACCATTTTCTCAAATCACACCCAACCAATGAAAAGAATTACAAAATAGGGCAACATCAGAAATCGTACTTAGACAACGTAGAGCATAATTTGTAGATTTGTACAAAATACAAAGTTAACAAACTTTACAGATCAAGCATGAAAAGCTACAGGGTTTGGAGGAACCAAATTTTACGGCCCACTGCGAAAGAGGAGAGAACCAAGTAGCCGATTGGGTTGCCAAGGCTCACAGATGAAATAATTTACCTTGTAATAAGACCACTAATCCCTCTCAATTTTTATGGGACTTCTTATGTCTGAAGGCCCATGTAGGCTATTATTCTGGAATCGCTTGAAGCAATAAAAGGAATTTATTTTTGATAGAAAAAATTGATGCAAAATATATAAACACAAACATATAAACACACAATCTAACATTAGCATCACCGCCACTTTCATCAAAATTATATTCATCCATTGCCAAACGACAATATGCATGAAAACTATGTTACTAGAGAAATTAATTAGGAGAATCATGTTCGAAGTAGCACATCCGCCTATCGGGTTCACCAGTGTATAAGTTTGATTTAGTGACATTAAAAAAGAGATTAGGAAGTTGGGGGGGGGGGGAGAGAGAGAGAGGAGCAATCACACTAACAAATCACAACAATCATGAATTGGACAATTTAGGCCATGGTGTTTGGAGTGCGAATGATAGTTATTCTGGTTTTCTAACAGAAATCCATTTGATAATTATCATCTTAGTTGCTCTTCATCTTCGTCTTCTCTTCGCCACCAAAGTGCCCACAAAACTCTTTCCTCCTCATCACAAATGTCCACTATCACGACCCCTCTTCCTTCTCTTACTTTCCACCTCCTTCTTCAACCTCCCTTGGTCCAATCTAGCTTTCGATCGAGCCACACTACTCTACCATTGCTCCATTGTCAATGTCCTCCTCCTCCTCTGGAGCCTCACCAGCTTGCCTTACTCTTGGGTGATATTTTTTTTCCCTAAAGAATCATATGAACTTTAATTTCGTCCCTTTAATTGCTCATAAATGATGACACTTGACTTTAATCCATAAAATGAAGCTATATACATTCTTACATACATTCTTGTTATCAAATGAGTTGGAGACATTATCCAAAAGGTGGCAATACATCAAAATTTCTCCGGTTTATATTTGTCTCATATCTATAGTGTTATTTAGTCAATTATTTTTCTTAGTAAAAATATGTTTTATCCGCACAATTTTCTAGTGGGGTAACCAAACAAATGAAGGCCACATTGATAACATCATTAAACTGAATTGGAGATTGAATAGGTCGTATTCCACAACATCACTAGTGTCAAAACAAAGATTTATTGTTCAACGGTGAGAGTGACTCCATCAAGCTAGTGTCTTTTAATAGTTTGCTGCATTCACCAAATAATGTGTAGGAGAAAAAGAATCCTTGACATATGGTCTCAACAGTCAACACCACTTGAAATAAAAAGGTTTAAGTCATGAGTATGATACACTATCTTGATATATGTCCTAACCAAAATTTCATCCGAATTTGACTTGATTTTAAACGGTTGAATTGAATTGGAGTTGTTGATTATGAAGTTTTGATTTGGTCAGATACATACCAAATCCAATTTTATCTTTCTTCGTTTGTGAAGTTCGTAGTTCATCAATATGCTCTCGATGTACTTGCCCATTTAAGATACGTGGGTTCGCCGTCTTACAACTAATATTTTGTCCATCTATGATTATTAGCAATGATTACAAGTATATGTCATATTACTTAATTTGATTGTGAATTTTTTTCTACGAGACCAATCCACCACGTGATGTGCATGGTTGCTATTGTCTGAAATCTACAAGGTATGAGTGACTTTGCAAGCTTGGCCCGACAACGGCCCAAACTGCATTAGCTGGCCCAAACATGAAGAGGCATTGTTTGGTGGGTTGCAAGTGTACATAGTTAAGACCCATTAAAACCCATAAATAATTGGGCTCTACTATTCTAAAATCTTGACAATCCGCTCCTTGAAATACTAAGTTACTGTCTTCTAGAATTGCACAAGCTAGCAAGTCACTCCAAAACACAATGATGTTTAAAAAATTTAAAAGATGGCAAAAGCTTGGTTCGATAAGAGAAATTTGCTTGATCCACAAGTGACTTAATTTGATCAATATGTGATATTCATTTTCATGCACAAGCCTACTTTTAATCCGGTGAACATGGGGATGATAAAGAGCGATTTCATGTTATGTTTTACGTTTTTTTTTTTTTGTCAGATCTTATGCTTTACTTCTCCCAGTGATCATGAGGTCATTCTTTAGTATATGATACGCATTAGCCCTTTGCTTCCACATGAAAAATGTACCAAAGGACTTTTAGGTGTATTAATCTATTGAACCGAGACATCACATCTCTCTTTTACTTTTACTTTTACTTTGACTTTTCCTTTTCCTTTTGGGAATAAAGAATCACACGTAAAAGTGAAAAACGAAGACACATTGCATCTCTTTTCTCCTTTTGCTTTTCTTGATAGACCATAAAATATGCAACTGAAAGATCCAAAAGACGAGATACAATTTTAAATTGATGAAAGCGAGAATGCTTACTTGATGCTGTGGAAGATTAAAATGGTCATTATGAACAAGGCCACATGACTTCATGTATGTAAGACTAAGGATAATAATCCATCTTCATATAACTTTTTTTACCTTCTTACCCACCAAGATAATTTTTTTTTTTCTGTGGGAAGACAAGACATATGCATTGCAACATCCCACAATCCTATATCAAATGGTGAGAGACCCTAATGAGTAATTCATAAGTAAACACCTACCCCAAATAGACACTACCTTGTGTGATGCGTAGAGTATTCCTTTAAAAGGTTGGCCCACACGAGTCGTTACAAATGAAATTAGAGCAAGACCCTATTAGCAGTTATGAGCTTTTGTAGATGGACTAGACCCATAACCAATTCATAATGGTAGAGAATGACCATAAGGTCAAAAGAGTTTGGACAAGATGCAACTCCTTGCAGATTTGTAGGATGGCATGGGGGCAAGAATGGACAGAACCACATATTGAGTAGGAGAAGTTTCACTTGGTGGTATAAGCCAATACTAATGAGTGTGAGAATTTGTAACATCCTAAAGTTGGTATAAGGACACCACAGGTATTATAATTCTTGTACAAAGTTCACTTGAGTGCCATAACTTTTTATTCGACTACTTGAGTGCCACATTAGTTTAAAATAGTTTACTTGGGTGCCATTGACGATTTATGCGGCGAGAAAACCCAACATGGCATCACTTAAATATAAACCATTCAATATGACTTGCTAGAAAAATGAAATCAACAAAATAGTGCAACAACATCGTTTGACCCATTTGTTTGCTCCAAAATAACAAATTGGGGCTAAATCACAAATTTTCTTCAAACCCTAACCCTAAATTTAGGTTTTGGCAAAATTAAAGTCATTTTCAATGTTTCAAATGGCTCGAATTAGTCTTCTTCACTGTTTACAAAATCGGTATACTAACTGATTTGGTAAAGTTGCAAGTAGCTAAGCGTTTAATCAAATGGGACATATTTAATACCCAATAAGAGTCTGTTACATCACTTAGTATATTAACTTTATTGGTTGGTCTAATGTGCATGATTGAAATATAGATAAGACATTACTTCTGTTAAAAATTATAAACGTGATTTTATAATGGTGAGCTTGCTCTTTATATATTGGGTCTGTTTAATTGTCCTGGTCATCATTTTCATTGTGAAATTTAAGCCCGCAAGACCATTGAAAGAGATTGAAAAAGAGGTTAAAGCAGAGACTAATAAAGACGAGTATTTGTCCGTCTTAATGAAATAAACATGGCCAACAAAATTGCCCATTACAATAATCAGGCTCGTAAGACATATTTAGCCCATTTCCAGCTTAATCTAGCCCAGCCTGTTTTAGTCAAACGTAGGTGATTTGGTCCTGTTTTATTTTCTATTCATTTGATTTATTTGAAGTCATAGGCCTCTGTCAAATTCTTAGAATAAATTAAGATTCAATAAGAGCTAATATGAGCAAATACTGCTCTTGCGCATTTTTGCTAACTCATGAAATAGAGAATCTAGATGTCCATGAATCAGGCTCCGCTCTGTACACCTGATGACACTTTGCAAAGCACTTTCTAATGTGCACTAATATCGCCAATTGTTTCGAAATGGAAAGTATTTCATAGAAGGAAAGCACGTTAAATATAAAATACATATACTAATTCTTGAGATAAGCTGAGAACCGTCCTATGTAGGCCGAGAAAGGTGGTTACGAAAAAGGTAAAAATTTGATAAAATAGGTTAATTACTTATGTGATTACAATAGTGTCCCTAATGTTTCATGGTTGTGAGGAAGTGTTGAGGACAATTTCGATGCTCATGAAAAAGGGAGAAAAAAGTGTGTTTTAATTAATGATTTTATTAGCTAGTGTCTTTGTTAAGCACTTATAAAGCAACTGACTCAGGAAACTTTGCATTGTCCAAGCACTAGTTGTCGAGCTATGCATAATTACTGAGTAGAAAAAGTGAATTATTCGTTAATTGGTATTTTTAATTAGTGTTGGGGGCACTGGTTAACACAACCATTAACTTAGATATACATTAAACATCTTTACCATTAAATCTTATAGATCTCATACAATTTTCATGTGAATTCCATCAGCTCCGATAGTTTACATATATTATAATAAAATATAATACATCCGTTTAAAATTTGTGATAATTGTGTCTTCCTTCTTGCAGAGATAAATAAGCAATTTGAATGTAAAAGATTACAAGTCATCATATCCGATAGTTTACATATATTATGATAAAATATAATAAATCTTTTTAAAATTTGTGCTAACTTCCTTCTTACAGAGATAAATAAGCACTTTGAATGTAAAAGATTACAAGTCAAATGGTGCCTCGAAATATTAGTTAACCACCTCTCGCGGGGAACATGGATAGCTATATACACCTACGTGGGTCAGCACAGGGACAATGCCTTGTTCCATGGGTGAAATAAAAGAAGTTGGTGAGGGTAGACCTAGAGAAAGTATCTATTTAATTGCTAACATTGCTAGAGATATATATTATGATCGATAAAAAAAAATTGATGTGTATACAAAATAACGTGTTATATATTCTTAAGAAGCATTTGAATATAACTCACTTTTTCTCTTACTCAAAAAAGGCGCTACCGTTAACACACATCTTGATAACATTTTACGAATTTGTCATTACTCTCGAGAGACCGTTCAGCATGCACTTTTGCATAAGATTTCCATCCATTTGGGACGAATTTATTGATCTAGAGCCCAAATGAATAGGTACTAAGACTTAGTTTATTTTACGAAAAATGAATTATTTAAAAAATATTTCCCTTACAAAAATAAATGAACGAAAAATATTTTCATCGTTTACGAAAATAGTTATATATGTATTGTTGTCAATAATAAAAATATTTTTCGTTGATTAATTATTTCAAATGATACAAAAGATCATTTTTAGGAAAATATTATTCAAATTATTCATTTTTTGCGAATTAAATGGAGCTTAAAAGAAGATATATGGAAGGAGCATCGGCTGAACATGGAAATTTGAACTTGGCCGAGTGAACTAGGCAAAGCCAAGGAGACGAGGGAAGGCCTTCCCTCGTTTCTCTAACCTTGGTGAGAAAAGCAATTGCCAATGACCTCAAGGTTCTGGAGTCTATGAAGGATTGTGGAAAATACCCATCCGAGATGCATACAGTTACGACCACTACGTATATCTAGTCCATTTGGATGTTGTCTAATTTGCTAGAGGAATGTCGTGCGAAGAGGCACAAAATATATTCAAAGTGTCTCTTGGAAAAAGAAGGAGTGAAGTTCCATATTCTAGAGCATAGTATTATATTCAAAGTATTACATTCTTTATGGCCCGCCATTTACCAAAAGTTATTCTAAAGCTCTTATAATTGGCAATTCCTTGTGTGTCATATGACATAAGTATTAGATTCTCCATTGGGGTCATTCACCACAAGCTCTAGCTCACGTGATCAAAAATATGTCTCAAGTTTGAGCCCGAAGAGGAAAGTTTCTTAATTCAAGTAGATTTCTTATTTTAAATATATTTTTTATTTGAATGGTTTACTAGTTGGAGAATGTTTCATATTTCTTTTATCTAATTCTTGTCTACAGATAAGAAGTGTATGTTTTTCGTAATATCAAAGAGTTGCTACTACTCATGAATTACATCATGAAGATATCCAAGAATGTTGAAGCCAATTAAATCTTAAGGTAAGATTTGTGTAATATGTCATAAGATTGATAGATTATTCCGTAAAAAATTGTGGGGTTGAATACTGTGTGAGTTATAGGGTATAATTAGACACTAGAAAGAACTAAGACTGTTTGAGCAACTCGAGTGTGATTATAATCTCTATTGTATCGCTTGATTCAAAGTCAAATTCTTTATTACTCTCCTCGTGGACATAGCTCACTACCCCCGTAAATCTAGTGTTCGATTTATTTTCTCATTCGGTATATTTCATTGTTTGATCCTTTGCTTCTACAACGATTTGTATCAAAGCTAGACTTAGTTGAATTGAAGCAAATCAGAAGCAAATAGATAGCGACAAAAGAAGGAAGAGTGACGATCGACAGATTTGATGGGAAGGATTTTAGTTTCTAGAAGATGTAGATTAAGGATTATTTTTACTAAAGGAATTTACACTTACCCCCGTTGGAGGAATCTACACTTATCCTCAATACTTTATAGTTGGAATATCACTATAATTGTTGTTAATAATTTCATCTAGGTCAACTAGCTTGATATTTAAGCAAGTTGAATAGGAATTATTGGATAGATAAGCGTTGGATGTTATTCGACTGACGTTGGCTCGTAACATCGCGTTTAACATTGTGAACAAGAAGACCACTTTGGGACTAATGGAAGCCCTGTCAGATATGTACGAAAAGCTATATGCAATCAACAAAGTTTAGTTCATGCGATGTCCGTTGAACTTGAAGATGAGTGAAGGTGCATCAATTGTTATCATATTAATGAATTCTGTGTGATTGTTAGTCAATTGAATTTAGTTGAGATTGACTTTGATGATGAGGTACGTACTTTCATTCTATTATCCTCAATACTTTATAGTTGGAATATCACTATAATTGTTGTTAATAATTTCATCTAGGTCAACTAGCTTGATATTTAATGGGATTCAAGATTTGATTCTAAGTGAGAACATCCGTAGAAGAGAATCTAGTGAACCCGCATATGCTATTTTAGTGGGTGAAAATAGAGGAAGAACTAATACACGTGTTAACAAGAGTTGTATCGGCAATTCCTTATGTGTGATATAAAATAATCACTAGATTCTCTACTGGGGCCATTCACCACAAGTTATTCTAAATCTCTTGTGATTGGCCATTCCTTGTGTGTCATATAAAATAATCACTAGATTCTCTATTGGGGCGAATCACCACAAATTATTCTAAATCTCTCACGATCGACAATTCCTTGTATGTTATATGAGATAAGTATTAGATTCTTCATTGGGACCAATAACCATAAGTTAAAATAAACCTCTCGTGATCAGCAATTCTATAAGTGTCATGTGAGATAAGTAATAGATTCTCCATTGAGCCAATCATCACAAGTTATCCTAAACCTCTCACAATCGACAATTCCTTAAGTGTCATGTGAGAAATGTACTAGATACTATGTTAGGGCCAGTTGCCATAAGTTATCATAAACCTCTCATAATCAGCAATTCCTTAAGTGTCATGTGAGATATGTACTAGATTCTATGTTGCGCCAATCGTCACAAGTTATTCTAAACCTCTTGTAATTTGCAATTACTTGTATGTCATATGAGATAAGTTCTAGATTCTCCATTGGGGCCAATTGCCTTAAGTTATTCTAATCTTCTTGCAATCAACAACTCATTTTTTTGTCATATAAGATAAGTATTAGATTCTCCATTGGGCATTTGCCACAAGTTATTCTAGACCTCTTAGGATCTACAACTCCTTGTGTGTCATATAAGATAAGGACTAGATTCTTCGTTGGAGCTATTCGCCACAAGTTAACAAGAGTTGTATCAACAATTCCTTTCGTGTCGCATGAGATAAGTACCAGATTCTCCATTAGGGTCATTCACCACAATTTATTCTAAATCTCTCGTGATTGGCCATTCCTTGTATATCATCTAAGATAAGTACTAGATTCTCCATTGGGGTGAATCACCACAATTATTCTAAACCTCTCGAGATCGACAATTCCTTGTGTATCATATGAGATAAGTACTAGATTCTTCATTGAGATCAATAGCCACGAGTTAGTCTAATCCTCTCGCAATCGACAATTCCTTAAGTGTCGTGTGAGGTAAGTAATAAATTCTTTGTTAGGTTAATCACCACAAGTTATTCTAAACCCGTCACAATCAGCATTTCCTTAAGTATAATGTGAGATATGTACTAGATTCTATGTTGGGGCCAATCGCCACAAGTTATTCTAAACCTCTCACAATCGGCAATTCCATAAATGTCATGTGAGTTATGTGCGAGATTTTATGTTGGGGCTAACCGTCACAAGTTATTCTAAACATCTTACAATTGGCAATTCCTTGTGTGTCATATAAGATGAGTTGTAGATTCTCCATTAGGGCTAATCGCCATAAGTCATTCTAAACTTCTTGCAATCGGCAATTCCTTATGTGTCATACGAGATAAATACTAAATTCTCTATTGGGACCACTTGCTGCAAGTTATTCTAAACCTCTTGGGATCTACAATTCCTTGTGTATCGTATGAGATAAGTACTAGATTCTCTGTTGGGGCTATTCGCCACAAGTTATTCTAAATCTCTCGGGATCTACAATTCATTGTGTGTCATATGAGATACGTACTAGATTCTCTATTAGAGCCATTTACTACAAGTTATTATAAACCTCTCGTGATCGGCAATTCCTTATGTATCATATGAGATAAGTACTAGATTCTCCATTAGGGCCATTCACCACAAACTTGTCTAAATCTCTCGTGTTTGGCAATTCCTTGTGTGTCGTATGAGATAAGTACTAGATTCTCCATTGGGGACATTCTTCATAAGTTATTCTAAACCTCTCTCGATCGACAATTCCTCATGAGAAGAATAATTATGCGAGCAATAATCTAAACTCCAAAGTTAGATGGTGAAATGAGATTATGTAAATGTTAAATTGATTATGTCCTCTTATGCAATGTTTGACTAAAAATTGGTGCCAAGAGAAAATGGCTCGAGACTTTGAACCCATGTTGAGGGATACCCGATGCAAAATGTGAGATTGCTACTTGTGGAGAAGAAAACATATACATAAGATGTTGAAATTACATGTTTATTCAAGGTTGGTTTATTCCGCAAATTCACCCTATACATGAAAGGGTTAATTTTGTGACGATTAGTGTAGCTTATAATTTTCACTATTTGTAAGTATATTGAAGGAACTACATTCAAGATAACCAATGTTGGTGTAGATAATAATATAAAGTACATTCTCTAAACTAGATTTTTTTTTTCAATCTACAGATAAGAGATACAATACTGATATGCTTTCTCTTTATCAATTTTTTAGCCTTTATATTCCATGAATAAAAAGGCTAAACTTTGGGAGATGATAGAATGTGACTGAAAATTTTATCCTTTTTTCCCAAGTTCAAACTCAATAAGAGATAAGATATCTATATGCTTTCTCTTTATGTATTTACTAGGAGAGATATAAATGATTCATGACAAGTTGTTAAGCTAAAATCTTATTGGTCAATGTGAGCCACATAAGGTAAAGTGAAGTGCCATGTGAAAAGCATATGAGGAAACATATGTCGAGCTGCGATTTTAATTAGATAATAGATTCTCTAAAATTAATTGTATTTTTACAATGCCTAATAACAATCAGATGGCATGTTGAGCTCCCATGTTCTAGGCTAATTTCTATATACTTGATGATTAGATGGCATGTGATTTGCTTACACCTCGCATTTGGAAGTTTCATGGGATTACATTGTCAATTTTTCATTAGATTTTATCTCGGCCTTAGACTGCTACGGTTAGCTCTTTCGGCCCACGGAAAGGGATTGAATTTCTATTAAAAAATTGGTTTGTGAGGGCGCGCATGGCAACGCTTCTATTTTTTTATCTTTCTATTCTTTTACTCCTCAGAATAGAAAAAGAATATAAATCCGTTTGATAATGTCAATTAATTTTTCTATTTCCCGAAATAGAAAAGTGGTCGGGGAATTGATTTAGAATATAAATAAGAAGTAAAAAAAAGTAATTTCTTATTCCAAGAACAATTTCTAGAAATAAGTCTTCTCTTTCATTTTTTCTTTTCTTTTCTTCTTCCTCTTCTAATCGGCCGATGGAAACTCCCTACCCCCACCACCAGTTGTCTGTCGCCCACTACTTGTCAGCCCTAGTCACCGATCGCCACTACTAGTCGCCCGCCGCCACCAGTCTTAGCCACGCCCTTGGCTAGAGGAGGAGAAAAAAGAGGAAAATGAGAAAAAAAAAAGAATATTCTAAAAAATTATTAAAAATTAAAAGAAATTCTACGGCATAAAAAAATTTGTGGGTTCTACCAAATATATTCATGCGCTTTTTTTTTTTCCAGAATAGAAATTTTGCGTAGTTACCAAACATGTTGTTTTACTCAACAATTGTTTTAGGGAATAGAAATAGAAAAAAATTTATTTCTAAAAATAAATTATTTCCCATAATAGAAATATTTCCAAATGCACCCTAAGTTGCGCCATTTAGCTACTACTAGATATATGAACTGGATTTATCAATAGACAAGTTTAATGCTACAAGCAAAGCAAGGGTTTTTCTTTTCTCAATACATAATGACTAGTTCTTAGCCTTTGCTAGGTATGTGCTTTTTACATAAATTTTTAATGTTTTAATTAAAGATTAGATAATATTATCCCAAAGAGAGGATTCAAAGGTCAATTATCTTGATTACTTCTGTTCATTCTAAGAATATGCATCTTTCATTGTAATATCATGCAAGAATGGGCTTACTGAAATACATAATGCTTAGTAGATTACTTTGAAATATAAATTTGTTGAGCTTAGCCTTTGGTTGAGAAAGTACTCACAAGATGCGATACTTGTTAATGTGTTCAAGGTAGATATGGATCCCACCATCCTATGATTTCTCTAGTCAACCATTCAATCTCCTTCCTTGCCATTTCTTTTTTGTGACACTTTCATCACATTCTCAGTACTTATTTCTCTGCTTGAATATAGATTTTTTTTTCTTACCTTGGATTTTCTTTTATCCTGTTCTCATATCCATTTCCTATTATCCTCATGAATTGTTGCAAGATTACTTTTATGCCTTTTCTCTTAAAAATTCATTGTTAGGTAATGCATATTATACTTTTTTTTTTCCTTCATTCCCTCTATTGCTCCATGGGTGAAAACTCCTGAAAGCTTCTACTATAAATATTTCTTTCTCTAAATTTACTTGTACACAATTTGGTAGCTCAAATAGTTGCTTTTGCCTTTCATGTAAAAATTTGATTCTTTTTTTCTTTTTCTTTTTTAAACTTATGCAAATGGATAACTTCATTTTTTGGATTTTTTTACTAACCTACACATTATAAATTTTGAAGTTCTCTAAAGGTGCTCTCCAAAAATTCTTCATGCGTGGCTTTTAATTTTTTTTTTTTGTGCCTCTATACATAAATTAGATATTTTAAAATAGATTTAAAAAGAAAAAAAAAAATAAAGAAGGTGGAGGACGGGTGGTACAGGAGTATATATCCTTGAAAGACACTCTTCCCAATTTTTGGTCTTGACTTCATGATGAAGTAAGGCAATTTTTTATATTACCTAATTTTGGGATTCTATTACTAAGCTTTGTGAAAGGTAGAAGCTGGGTCACACAATGCGAGGGCTACTAGTCAACTTCTCAATGGACTTCCACTATGGGCATCAAAATAGCTATAAATACAAAGACTATAAACCATCGAGAAATAATTTTGCAATACTCTCAAGCATTTTTTAATAACTTGGCCAAATAAATGAGATTAGTGAATGTAGATTCTTAGTAGCTTCCACTTTTCATGTAGTTCCAAACAAAGAAAAACATTGAAGAATAGATTTGATTGATGATTATCAAAAATATAAATAAATTAATCATTATTGAGCATAAAACTTAATAATCTAATAAAAAAATGGTTGATGTAAAGTTTAACTTTTAAAAAATGGAAAAAAGGATGTAATCACTGCTATACTAAAGGGTAAGACTTCTCTTACTTTTAACTAGCTAATTCATTATGAAATATCAATTGTTATTTCAATCTTTGGATGCGATATCTAAGTTCTCTAATAAACCACTCAGTGAACTTAGGAAATATGGTTCTTTCCCTCGTAATTAATTTTTTAAATCTCATTTGGAGATTGATTTTATTAGATAAGTCATTTTTTATTGACTTGTGTATCTAAAAATGAATAAAGAATTTAATCATGTTCTTAGTGAAATTGGTTTTGCCTTTTTTTGGAAGGAAGCAACCTTCTACAGCGACAAAGAACAAATTAATTCTAGAGTCTCATATTCCACTTTATGAATTTATTTTTGATCAAATGGTCTTAATATTATAATTTGCAATTGTAAAAATAAGCAAGTAATATAAAAAATGACTTCGTCTAAGAATAAAAGTAAAAGAAAACAATTGGGGTATGTGCCAACTAAGGGAGAGGCCACGTGCCAAATCCTTTGTGGCTCCCTCTCAATGCACGTAAATACTAATATTATAGATTCAATTTCATTAATTACAGCACAGCAATTTGAGGAAAATGATATTCCCAAAATTATCCATAAAACTTGATAATCTTTTCTTTTCTTTTTTCATAGGTTAATTTAGCTAAAAGGACAATGGTGTAGTGGAATTGAGTCGGTGAAGATGAGACTGTCTTCTCAATATGCAGCCAAACCATGCAACCTTATATAAGTGCAACATTGAGCAGTGTCTTAGTGAGACACGAGAGTGAGAAGTGCAGAAGTGCCTTTGTGTCATTGACCTTGCGAATGCCAAAAATTCGATTTGTTCGATGTTGTTATTAGGAGACAGTTGTCGCTATAATGCCTCTTCTTGAATTGCTGTGATTTTGTTTGCCTTGGTAGATGTTCAGGATAAGAGCGTCCGATCAAAATGAGTTTTCAATGATGGATATATCTAGCTTTTGTATTTTGTCAGAAGATTATATATGGTGGAATTTGATCTAAGGAAGAAATATGGAAGAACTTAAGCATTTAAAAAGCCACTGATGAATAGAGAAGATAGCAACCTATATAGGTTCAAGGAGTTTTTTTTTTTTTTTAGATCGAAAGGTTCAAGTAATTCAAGTGAATACAAAAATTTGCGTTTGCTTGTCAAGTTGGTAAAGAGAATAAATATTATCATTAAAATATTAACTCAAAGAGAGAGGATTTAAAAGTCGATTATCTCGATTACTTCTATTCATTCAAAGGATATGTATCTTTCATTGTAATATCATGCAAGAATGGGACTATTCATATACATTATGCTTAGTAGATCACTTTGCAGTATAATTTTATTGAACTTAGCCATTGGTTGAGAAAGTACTCACAAGATGCGATACTTGTAAACAGGTTCATGGTAGATATGGATCCCACCAATGAGTGCAATAATCAACACATCACCCTATGATTTCTCTAGTCAACCATTCAATCTCCCTTCTTGTCATTTCTTTTTTGTGACACTTTCATCACATTCTCAGTACTTATTTCTCTGCTTGACTATAGAATTTTTATTTTTTTTTACCTTGGATTTTCTTTTATCTTGTTCTCGTATCCATTTGCTATTATTCTCATGAATTGCTGCAAGATTTTTTTTTAATGCCATTTCTCTTAAAATTTCATTATTAGGTAATGCATATTATACTTTTTTTCTTCACTCCCTCTATTGCTCCATGGGTGAAAACTCCTGAAAGTTTCTACCATAAAATATTTATTTTTCTCTGAATTTACTTGTACACAATTTGGTCGCTCAAATAGTTGTTTTGTCCTTTCATGTAAAATTTTGATTCTCTTTCCATTTTTTCAAACTTACACAAATGGATAACCTCGTTTATTGGATTGCCTTTTTTATTAACCTACACATTATAAATTTTGAAGTTCTCTAAAGGTTTTCTCTAAAAAAATTTCAGACGTGGCTTTTAATTTTTTTTTCTGCCTCTATATCTCAGAAATTAGATATTTTAAAATAGATTTCAAAAAAAAAATTAAAAATGAAGAAGGTGGAGGACAGGTGTTACAAGAGTATTTATCCTTGAAAGACACTATTCCCAATTTCTGGTCTTGACTTCATGATGAAGTAAGGCATTTTTCATATTGCCTAATTTTGGGATTCTATTACTAAGCTTTGTGAAAGGTAGAAGCTGGGGGCCACAATGCAAGGGCCACCAGTCAACTTCTCAACGGACTTCCGCTATGTACATCAAAATACTTATAAATAGAAGGACTAGAAACCATCGACAAATAATCTAGCAATACTCTCAAGCATTTTCTAATAATATGGCCAAACTTTGATAAATGAGATTAGTGAACGTACATTCTTATTAACAGGTAGCTTCCACTTTTGATGTAGTTCCAAACAAAAAAAAAAAAAATTGAAGAAGAGATTTGATTGATGATTATCAAAAATATAAGTAAATCAACCATTATTGAGCATAAAACTTAATAATCTAATAAAAAAATGGTTGATGTAAAGTGTAACTTTTAAAAAATGGAAAGATGGAGTTCAAGCGAATTCAAAGATTGATATTTTCCTATCAAGTTGGTAAAGAGAATAGATATTATCATTAAAATATTATGTTCACGAAGATCTGGTGAAACGGAGACAAAAATCAAGGACAAATTTGCTTATGCTGCTAACACAAGTTACATATAGAAGTGAAATTTTGTACGATTGCCAATTTAATTCAAAACTTTTCAATTTTGCTAATGTGATTCTAGATTTTTGCACAAAATTTCAATATAGTCATTCTTGTTAATTTTCCATTGAAAATGTTGATGTGACAGTCCACTTATTACCGATCATCTTATATGACCTAGTCCACGATCTAACAAAACGATCTTTGCTTTTTTGAGTAATTTGATGAATTCTTTTTCCCAGCCATCTTTAGTTTTCTTTTCTTTTCTTTTCTTTCTTTTCCCTTTACTATTGATCTTCTTCTTAATTTAAGCCAACTAAAGCTCTATTAGCATCGACGCCATGACATCAAAGCCTCCCAACAAGCTCCAGTACGTGGAATTTGACTAATAAGACATAATGTTAAAAAGTCCAACTTAAAAGTTTAAGCAGATAAATGGAGAAATATCACATTATATAAAATATCATTGTGTCGCGTACTTGAACACTCTTGTTTTCTTGCTCTAGAACTCCACCGAATCTGCCTTGCACCATCTCCTTAATGCTCAGCGTGATTTTTCTTTCTTTTTTAAGTCTCTCTACTCACGATCTCACTACTCCATGCCCGAACTTTCCTTTTTCACTCGCAGGCCCCATGGCATTCATGTTCGCGTCCTGATTGTTTAGCAAGAAAGTTGAACGGACAAGACCATCAAGCCTAATCGTGTCTTTTCCTGTACGGAAGTTTGAAAATTCTAATAAATGGAACGTCAATAACTTAGCAGCCTCACACGTGGAATGAAAAGACAATCTCGTATGGTTTATAGATTAGGTGGACCAACTCTCATTTGATCCATTGGTCATGTTGGGCCCACAGCGTCTTTCTTTTGCTCACTCTGTTTTCCCGAGCAAAGCATTCGATGGCTCCCTAAACTAACTTGTATAACCCAAAGAATTCGACATTCCTACTCAAACAAAGCACATCACAGAATCGGTAAATGAGATTTTCCTCATCTTTTCTTGTCCTTTCCTTTGTACAATTGCAATAAAGCTATTAATATGTACTACAACAGGTACTCTAATTTCTTGAAAGAAAATGGAAGCTGAAGCAGCAACAGATAGTAATTCAATTGCATCTGATGAGGAAACTGATCGTGATAGTAATTCAATTGCATCTGATGAGGAAACTGATCGTCGGCCTTCTCTCAACACTTTAGCCCTCGTGAGAAAAGCAACCACACCAGCCAATATATCATCCATCGCCATCGAGGATTGGCGTAGCGTGATATACAAAGGAGTGCTCCTGAAAAACAATACACAGGCAAAGTCCCATTTCTCTTTCAACTCCATCTATCTATCTATCTATCTATCTATCTATCTATCTATCAGCACTAACTACGAGATGTGTGGTCATGTCAGCCTATTGATCACATGAGTGTGATCATGTCAGCCTATTGATCACATGAGGTCTTGAAGGACCTTTTACGCAATAAATTGAATCCATCCAAGAACTAACTAAGCACACTGCACACCATATTCCAAAAGGAAATAGTGGTTAGCAATAATTTGCATGATGACATCGAAGGCATAAATTTTGTTCGATGACACTGTTTCATTTCTTTAACTAGGAAAGCCACACCTCACACATTTTTGCAAAAATAACAAGCCTCTTACAATCGGCAATAGTGATCATCTAGGAAGAAATTTTCACCTTACAGTGGATTTGACAGAAGTTTTGGGTCGATGAGAAGCTCCACAAGAACTGCTTCCTGGTCCTTCCAAAGGCATGTGACATTGATCGGAGGAAGAAAGGAAGTTGCTTGAGTATCGATTGGAGCACGAAAGGAAGTTGCGTGAGTTGGATCACCGACAAAGAAAACTGGTACCTCTTTCACAAATTTGTTCGATCACAAGGAAATTAGAACACTACTCAATGTAACATTCGTATGTTATATATCAGCTTGGCGTGCGTCAGATCGAGATTTTGTAAATACTAAAATTCTCCAGGTTCAGTTTCCGCAGCGTTGTCGACATACAAGTCATCGAATTGAAGAAGTTATCTTGGCTCTTAATTGAGGGAAGATTCAAGACCAGAACGCTCTCTCCCTATACTACGTATGAGGTCACATTCATGGTCAAACTCATCGGAACTGACTATGAATGGCAATATCCGGTGGAGCTCGAGCTATGCGAGCCGGATAAGCCCAAACAGACCCGCACGGAGTATCTGAAACTGAAGCCGGCGGAGGAATGGATAAATCTCCGTGCCGGCGAGTTCAGGATGAGCCCAGAGACCGTGGGGACGATTTATTTCGCCCTCCACGAGACGTTCGATCCTCGAAAGTCGGGCCTCATCTTCAGGGGCGTTCTTATTCATCCCAAGGATTAAGCAATGCAAAAAAGTTTGATGCCGTGGAGGAAGAGTTCTTGTAGCTAGATTTATTATCCTTAATCACAAAAGAGATTTTTATATTCATTTAATGTAACAAGAACGCAATGAGAAAAATCACGTCCTTCTGTTTTTGAAGGAATTCCAGTTATGGGACTATAGAGAAGAGGATCTCCATCTATGTTGAAAATAATCGAAGCGTGGGATTTATCTTGATTTTATGTACACGTATTTACCATCTTGCAGTTTTTAATTTGTACTATTGGATTGGCTAGAAACTGCAATTGGCCACTCTTTGAAGGGGAATTAGCGATTTTTAACTCTCAAAATTTTTCCAGTGGCCTCTTGTGTTGAGTCTATGGATTCACTATGACGGTGAAAGATGGCAAGAGTGACCAGTTTTTAGTGCCCGCGACCAAGGACTACGCATTCACATCCATGTTGAACTAGAGGGTGGGGATTGTAACAACCCCATCCAGCAGGGGCGAGGAATGGTCATCAAGGCCAAAAGGCTCGAACAAGGAGCAACTCCTAACAAGCTTCTAGGATAGTCAAGGGCGCAAGAGTGAATGGAATGGCACACCAAACAGGAGGAGAGTAATTCTGAATCATTTATGAAAGAACTGAAATTAACTCAAAGGGGCGCCTTTTGTAACGACAATACTTAGCTTTAGAATTCCAAAATTAAGTGTGCTCTTGTAAAAGCATTGCTAGTATGGGCGACCTTCTCAAGAGGGCACCCACTTGTACTTCAAAGGATAAAATCATGAGGTTTGATGTGGGATGGGTCAAAGTGGACAATGCCTCAAATGAATTAATCCATGGATATAATCACAATATAGTATCAAAGTGGGACCTTCTCCGGTAGGTGTGTGGTACGGGGACAAACCACGTAGAAGCTAGTGGGCCCTCCTCCAGTATGTGTGTGGTTCAAGGATGAACCATGCGGAAGCTGGTTAACCTGTAACTACTTAGTTCGTGAGGGAAAAGAGTAGTCGACGGGGCCAAAGGGCTTGGACCATGAGCAACTCCTAGTAGGCTTATAGGATGGCGAAGGGGAAAAACATGAATTGAATTGCACACTGAATAGCAGGAGAGCAATTCTAGTATATATATGTGAGAATTGAAATCAACTCACGAAAACGTCTTTTAATATAACAACAATACTTGGGTGTGCTTAGATGAGAGCACTACTATAATGGGTAACCTCTTGAAAAGATGTCCCCCTATATGCCAAAGGACAAGACTATGAGATTCAATATGGAATAGGCTAAAGCGGACAATAATTTAATAAGTTAATCTATGGATGCCGTAGGGACCAAGTGCGGAGGTTGATGACAGTGACGTAGGTGTCAAGCAAATTTGTGGTCTCGTCCGGATCGCAGCCATAGTCACGCACAGCACAATCGGCGAAGATCGGGAGTGGGGGCTCGCTGCGGGGTAAGAAAGGTGGGAGTCGAGGAGGTGGACGAGGCCAGAGCTGGAAGGAGAGTTCCCGGTAAAGAAGTTGGCGGATGGCGATCGTGGCGTTAATTGATAGGAGGCGGTGATGCTCTAGTTGGTTTGATGCAGTGAAATTGTCTTCCTCTTCGTCATCGTGGTTGTTTACCATGGCATTACTATTGCCTTTGAGAATCACCAAAACAAGGGCCTCTATTACGTACAAAGGCAAGAAAAGGGGTGGAAACCACAAGAAAAAAGAAAAGGAAGAAACCAAATAAAAGGAGGAATAGCCACATTTAATCAAGAGGTATGGTTTGGATGTAGAAAACGTGAGGTCCACAAAGATAAAATGGTCAAAACATTGTGAAAATGAGTAGATTAGTAATAGAGGGAGTGGAATTCTTCTCGAAACATTATTGAATGTTGAGGGAAGTGTGTGACTAACCTAAGTACACTTATCTCTAATCATAAAAGAAGACCACACTGATTGAGATGAAAGATAAAATGGGACTTCAATGGACTTGTGTTGATTTATATTTTAGTTTATTGGTCACGCACCAATTATCTCAACTAAGAATTCACTTTCAAAGTATTTACATCGGAGACATCAAATAAAGAAGACGATTTGCCTCCAGCTTGGGCAGAAGCTAGAGACAAACAACCCAGTTTGTCGGGAAGTTGAATTAGTAGATTTGTCCAGACAGGTGACGCATCTCCATGTTATTTGTCACTACTTCTCATGCGAATTTAAGCTTAAATCATTGCACCACATCCAAAATATACTACCTTAACCCATCTCTCTTGTCTCTCCTCTTTGAGTCCTCTCCTACCTTTGCAAGAAGTGCTGGCGATTTAAGTTTAACATTAAGAAAACCTAAACGCATCTCGTGGATTAATTCAGTTAATTTTTGCAAATGTGAGGGCATCATATCTGTTCCAACATTTCCCTGACTTTATCATCTCTGTCAAGTCCATGAACCATCGCCCCGATCACCACTATAAACTATTTATTTTTTGTGCCACTCTAGATATGAAACATTTATAGTTATATATGCAATCATATCACTTAACTTTATCATTCTTCTAAATGTTTTTGGATCGTTTCTTTCTTATCGAATGTCTCGTTAGAGATCCAATTTCTCTCTTAATCAATTAAAGCTTATTGACAGAGGTGCTTTCCTAGAGGAAGTTATCTCTCCTTGAGCAATAGGCTCACAAGGGCATCAAATATTTATTGTTACGTGCGAATTATTATCAATAATCAATAATTTTGAGTCCGTCCAAGTGATTTTCGTCTTAATATATCAATTAGATGATATTTATTGGCAACATTAATTGTCGAACAGATGTATGCTTTTTAATTTCTTGAATTCTATTCCTGGACATCAATGAGACCTTGAAATAAAAATTCTCATCTCGAAGGTGGCATTTGAAACACTTATAATCCATAAATCATGGATCTATCTAATTTGCAATTCTCAACCACCACCATTCTCAAATGCTAAAATATTTGAAAATTGAGCCACACATTCATTTAGTAACTTAAATTTTTTGAACAATTGACAAGAAGTCCACAAAATTTCGTAGATAGTATTAATGTACAATAATAATTTATTGAATTGTCGTGTTTTTTAACTCTTTAATTCTATTCCCATAGATCAATGCCCCACTGAAAATAACTATTTTCATCGCAAACATAGTATTTGAAACACCAACAATCAATAAAGCAAAATCTGTCTAATCTGCAGGTCCTCAATCCTCACTATTCACCATGAATTCACTATTATCTCTGCTGTTGCCCAGGGGTGCGGTTTCGGGAAGTGGTCGGTCAGCCCGTAATGAGCCATCAGAAACCAGACATGGGTTATGAGCTCGCCGCCCCCCTGCATGTGCCGAGCATGATCCCTCGCTTTGCCCTTGCCAGCGGCGTGGATCAGCATTTCTACCCACACCTCACTGATCACTGTCCATCTCCACCAACGCGAGACGCCCTCCAGCACCAACGCCACCTGGCACCCCTTGCTAAGCACGTAGTTGACCTTGTCCTCCTCCGATACTCTCCGATTGGATAAGTCCTTCATTTGGTCACGAGCTTTAGGCCAGGGGAAAGGCTCGCTGGGCTCCTTATAAATGTCTCGGAACCTGAAACCGCCAATTCTGGCTGGCAACATCGAAGGACACATAAATTGGAGATATAACATGTACCGAGACAAGTGCAAACCCATCAAGCACTTCTTCTTATGAGGGCTCTGGTCGTTCCTTTCTAGCTCCCTAGTGCTGTGCGGTCCGTCGCTGAGGTAATAACATAGCTCTGTCGCTATGTGCCAGACTAGGATGCTCGTGTCGAAGTCCAGCTCGATGCTCCATTTCAACTGATCCAGCAACCCGTGTGCCTCCAACGCACAGTATCCCCTCTCTTTGTCCACTAAGGGATCGTCCGACATGTCAACCGATTCCTTCTCTTTGATGTTCGACACAATTAGGTCTTTGATATTCTTGGTCACGTCCACGTGGCCTTGGTAGAGAAACTTCACCGCCATCTCATCGACGTGCAATAGCTTTAGGAATCTCCACCAGCAAGAGTAACTGTTTTTTAAGGACATCAGGTTGTATTGGCGCATGGAATTGGACCACCTACACCTTTTCAACAGCGGTTTGATTCGGTTGATGGAACAAAAGATGGCCGATTTCTTTTTCTTTATGAGCCAACAGGCGACCTGATCGGAGAAAAGGACGTGAGCTAGTGCGTATAACTCGACAAAAATGGCTGCTCCTAGCAGCAGGAAGGTTAAGAATAGATCGGGCTTCGAGTATGGTCGCTTATTAGTAAAAGAGAAGAGCACCAGTGCAACACAGATCGAGAAAAAGATGGCGAGTCTACAAATAAATCCCCAACGGGTATAGACCGCATTTGCCTTCGAGTAGAACATGTCGTAGATGAGGCCTAGCTCGATTTCAATGACTTTGAAATCCCCTGCACAGTGCTTGCCGCTCAATATCGACAAGCGACTGTCACGTTCCTCGATACTGAACAATTGATCCGCGAAAAGTCGCTGACTCGTGTGGACCAAGTGGCTAGCCGATAGCAGTGTGCCCACAAGGCACTTGTATTCTTGGTCCTCCACGTCCCTCCCAAAGCTCAGTTTTTTAGGGGGAAATTCAGCGGTCGCATCATCAATCATAATAGCATCTTCATTATTTGAGTCGATTACTTGATGAGACGTGACATTGTACCCTTCCCCCTCCTTTGAGCCACATTCCGCCCCAATTTTGTCAGAATACTTCCGACGGGGTTGGGACTCGGGAAGGGAGTCCTTGAAGTACTCGTCGCTGGCAGCGCGGAGGACCCAGACCCTCTCACCATACTTGTAGAAACCCAAGAGCAGTATCAAAATGGCAAGGAATGAAAGGGTAGGGTGAGTCCACGCCATTACCAAGACATAAACTATCAAGCCCGCCTGGTTCACCAGCGTCAGCAAGTGCCTGAGCCAGAGTTCGTTGTCCTCAATCGCGTAGGCACTGATTGTGTCGGGGCCTCCCAAGTGCAGCAGTAGAAATGGCGCCCAAAAGGTGCTCAGTTCCGTGTGTGGGTTGCTTGACAATTTGCCGGCCTTGATTTCCCTGATCGTGTTAGAGATCATGCCGAGCCCGTAAATCGCAACCGAATCGGCCAATAGGTAGGCGAACCAGGTGAACCCCTGGATCCAAGCATGAGGGAGGTACTTGCGACAGCTGCCGAGACAAATGAGGGCGATTTGGAGGGCAAGGCTCAAGAAAACCACGCCTCTCAGTTCCCACTCCTTTCGCGCATCGCTTGAAGAAGAGAGCAGCTCCGATAGACTCCGTGCCCTCATAAGGACTAAGCCAGTAATGACTGCGAGACATGTTGCCGTAATAAATAAGCGGATGCGGAATGATTCAGAGATGATAACTAAGAGCTAAGAGAGAGAGAGAGAGAGAGAGAGAGAGAGAGAGAGAGATAGATGACTCAAGCATGAAGCACAGCAAACTTTCGCAGCCTATAGCAGTAACTTGAGGGCGATGTATCGGTTAACAAGCAAAATAGGACTCATGGCGTAGCAATGCGAAGAAGGCATAATATAGACAGTGAATGAAGAAATACTGAGCTAATGTTAACTATCTTCTTCAGGTTTATTCAAAAGGATCACCGCATTAAAGGTTATCAGTTATCGTTGAATTGCGACATACCAATTGTTAGCATGGTGAGCGGTTGAATACGCTACCCTCGATGGATGACAGATGGACTCTCTCTTCACTACAAACTCTGTCTCATAACCAATCAAAACCCCTCCAAAAAGGAAAGAACGAGAGAGAGACAGAGGTATGTGTAGTAGACAGTAAACCGCTTCCTTGACGATGATGGGTATGTCATTTGAAAGTGGGCAAGCTATAAGCCTTTATAGTGCTGAAACCAAGTGTCTAAATAAAAGTTAGTAATGTTCAAATAAATACTAATTTGGTCTAAAAAAAAATTGGTAACACAAATAAAGTTGGTAATAATTCCTATAAGAGTAGACAACTTCAACAAAAATTGGTAAATTTATTATAATAGTAGGTAATTCAGAATAGATTAGTTTTAATCCTTTCAATTTGAGCAATTCACTTATAAACCTTTGACGATTTGTCAATTAGTCTATCTAGTTAATTTTGGCTAAAAATCGCTGACATGAATGCCGACTGTCTTACGTAACACCTACGATACTAATATGAATAATATTTGTAATTTCATTAATAAAATCTGAATATTTTCTTCTTCTTTTTTCCTATTTTTCTATTTTTTTCTTTCTTTTTCTTTCTCTTTTTTTTTTTTTTTTTTTTTTGTCAATGGCCGTTTGCCAGCCACCAGCTATAGGTGATGGCTACGAAGGGCGATGCCCGGCAAGGTTGCCCTGACCTAAGTGAGGGGTTGGCCACGTCGAGGTGAATGTTGATGAGGGGCCCCGTCGCCAAATCTAGTGAGGCTGCCCTAACTTGGGTGAGGGTCTACCTCATCAACACTCTCCCACACTGACCATTGCCTATGGCCAGTTGCTGGCAAACGACCTTTGGCAAAAGGAAAAGGGAAAGAAGATAAAAGGAAAAAAAAAAAATATATTCCGAAATAATTTACAAATTTTCTAAAAATTATTTACGTCAGCGTCATTTGTGCCACATAGGATGACTGACACTTACGTCGACAGTTTCCAGCCAAAATTAACCAGATGGATTACATTGGCAATCGTAAATAAATTTAGGACTAAATTGTCTAAATTGAAAAGTTAAGAACTGAATTGGTATAAGTGTAACATTTAGAACTTTCTTGATCATTCTCCCAATTTGATTAAGAGTCAATAAACTCTATAAAAGTTGGCAAGTTATAAGAAAAGTTGGTTATTTAAAATCTATCAAATAATATACCTTGGTAAGCTATTCAAATCAAAATCAAAAACTAATTGTTAGCTTTATGCATAAAAGTTGGCAACCTACTCAAATTAAGTGGATAACTTGGATATGTTGGTGTCGGATAAAAATTAGTAATCTATTGGAACTATTGGTAATTTGTAGACAAGCAAATAGATATTAGTGATTTAAGATACAAATTGGTGACCCACTAATAATTTACGTAACTAATAATTTTCTAGACACCCTTTTGTAAACCCAACAACATTTGCAGTGAACCAATATTTCTAAAGATTTAATGATATCGAGAATGTTTATGTCTTTTAAACAAAACAATAGAATAGTACCAACGGTGGCTTAATAAGTTGACTCATTTTCCTATTATATTAATGGACAATTTGCTACAATTAGGTTGCAAAAAAAAAAAAATTAGTTACAAACAGAAAATAAATTAAGAGTTAAACAAATTATTAGGAACACAGTCTTTCTCTTCTTTTTTCTAAAATTCAGTTAAGAGTATGTAAGGAGTTGCAGGTAATGTAAGGAAAATTACAAATGAGAACCTGAAGTGTCTTCGTTTTTTCAAATAAGGGTTTGAAGTTGACTTTATTTCAAATAAAAGCCTGAAGTGGTCAAATCGTTTCAGATAAAGATCTGAAGTGGTCAAATCGTCTCAAATAAGGGCCTTTAGCTGGCCGATGACTATTCTAATCATCAAATACAGTATGTTTTGATAAAAAAAAATTTTGTAACCATATTTTAAAAAAAAAAAAATTCCTTTATTTCTTTTCTTTTTTCTCTTCCCTTCCTTGGCCATCGTCGTCAGTGGCTGGTGAGGGTTGCTCACCTCAAGCGAGGGCAACCCCCTCCGGCATCGAGCGAGGGTCACCGAGGGTCACCCTCGCCGACGTTGTGCAATGGCTACCCCCTCGCCAGATCTAGCGAGGGAAACCATCTGGCTTGAGCAACCCTCACACGACATCAACAAGGGTGAACCTTGCCTGGCGTTGGCGAGGGCCACCCATGCCTAAGTTCGGGACCTCCACCATGGCCAGTAGAGGGAAGTGGAAAAAAAAAAGAAATAAAAAGAAAAAATAAATTAAAAGACGAAACTAAAATAATCACTTCAAGCCCTCATTTGAAATAAGTTTCATTTCGGGCATTTATTTGAAACAATTTGATTTTTAAGCTCTTATTTGAAATAAGACCCACTTCCGGCCCTTATTTGGAATTTTTCTGATAGTGTATGTAGCTGAATTTGCACCGGCAGGTTGGTCGAGATTACTTTCGCACGATCAGCGCCATACAAATTCAATGGCCAACATGGACTCTCATCATTTTTCGTCTTCTTGTTTGGTTTTTTCTTTTCCTTTTTCCCGATTTCCCTTCTCTTCTTCCCCTGTCAATGTGCAGCTGTAGCACCACTCACTACAACCTGCCATTGCCGAGAAAAACCTGGGGAAAATGTTCAGTGACTGCAATGCGTCAATCGCTGATGTGGGCGCATTTTTTATTCATATCCAAATCGCCACGCGTCAGCTGAGGTGGTATAAAAAAACATAAAAATCTTTTCTTTTTTTCTCATCATCCTCCTCCATCACAGACTCACAGAGCACAACCCGTGCGGCCACCATCTCTGCCTGTTCCGTCGTAGCTTGGCCCCATCCAAATCTAGAACCGCGGAGCCATGGCCGTGACAGACCTGGCCATGCCTCCCGATCTCGGCGACTCCCTCCTCCAATAAGCTTGCACGAGCAACCCCTCGTCGAGCTTCAGAAAAGCTGAGCGGCAAGCCTTCTCCAGACCTCGACCGAGCCATGGCCGAGCAACTCCTCTAAATCTCGGCCGAGCCATCCTGGACGAGACTTCAGAAAAATGCAACTGAGCCCTGGCGAGGGCCGGCCTCGCCTGTGAAACCCTGGCCGCAACTGATCTGGCTGCAAGGTGTGTCGCCGCCATGGCTTCGAGGTGTGTCGCGGCCATGGCTCGGTGGCTCCAGATCTGTCATGGCCGTGTTTCACGGAAGGGAACTCGCCGGATCGAACTTAAAAGGGAGGACGACGGAAGGGGATACCAGGGAGAGAGATTCCTTGACCGCTCAAGTTCCCTACACGTTGTGCGGTGGAGACGGCCGCACCGGATTCTCGAGAGGTTGGGCGGATGGTGGTTGGATGGAGGAGTAGGTGGTGGCTGGAGAGAGTGGGCCGGTGGACCGGAACTGCAGAGGAGAGGAGCGTGTGGGTGCAGGAAGTTTTTTAAAAGAATATATATTTTTTATATTTCACCTCAGCTGACACGTTTCGATCTGTTATTGGGTATGAATTAAAATGCTCGCCACGTCAGCACAATTACTGAATGTCTTCTCACTGACTTCTATCGGACGCCATATGCACGCACCAGCCGCTACCGTCGTGCGTCTCTCAAAACTCAAAGGGGTGCCAATAAAAAGAGAGAGAGAGAGAGAGAGCCACAACTAAAAATCGAAAAACGGAAAAAAGAAAATGAGAGAAAAAGACCACATCATTCCCATTTGTGAAATGGATACGAATTGATCACTTGTTCTTTTCTTTTCTTTTTTAATTATCAAGAAAGTCATAAGCCTATTATACAAATATCAATTCAGTCATAATCTTTTTATTTTGATCAATTTAGTCATGAACATTTTACTATTATAGTCATTCTAATTAATTTTGGCCCGAAATCAACATTGAGGTTCAATCATCGCAAATTGTCCTATATGGCATTACAACCCTAATGTGGATAGTTTTTTTTTTTTTTTTAAAATTTTCTTTTGTTTCTTTTTTTTTTCTTAATCTCCTCTATATTTTTCAATAAATGTTGAAGAAGAGTACACGAGAATGGAGATATACACAATCAGACAGAGATATACGTGTAATCATAATTATCTTTGACATAGGAAAATATTATATAGAAAATTCTAAGAATTTCTAATAAAATATCACTAACGATCATACTCGTCTTATTTACAATACTCAATGTCGTCATCATCATCATCTTCCTCAAGACGGGATACAAAGTCATTCACTATAGTCATCTTCGTCTTTTTCCACATTCGTCAACTTCTTTATCTAATTGCTCCTCACTTCTTTAAATCTTGTTCATCATCAAGAACCCAAACTTATATTCATGAAGAACCGCGACACTAACACTATAAAAGCCTAACACTATAAAAGCTTAGCTATGTTCTATGAGGTAAAATCCGATGCACGCACGCTCACACACATACCATGCTTATTAGTTACTGGCATGCGTATCAAACTTAGTGACTGCCACTTCACAATGATTGGCACGTTGGGCTGCATGTCTTGACCCTTTGCTTGAGTTCATTCTGCACTCCAACCAATGTGATTACTTCCAAGGTCTTGATCTGCTCCAGTCCGTCGATCGTCTTGAGCTCAGAGTGGGCCTTGATTTCCAAGTCTTTGAGGCATGGCATTGCATTTTGCTGTATAGTCCAATTGGTCAAGTTATACTGCCACCACAGTTTCAATACACGGAGGCTCGGAAATGTTCCTTCTGAGACGCTCAGTGTCTGGCCATCGTATGAGTACCCAAATAATCGGAGAATGGTCAAATGTTTCAGCTTCCCCAGGACCCTTATCGGATCCTCATCTAGTATCGACTTGGACAAGGTTAGTACTTTTAGGTTCGGAGGAATGTGCGACTCCGACAAGCTCCGCATGTCCAAATATCCAAGCAGGTACAAGTTGGAAAGAGACCTGAGCCTGCTCATGTCACTCATTTCACAGAATGGATCATTCAATTGCAATCTGAGGGATTTAAGCATCTTCAGATTCAAAATATGCTTGGTTGCTTCCAACACCGCGCGGCCCTTCCCCATCAGAGCCAGCTTCCTTAGGCCTGTCAACTTGCGCAGCACTTCCAACATGGGACTGTCATCTTCTATGACCAAGCCCCAAATGGTTTGGATGTTGTAGTTTAATGATTTCTTGGATTCCAACTGATGACGAGCAGCAACATCCAAGACCATCTCGGTCATGTATAGGTATCGCAGATTCTCTGCCTCCAAGATTGAATCCGGCAGATCAGATATGTTAGTGTGCTTCAGATCCAACGTTTCCAGGCGTGACAATTGCCCCACCGACTTTGGAAGCCTTTCAAGAAGAGTCCATCTCAGCCCCAGGTACTTTAGGTTCGGCAACATATTTCCAAGCTCCTCCGGAAGCAAAGGCTTGTAGACACCCTCAAGATCTAGTATCCACAGCAAACTCAAGTCCCTCTTCGGCACTAGCGGTTTAAGTAACACCGCTATCTCCTGTGCCCTTGTTCGTAGCTTCCTGGTGTTGAATGACACATAGGTACAAAGTTGTTTGACGGACATTCTTTGATGTGGCTCGGCGGGAGTGATCTCCATGTGTGCTTCTTGTGCATTTGTTTCTGAGCGCTCTCGTCCTGCTTCCAGCACATTTATTTGCGCTTTTGCTTCTCCTCCTCCAGAAATATTCGCATGTATGGCGATACGCGGGGCATCAAACTTTCCTTCATCGTGAATAGAACAGTCATAGATGTTGAGGAATCTTTCATTCCTAGCCAACTGATAAAAGACATCGAACAACGAACCAGGCAAGCGGCACGATCGAGCACTTCCGTCCCATCTCTGTTGAGCTACATGGACCATGTTTCTAGACACAAGAATCTCGAAACATTTCTCTGCATCAACTCCGTTCTCCAATACTGAAGATACTAGATTTTCAGCTGACCAGAGTCTGAAGAGCCTCCTAGTGGGAATCTCAGATTCCTTAGGGAACAGAGTCAAGTACAGAGCACATTGCTTCAACCCTTTTGGAAGGTCATCAGCACTCAAACGCACAACATCTTGGAGTGTGGGATGATCGAGAAGCCCATTGACAAGCTCGGTGCATCTATCCAACGTGGTGGCGGATAAAAGTCCTCCGAGCAGAAGGATCTTTTGGGGAGAACCGCCTGATTTGCTAAGAATCCTCTCTTTGAGAGGGAGGAGATTCACAGGCGGATCGACCATATTGAAAGCCGGGCTGCATTTTTCCAATAGCTTCTCGCTCTGTTCTCCGTCAAGGGGGCTCAACGTGAGAGGCTTGAAATACCACGGATCAATAGAAGAGGGTATGTTGGAGTAACGCGTCGTGACGATTACTCTGCTCCCGTTCCTTGAGTCCGCAAGCACCATCATGAGCTTGTCCATGAGCTGGGGTTCGCACAAGTCATCCAGGACTATTAGATAACAGCACCCCATCAGGACTCGTAGGAGCTTATCGGACAGCTTTTCCTTGTCCATACGATCCACATCTCGCAATTTCCGGACCCTCAGCTGCTTGAGCAAGTCGACCATGAGATGAACCAGGTTAGGCTTCGGCCCAACCCGGACCCAAGCACAGTAGTGGAAACGATTCTTAATGTCTACTCGGTGGCATACGCTCCTCACTAGAGCTGTTTTGCCGATGGCTCCCTCACCGACCACCGAAATCACTCTCAAGTTGGCACAGTCGCCTCTTTCATCCATCAACTGCGACACGAGTTTGTTCGCAAAATCATCGCGACCCACAATATGGGACTCATCCTTCATCTTCCTTGCTTGGGGCAGTTCGCTTGGTGATGAAGCTACGATGCTCCTCTCGTCATCAAGCGGTGAAGTTCCAACTTCTGAATCCGACATTATGCTCGTCTCACCCTTTCCTCCTTGTCGGCTCAGAGAAGACCACGAGCAGACCCAAGACAAAGTCTTTGCCAGAGGATTTCGCGGCGTCAGTCCCTCGGATGCCTTCTAAAGGAACCGATCGAAGGAAGTCTGCGCAACGCGAGGGCAGACTCAATAAAACAAGATCGTGCTCCGGGAATAGAGTCTCCCGGTGCCGGCCGTTCAGTTTCGAGGTGCTCAAGCCTCAAGAAGTGTGATTTGTGTATGACATTGGAAATGGCCAGCACTTCCGGGGGAAGATAAGGAAAAGGGAAAATTGGAGTGCCTGAGCTTGAATGATTTGGGGAAGAAGGGTGTTTGGATGGAGGAATTGGCACCAAGCAAAGCTTTTTTATAGTAGGTGTCGATCCCCACCAGCTTCTAATTAAAGAATACAGCATCTCTACTGTTTTGTTTGGTCGGCCTGATATTATATTTATTGTAATAAGCAAAATCGTAAATTTCAATTTGTCAATGGGATGTCATTAAAAAAAAAAAATACAAACATTTAAACGCATATCTACTTTGGATTTTTAATGTACAAATTGCTGAAATAATTTAAATTACCAAAAGGTTTTCTATTTCTGTATATCTATTGACACGTACAGTATTTTCTATTTCTTTTTCATCTTGAAATAATTTCACTCTTCTTTCCCAAATAAGAAAAAACATCTTCGACATTATGTCTTATTTTTGCACACTAAAAAAAGGGGATTAATCGTCAGCACGAGTAATGGATTAATCACAACATATTGTTTTTTTCTTTCATTTTTAACATCAAAGGTGTGCTGTCTTTTACATGAGCCATTCAATTTCTCACATACATAGGAATAAGAATACTTAATCTCGTCTCAATTTTTCCTAATTTCTTTTAAAAATTTAAATATTATCCTTATCCATGAGTATCGCTATATAAAGCAAAATTTATTAACAAAAGAGACCCTAAGCCTTCTTTGCTAAAGGAAGCAATTGTAATTTTTCAAGAAAGTGACTTAAACTTAACCATTATATAAGACTTGCAGAATCTTTCATGGGTTTATAGGTACTCAAGTCTCCACATTTGCATCCCTAGATTATTGAAAAAGGAAGAGTGACATAAATTCAAGGGGAAGATGCAAATTCAAGGGAAAGATGTCTCTTGCTCCCTCGAACTTTATCTTCAAAGTTCATTTCATGTTACTTCAACTCATACTTCTTCCATGGCCAAAGGGAGATCCAAAAAAAAAAAAAATCCTAATCTTTCATAATTTACGTGTTGAATTCCTATTGATTTCTTTGCCTGAATTTCATTGAGTCGAGCTTAGAGACCGTTTGTTCCACCACCCCAATCTTTGAAATCCAATCCTCAATCCTTGTTTTGAGCACATTCAGGGAGGAAAAAGTAATAAAAAAAAGTCTTAAACCTGTTATATTGGTATCAATTCAATAATAAACGTTTTAATTTGACCAATTTAATTTTAAATTTTTTCACATTAGTACTAGTTGAGTCCATCCAATCAATATAGATTGGAAATTGCTAACATGGATGCCATCTATCCTACACAGCATGGTCTGCATTAACATTGATAATTTTAATAAATTTTTTTCTTTTTTATTTTTTTATTTCCTTTTTCTCTCTCCTCCGCCAGCCTCCATAATGGCTGATGGAGGTCACCAACCTCCAACGAGGGTGAGGGTTTGGTGAGGCTACCCCTCGCCAAATCTGGCATGGGGACCCTCACCCAATTCTCGCCTAGGTGAGGCCCTTCGCCATCCCTAGAGGTCGGTGAGGGGCGGTATCGAGGGATGGTAAGGGGCGGCATCGCCCAGCCCCCACCAAAGGACAGCAAGGACTAGTTCTCATCTGTGACCAGCAAGGGCATCTCAACTCTCACCCTCCCTGATGACCAACGACCTCCATCGGCCATTATGAAGGCTAGCAGTGGGAAAAGAAAAAGAGAAAAGGAAAAATTAAAAAAAAAATTGAAATATTATGTAAAATTATTCATGTCAAGTTAGCTTTGTCACATATGACAATCAACATTCATGTAACCAATTTTTAGCCTAAGTTGGTGAGATGGACTCAATTGTATTAATGTGAAAAGACTTAAGACTAAATTATTTTAATTAAAAAGTTTAGGGCTAAATTAGTATCAACGTAATAATTTTAGGATTTTTTTTTTTTTATATACTTCTCCCTATTCAGGCAATATCAGTATGACTACAATAAGGCAACCCCATTCCTCTTCATCCAGGGAGCGAAAGCACGTAAACTATGCATGACTACAATAAGGCAACCCCATTCCTCTACAATAAGGCAACCCCATTCCTCTTCATTCAGGGAGCGAAAGCACGTAAACTATGCATGACTACAATAAGGCAACCCCATTCCTCTTCATCCAGGGAGCAAAGGCACGTAAACTATGCAGTACTCGATGTAAATTTTACCTCTGCACCAAAAATGAAATCACATGGTCTTATACTATCGATGAGCTTTCCCTAGTGAGTTTCGCAAATTTTTCGAAGTGTGATGGACTTTAGTACCATATACCGCCAACGTTTAATGTGATTCGCCTTAATTTAAAACAGCATAAGCCTCGTTGGTTTTGAAAATGTGATTCGCCTTAACCTAGTAGAAACATAATGAATCCAAATAATATGCGCAATGCCACTTATAGCAAGCAAAAAATCCTCGGGGGAAAATGGTCCCAAGAGACATGGATTCATTTTTGAGCAGCCAACCATACAAATACATAAATAGAATAACATACAGACCAAGGGAACAAATCGAAAAGTGTAACATGCACGAAGACGGCAAACATCAGCGACTTCCTAAAGGTCATAAACTCTCAATAATATATGTAGCTCAAGAAAAATTCCACTCTCTTTCTCATTTACTCAGTAAGCCAAAAACCAAGCATTTTACTGATGATACATGAGCTGCTGGGCGGCTACAGCATTTTGAAACCCACCATCATATATTGCCTGGCTTCCACCAGCAACTCCCATACCCATTGCTGCCTGCTTGAGAGGATGCTGTCCTTGCATGAGAGGATGCATGCCGCCCATCTTGCTCATTGCTAATTGTCTCTCATAGGCTAATAGTTCAGCAGTAGAAAGGCCTGATAATAGTGTCGCTGCAGCAGGAGCAGGAAGGGGATTGGAACTTGTTCCTGGGGGATTAGGCTTGCCACCCTAGGAGCACTGCAAGCACCAACAAATCAGAAGTCAGCTTTGGTTCAATTAAAAACAACAGGTGGACGAAATCTTGTAATAACTACCGTTGTCACATGCTAGAGCCCCCGATCTATTTTTACCACTGCCAAGATGCAGACAGCAATTATATCTTAACCTCTATGCCATGAAATGCCCATTTAAATTATTAAAGAAATAGAACACTTTTGTATTGACAGAGAACCATGCCTTGTTACCACAACACATGCCTCCTTGCCTATCCTTTCAGAGGATAAGAGGTACAGCCGAAGATGTGGTGGCACAACATGCTGATGAAGTCATAGCTACGGCATTTACAGATCGAGTTTAAATCCAACTGACCTAAGTCAAAGAGGACTAAGCTCACCCAAAACGGTTTAGTGTAGTCACTAAATGCACAAAACTCAAAGACAACTTGGATTTAAATCTTGGTGTAAACAAAAATGAGGTCTTTGACCAAAGGTTAACTATGGGAAGTAGTCAGATTTACGATCAGGAAAAGGAAAAAAGTGCGGTAAGTTCAGCTTATATCAGCATAACTGCAGAATTAATAATGTCCCTACATTTTCTATAGAAGAGATTACTTTTCAAACCATCAGCACACTGTGGAATAAAAAGAATAGAAATGAAGAGCATTAGTAAAGAGCCCAAGAACACACCTTAATTTGTCTTCCACATAGAAGTGACTGAGTATTTCCCATTTGAATGGCCAATGCAGCTTCTGCATGAGTACTATACCTCACGAAACCAAATCCTTTATCTCTTTGGACCCGGACCACCTTGATCACTCCAGCACCAAGAGCATGAAAATGGCGATGGAGTTCAAGCTGAGTGACCTGCAAATTAAAACGACTCAGAATTTCCCCCAAAGAATTGGAGACAAATATCTTCTGAAAATGAGCCTATACAATCTCGCTGGCATGCACACATATTTATAACAATTCAATTATAGAATAAATTTTGCTAAAGTTATGAACAACCTTTCCAAGGTGGTATAGGGAACTAAACTTTAGCAACAGACATAAGGGAAATCTATATATAGCATCATGCTCCATGGGGTAGGATGCACCCCTTCATTTCAAAAGAAATAACACTTTCACAAGTTGTAGTTCACAAAACTACCTCCTACTCCATAACCTCCACAATCTCTGTGAAATGCCCATCACCAAAAAATCCGAATAATGTCATTTTAATCACTTGAAAGGCTAAATTTAAACTTGCAATTGTCAGAGCAATTTTCCATAAAAGTAGGTTTAACTTTGGTAGAATAAGTTCGTCAGCTCTTCCTATCTACCCATTCACTTACCCTCTACACACCCACTTCCTGAAGTTTTCTCCTCTAAATACGGCTCCAAGTATGAACTAATGGAGTACCAACATCAAATAGCTTATGACAAAAGGTATAACAGAATAAATTAGTCTCAAAAAATTATTTCAGTATAAACCCACTCAATGTGGTTGCATTAATTATAGTTAATCTATACTATATATGTATCTTCGTGCAAAAGCAAGGGACTATCAGTGCTGACATGAGGATTCCTTGTTGAGTGACATATGTCCCACTAACTAAACAAATCAAGAAAACATGTTTCACTAAATGAAGTATTCATTTTTTATTCAAACCGTTCTTTCTTTTATTTTTCTTTCAAAAAAATTAACACCACAAATTAAGAAAAAATGAAATTATCAAAGTAAAAGAAGCATTCTTCACGTAAATTTACAAAGAACGTTAATTTTAAGAAACTACCAGAAAAAATTTAATGACTCTAAAAGATCTGAAAAGTTTTTATATAGTTTTAGGAATTCGAAGTGGTCAAGATTGAACATAAGTCAAAGCTCAAGTACTGAAAACAGAAAATTTGAAAAGAAAAAAATGATCAATCCAAATAATCTGTGATATCATTGGGTATACTGCTTAATTTTTCCATAATGATTATCATGTAACCAAATTGAGTTTAAGATTTGCAGAATGAGATAAATAGGGTGGATGGAATTACGATATAAAAAATTATTTCTTTTCTTATACTTCTCCAAGAACCATTTGATTCATGAGTAATCACCAATCCAATTATATGCAATTTCATTTGAAATTAATTAAAGCATTTTTTTTCACCTCTAATTCTAATTTGTCTTTTAACCATTGTTAAGTTTTGTAGACTGAAATTATCTAAACTTTTTTGTGAGATTTTGTCTCCTTGTAATGTTGGCGCTCAAAGAGTGTTATACAATACATCCACATTTAGTTATTGTAAAATTTAGCATCAAATTAACTGATGAAGAGGAAAGGAATACAATTCAATCTGATATGAAGAAAACATGAAAAGAATTAAAACCCAGACTGCACTTTGATTTATTCTTCATTTTATAGCAAATGATTTAGATCAGCACTAAAGTTCAGTCTAAATCCTTATCCTTTTCGGGACAATTCAATTTCTAGACCGTTTCAAACACTTGCTTGAAGTTTAAGTCATTTGATAACAATAAAAGAGATCCATGCATAGCACGGGCTTCTAGACTAATTATAACTAAAGAAGAGCATGACAGTAGTTGCAAAAATACACTGATAGTTGATGTGTAATTAAACTTTCTTAATAAAAAATTTTACAGTTTCTTTTGATATAATTATATTACTGGTCACAAAAAGAAAAAAGCACAAATGGCTAATGTAGTAATGTCAATATGAAGATGTTAAGTGCAATTACAAAAACACATGATGAAAAGTTTACTGTGCCCCCAGTTCATGATGAAAATACTAGTTTTCCCTACAGATAAAAAGCCACTTTGATTTGCCCCCAAATTACTAAAAAATCTACCATATGGACAGCAGCACCAAAAGATAGTACAAAAAGAGAGAGATCGGTCTTGCCTTTGAAGCTAAATTTCCTACATAAACAGTTGTATACTGAGGATTATTTTCCGGAGCATCACTGTTTGTAGCCTCCTTGGCATCCTCTGCAATGAAAAAAATCGAGTAGATGATACGTGATTCAATCATGAGAAAGAAAATGCCTTTAACAGTTGATAACACAATGCCTCGAGCAGTAAAACTTAAAATGCTTGTTCCTTCAAGCATAGCATATCAACCAAGACGAATCCAAGAAAATTCTGTTTGAAAAAAAGGCTAACCTGATGAGCCATTGGTTAGCTCCACCACACTTTTGGCATCAGAGTTCTGCTTATCTTCAATGCCACCAGCACCCTTTGTTGCCCAATTGCAACGTATCTGTCCACTGCCAAGCCATTTCCCTGAAATATAAAGCAAAAATAACTTGAGTTTACATGGAGACAGTAATAGGAACTAGCCATCATGTTATTACCAGGGAAGACTGTTCAACTTTCTGGCATGTCAGTACACCACTAAACTACCACTATACCATCCACAATAATTCAATCGTTGCCAACTTCTTACTATGTCCAAATTTCTAACAGAAAGTGAACTTTAATCGGCCCTGATGCATCATCCAAATCTACAGTAATCAATGTGCTCACAAAATAGCAAACAAAAAGGCACCACCTATTTGTCAAATTTTTTTTTTTTTTGGCCATTGTGACAACAATGAGTGGACAACCGCATTGATTTTTGTAAAAAGGAGGAATGGATAAAAAATGTAAGGAAGTTTGGTGACAACCCGAAATTTCGTTTTCTTTTGGCAAAAGACAACTGCATATATTTAAAAATGAAAAGTGGCTCAAAATTGAGGACCTCCCTTAATATCTTACCCCAAGACATCAAGCCAATTTAGGTATCTGAGGGAAACAGCATGATTATGGTCCAAGAAAAAGCTTCCCATCTATGAACTAATTGCTATAGACAAAAGATAAGAAGGATGTCTGGAAGTTTCAATAGTCTGTTTAAGAAAATCTGAACTTCGGTATTAATAATTCATCTGTTTCACTATTCCAATATCCAATATAAAGAAGGCAATCTCCTTAACATGGATGACCATAACACATGTAAGAGTAAGAAAAATAGTTTTGTTCAGAAGGCAGAACAGTTATCAGTCAAATCATTTATTGCAATCTGGGCATCCTGAACACAAACAGAACCACCACAAATTAACAGACAATCTTAATACTGGAGATTCAGAACAACAGAAAATGTATGTGTATAATGGATGTAGAACAAATAGATGTAGGAAATGACAATAGGTTCAGGAGAATGCAATAAAGCACCTGTTGGTTCCTGAAAGAAACAAAGCCAAACCCTCTTGAACGTCCAGTCTTCTGATCACACATAACCCGTGCATCTCTGTGTTTTAGCACAAAGGTCCAATTTAAAAAAACATTCATTTCAACTTGACTGACGAAAATGCACAATGCTATCATAACATCTTTTTACTATGTCTTTTTGGATAGAAAGTTTGCACTTTCAGAATATAAACCAAGATAATGAGATGTGAAACTTACGAACAGCTGGGATAAACAGAAATGCATGCAAACAACATGGCATCCGTCACCTCAGCACCAAGGTCACCAACAAAAATGTTGTAATGGCCTACACAACCAAAAAGTAGTTAAATGAAGCATTGATGAAAATATGTATTATAGCACCATGAGCACATAATAATAAACTATTGTAGAACAAGAACCAGAGCAAACCTGAAGTGTCCTCTCTCTGACCACTGGCATATGCCCAATTAACTTTGATGGGTTGCCCAAATCTGCAAGCCGTGGAACGGGACAGGCTCAGCAAAAAGAGAGTGGTCCAATGGCATGAATGCTCAACTTGAAATTGCAAAATCGGTAACTAAAAATCCAGTATAGTTTCTACTCACAGATGTCCTTCCATCCAGAGAAAGAATCACAAGAGCAGCAGATCTTTGATTAAAGTAGTGAATAAACCCATAGGACGACTGTGTAAAGCAGGGAAAACAGAATTGTTAGCAATAAACAACATCCAAGCAAGTATAGCAACAGATTCTATCATTTCTGTTAAATTTTTCCAGGTGCTTCGGCAATACATCAAAACCCAAATACAGAAATTATATCTTCCAAATCGAAACCTACACCTTCTCCTTTCCAGTAAGTTTGCAGCCCTCGACAGGACCTGTACTAACAAAAACCTCTTGAAGAAGTGGTTCCGTCACCTGAGTATGAATGTTGCCCACATAGCTATATTATGCAATGAATACCAAAAACAATAAGTTTCTAACTCAAGATTTTGAAAACAAAAAACGAAATTCTAGCTTCCTGAGTTATATCCAAACAAAGATGAGAGAAAACCCATAAGCAATATTTCAGTGCATCTTTGAGTAAAAGTGTTAATGCCAGAACATTTCCAACTCAATGAGCATATATGAGCAATTATCCACTGTACAAATCTGAGCCTTACATAGCTACTCAATATCAGGTAACCAAAGAAAAATGATAACCAATAACAGACGATTGAAACAGAGAAATGGAAATAAAAGTATGGAAGAAAGTCTAGACAAAGACTCACACACTGCAGCAAGTACTCGGATCAAAACCAGGAGGCAGATTTCCACTTGCGATCGGTTCTATATGCAGAAAAGTAAGGGAAAAAGAAAATTTTAAAGAAAGAACCAAAAAAGTAGGGAACATTGCTTTGCTTTGGAGTACTATAAGTCAAAGACAAAGAGATATCATGGCAATATCTAATTAAACAGCAAAGATGAACCAAGACACGTGCAAAAAATGATATATAATGGGCAAGACAAGATAAAAAAGAAGATTAACAAAGAGAGTCCAACAAAACAGGCCATTTCAAAGAATCATGATATATGTTAGAGGTATAAAAAGGTAACATGGTCTATTAGAGGTATAAAAGGGTAAAGTGGTCTTTAGGGCTTTAGAGCTTATTTTGTTGCTGATTACTTAATGTATATATAGACTTTTATTGAATCACACAGTACAATTTTTTCCCTTTACAATATACAAACTAAATTACACCATTAAAGCAATAATAGTGAGCTGTAATAACCAGCTTCTAATATCAAGTCCCAACAAAAACCTTCTGTGAGGTAGTCAGGATATTCTTTAATGCATAGCTTGAGCATTGATCAAAATTTTCAAGAAACAGTGACTTAGCGCCTAGCGGGAGCTTCGCAAAAAGGATAATCCGAAAGTTTCCAGGGACAGAGAAAGACCAAATATTCAGACTAAGTGCACTAGACATGGAATAGAACAAAATCCTCAACCAGTTATCATTCTTGAGGATACATTCTGTGGAAGTATTCCCTATTTTCACCTCTCCTCACATAATGATGACCTCAAATACTTAAAATTTCAATATTTGTAATGGTTGCTCCTTCAACCCATGCCTTGCCACACAATAGCAATTTATCGTGCCTGCACATTGCAACATCTATATGTGAACTTGTCAAATCCTATCAAAACTGCATTACAAGTAATTTCTGAACAAATATAATTCCGGACTATCATCACCATCTTTGCCATGATCCAATCTTATTCCCTGCCACCAGCCCCAATCCCCCAAACCCATTGTCCTCTCCTTCTAGCTTTCTACCTTGTTCATGCATATTAATGACTGATGCCACAAATCCCAAGATGCCACACACCTCACCGCATAATTCACCATCTCAATCTTTGCATCATTCACACATGACCCATGATTTTTCCATCTCAACGACAGGAAAATTCTCAACAAGCATTTATTACTTTTGCTTGACTAATCATCAAAAGTTTCTCATACACCCTATCTAAAGCAACCCTACACAAACAACAGCCATGTACTTAAAAGGAGTATAGGAAGACAGATGAATATAGAAGAATTAAGTCCCTATCCTGCTTAAGGGAATATTCACAGAGATTTAATGGAATTCAAAAAATTTGGCCAAGCATAATGTCTTGGAGAAAAGAGAATATCTTCTTATTTTCCTTCTTAGTGAACTATTCTTTTAAGTTCCATTTAATCCCCTTGTACAGAGCTTCTCTGTTCTCTCCTTTAGAATGTAAGGTAAAAGAGCTGAAGCTTAAGCATACAACCGCAAGTCCGTTAACTCAAGATATTCACCCAACCCTCATGAAGTGGATTGATGGGGGATTAAATAAGCTTGCACAGCCAAAGAAAGGTGAAATGACATGGCAGCCATCTTACTTCTTACAGTGGCTGTAGAAGTTCCTGGTCTTAGAAAAGACTATCAAAGGAAGAGTCTATGGTCAAGTAGCAGTTGACCTTAACCAGATAGAAGCCTGTAAGTTGTAATATAAGTGGTAATTTGCTCTCAGTTCTTCCTAGTATCTCGAGGGAGTTAGAGCAATTTACGGACCACCCCATAAGCTGAAGCTGAGAAACAAATAAATTTCCATGTTGAGCAATTGAATGTCTCTCAAAAGTGTCAAAGATCATGTTTGGACCCTGCAGCATAACTTTAAGACTTAATAGCTTAATAGCTTAAGGCTGTGTTCTTCCATCATGTCTAGCATGTTCTAGTATTGTCCTTAGACTTATCCAAACATTGCTCAATTAAAAACAAAATCCCAAACGGAATCATTTCCTGATAAAAGAAAAGGCCAACAACGACAGCTACTCTCGCTAGAATCACTACCTAATGGGTGGCAATCGGCGAACTCTACAAACTGCAACAGATCACTCGTTTTGTGATAGATGGAACTGAAGAACGAAAGACAAGAAGCAGCACCTCATTCCCACCTTCTTTCTGATAACTAACCTACTTAAGATGATGTCTTCGCAACATCTAACGCAGAAATCGCACTGCAGGACCCTGGCCGCAGAAAAATTAAACAAGCAAACCACTTCCTGCGACCTCAATCCCTCGCCCAACAACACAGCCCGACCCCACAAGACGACAAAAAACAGATTGCGATCACTCTCCATCATCTTCCTCGGATCAAAATACTCCCCCCGAACGCCCGGAATCGTCACGATCGCGAATTCGGAGGCCACAGGCGCATCCACTCAAACGATCGAGATTCCCACGCCTCGCGAAGGCCCGAAGCAAAAGACATCAAAACACGAGAGGAGACGGGGAAGGCGAGGAACCTGAGGAGGAGCCAAGAGGCCGGGGGTGGTAGAGCGACTGCTGCTGGAGAAGGGCTTGCTGCATCAACGCCTCCTGCTGCTGCTGCTGCTTAGAGAACTGTTTGTTTCACCACCCCAATGCTTTGAAAACCAACCCTCGATCTTTGTTCCGGGCACATTCAGGAGGGAAAAATACTATAAAGAAAAAATCTCAAACTTATTACATTAATAGTAATCCAATCATAAATATTTTAATTGAATTACATCTTAAATATTTTTCACATTTATATTAATTGAGTCCATCTAAGCACGTGGACAATTTTTCAAAAAATTTTAACAATTTTTTAAAATTTGATAAAAGTTTTATTAAGAAAGTCGGCGAACTCCATTGGCCATCATGGAGGCTGACAGAGGGATAAGAAAAAAATTAATAAAAATTCGAAGAAATATTAAAAAATTTATAAAATTGTTCTTGTCAAGACCAATCATACCACGTAGGACGATCAACGTGCACACAAGTAATTTTTGGCTTAAATTGGTCAAATAGACTCAATTGGTACCAATATGAAAGGACTTAGAAATAAATTTGTCTAATTGAAAAGTTTAATACTAAATTAATATCAATGCAGTAAATTTTGAACTTTTTTTATACTTTTCCTCATTCAAGGAGTATCAATATTACTACAACAAGGCAACCCCATTCCTCTTCATCTAGAGAGTGAAAGCACTTGAACCATGCGACATTGGTTGTAAATTTTACTACTCCACCAAAAATGAAATCATAAGGGCTTATACTATCAATGTGCCTATAATGTTGTCACTAGTGAGTCTCATAGTTTTTCGAAGTGTGATTGACTTTGGTAGCATACACCTACAACATTTGATGTGATTCGCCTTAATTTAAAACAGCACAAGTCTCTTGGTTTTGAAAATGGGATTCGCCTTAATCTAGTAGAAATAGAATGAATTCAAATAGTAAGCGCAATGCCACCTATAACAAGCAAAAGAACCTAGGGGGAAAATGGTCCAAACAGACATGGATACATTTTTTATTAGCCAACCATATAGATACATAAATAAAATAACATACAGATGAAGGGAACATATCGAAAAGGGTAACGTACACAAAGACGGCAAACATTGACGACTTCCTAAAGGTCATAAACTCTCAATAATATATGCAGCTCAAGAAAAATTCTTCTCTCTCTCGTCCCCCCACCCCCCCCCCTCTAGCCAAAAACCAGGCATGTTACTGATAATACACGAGCTGTTGGTCGACTGTAACATTTTGAAACCCACGATCGTATATTGCCTGGCTTCTGCCAGCGACTCCCATACCCATCGTTGCCTGTTCAAGAGGATGCTGTCCTTGCATGAGAGGATGTATGCCACCCATCTTGCTCATTGCTAATTGTCGCTCGTAGGCTAATAGTTCAGTAGTAGAAAGGCCCGGTAATGGTGCCACTGCCACAGGTGGAGGAAGGGACTGGAGCTTGCTCCTAGGCCAGTAGGCTTCCTACCCCATGAGCACTGCAAGCACAAATAAATCAGAAGTCGGCTCAATTAAAAACACCAAGGGGGACAAAGTCTTGTATTAAGTATTGTTTTCACATGCTAGAGCTCCTGATCCATTTTTACCATTGCCAAGATGCAAACAACAATTATATCTTAAACACTATGCCATGAAAAGGCTAGTTAAATTATTGAAGAAATGAAACACTTCACTTGTATTGCTAGAGAACCATGTATTGTTACCATAACACATGCCACCTTTGTTTATCCTTTTAGAGGATAAGAGGTACAACCGAACATGTGGTGGCACAACATGCTGATGAAGACATAGCTACAGCAGTTTAAATCCAATTGTCCTAATTCAAAGAGCACTAAGCTCATCCAAAATGGTGTAATGCAATCACTAAATGCACAAAACTCAAAGACAACTTGGATTTAAATCTCGGTGTAAACAAACATGAGGTCTTTGACCAAAGGTTAACTATGGGAAGTGGTCAGATTTACGATCAATGAAAGGGAAAAGGTGCAATAAGTTCAACTTAAATCAGTATAACTGCAGAATTGATAATCTCCAACTATATTTTCTATGGATCAAATTACTTTTCAAACTATCAGCACTCTGTGATATAAAAAGAATATAAATGAAGAGCATTAAGAAAGAGCCCAAGAACACACCTTAATTTGTCTTCCACATAGAAGTGACTGAGATTTCCCATTTGAATGGCCAATGCTGCTTCTACATGAGTACTATAACTCATGAAACCAAGTCCTTTATCTCTTTGGGCTTGGAACTCCTCAATCACTCCAACACCAAGAGCATGTTAATGGCAATGGAGTTCAAACTGAGTGACTTGCAAATTAAATGACTCAGAATTCGCCCCAAAGAATTGGAGACAAATAACTTCTGAAAATGAGCCTATATAGTCTCGCAAGAACATATCCATTTATAACGATTCTATTATAGCATAAATTTTGCTAAGTTATAAACAACCTTTCCAAGGTGGTATAGGGAACTAAACTCGAGTGATAGACATAAGGGAAATCTACATATGGTATCATGCTCCATGGGGTAAGATCCACCCTATCATTTCAACTAAAATAACACTTTTACAAGGCATAGTTCACAAAAGTACCTCCTACTCCATAACCTCCACGGTCTCTGTTAAATGCCCATCACCAGAGGATCTGAATACTTACAAGTGTCATTTTAATCATTTGAAAGGCCAAATTTAAACTTGTGATTGTTGGAGCCATTTTCCATATTAGTAGGTTTAACTTTGGTAGAATAAGCTTATCAGCTCTTCCTCTCTACTCATTCACCTTCTCTTCACAAATCCACCTCCTGAAATTCTCTCCTCTAAAAATGGCTCCAAGTATGAACTAATGTAGTGCCAACATCAAATAGCTTATGATAAAAAGTATAACACAATAAATTATTCTCAAAAAAATTTATTTCAGTATGAACCCACACAATATGGTTGCATTAATTATAGTTAACTTCATCTAATACTATATATGTATCTTGGTGCAAAAGTAAGGGGACTATAAGTGTTGACATGTGGTTCTCTCTTTGAGTGACATGTATCCCACTAACTAAACAAATCAAGAAAACATGTTTCGCCAAATGAAGTATTCATTTCTTATTCAAACCATTCTTTCTTTTATTTTTCTTGCAAGAACTATAACACTACTTAAGAAAATACGAAATTATCAAAGTAAAAGAAGCTCTCAACCAAAGGGAATGCCATTCTTAACATCTTTCAAAACCTTTCTTTCATAGGTGGCATAATGACTCTAAAAGAACTGAAAAGTTTGTATTTACATAGTTTTAGGAATTCGAAGTGGTCAAGATTAAACAGAAGTCAAAGCTCAAATACTGAAAATTGAAAATTTGAAAAGAGAAAAAAAGAAGAAGAAGATCAATCCACATAATTTCTAATATCATTTGGTTTACTGCTTAATTTTTTTATAACAATTATCATGTAAGCAAATTGAGTTTAAGATTTGCAGAACGAGATATATAGGGTGGATGGAATTACAATTTAAAATATTATTTCTTTTCTTATAAGAACTATTTGATTCATGAGCAATCACCAATCCAATTATATGCAATTTCCTTTGAAATTAATTAAAGCATTTTTTCACCTCTAATTATTATTTGTCTTCTAATCATTGTTAAGTTTTGTATACTGAAATTATCTAAAAAAATTTATTTGTCTCCTCATAATGTTGGCTCTCAAAGAGTGTAATACAATACATCCACATTTAGTTATTGTAAAAGTTATCATCAAATTAACTAATGAAGAGGAAAGGAATACAATTCGATCTGATATGAAGAAAACATGAAAAGAATTAGAACCCAGACTACACTTTGATTTCTTCTTCATTTTATAGCAAATAATTTAGATCAGTACTAAAGTTCAGTCTAAATCCTTATCCTCTTCATGACAATTCAATTTCTAGACCTTTTTCAAACACTTGCTTGAAGTTTAAGTTATTTGATAACAATAAAAGAGACCCATGCATAGCACGGGCTTCTTGACTAGTTATAACTAAAGAAGAGCATGATGGTAGTTGCAAAAATACACAGATGATTGATGTGTAATTAAACTTTCTTAATAAATTTTTTTACAGTTTGTTTTGATATAATTTTATTGCTAGACACAAAAAGAAAAAAGCACAGATGGCTAATGTAATAGTGTCAATATGAAGATGTTAAGTGTAATTACAAAAACACATTATGCAAAGTTTACTGTGCCCCCAATTCATGATGATAATACTAGTTTTCCCTACAGATAATCTGGAAAAATCCACTTTGATTTGTCCCCAAATTGCTTAAAAATCTACCATATGGACAGCAGCACCAAAAGATAGTACAAAAAGAGAGATCGATCTTGCCTCTAAAGCTAAATTTCCTACATAAACAGTTGGAGAGAAAGGCAACTGGAGTGTAAAACTTAGCATGAAACGACACTTAAATGTCAAAAGTTACGAAAGTATAACTTATGTGCTACTTTTTTTGAAAAATGGGACACTGAGTGTCAAGTTCGACGAAAGTGGTCGGAAATCCTACATGCCAATTTTTTAATAATATAACTTGCTTACATGGCATGCCAGAGAGCTGAATCAATAACGAGTCATCAAAATCTTTTTTTGAATTTTAATATAAATATTAATTAAATTAAAATATTTATTTAAAAAAAAAAAGGAAGATGGAGGTTGTGGGCTGCGAGGGCCACCTCCCCACCGTCACCAAGAAGGGTTGGTGGTGAGGGCCTGCAAGCCCTCGCCCAAATCTAGGGCGAGAATCGCGGCTCTCCCCCAAATCCGGCGAGGACCAATGACCCTAGCCCAATTGGGCCATAGGTAGCTGGCCGTTGGGGCGACCTTGCTTCAGATCTGGCTGAGAGCTCGCAGGATCTCGTCGTCGGTTGGCCGAGGTCACCGGCCCCTGGCTAAGTCCCGGTGACCCCAGTGACGGTGGGGAGCAACGGCGAGGGCTGAGCCCTCGTCGCCTGCAACCTCTGTCTTCCTCCTTTTATTTATCTTTTTATTTTAATTTAGTTATAATTTAGCTTAATTATCTACTCACGTCAGTAGCAAAACGACTTCGTTTTGCACTTGCCTCACTGGAAAATTGCCACGTCAACATTTTGGTCGGATTTTCTTGCCGTTGACACTTAACTGATTCATTTTGCTTCGATTTTGGCACTTATGTGTCACTTTCGTAACTTTTGACACTTCAGGTGTTCTTTTCTCTAAATAATTGTATACTAAGGATTATTTTCCAAAGCATCACTATTTGTAGCCTCCTTGCCATCCTCTGCATTGAAAAAAATGGGGTAGATTATACGTGATTTGTAAGGAAAATGGATGATGGAAAGCTAGAAGAGGAAGACAAGTATAGGGATGTAAATATGTTTGTGTACAGCCCTATTTATAATACATAAAGCATAACTAGTTCAGGCAACAAGTGTACAGAAAAGAGAAAAACGATTCCTTAATATACTGTATCAATCAAAGGAAATCGTATCGATTACACAATATCAATTAATACCTAATCATAAGCAACGGTACTCCAACATGATTCAATCATGAGAAAGAAAATGCCTATAACGGTTGATAACACAATGCCTCGGGCAGAAAAACTTAAATATGCTTGTTCCTTCGAGCATAACATATCAATTACGGTGAATCCAAGAAAATTCTGTTTAAAAAAATTGGCTAACCTGATGAGCCATTGGTTAGCTCCGCCACAATTTTGGCATCAGGGTTCTGCTTATCTTCAATGCCACCAGCACCCTTTGTTGCCCAATGGCAACGTATATGTCTACTGCCAAGAGACAGTAATAGGAACTAGCCATCGTATTATTACCAAGAAAGACTATACAACTTTCTGGCATGTCGCTACACCACTGAACTGCTGCTACACTATGCAAAATAATTCAATTGTTGCCAACTTCTTACTATGTCCAAATTTCTAACAAAAAGTGAACTCTAATCGACCCACAGGGCCAATTAAATATGATGCATCATTCAAATCTATAGTAATCAATGTGCTCACAAATAGCAAACAAAAAGGATCCACCTATCTGTCATTTCTTTTTTGTTGTAATTGTGACAACAATGAGTGGACAACTGCATTGATTTTTGTAAAAACTATGAATGGATCAAAAAATGTAAAAAAGTTTGGTGATAACCCAAAATTTCCTTTTCTTTTGGCAAAAGACAACTGCATATATTTAAAAATTAAAAGTTGCTCAAAATTGAGGACCTCCCTTAATATCTTACCCCTATGACATCAAGCCAATATGGGTATTTGAGGGAAATGGCATGATTATGATCCAAGAGAAAGCTTCCCATCTATGAACCCGTGACAAGGTAGCTTCCAGATTTTAGATTTTAACGGGTAGGTTCTAGATTCTAAAAAATGAGGAACCTGTATCCGAGAGTTGGTTCATAGTTCCAAGTGGAACCTGTAAGGAACTTGGAACCGCTCACCCCTAGCTTGGAACAAAGATTATATTATGTCATATTTTAACAAGTAAAATCGTGAATTTCAATTTGTCAATGGGATGTCTGTTAAAAAAAATTGCAAACATTTAAACATATGTCTACTTTGGATTTTTTTTTTTTTTTTTTTGGTAAGATGTCTACTTTGGATTTTTAATCTCCAAATTTCTGAAATAATTTAAATTATCCAAAAGTTTTTCAATTCTATGTATCCATTGACACATACGACCTTCCCTATTTCTCTCTTATTAATACCTAAATTTTTCCTATTCATTTGGGGTTTAAATTACATTGAAAATTAAGGATTAATTTTTAATTCCTAAATAAAAATAATTTTCATTGAATTGTGTAGCATATAGATTTTAGAAGCATTTGCATAAATATTGATAGCATTGATTAAAATTTTTAAATTAAAAAAAATTAAAAATTATTATTAACTATTAAAAAAAAAAAAAAAAGGAAAAGGGGAAGCAGGGACAGGGTGTGTTTGTTTTGCGAAAAACAATTTCTGGGAAAACGTTTTCCTCATTTTCCAGCGTTTGAACAGAAAATGTTTTTCTAGTCAATAGAAAATGTTTTCCTTCCAAAGCTTAAATTTAGGAAAACAATTTCCCTTTTGAAAGAATCGGAAAACGTTTTCCAAAACGTTTTAAGGTTCTTGCTTAATGAAAAATTTATTATTAAAAATAACTTCTAATTAAAAATTTTGAATTTATTATTATTATATCTTTTCTTTTCTTTCTTCTTTCTTTTTTTTCTTTTTTTTTTCCTTGTTTTCTCTTTTCTTTCTTTGCCTGTGAACGTAAACCCTAACTCCTCCTCCCCTCTCTCCTTCTCCTTCGCCCCCTCCCTTTCGTCACCACTGCCTCCTCCAACCCTAGCCCCTCTTGCGCTCCCGTTGGCTTCGCTCCCTCCTCTACCTCTTCGTCGGCGTCTTCTACACCTTCAATCATTTTTCAAATGCAATCCAAACACCAGAAAATATTTTCAGTCACGTATTACCAAACGAAGAAAAACTAACCGTTTTCTTTGAAAATGGTTTCCCGGAAAACAATTTCCAAAAACGTTACGTTTTTCGTGAAACAAACACACCTTTAGTCGGGTTTAGGCGGGCCCAGCCTCTTTTCTTTTACCTCTTCTTTTCCCGCTGGGCCGGCCCATTTTCCCTTTTTCGCAGCCCAGCCTGCACGCTTATCTCTTCCTCCTTCCTTCCTCACACCCCTCACACGTCTCTGCAGCAACAAGGACGAACGCAAGCAAAAAGCAAAGTTGACGTGATCCTTGGGTCAGCGATCAGGCCGGCCGCGGCAGGATGGCGATGGCAGAAGCCATGCACACCTGCCGTTGGCCCTTAAAAGCGAGAGAGGGAGCACCAGGAAGGAGGAGGCCGAGAGGGAGAGACAAACACAGAGGGGAGAGGGAAATTGGGAGGGAGAGGGAGCTGTGAGTGAAAGTTCAAGCGAGAGTTGGGAGCGGGAGTGAAGGACCGCCATCCACCGTCCTCAAATCACGGCTAACGACCCGCCGCCGTGCCCCGTCCACGCTGAAGCCCCGAGAGGTCTTAGCTCTCCTTTTTTCTCGATATCTCCGGTTTGGAGTCGATTTCCCGAGGAGAAGAACGCTACTTAAGCCTGTGAGAGAGAAGAGAGAGATCTGAGTCTAGGGGACAATGAGTCGACGATCGAGTTCGCTAAGGGGTCAGCGCCAAACAGTGAAAAGGTCCCCAGATTTCTTCAGCCTCCTCCTTTCCTCTTCAGGGGGAGAGAGGGGAGCAAGCGTGCGTCTCCGACCGTTGGATCTGTCCACGCGGGCTCGTGCCCGCCGCCCGATTCCCCCGTACGGATCGCGGCCCCCTCTCTCTCTCTCCCCCCCCGCCCTGACTCGCAGATGCTCTTTCCCCTCGTAATCATCGTGATTTGATCGTGGGAGGGGACTCTTGATTGAAGTTCTTGGCCTCGTGTTCGTGTTCTCAGGTGATCGCGCTTTTTCTTTTCTTTTCTTGTTTTTTAAAAGTTTGATTGGACTGAAGAAAGACGATTTTGAAGGAGTTTCGGGTGTTCGCTTGCTTTCCTATTGAGGATTTGTAAACGAGTAGTGTTCTTAGATGGTCGATTACCGTCGGTGTGAGAGTTGCTGGGTAGATGTGAGCGCAATGATGTTTAGGCTCTCTTTTTTTAAGAAAAAGATTATGCTCCAAGGTGCGCGAGGCGACCACACGTGGTCCGATCTATGGAGCTTGACCTATTTGCCGCTGCCGAGTCGGGTAGGAAGTGCCACCGACCGCCTCCCCTGTTTTCTTTTATCGCCCTGTTCAGGACACGCCGGGCCGAAGCGCACAGCCGTACGGCTCATGTGGACTCCGGCCCCACTGGTCGTTCGTTATGTTGATGTGTGCGTCTTGGGTCATTTGAGTCCCGGTTGAGCCGGGAGCCTCTTGTTTAGTGTCACCGGCCACCCACTCGACGAAATGCCTCATTGAGATCTAGTTTTTATGTCCTCATTTTTTGCCGAAATTGAGTTGTCCGCACGTGTCGTGTTCCATGTGTCGTGTTTCATTGTTATGTTCCTATGGTGTTCCTGTAATGTGCACCGGCAAAGGATGACGGGAGTTTGAGCGGTGTCAGTGTAGACGTCCGGAAATGCTGGAGACAAGGTCTGGTTGCTTGTGAAGCGGTGGCCTTCATTATTGGTAGCTAGTGGTGATACTCGGCGAAGTTGGCGCAGGTTGTGGTTTTGGTTTTGCCTGTGTATAGTCGAGTAATTTAGTTTGGTCAGTTTTGGGAATGGCTTGATGAGCATGCGAGTGGGTCATCGACAACGAAGGCGTCGGTACAAGAGTTTTGATGTCTGAGAAAAAGAAAAAAGGCGTGGGAGGAAATCTAAATGGGCTTAATTGGTTTAACTAGGTTTGGGCTAGCCATGGGTTTAAGGGGGCTAGAATGTGTTCGGTTTTTGGTAGACGTGGGCTTAAAATTAGCTTGTTGAGTATAAGAAAGACAAATCTCATTCGGATGGAGTATAACAGATTTTGAACAAATCATAATCTTCCTTACGGATCGTAAAGGCTCAAATTCAAGATATTAATTTAACACTTCCAAAGGCAATGTACCTCCAGGGAGGTGGCAGAAGTATCACCTGGTAGTGCAATCGAACAAAAGAAAAATGGTATATCTCCAAACTTCACTAATGGTATATCCCCGAACTTTACTAATTTAGTTGTTCGCTCGCACTGTTCATCAATCGCCTTCAAAGATTTCACCTAGAAGATAGCCTCTTGTTGGTCACCACACGGTTGCACTAATACTAGTTACAGACCCTCTCGTCAGTCAGTTTTCCCAATGATGCTGAAGTTCCAGTCCCCGAGCTGTTGCAGCTGTCCTGGTTATACATCAAAGGAAGATTCCATACGAATGCGCTATCTCCTAAGACCACGTATGAAATCACGTTCGTGCTTACGCTCAGGAGAAGCCGCCCCCCGCATCCACTTCCCATGGACCTCGAGCTCCATCTACCCAACGGAAGCAAAGTGATAAGCACGGAGAGTCCTGCCAAGAAGCCGAAGGAGGAATGGGTCAAGCTCCGCATCGGCAAGTTCGCGACGGACGCAAAGAACGTGGGCGAGAAATATTTTTACCACTGTGAGACGTGCCAAATTTACAAGTCGAGCCTCGTCCTCAAGGGCCTCCGCGTCGACCCCAAGGGTTAAGCGTTTAAATGCAGTGCAAAGCACCAGTATCCGGCGGCTAAGTTGTTGGGTGAATAAAGTTTAATACATGTACGCCTCATTTTATCTGATTTTATCATCGCATGGGTTTGATTATTGTTCATCCTATTCCCCCGCTCTTCAACATCACGCAATGTTCTTTCATTCGGTTAGCAAATGAGAAAGCTTTACTCAAGCAAATCTCATATTCTCCTCCTGCTAATATCCGAAACACTTGATAGTTATCGTTGGCCCCCATGGGGATCATTCATGTTCATACCACGGTCGTCTTTTTTCCTTACGGAAGTTTAGAAATCATAAAAGTGGAATCCCGATAGCTTAAATAGCCTCTCACGTTGACTGAGAGCTGATGTTGCATTATTTATTGATCATGTGAACCGAGTTTATTTGGTGTTTGATCATATGGACCCTACAATTGACCAATCTACATCCGCCCTTTGATCCTCTGCTTTACTTCTGCTTGAAGTATGTAGAGAAGAACTTTGAGGTGTTCTTATAGTGCCCCTTGCATCCACTTGAATAATGTAGAGAAGAACTTTGAGGCGTTCTTATAATTTCGCCAAAAATTAATGATTTGAAAAATATTTTACTAAAAATGATCGCTTATATCATTTAAAAATATAAATAAATGAAAAAAAAATCATTGACCATAAAAATAGTCAAATATAGATTGTAATCAATTATGAAAATACTTCATGTTGACTAACTTTTCTAAACGATATTAACAATCATATCATAATAACTGAATTTTTTGCTAGCATATTGAACAAGCATAAAAATGATATGATTGAATAAAAAATAACAACCACAAAAAAAGTTTCGATCGCATTTAGCGGTGCTTAAAAGACAAAAGTCCGGCCCATTCCATTCATCAGAGATGTCACTCTCGGCGGTCGATTTGCCGGAGCAATTATTGCTCCATCACCATCAATTCGATCGTCTACCGTCTCCAGTCAGTTACAGCCACCGTCAAATCTCCCGCGCCGCCCACCACAGCCTCTGCCGTAACGGAGCGGAGCATCGACGCTCATCACCGCCAATCGGACTTCTCTCGTGCTCTTTCCCTCTTGTCTAACGCATTTGGAGATTCCTTTTAAACTCACGATTTCACGCTTTGCAAGAGAATTCATAACAAGAATTACAACGCACTCTCTTACGCTTGGTGCGCACATGAGCACGCTCTGGACCAAATCCAGTGCCTTCGCCTGCGGTCGAGGCCAGTTGCAGCTGCATATCTTCGTCGAGCAATTTTGGCGCTAAATTGCTTCATCCCGCGCAGCTTCATCTTCGTGAGATTCTCCAAGTCTTCCCCAAGGTAGGATACGGTCGATTCATCGAGACTCAAATCATACGATCGTTCAGTGTTGCCTTTTGCCGAAAGCTTCAAATTGTTACCTCAATTGGTGTCTATTTATTTGGTTTCAGGTTCGTCGATTCCTCTCTAGCAATTTTTAGCTGGGTTTCTCATTTTATATTATTCCTCGCCAATTGACAAGAATTCCCGTTGGTATAACACCTCACCCTTCATGCTCACCACCTCTACGATTTTTTGCCTCTGAGATGACAATGGTGAATTCGTTGATTTGAGATTGCACAGGAGTAATTTGTATGTTATTGTTCAATGTGTTGATTATGTATTGCGAATTGACGCTTGATGCTTTGATGGCCTAGAGTTCTCCTTCTCTTGGTGTTTCCGTTTTTACTTTGTTCTTAGTGAATTGTCCTCTAAACTGAGAGCCTCTGGATTTATTTTGGAGCCTTAGGTGTTCAAAGTGTGCAAGTATCATGTTCGTCAGGGTGTTAATGTAGAGAAATCCTCTATGACCGTAAATTGTCCATACGTTGGAGCTGTAGTTTTTCTTTCGTTTGCTAACTACTGCTCCGTTTTGGGCTCAGTTGAGACTCCACTTCACACGGGATGGACACGTTGGAACATCGTTTGTGTCATGCTTGTGATGTATGTGCAAGTACATGGTGGTTTATCTTGGTTGTCACCATTAGCTTGCACAGTATTCGTTTTAGGTCGTGCTATTTGTTGAATTTGTACACTCACCATATTGTAGGCTTGCTGAACATGTCTATTCTTGCTGTACATGGCTCAAATTTACTGGATTCATTGTTATTCTTGCTATACATGTACAAAAATATGTTGATTTCTTGGCCATGAATGTCGTTTATGTTCACAACAAGCTGTAATCATGGTTATAAGTTCTGTTTTTGACTTAAATTTGCTGGATTCACGTTCATGCCTGCTGTCCATATCCATTTGTTGTTCAAACAACAATCGCCAAGGCTTGTCTACATGTTATCTTGGTCATATGAATTGAGAGGAGGAATCCATGTTAATTTTTAAGGGAGATAGTCATGTTGTCATGCTTGAATTTGCTGTAATTAAACATGTGCCCACTGTAAAAGCATTGATGATCTTCATTTGACTTTAATTTGTTCTCATCTTGAGCATGTGAACCCATATACACCTGTAGGGAGATATGCTTCAAGGCCATTACTTAATATATAATCATGAATTTCGGCCTTTAGTGTTTTGATTTTATTCTAGATTTTGCTGACTTTGCTGTTTTAATCATTAGGTGTGCTAGTTTAATTATTATTTGAGTATACTTTTGACTACCCATGATAAGGTGAGCGTGTATGCTTGATTTGCCAGTTATAGGGAATGTTTAAGTATCAATGGAGTGGGTAATTTGTGTATCTTCCGAGCTTGATGAGATGGACGCTGCAGTGAATTCTCCTAGGCGTGAATTTGAATGGTTTTATTGCCATTTGTTGATTGGTTTGATACTTTTTCAGTGCATGTTCAATGTGCCATCTCCAATCACCTTGACGATATTGATGAACGAGTTACAGATTGGATGCATTTATGTGGGTAGAGTAATAACTATACTTGCTGGGTGTTATTGTGGGCTGTGGACTGAGCATAATTTTGAGGGGATTTTAATGATATTTCTAGCTCAATTTAGTGGTTCATTAGGTACATAGGCATATAGCTCACTTCATGTGATTTTGATATAATGAAATGTGGCTTGCCTTCAATAAATGGGCAAGCTTGCACGTGGGCCTTAAGTTTAGTGTAGATTCAAATGGTGCCTTGAAACATCAATTAATCATATTTGTATCTCGCCACTTGTGAATTATATTTGTTGGAGCGAATTCATATGTTGTACCGGGCTGACCTAGATTCTGGCTCATCCTCTTCTGGCCATGTCCAGGAATCGATCTCTTCATACCAACGGAACTGTAAGGCCTTAGCCAGAACCATCAAGCAGCTCTTGTTGAGCTCCTTGTCAACCCAATACTTGTGTGTATATGGCTGTTCCTATGAGCACAAAGCAATGATCAGTGCGTGAGACATAAACAAAATCAGAACAGACTAGGCCCCTGTCCAATCAGGGGCTACCGAGCTCCCATCCGGTCCGTGATGACCTCCAATTCATGGATGCGTTTATCATCTGCAGGTGGTCTTGATTTGCAGACTTTTCCTGCATATCATGCAGTTTTAGTTTCATGGGGGGCATCCCAATCCGAGCCAAATATTTTCTTGATTGATCATTATCTATTGAAGCAAAACTAGTTTATTTTTTCCCTCAGGAACTTGTCTGATGCTTGCCATTTTTTGCCTCACCCTGCTCCTTCAAGAGCACTCCTGCAGAGACTCGACGGCTGCCCTCGTTTATGTCGAGGTCAATTTTGTCTCCCATCGCTCTTCTCAACATCACCAAGGAAATGACATGAGGCTTTCTAGTTTGGCTTGTGCTCTTCGTCTTTATTTGTCGATGGTAATGAATCTACTGCAGCTCTTGCTGCTGCAGAAATCTCTACCAACTTTGTTGTTTCACTTATGCTGATTCAGGCGTCTTCTTCATTTTTTGATAGTGATGAACAGGGTGCATCTCTTGCTGTACAAATCTCTGCCATATTCTGTCAGAAACACTTGTACCTACCATAAATGTACACGGGAAAAAAAAAATCAAAGGTTTGAGTTGGTCTGGCGTTTGACTAAAGATAAGGTTGATTTATTGGTCCAACCAATCGGGCTGTACCGAAGACATTTGGTTGCTTGCAGCTCCTGCGATGGTAAAAGAAACAGAGGCGAAGATATGACGGTGGGTTCTGATTTTGCAGATTTTCCATAGTCCAAATCCAGATAAAGCGACCCATATAATAATAACATATATAAAAAGTAACGATAATAATGATGTCACACTAAATATGCGTCCCTTCATTATTGGGCTTGATGGGCTCACTTATCGAAGGCTTGTTCAGCAAAGCCCTTCTTTACTTCCAAACTTGACTTTCTTTTACAAACATGGAAAAATCTAATTGATTATGCCGCGTAATCATGGCTATATCGGCTATCCCTATTTTCCGTTTCATTCCCAAAATGTTTCAGTGTGATTGCAGAATGACACTTCAAATTATGGAAATTTAGTCCATGAAAAAGTGTCAATTCAATACAATTTCAAGTTAATCATGTCATATAGTGCTGAGATTGGATTTTTCTCGTTATGTTGAAGTTGTGGATCGAGAATTGCCATCTCCATTAACAAGTCTTCCTACCATTTTCTTTTCTTGCCCTGAATAAGTCCATTTGAAAGCGTTCATGGAAGTTCTCATGCATGATCTTGGTGTTCTTACCTAAGCTGCCAACTTTATTGGGTCCATATCTTTGTCATGGCTTCCCAATAGCAATATACCCCTCCGAAATCATCCAAGGGTCCTCTCCAGGTAAAAATTTGTAGTCATCGATGCTCGGGAAATTTGGCAGTGATAAAAGTCGTTTCCAAGCTCAATAATTATGGAATTTTGAGCTTGGCACATTAAGATGCTAAATCATACGTTTGTCCTTATAGAATATGCAAGGAACACATTGAAACGGATTAAAGGGGCATTTCCAATGCCGGTCGACATACATGTTATAACAAAATGGGTGTTAACTCTACTGACCTTGCCGACAAGCCAAGCATGCTTTTTTTGTAAATACAAAAGTAAATAACGGTAAAAGAACAAAAAAATAAATAAATAAAAGTTAGAAGAGCGAGTCCAATTCGGCCATTCATGCAAGGCCTAGTCTATCGGCATCAAGTCCAATTTCGGTTCAACCTGGCTCAACCATCAACACCAGCGCAAGCCGAACCCATCAAACCAGGCTCGTGAGTCCGGATCAGCCCAACTCTATTTGCATCGGCCCGTCAGACCACTCAAGCCGAAGGGGGCCAACTCAATCGGGCCAGAGCCCAAGCCCATGTGAGAGCCCGTCCACTCTCGCGCGCGTGGGAGCAGAGGTGCACAAAGATCACCCCGGGCTGAGGTCAAAGCCAACGCGGCTGGCGACGTCCCCAACGGAATGGGCTCCCTCTTCCTGTTACTCTCTTGTCTGATGGCCTAAGATTTCCCTCTTATAGTAAGCTCACATTCGCTCGTTTTGCAAGGAGGATGAAGACGTGACAGCACGCTATCTCCGCGCCCAAACTTACAAAAATTCTCTCGGTTTAAGAGTTCCTTCATCTTCAAATCCTCTCTTTTCGCTTGCTGACGTGGCCGTCTAGTCCACGTCAGCCATCCCACATGCCACGATCGGTGCCATGGATGGCCGTGGACATGAGGTTTTCTGCAACCTATGGTGGCTCTGTCCACAACATACTCGATGATTGAATCAAAGATTTATCGCCCCACGGATTGCAGCATACGGGGACTAAGAGGAGCGATCACTAAGAGGAATGCATCTGCAAGGCCTCCTTTAGCAGCAAGCCAGGATGATGCGAACTTGCTGTATAATGATCCAACTTCTGTCATGAAATCCTCAGCCATCTTTTTCCTGGCACATATTCGGTTCATTACTGAGAAGAATGGAACTAAAGCGGCGAAATGACCCTTTTGCGATTTCGACATCTGATCTCGGAACGATGCAACGAGGAATTCTTCCGCAATCTTGTCAGCTCCACGAGCCCAAAGCAGAAGCCGTTCCTCGTCTCCATTTTCTTTTTTTTTTTATTTGTGAGTGTCTCATGCTTTGATTTTGAGGAACAGGCAATCAAAACATATATGATCTCTAAGACCTTTATAAATTATGTGTAAAAATAGAAAAAAAAAAAACAGGATTATCGATTTACTTTCCTATGGCGAAATTGCCCGGCATTTTCATATTCATCATAAGAAAGATATGGGAAATTGCATTTCAGCATAAAAACGATTAAAAGTTTTTGAGCATTTGCATTAAGAAAAAAATTTAGATTTACGTGTAATAAGATTTGAAAAAAAGAAGAAGCAAAAAGCAAAAGCTATTTCAAACAAATCACTGTTTGTTCTTTATTGCTATTTTCTGCGCTTGGGCAAAAATAAATATTAATCACATTGAGCGTATACTGAACCTCGGTGAATAACTAGCATGTACATATAAAAAAGTCGAATATTGCAATCAAGTTGATGACAAAAGCTTGGTTAAATTAAGATATTTTATTAAATTCACTAGAGTATACATTTGCTCTTGAATGAATGACATGTGAATAATACACTACTCATCTATTCAATTATGAACGCGTGGAAACATTTTTTACGTTGGCAGTGGATTTAATACCGATCCTAACTTAGGTTAAAATTGTAGAATGCCCCATCCATGATTCATCTGCTAACGTCAATATGTTCTGTCCTTATTGATTAATCCCCCACATGAAAAGCGTGAGTCTTGAGTGTTATGCCGTCCTCGTTCTATCGGCTAAGCGGGGTCATTGAAAACAAACGTGATAACAAACGTGATAGGCTAATCTCAATTGTTTCGAGATACCAATGTCCAAACCTTAGGATTTAGCTCAATATTGATTTATATGGGTCAAAATTATTCACATTGAGGCAGGATTAGATGCGACTAAATTGACGTGTCATTAATTTAACTATGTCTTATGGATGGAAGTGATGTGAGTAGACCTCTCTCATAAAGTATATAATGCTTATTTACACAGTAGTAAAAAGTGGAGTTTGATTCCTTTATAACTTCTGCATTCCCTTTTCTTTTCTTTTTTTTGTAGAAGTTCTTTAACTTTTAATTTATCTAATCAAATCATCGAACTTGTATAGTTATTCTAATAATGTCACTCAAGCTCCAAATTCCATTAACTGGCACTCACTTGTCCATTTGAATCGACAAAAGTTTTGATGCATAAACTCGAGGGCAATTTTCTTTTGAAGAATTTTATCGATTGAGGTTCGGTGGTAGGCTTCGTCTTCGAGGTTTTTAGCTTGCAAGGGGGTTTTTTGCGTGCTAGACTCTAGAAGTAGGAGGAACTTGATTAGTAAAGTGATGTAAGTGTAATGACTTGACTGGGATAAAGCCACAAGATTGGGGATGATAAATGGGTTCTTTCCATTTAGAATTCTAAGTAACTACAAATGCAACAATTACAGATTTGAATAGTAGTTATGTGCAATTGAGAAATAAATAGCTCCGATTAACTTGATCTTACGATTCTATTTCTTTTTGAGAAAAATGAATAATTTAAAAAATATATTTTATAAGGATCGATAAGGCTGAAGCCAGAACCATCGAGCAGTTCCTGTTGAGCTCCTTGTCAACCCAATACTCGTGTGTGGATGGCTGCTCCTGTAAGCACAAAGCAATGATCCGTGAGTGAAACACTGACAAAATCAGAACAATCTCCCATCCGGTCCCTGACGACCTATATAGATCTGCTTATCATCTGCAAGTGGTCTCGATTTACAGACTTCTCTAGGATACTGTCCCGTTCGAGTTTCCCGGCAGGCATAACAATCCGAGCCAAAGAGTTTCTCGATGGATCGTCATTAATCTGAGCAAAACGGGTTCTTGTTTTTCCTTTTTTGAACTGTCACATCACAGCAACCCGAGGAAAATGGGATTCCCAAAATTCTCCCTAAAACGTGAAAATCTTTTTGTTTTTTCATTGATTAATTAGTTAAAAGGACAATGTCTTAGAGGAATTAGGTCGGTGAAGATGACACTGGCTTCTCAGTTTGCAGACAAATCATGCCATGCGTAAGTGCGAAGTAGTTTCTATGTGAGATATGGGAGAGAGAAGTGCATTTGGGTCTTTGACCTTGTGAATGCCGAAAATTCGATTCTTTTTCTGTTGCAATCAGGATAAACTTTGTACGTGCAGTTTCATTTATTTTGCAGGAAATAAATGATTTAGAAGATATTTTTTTAAAAAATAATTACTTATATCATTTGAAATAATTAGTTAATGAAAATTATTTATATTACACACGAGTACCCATAATAACTTATATTTAAATATTTTCGTAAATGATAAAAAGAATTTTCGTTCATTTATTTTATAAGCGATACAAGTGATCGTTTTTAGAAAAAAAAATTCCCAAATTATTCATTTCTCATGAAACAAATGGAGCTGTAATGCCTCTAATTTGATTGGCGTGATTGTATTTTGTTTTAAAGATGTTTGATTAAAGAGCGTCTGATCAAAAAGAGTTTCATCAGTGAACGTATCTAGTAGGGATGTGCATAGTCCGGGCGGGCGGTTCCCAACCTAGAACTGGGAACCGCCCGCTAAGGATCGGTTCCGAAAAATTGGAACCGGGATCCACCCGTTTGTTGCATGAATCCACCCGGGAACCGGACCTCTGATCTAGTCCGGTTCCCAGGTGGATCTATGGAACCGATCTTGACGCGAAGGCGAGCTGTGGCGTTGCGGTGACGGGCGAGCGGGCAAAAGGCGCTCGCGGCTGCTGGCGCGGTGGTCAGCGCGGAGGCAAGTTGTGGCGTCGCGGGTCACTAGGGTTTTGATGTCGGGCAGCGGACGAGCTTGATAGATCGGGCTACGTCTGTCCGCCTTGCGCAACTCCGAGCCGAGATCCTTGGGAAACCGACCCCATATCGGAAAAGTCGAGAACAAAGGGGGACGAAATCTACCGTGATTTTGATGCGAAAGAGAAGTCATGGTGGGTCTTCGGCTACGGTTCAAGCGTGGTGGTCGACGGCGGCTCTCTCCCTCACACTCTACCCTTACTCGCAGCTCTCAGATTTCACTCGATCTCCCCCTCTCTTTTCAACGTGTCACAGATCTCTCTCTCTCTCTCTCACATCATCTCTACTCGACCCCCCTTCATCGAGCTCCAGGAGGCCCTATTTATAGGCCGGAGGGTCCGGTCGACAGGGGCATTTTCCGCTGCCGGTCCTGGGCGCGCCGACTGGCCTCCCTCTTGGCCGAATCGACGTCTCAGCCCGTCTTCTCCGCGTAGGCCTGCTCGGCATCGAAGGGGTCCGCCAAGACGTCCCCTCCGTCCGGGTTTCTCGCCGGATCTCGCGCTGCTCCGTTCGGCGGCATTGATGGCTCTTGCGAGGCGTCCCCTCCGTCGCCAATCTACCCACCTCTCTCTCTGCCCTAGGGCGTGCCTTTAGTCTTCACCAAGCGTGGTGTCCACTGTCCAGCACGAGGAAGGAAGGAGGAAGAAGAAGAGGAGAGGGCCAAACCGCGGAAAAGATGAAAAATGGATTGGGCCCAGCCCGCGTGAGGGAAAAGAAGAAAAGAGGGGAGAAGAGGGAAAATGGTCTAGTTTCGCTAGGGTTTGTTTTAGTATTTTTTTTAATATTAAATATTAATTGGTCCGGTCCGGGTGGGCGGGCGGGTGGATCCGCCCATGGAACCGGGAACCGGACCGGTACCCACCTGTTCCCATAAATTGGAACCGGGAACCGGACTGGTTCCCTCAAGAACTGCCGGTTCCGGGCAGTTCCGGTCCGGTTCTGGGCGGTCCGGGCGGTTCCCGGGTATTTTGCACACCCCTAGTATCTAGCTGTTGTATTTTATCGTAAGATGAACATGGAGGAATTTGATCTAACGAAGAAGTTGCTTCTAAGCACCGGATATAGAAGGGCAAAAACCCGGTCCCAAGCAGATTTTGAGCATGCAAAAAGCCGCGGATGAATACAGAAGATTACAACCGTACAGGATCAAGGAGTTCGAGTGAACGCTAACTTACAGTTTTCCCGTTGGGTTCGTAAAGAGACTAAATATTATCATTAGAATATCCCATTCATGAAGATCTGGTTGAACAGAGGCGAAATTCAGGGCAAATGTGCTTATGCTTCTAGCGCAATACATAAAGAAGTGATCGGTCAAGCTGAAATGAGCCATGAGGAGTTAACGCACGTCTAGCATGGTTCACCGAGAGTTGGGGCATGATGAATCACTCCCGCTTCACCAGCAGCTCGGTGATTGTTGGGGCCTGAGGTATGTGGAAGTGATCGGTCAAGCCGAAATGAGCCATGAGGAGCCAGACGTGAGTCAGGAACTCGCCTCCTTGGCATAGTTGCTGGGCGTGTTGATGGCCCTTGCACTTGACGGCCGCGTAAGCCAGCATCTCCACCCACACGAGACTTATGGCGTGCCATTTCTCGTCTTCCTTACGGCTGAATTCCTTCTCCAGCTGCCACGCGAGTCGACGCCCGTGGTACAGGGCGAATTTGCTCTTATCTCCTTTTGCCACGATCGGATCTACTTGCGGATCCACGTGTTGGCGCAGCGCCTCGCAAGCTTCGGCTATTTTGGGTTCGCTCACTTCGGCTATTTCGGGTTTGCTCTCTTTGGTTATTTCGGGTTTGGGTGTGCTCTCTCCAGCCATTTCGGGTTCTCTCACTTCAGCCGAACGGGCTTTTACCTGGTCGTTTTTCTTGATTGCCTTCTCCTCGGTGAAGAAATTCATCGCCTCTAAGTACGTGTCTCGGAATTTGACGCGTCCGACTCCAATCGGCAAGAGAGAAGGGTACATGACCAGAAGATACAGCATATACCGTGACAGCCGCATGCTCATTTCGAAATTCAATTTGACGTTATTTTTAACACGTTCTTCTGTGTAGGGAAGCCTTTTAAGATAGTTCGGATCTTTTGGGTGGCATAAGAGCTCGGTCGCAATGTGCCAGGCAAGGATGCTCTGGTCGAACCCTATTTCGATGCTCCATTTTAATTGGTCCCATTTGTTGCATTTCTTGAGGATGAGATGTCCCCGGTGGCCCCATGCGGACGGGCCTTCCTTCTCGCTGGTCGCCTTGAAATAAGCGATGATCCGTTCCTTCAGAAAGTCCTTCACTTTCACGTCACTCCTGTACAAGAACTTCAGGACCTTCCGGTCGACGTGAAGCGACTCTAGGATTTGATGGCACCTAAGGTGCTTCTCCTTGAGGGCGAAGCTCAGTAGGTTGTACTGCCCCATCGAACCCGACCACCTGCGCCTATTATACAGCGGTTGCACCCGCTCGACGAAATCCAGGATGGCGGGCCTGTGGTCCTTCAGCCAACATGCAGCTTCATCGGAGAAGAGAAGATAGATTAACGTGTAAATCTCCAGGAAAATGGCGACCAAGAGCAACAAGAAGGTCACAACGATATTGAACTTGGAGTATTTGTCCTTGTCTGACAAGGAAAAAAGCACCAGGGCCACGCCAATGGCTAGTATACTCACAAAGCGAATGGTAGAGCCCCATCGATTGTGGCGGAATCGCCTTAGTGTAAAGCAAATCGTACGAGTCCCAGCTCAATCTCGATTACTCTGAACACCACATGAAAACTTTTATCCTGGAGTATCAGCAGGCTAGCGTCGCGTTCCTTGATGCTAAGCACAAGATCAGTGAAAAGGCGCCGGAACGTGTCAATCAGGTCTTTGGCCAATGCCAACTCGGCCCGGTTGCGCTTGCTCATACCTTCGGGTAAAAGATCTTTGTTCCCACAACGGCGCCGAAAAAAGTCAAGCGCCCCTGTGGCTACGGCTAACAAGGACTGGCCGGCCTTACACTTCCCTCTACCCGGTTCGCCCTTCTCTTTCAATTCATTGCAGCAGTTACTCTCTTCCCTACCCTGTCCGTGCTGCCTCTTCTTCTTCAATTTACTGGGTAAGAGCGTTTCATCACAAGATGTAAGATTTCCGTCTGCCTCCGAAATGTGTCCAGCGTTCACTTCGTACACCTCGATTACCACGTGCGGAGTGACGTCATAGCCCTCGGCCTTCTTCAACATATATTCCTCTAGGATCCTCGGGCAATGGAGAGGAGGGTCTGGGGTTGAGTCCCTGAACTGTTCGCCGCTTGCGGCCCGGAGGGCATAAACCCTCTCGCCGTACTTTATGAGGCCGGAGACCATTATCAGAAGAGAAAGCGCGGAGAGTTCGGAGCCTGTCAACGCCTGGAAGAAAATGAGCAGTGTCCCAACCATTTGGATGACGAGTCTGAGAAAATGCCTCAACCAGAGCTCGTTGTCCTCAAGGGAGTAGGCCGTGATGGTGTCTGGACCGCCTAGATGCAGCAGCAGGAACAGCGTCCAGAATGCGATCATCTGGGCGTCTGGGTCCAGCCCGGCAGTGGCAGCAGCGGCACCGAGGTCACGCCGCATTTGTGCAAGCCGGGTTGCGATCTTCCCAAGCGCGTAGATTGCGACCGCGTCTGCCGACAAGTAGAGCGACCAGACCGACGCCTGCAGCCACAAGTTGGGCCGGTACTTCCGGTGACGCCCGAGGACGATGAGCACAATTTGAACGGTGAGGCTGAGGAGGACCAGGACTCGCAGTTCCCATTCCTCCCATAGTTCCTTTAGATGTGAAGACAACCCCTCCATTCCCTCTGTTTACCAGTTTTTCCCGGAAAGAAGGAAATCTGAAAATGGCATGCTTTGTTAGACAAAAAAAAGTACCAAAAGAGACAAAAGATATAGATGATGAATTTGAAGTTCATTACATACCAACTTGCATCAAAGTACAATGTTGAGAAGATTTGCTGATTTTTCTGAGGTTGCAGTACTGTCTCCCCTCCTTCTACAGATGAATTTTGTCTGGGGTCGCGAGAGAGAGAGGGAGAGAGAGAGAGAGGGAGGGAGGAGGAGGAGGAGGAGGAGAGTCTGAGAATATGTCCTCCCACAGGAGATGAAAGCATTTTATACACAGACGTGGGTCCATCCACTAAGAAAATGCTGGGTACTTGAGACATACCACGTCAGATGTACTTGAAGCCACCCATTAATTGCCACGTGTACACAAATGGCCCCACGTCAGATTTCATCTCCCCCCCCCCCCTCTCTCTCTCTCTCTCTCTCTCTTCTTCCTGCTCTCCTTGTCCCAAAATCTGTCTTCAGCAGGTCAGGGACATCCTCGACCCGACACGGCGTTCCCATTTTCAGATTTCAACTGGGCCCCCATCCTCTCCGCCATCAACATCCTCGATGCTTCCCCTCTCCGCACCCTCTTCGTCCCCGTTGGCACCGATGCTGTCGTGCCGGGACCTTCTCTCTCTTCTCTACCAGACTACCACGCCATCATTTATTATTGTAGATTAGGGAAAGGGAGGACGACGGAGGACGATATAGAAGCAAGTCAAGTCATTAATCATTTTCTTTGGTTGGTTATCAATCAAATATCATACTGTGTACATACAATTGTCAAATTGGTGGATTGAGTTGGGTCGGGATCAAGTCATAAATGGTCACACTTAAATTAACCCATTTAACCCATTTATGACATATTTATCCTAATGCAAAATTTTCAATTTTGATCCGACTCAATCCATTCAACCAAATTTAGGAAATCTTGTTTCTTTTAGTATTTTTAAAATATATATATATATATATATATATATATATATATATATATTATTACTAAAATACTTTTATGCTATACAAATTTAGTAGAAAATTTTTATAATTTTTTTCTCAAAAAGTAAAATCCCGTTTGTTTCGTAGAAATTGTTTTCCAAGAAATCATTTTTAGGGAAAAAAATAATATTTTCTGATTTTTACCTGAAATCTAAAAATAAATTAGAAAATATTTTCTGTCGTTTGGTATGAAAAATTTGATTTGATTTTCCCCTGTACACTCCTTTTAATATTTTTTTTTACCTTTTAAAAATTTAATTTTTTAATTTTCTTTTCATTTCTACTAAAAATCCATTTTGACGAGTGTACTTGAACACTTATTCATGGCCTGCCTTCCTTCACCTCCGAGTCTATCATGATTGCTTTCCTTCACTTCTTCATTACGGCCCTCGACCTTTTCTTTTTCTTTTTTCTTTTTCCATTACTTGTCAGCACTTTTGTAGAATTACCGCTCTTACCCATGGATAAGACGTGCTGCAAACATTTCTATGTCGATACGAGCGCCGTCATTTTGGGTAAAAAATCGATAGCAAAGTGGCGACTTTCTACAATTCGGTCCCCTCAAAATGGAGTTTTCTTCTCGAGGGTCCACCTTTTCCAAGTTGGATTTGCAAGGGAACCTGGAAAAATCACATGTGGAACAATATAATCGAATGTTCTTTTTCTACGGAAAATCTAGATATATAAGCTAAATTCCACCTTCCAAAGTTCACCAATTACTTTGGTGTATTTGGTAGACTCTAAATTTTATTTCTAAATGCGCATGAAAATACTTTACTAATTTACTTTCACTTTGGTTTTATACCAATCATTGTTTCATGAAATCAATTGTTGATCAATCATGGAAACATTTTACAACATTTCATTTGAGCTGTACCTTGCATTAATGGTCATAATGTGACCCTTGTTTTAGACATAATATAAAGTTTTCAGTCTTATAAAATGGAAGTTTAACTCTCTATAGTCATATACTTTCGATAAGTTATGTGTAGTTGAATAGGAAAACTGTCCAAAAAGTGACAAATCTAATATACTTTTGTTAATTCAAATCCTAAATCTTTTCACGTTTTGCCAATTGATTCAATCAGATAATTTTGACTAGAAATTGTTAACATGAATACTAATCATCCTACATGATATGAGCAAGAATTTTTATAATATTTTCATTTTTTTCAATTTTATTTATATTTATATTTTTTCCTTTCTTTGTTTTTTTTTTTTTGACAACTCTAGCCAAAGAGGGCTAGCAACCCTTGCTTGGGTTGGGCAAGGGTCTCAACACTCTTGCCAACCAGAGACGAGGGCCATACCTAAGTTTCATATTCTTGGGTCCACTAGATAATTATTTTTTTAATTCAACCTTATTCTAAAGTTATATTTTGACCTGCGTTAGTTGACAGACAAGGACGGGCATGTTATATCCTAAATGCAGTTGAATGATAAGTAAATATTATTGGAGATGATTAGTATAGATTCTTTATATCTCCTTGGATCCTAATTGTCTCTAACGAAATATTTGTGGCATTAGAAGTCAAGCTTGAAGGGTCCACATCACCTCATGCTTCATTTCAGTGATCCAAACGGGGGGAGATCTTTCCTCAGCTTATTAACCACGTTTTCGTATGTGCGTGCTACACGTTCAGCTTTGTCGTTTTTTGGCCCTTTTTGTTCTTAATTGTTGACGGCCAAGGACATATGTTTCCCACCTAAATGGGGTTGAACAGTTAACCATTCTGCAAATGATAATTAGGAGATTTTGTCAATATCCCCTCTTGTGTTGCTTTTCATTTTGTGCCCCTTTTTTCCGCATATGTTGACAGACAAGGACGTTTTCCTCCTAAATGGTTTTGATTAATTAATATAATTAAAGGCAGTCCGAAGTTCCGCATCATTGTTCTTTATACCATGATGAAATGAGGACCGTCATGATTATCTCTAATAACAAATTTAGCATCAAAAGTCCAGTTTTTAAGGGATTAGGATTTTCTTTTATTTGTCTTACTTTAAATTTTCTTTATCGAATTTTTACTCCGTCTCTTTGCAAAGTATATAAATCAAACCTAAAATTAGATGTTCCCATCCCACTTGATTTCTTTACCATTGAGCCTCGTGTCACAAATTACTAGGGTTTGCTTCAGTATCTATCCTTCTCATATAAAAAAAAAGAAAGATAAGGAGTTCGATTTCGACGTTTGATTTTAGGTAGGAGGTCCGATTATCATGTTTTATAAAGAGGTAGGGTAAAATTTTTAAAGTAAGTTAATAATTAAAATATGATTGATTAAAAAAAAAAAACAACCTCAATGCTCATAGATGGGGTTAGTTGAGTGTGTACGTTGTTTTATTTTCAACATGCATATACTTCACGTGACTATCACTAGTCTTTTCAGCAATTTAATTGTAAAGCCAAGCTTTAAGAGTCCATGCGAGTAGGTACTTTGTTTCCTTTCCCAAATGCAAATTCTCCACCTAACTTTGTCTTCACATGTTCTTGTAAAGGAGACACAAAATATGTCAGGATTGTCTCTAACAACAAATTTGCAAGGAAAACTGGAAAAATCACAAGTGAAACAACAAATTATATATATATATATATATATCAGATAAGTTCCATATTTCAAAGTTCACCAATCATTTTGGTGCATGTCTATTCTAAAATATACAAAATTAAATATTTCCAAAGACTCTAAATTTTATTTCTAAAATGCACATTAAAATGCTTTAGTAATATATTTTCACTTCAGTTTTTACCATTTGTTGGTTCATGAAATCATCATAGAAGAATTTTACAACATTTCATTTGAGCTATATATTGCATTAATGGTCATAATGTGACTCTCGTTTCAGACACAACATAAAGTTTCTAGTCTTATAAAATAGAAGTTTAACTCTCTATAATCAATATACTTTCGATTAAATTATGTGTAGCCGAATAGAAAAATTGTCCAAAAATTTAAAAACCTATTGAAGTTTTGTCAATTTAGTCATAAACTTTTTTATTGCATCAAATGAGTTCTAAAACATTTTACATCTTGTCAATTGACTCCATCTAGCCAATTTTGGCTAGAAATCGCTGTTGTAGATGTTGTTCGTCTTACGTGACATGGGTGGTGTTATTGTGAATAATTTTTAGTAATATTTTAATATTTTTTTCGATTTGTCATTACTATTTTTTCTTCTTCTTTTTTTTTTCTTCTTTTTTCTTAATGTTTCTAGCCAACGAAGGTGTACGCAAGGGCCCAACACCCTTGCCCAAATTTTAAATAGAATGTTAAAAATATGATGACATTCACAATGACGATGAGTACTGAAAGACTTAATTAGAAGTTCCTTTACAAATGCCAAGTGCGATAATTAATTCAACCTCATTCAAAGTTATATTTTGGTTTGCGTTAGTTGACGGATAAGGACACACGGACAAGGACACACACGTTCCTACTAAAATGGGGTTGCATGATTAATTAATATTGTTGGAGATGATTAGGATAGATTTTTCTTATCTCCTTGGATCCTAACTATCCCTAACAAAAGATTAGTGCAGTGTTAAAAGTCAAGTTTGAAGGGTCCATATCATCTCACGGTTCATTTCATTGATCCTACTGGAGGAAGACCTTTCCTCAGCTTATTAACCACGTTCTTGTATGTGCGTGTTACACGTTTTGCTTTGTCATTTTATTGCCCTTTCTGTTCGTAATCGTTGGCGGCCGAGGACACCTGTTTCCTCCTAAATGGGGTTAAAATAGTTAATCATTCTGTAAATAATAATTAGTAGATATTCTTAATATCTTACCTTCCGTTGCTTTGTCAGTTTGTGCCTCTTTTTTTGGCATTTGTTGACGGACAATGACGTTTTCCTACTAAATGGTTTTGAATAGTTAATCGATATAGTTACAGATAGTCTGGAGATTTTCTGCATCATTACACTTTATACTATACGGAAATGAGGACCGTCATGATCATCTCTAATAACAAATTTGGCATTGAAAGTCGAGCTTTTAAGGGAGTAGGATTTTCTTTTATTTGTCTTGCTTTAACTCTTCTTTTTTATTTTTATTTTTTATTCCATCTCTTTGCAAGCATAAAAGTCGAATTTGAAACTATTCATTCTCATCCCACTCAATTTCTTTAGCACCAAAAAAGAGAAAAATTCTTTATCATTAAGCCTAGCGGATGGCATCAGTTAAGTGGATACCTTCTTTTCCTTTCAATATGCATATGCTTCACGTGACTATCACTAGTCTTTTCAGCAATTTAATTGTAAAGGAAATATAACATATGTCGGGATTATCTCTAATAACAAATTTGGTGGCATTAAAAGTCAAGCTTTAATAGTCCATGTGAGTAGGTACTTTGTTTCCTTTTTAAAATACAAATTCTCCACCTAACTTTGTCTTCACATGTGCAAATAAACAGTGTATTATTATTAGTAATCTCTTTTGGAGATGGACAACATAGAGTAAAACCGCATTCAATAATTCATTCATTCGTTTATTTATCATTTTGTTGGGGCCACATTTGGACCTTCTTTACGTCTTGGTAATTATCTCATCGGGACAAGAAGCCTATACATTGATCTCAAGAGCATTGAGTATTTCAAGATGCTAGCACATCACTCAAATAAGTGTTGATAATTTCATATAATAGTTCACAAATTTAAGATGTTTGTAAGAAGGTAAATAGAAGCCGGTAAAAGATATAAGAATTTGTTTCTGTTAGTGATGAGGGTAGTTTGTAATTTTGAAATAAATGTTAGGAAACTAAGTCAAATAAGAGTTGGTATATGCAAAACTAGGAAGTAACTTAATGGGAGAAAAGTTAGTAATTAGTGTAGGAGCGCGTAGGTTGTTTCTATTTCAACATGCAAATGCTCTTGGTAACTTTGTTTCACATGTGCCTGAACCCCATGCATTTATCACTAGTCTTCATCAGCGATTTAATTGCATACAATCTTATTAGATTTACAGTGCAGTCAATGAGCTCAAACCAGGATCGATGTCTCCTGATGTGAAGACGTTTAGTTGGGGAACACATACATGATCTTCAAGGTGATGACATTGATGCTTGTTTTAGAAAAGTAAATGGGTTCCCAATTTAGTGAAACTACAAATTCGTTTAATAATGTTTTTTTTTACCTCATCGTATCAGTTAATTAAGAGATGTTCTTTGAAAACATCATGAGTTAGGCATAAGGCGCTCAGTCACTAGACTAATGCAACTTTCATGGGATTATCACGTCGGGGACCTTTTGTCTTGATAATTATTCAGTTGCGATAGGACAAAAAGGTTATAGATTGATTTCAAGATGAGTAATCGAAAGTCAGTAGTCAATAGCTTTTTTATTGGTCTTCATAGGATCGAAATCTTCATTCTACAATGCCCGAAACTCCAGTACGAATAGATGAAAGCTCAAGCTTTTGGAATCTTAGTTCTATGGCATCACCAAATTCTATTTAGACATGCATGCATGTGCTTTATAGCTTTGGTTACTAAGAAGCATAATGATGATATCTGATTTGGTGGATATATGTTTATATTTTCCCTATTTTCCCTTCAGTGAAGTTAAAACATATAATGGGCATTCATTAATCTTCTTGATTGTCATCTTTGATGGTTATTTAAAGAATTACATGTCCAGGGTGTTTCTTTCTTATATTTACGCTGAGAATATAGTTCCAGTATAATGATTGAAGCTTAATCATTTCACGTAATATATGTGAAACACCCAAATAAAAATAGTTTAAACAAAGTGGGGGCTGATTATACAGTTTGACGCATGGGTCACCATTTTCACCCTTTTGGATTAGATTTAGATTGAACCTTCTTCAGACCAACTCCTTGTTTCGAATTGTAGATATACCAGATACTGAGCCGCAAAATCCTTGTCAGCGGATGGTATTTTTCATTCCGTAGAACATGATGAAAAACTTAGGTTGATGAATCTTCTTCTATGGTTTGACAGAGCTGTTCAAAGTGATTGACAAAATACATTATGTGGAAATCTCAGGATGTCATGTAATTTGTGTATTATAGGGTGAAAAATCTCCAATTTTACGTAAATCTTGACTCATTTGATATAACTATAACTGAACTTTAGTTGTACTATGGAGTGTTATAACTTACATATTCCGTGATACATCATATATGTTTTTAGCTAAAACACGAGTTGGGTGAGGTAGCTTCTTAAAAACTACCATAAGGTGTCCGTCAGACATCTTATAAAAGTTGCGTCATCTTTTTCATAGCTGATATTGCTGTAGGAAAGTAATAGGATACTGCCTTGTGCTACATTTAGAAATGTAGCCAACCTCACTATATCTAGCTTGGACGGGGCCGAATTTGCTCGGCTAGGCCTCTGTTGTGACAGCTGAGGGTGACCCTTGCTCAAGCAACTCTAGTTGGCCTCGCCCGACTAGCCATTGGCAAAAAGGAAGAAGAATGTAAAAAAAAAAAAAAATTGAAAAAATACTAACATCGTATTAAAAATTGTCTATGTTAACGAATTTCGACCAAAATTGACCGGATAGACTCAATTGGCAAAATGTAAAAATATTTAAGATTCAATTAGCAAAATTTGAAAGTTTATAACTGAATTGATAAAAGTGTAATAGGTTTAGGATTTTTTGAATAATTTTCCCAATAAAGAGAAGCTGTGCCCTTAGGATTGTCCGAGAGAGGTGGCCTAGTCGAAATACGGGAAATCTAGTGTGGATTCCATATTTGACCGCTAAACCGTAAAAGAAGAGAAAAAGAAATAACATACAACAATTTCTGCGAAATAAAGGAGAAAGAAAAAAACAGATTCCACTAAGATACTTTGTAGTTGTGAGCCGATTTCAAGATAAGGTAAGGTCCAATCTCAGAGACAAACTGCATTTTATAAGCATTCGTGATATACTAAAAGTTAAAGATGAAATACAAGCCAGGAAACACAAGCTAGCTCTTAACATTTTTAAACTCACATATCCCAAAAGAAGATAAGTTCTTTGAGACTCTCGGCTAGAGTAGCATTTGCCATGAATTACAAGGTAGAAAATTACACAGAAAGAGATACGGAAGGAAATATATGAAGCACACAGAAGCATATACATACTCTTATTTATGAGCATGAAAATTTTTATTGTTGGAAGCTGATGATTCCGGACCGACGTGGATGCTCATCTGTTTCTTACCGGCTCTCTTTCTGCAGTGAGTAAAAAATTTTGTAATTGGCCAGCAAAAGATAAATATGTTTGAAGAAGATGAAGAACTTAGAAAACGGCCGTATGCAACATCCATGGAATTTTCATTCGTTGTTTATTTATTTCCGCAAAAATGACCTGATCTTAAATTGGATGCGAAAAATCCCAAACCTACAGGTGAAGATAAAATGCATACCAATTTACAAGATACAATTATAGTAATAGTAAAGCACATCTTTCACACATTACAACCAATTTTTATTTATCAAAACCTATCAGGGAACAATATAAGCCTTCATATTGCTATTTTCCTAATAATCATGTAACATATAGGTTACACAAGCAATGTACCATAGGACAATCCCTTCTTTTATTTGTAAGAAACAACCAATTTCGCTCTCTAAAATATTCTCTCTTATTTCTCCTAAAGTACAATTGAATTTTTCTAAAATTTCACATAGTAAAGTTGCACTTTCGTTGATGATGATAATGACAATAATAACAATGATGATAATAATAATAATAATAATAATAATAATAATAATAATAATAATGGATTTTACCTTGGACAGTAACTCTGTTTTAACCAGCGCATGTTGGTGACCTTTTAGTTTTTCTTCCATATGCTTGGCAAGGTCTTCATCAACTCCCGTAAGACTCAACACTTTTCAAGCTGCCAATATGATCCAAGCCATCAACCGTCCCTAGCTTCTCGCATTGCCTGATTTCCAACTCTTCGAGACTACGCATCGCCCCTTGCTCAACAATCAATTCTTCTAATTCCTCGAGCATCCATAGTTTTAGGATGCGAACTTTTGGAAAACCTGCTTTGCAATGCAAGCTTGTGCCGGTGAACGATCGAGCCAATAACCTGAGAACAATCAAATCTTTCAGGTCGTATAGGACCTCCATTGGATCACCTTTCAGTCTTGACATTGACAAGGTGAGCGCCTTCAGATTCTTACAGACCGAAGAGAAGCTTGGAACAGACTCCAATGATCCGAGCAAATACACGTTTGAAAGAGATGGGGGCCATTTCATTTCACTCAAATTGAGCACTGTAGGCTGGCCTAACAGGTCCCTCGATCTCAACCTCAGGGACTCGAGCCTGGTCAGGCTCGAAAAGCATTCGGTCACTGCCTTCACTGCTCCGAGACGGCATGTCATGCCCAGCTTCTTCAGGCTTCGCAGCTTCTTCAACACTCTTATCATGGGGCTCTTACTAGTTTCTATGAACAGACCCCATAGCGTCTCGAGTTTACAATATGGAGGCTTCCCTGATATAATATGGTGTGGGATGGACTTTCCGAACGATGCTTCGCTCAGGTACAGATGTCGGAGATTCTTTGCATTCCAAATGGCGCTCGTCACTTTGGTTATGTTGGTGTGCTTCAGATCTAATGTTTCCAGGAGCAACAGATTTCCAACTGATTCCGGAATGGAATCCAGAATCGTCCATCTCAATCCCAAATACCTTAGGTTTGACAGTATATTTCCAAAGTTCTCAGGGAGTACAGGCTTGTAAACACCCTCGAGATCAAGTACCCTTAGCAAATACAGTTGTCTATCTAAAAGTTTTGGTTTAAGAAGATTTTGTGATGCATCAAGAACTACGATGTCTCTCCCTTGGGTCTCAAGCTTACTGGTGTTAAACAACGCAAAAGACCGAAGGCAATGGACCTGGCAACTATAATGTCCTTCCGCTGGGGTTTGCCCTGGCACCTGTTGATGCTGGGCACTCTGCTTGGGGTTGGGGCCCGTGACCCTTGTTTCTTCCTCTATCCTAAGAAGCCCGAATTCTTTTGCTTTCTGACGAAAAAATTCATGAAGAAAAGCAGGCATGCGACATGATTGGGCGCTACCATCTGGTTTTTGCCGTACCACGCAGATTAAGTTCCTTCTCTCTAATTGGCGAAAGCAGTCCTCTGCCGACAGCGATCGTTCCGACCCGTTAGCAGCCTCTGCCAATAACCACTCAGCAGCCCATTGCCGGAAAAGCCTCCTTGTGGGGACCTCGGACTCCTCAGGATAGAGAGCCATGTAAAGAACACATAGCTTCATTATACTAGGCAACTTGTCGAAGCTCAAGCGCATGATATCTTCGAGGGTGGGACGATTTTTGAGCTGCTTGATGAGGGCCGCCTGCTTGCTCACTTTCACCGTGGACAAAAGTCCTCCTAGCAGTGAGATAGCCGGAGGAGAACCATTGCATTTGCTCAAAATTTCCTCTTTGATGGTCATCTTCAATTGCGAATCGTCATCAATGGAGTTACCTCCTCCAGTGATGCTTACATGCAGCAAATCCTCGCACTCTTTATTGGTCAAGTCAGGGAGAAAGTGGTGATCAGGCGTCCAAGGGTCTGCATAGTTGTACATTTCCGCATTACAAGTTGTGTCAATTACTCTGCTTCCGTTCTTCGAGTCTACGAATGGGACCAAGAGCTCGTTGAAGAGTTCAGCATCGCCCCAATTATCCAAAACTATCAAGTACCTCTGCTCCATCAACGATTTATGAAGCATCTCACACAGCTGCTCCTCGTCCTTGTGCTCCAAGTCGTTCGGCGGATCTCGGACCGTTGTCTACTTCATTATGTCCACCAGGAGGCTCTGCTTCCAGTAGGACTCCGCCCCGGGGCACGTGACATGAAGCCAAGCGCGACGGTCAAAGTGCTGCTTGATCTTCGGCATGTTGAAGACACTTCTCACCACTGCGGTCTTGCTACAGTGTTGTTTGCCAACCACCGAGATCACCCGAAGGTTGGACTCGCCATCAGTCAACCGGTCCACAAGCACCTTTACATGTTCACCACGGCCCTTGATATCGGACTCCACCCTCTGCCTCGTATTTTCTCGATTCCTTTCGCTGGATGGTGCGAGCTCGCTGGATAACGACCCGACTCTCGTCATGAAATCCTTGGCCATCCCTTCCCGGTGGCGCGCTCGGTTCGTCACTGAGAAGAACCGAACTGAAGCAAACACCTTGGCAAAACAACCCTTCTGCAATTTTGGCGTCTGATCTCCGAACCATTCAACAAGGCATTCTTCCATTTCCTTAGCTTTATCAGCCAAAATCCGAAGCCTTTGTCTGCAGTCATCGCTGAGCTCGGCGTTCATCCTGGTGTTCAGGATCCCCTGGAGATTGCTTACGGAATCAGAGATGTGATCTGTTAAATTTGGATAGACGATGACGTCTTTGTACCAGTGGAGAAGATCATGAAGTCTGGCTATGGCGAGCGAAACAGCTACTTCAGGGGCCGCCATTGTCACGGTTTCGAGCGGAGAAGGGCCCGAAAATTCGAAGGGACTGATTTATAATAAGCTAGAAAAGGATTAGTGGCTCGAGCTATGATTTCGAGGAACCAGTCTTGAGGCCTCTTATAAGCGTAAGAGTAGGAGTAAAAAGAACAGAATTACCGATTTACTTTCCTACGGTGAAATTGCCTGGGACTTCGGTATTCACCTTTCGATTTGCCTGATGTCTTTTAAATAGGCTGAAAATTATGAACAAAATATATGCGGATCTACATCTCAATGCAAAAACAATTCAATCGAAATGCATTAAAATTCGTGTGTCGCAAGATTTTGGTTCTTCCTTTCTGCTTTTTGCAGTTTGGGCAGTAAAAGAAATTAATGATGACCGGATTACGGTGAAAAATAAAATATGAATATGTAGCAAGTGTTATCCACGGAGGACGGACCTTATCGGTAAAAATTAGTGACAATTATTGGAGGCCCTCATCTAACTCCTGACGTCAAGCTGTCCTTCTTTACTATGTCGTATTCTACCCACTCCGAAACTAAAAGGATGATCCTCACGTGAAAAACGTGAATCTCTGAGCGTTCTGCCGTCCTCCGTCCATTGGCTAATTCCAGTTGTTTCAGTCAAATAGCAACAGCCGCGTGCCTAAATCATTCACATTAAGGTAAAATAACATAAAATAGAATTGGGAATCTGAGAACAGGACTGATTCCCACCAATTACTTTATTAATGTTTCTTATTTTTTGTGTCTCTAAATATAAGTTATAATCAGTGCATTGCAAGAAATTGTGGTCATTAAAGATGTTAATTTTTTGCAATCGTTTAATTAAAAGTATAGGTAGAATCTGAGTAGGTACTAAAACCAATTTTGAAACTTGTGAAATGGTAGGTTCTAGGTTCCTACGTTAAAAAATTAGGGAATGTGCTTTGATGAGTGGATTCTAATTCCAGGTTCTAGGTAGAATCATAACATAATTTGAAATTGTCTACTTTTAAAACCACATGCTACTTGGGAAAAGTGCCAAAAAAGTCCTAAACCTTTTGCATTTGTGTCAATTTAATCCTAAACCTTTTTTTTGGTGCCAATTAAGTAATAAACATTTTTACGTTGTGCCAATTCAGTCCTTTCTAGCCAATTTTGGCCAGATTTTGCTGACTGAACGTCAGCCGACTGATGTGGCCTCATTGGCACTGACGTGGACAACTTTTAATAATATTTTAATATTTTTGAATATTTTTTTCTTTTAATTTTAATTTTTTAATTTTCTTTTTAAATTTTTCTTTTTTCTTTTTCTTTTTTTCTCCTCCTCTTCCTCTAGACGGTCACCGGACCTCGGCGACCAGCCAGAGGCGACGGTCGGTGAGGTTGAGCTTGACCTCGCTGGCCACCTCGCCAGTGGCCGCTAGGGCGGCCTCACGCTGGACGGCGAGCCTCGCCCGCCCGACGCGAGGCCGCCCTCAAGGCCTGGGCAGCGAGGCTCGCCCTCGCCGGATCTGGTGAGGCTCGAGCCTTGCCCATGGCTCGGGGTTTGGCGAGGATAGTAAGGCGACAGCGTCAGGGGGGGTGGAGGCGACTGCAAGGAGCGACGATCGCGACGGGGCAACAACGGCAAGTCCTCAGCTTCTCAAATCTGGTCCTCCGTCTTCCAGATCTGACCCTTTCCCTACTCTCCCTAGGTTCGCTCGCCCTCGCCGCCCAGGCCTAGTGGGCGGCCTCGGGCCGGGCGGGCGAGGCTCGCCCTCGCCGCCACTAGCGAGGTGGCCGGCGAGGTCGACTTCAACCTCGCCGGCCGTCGCCTCTGGCTGGTCGCTAGAGGTGTCAAAATGGGTCGTTGACCCATTTATGGACCCATTTATAGCTAAATGGGTCGTTAATGGGTCAAGTTTGCACCCATAATGGGTTTTAAAAGTAAAGAGGCTAAAATAAATGGGTCTTAAATGGGTCTGCTCTCAGACCCATTTATGATCCATTTATCAACCCACTCAGAGTGAACCCATTTACTCTCCCTCTTCGACATCTTCGTTTTGTCGCTTACACCCTCCATCGTACGACGTAGTGCAAGTCGGGACTTGAGAGGCCGAGAGCTCGCCGGCGATTTCCTCTGTCTTTTTCCGAGCATTTCGACTTCTACGTTTCTTCTCCTCCTTCTCCTTCCGCCGTCAGCCGCCGCGGCCACCGCCGTCGCCGCCGTCTTTGCCGTCCGCGGAAAGCGATTGTGCTTTGATTGGGCGGATCTGCAGATCTGCCTTTTGGGTCTGTCTTTTTACGCTTACGCTTGTAGTTTTGCCTTTTGGGTCTGTCTTTTTATTCACCCATGGTTGCATTATTGAGCATGTAGGTAGATGAAACGGATCTTGTTTCTAGGGTTTTGGCGAGTTGTCCTTTTGTTTTTGGGCGGTTTGCTATCTGGGTTGGTTCTCTTGCTTTCTCCATCTTGTCTATGTTAAGCTGGAGAGCAGAGTGTGATTCATCGGTGGTTTGGACTTTGTTCTTTCTGTTCCCTTGGGAAGAAGATGGGGTGACCATTGTAGGGCAAGATCGTTTCTTTTGTCGATGGAGTTGCGACATGAAAGCTTCGCTTGGCCGTTTTTTATGTTGGTTCCGAGAACATGGGCGGAATTTAAGAATGAGTCCAAGAATGTGGGGCTGTCTTTTGGGTGTGTTTCTAAGTGCCCTTTTGACATAGTGTGGTCATCTAGGCTCCCAACCCAATACTTGTTTTAAAGCCATCCGCTTTCCGCCATTCTGCACCAGAGTTAGTTCATCTATGCTGTGCTGAGTCAGAGGTCCTCTGTTCTTGCCTTCCGGATTGATTTGTTTATGTGGGTCATTCCGTTTTGGGCTGGTGAATTAGGTTATATATTGGAAAGTTTGTAACTGTTAGATGGTTTTCTGTTATCTTTTGTTCGACAGTATAATTCCTACATTTGTTGTGTATATGAACTGTTTATGCTACCTGCTTCCTCAAGAGTTGCGTTTATACGAAATCAGCTACAGGGTGTTTACTTTCTCTGTTTTTATTATGATGTTTTAGGCGCTATCCTCCCCTGTTTTATCTGCTGTTGGTGAGAGATATTACAAAGTCACAGCAGAAGCATTACGAGTTTGTGGGGAGCTTGTTCGTGTTGTTCGCCCAAATATTGAGGTGGGGTACACTTATCTTATGATTTAAGATTTGTTAGTTGACATGTCAAGACATAGCGAGGATCAAGGAGAGTATTCAACTACCGAACAATCCAAGAGACGTAGAGTTACATCCTTAGTTCATGAGGACGAGGAAGATATCTCTACTTGCTCTAAGCGTTCAAGAAAACACACTTCGATTGTATGGTCTGAATTCGAAAAATTCACAGATGGTGATGGCATGAGTAAGGCTAAATGTAAGTGGTGTGAAGTAACTTATATGGCTAGCCATGGGACAAAAAACTTGTTGCGTCATTTAAATACTTGTCCCAACCGAGAGGTTAATGTTGATGGTTCTATGGTACAATTTGACCAAGGTGTGTTTAGAGATATGCTTGCAAGAGCGATAATCAAACACAATTATACATACTCTTTTGTAGAGCATGAGGCAACAAGAGAATTGTTTAGTTACCTCAACCCTAATGTGAAGCACATATCAAGGAATACAGCAAGAAGTGATGTGGTAAAAGTTTATGAGAAAGAGAAGGGAATTTTGAAATCTAAATTATTGTCTCTTTCGAGCCGAATATGTTTGACTTCTGACCTATGGACTTCTATTACTACGGATCATTATATGACTGTCACTGCCCATTATATTGATGAGGATTGGGAATTGCAATCAAAAGTCTTGTGTTTCTCCTATGTGCCACCTCCATATAGTGGTGTCATACTTTTAGAAAAATTGCTGTCTTTGTTGAGAGAATGGGGCATTGAGAGAAAGATCTTCAGCATCACTTTAGATAATGCATCATACAATGACAGTATGATTGATATTTGGAGAAATACACCTTCTGTGAGATCTTCTTTGTTATGTGATGGACAATTTTTTCATGTGCGTTGTGGCGCACATGTTTTAAATCTAATTGTACAGGAAGGTTTAAAGGTTATTGATGGATCCTTACATAATATTAGAGAAGCTGTCAAGTATGTGAGGGCTACACAAGGGAGGAGAGTAAAATTTGCCGAATGTATATCGCAAATGCTTAAAGACCAGTAAAAGGTACGTCAAGATGTGGCCACCAGATGGAATTCTATGTACCTAATGCTTGAGGGTGCCATTTTCTTTGAATGTGCATTTTCGCATTTGAAGTTAATCGACTGTAACTTTGTCACATGTCCATCTTCTGAAGATTGGGTCAGAGGAAAGAAAATTGCTTTGTTGTTAAAACCTTTTTATGATATTTCTACTCTGTTCTCTGGAGTTAGATATCCAACGGCAAATTTATATTTTTATGGAGTATGGCAGATTCAGCTTCGTTTAATACAGGCAAGGGATACTGAGGATGAGGCTATTAGTTCTATGGCTAGGGCAATGCTCAAGAAGTTTGAAAAATATTGGAAGTGTTATAGTGTTGTCTTATCATTTGCTGTTATATTGGATCCTCGCTAAAAGTTACACTTCTTGGAGTTTTGCTACTCAAAGTTGGATATGGATGATCATGTAGAATTTGTACGGGGCATTCGAGAAAAACTCTATACACTTTTTGATGAATATGTAACCTCCATGTCTAGAGATGATCGCTTTACTTCTTCAACTAGTCGAGGTAACATTTTAGTTGAGGTCATCGATGAGAACATTGGGGATGACATTGATGAGTATGATGCATTTGAGAGTGAACACTTTGGATCACAATCTACTAAGTCACAATTGGATTTGTATTTGGAGGAGAATAGGCTTGATAGAAAGAAGTTCCCGGATCTCAATGTCCTTGATTATTGGAAGACTCATTCTCATCAATATCCCGAGTTATCCCTCATGGCACGTGACATATTGAGCATTCCTATCACTACCGTTGCCTCAAAATCAGCCTTTAGCATTGGAGGATGTATTTTAAATAAATATCGTAGTTCCCTTTCCCCTGAAAGCGTAGAGGCTGAGTTGTGCACTAGAAATTGGTTATTTGGAGTTCCGCCTGAGGAAGATTTGGATGAAGAGTCTCTCATCATTGACTTTCAAGATTATTTGCATTAGGTACTTTTTTTCATCTCATTCTTTTCATTTGCTCATATGATTTCATACACTTGTCTTCATAATGATGTATTCTTTTCAGGTTCTAGACTAGTTGTTGGGTCTTAATTTAAAATTCCTTTTCCTCAGGTATCAAGTTGATACTGATGCCTTTTTGTCAGTGCTGGCGCTTCAACCTATTCTGAAGATGGAATCAGTGCCTACCATTGTTGTGGGGCTTCCTTTTTTTTCCTCTTTTACCCCCAAATTGACGGTCAAAGACGATTGGATTGGTGGATTTTTTGTTCTGTGAGTGATGTTCATGGGGCGGTTTGTGGTGATTGCGAGTTGGGCTCTGATTCTTGTTTCTTTCTTTTTGCATTTTCGTTGGCTGATTGGTGGGCTTTTCTGTTTTGCAGATAATGAGCAGACAGCCGTATGGACGAAGAAATTTACAATCAGCTGGTTCGGAAGGCTGAAGAAGAAGGGTATGACGTGAGCAAGCTCCACAAGACTCCACATAGCGACAGTCCACCGGAAGAAGAAGTACCCAAGGACACCAAAGGCGTTTGGTGGATCAAGTCCATTCTAGGAAGATAGGGGGAACTCAATTTCACAGCCAGCTTGATGAAGATGATGCAGCAGAGGCTTCATGGAGTTCTTAGTACATATGAGTTTTCATAAATAATCAGCATATGATGTACCCCTGTTTTAAGTCAGATTGAAATCTTTTAGTCTCGAGACTACCATGCGTTCGTTTTGTTTGATGTATATTTTGCTTCACAAAGCGGATATTGTATCGTTGATGAGAGATTGGCAATGAATAAGAGCTGTTCAATTATGAGATCCTTTTGGGATTCCTTTCCGCTTGACGGAGTGTGGGTCAGTGGCAAATTTCAATATTTGTGACCTCTTAAAATCAGTCTAGGCATAAAGGTGGCACCTGTAGAGAATGTTGCATCAAAGTTATTTGTTCAATGCTCTCAGCAAAAGGGGCTCATGAAGATCTATAGACACTTGCTCAACTATCAAAGTACTGAACTAATATTCCTTAAATTCTTACATCCATTGAGACACATTCCATCTATAAAAAAAAATTTCTTTAGAAAAATCAGTCACTTGACCAATTGGAAAAATGATACTAGAGAAGGATAGATTGATTTATCTTTTTTCCATTGGTTTATTTTGGCCTTGTAGTAAAATGAACAAATGCTTGTAAAGTAGAAAGAAAGCAACTTAGCTGTTCTCTTAACGTTGGAACTCTTGTTCTCTTAACGTTGGAACCCTTGTGAGAATACTCACATAATTTGCTCGATCATATTGCAGAATATATATATATATCCTCTAGAGCTCGTTGAGCGAGCTCGAGGCTCGCTTGTGGCCGATTGCCAGCCATTGTCGTGGCGGCGGCCGGCCAAAGAAGAAGAAGAAAAAGAAAAAGAAAAGTTATATTTAAAAAATAAAAATAATTAAAATTTTATTTTTTAAAAAAATAAAAAATAATTAAAATTCGATTTTTTAAAATAATTAATTTAAAAATTATAAAAATTGTCCATTAAATTTGTGTTGTATAAAATTATTTTAGCAATACCATTTTTAATATATATATATATATCTATATATATATATAATAAATTAAGTTTAGTTAAATGGGTCGGGTATGGGTCAAAATTTTTGCATTGCAATAAACGGGTTAAATGGGTCGATTTGGGTCGGACCATTTATGACCCGACCCAAACCCGACCCGACCCACCCGTTTAACGGGTCTACCGTCGCTGAGGTCCGGCGACCGGGCTGGAGGAAGAAGAGGAGAAGAAAAAAAATTCAAAAATATTAAAATATTATTAAAATTTATTTATGTCGGATCGATGAGGCCACGTCACTGGTGGGCGTCCAGTCAGCAAAATCCGGCTAAAATTGGCCAGAAAGGACTGAATTGGCATAACTTAAAAAGGTTTAGGACTTAATTGGCACCAAAAAAAGGTTTAGGACTAAATTGGCACAAATACAAAAGGTTTATGACTTTTTTGGCACTTTTCCCCATGCTACTTTGCAATACCAACATATCATTAAATCAAGCATGTCTTGTTTTTGAAACTGATGCGTCCAGTTATGTCAATTTGTGCTTTTCTTTTTTCAATCAAGTCTTTCGACTTTTTAATTTGTTTAATCAAATCCTTGAATTTGCATAATTATTTTAGTTAAGTCTTTCTGGCTCCCAATCCAGTTAGTTGGCATATACTTGTCCGTATGAGTCAGAAAACTTGGGGGTGGTGTTTTCTTTGAAGAATGCTATTACTCGAGGTTCAGTCGAGGTCTTCATCTTTGGGGGTTTAGTTCGAAGTGGCAAAAGCTTTTCCGTGCAGACTCTTGATTAGCAAAGTGATGCAAATACAAGGAATAGATTGTAAAAAATGCACAAGTTGGGGGATGAAAAATGGACTTTTGAATAGTAGAATCGAATACTAGTTACATGTAATTTAAGAACAAGCAACTATGATTAAGTTCATCTTAAGAGATTAGATTATTTATCCACCAGTAAGTTTCTTCTGTCCGATTTGATCACGTAGAATTCAAGTATTTCATCACCATCTCGGCATTTTAATTTTGTCGAAACAGTGTAAGCTGATAAAAAAAAGAAAACTGATTTCCTTGGTGGGCAAACCTGAAGAACTCGACTTTACCAAAAAAAAAAAAAAAACCTGAAGAACTCGGCATGATTCAAGCCGAAAATATTTCCGACTGCAGAACTGTGATTGTTTGTCAATGGATACATATACGGAACAATACCATTACGGCGGTGCATCAGTAAACATAGAGTGGAGATCAATTACAAACGCTTAGAGCCTCAATTCACGCATTATTTTGACTGCTTATCTATGTTGTTGGCCTTAAAACAATGGCCTTGACGCAAAGCTTGGTTTTTCCAATTCCCATCGGTTTGCTCGAGCGAAAAGCTTATCTTGCCAACGGTTTTGGGCGTCGTCTCGAACTGGCCGATGCTAATTGCATGCCACTTTTCCTTTTCCAGTCCTTCCAATCTTTCCATGCGTTCCTGCTTGTTTCCATCTGGGAGAGCGAGACTGAGGTTCACTGGAGCATCCCATCCGCGGCCTCTTTCTCTTATCTTCACGAGGATCTCGACTTCGTACTTCGTCCGTGGAGAGAACAAGATCGTGTTGCATTTCCCATTGATTTCTAGCCAGCAAATACTTTTTAGCTCGGCGACATGCACTTTCTTGTTGCCCAAATAGCTGAAACTCACAAATATCACAAATATGCAAAGCAAGCAAAGGGTTGATTTACTAGCGAACAATGATCTTATTTCATGTAAGAAATTCAAAGCACAAATGCCACTAATTGAACAACTTGCAGATGAAATAAGGTGCATATTTAGCAGCATCTTTTTGGCAGCATCAGGAAATACGAGACGCCGAAATAACACTGGAGGTATGCCGACACAAAGGTACTCATTTAGTGGCAAAACACAGTTTTTCACCGCTTGCGGATCATATTTCTTGGCGTGAATTCGGATGGGCCAACCTAGAGTCTTGATCAACACATGAAAGTTCGACTTAAAATGTACTAGTTTATGATAGAAGAAACAACGATACCATAGCTCATCCTCTTCTGTCCATTCCCAGTGTTCGTCTGCCAAAGTGATCGATAAGTCCTTAGCCAGAATCTTCCAGCAGTTCTTGTTGAGTTTCTCGTCAACCCAATACTTGCACGTATACGGCGGTTCCTGTAAGCACAAAGTAAGGATCAGTGAGGGGGGCATTAGCAACATCAGAACAAAGCTTGGCTCTTGTCCAATCTGGAGCGACCGAGCATCCATCCGGTCTGTGATGACCTATTTGTAGATCCACTTATCATCTGCAGTTGGTCTTGATTTACAGACTTCTGCATATCATGCGGTTTTAGTTTTATGGCAGGCCTCACAATCCGAGCCAAATTCTTTCTCAATAGAGCATTATCTATCTGAGCAAAAACTAATTTATTTTTGTCCTTTGGAACTTACCTGGTTCTTGCCATTTTTGGCCTCGCCTTTCTCCTTGTCGTCCTTCAAAAGCACTCCCGCATAGACTAGAGCGCTCAGCTCGTTTTTGTCGAGGGAGAAGATTTTGTCAACCATCGCTCTTCTCAACATCGCAAAGGAAAGGAGAGGAGGCTTTCCCATTTCACTTGTGCTGATTTGGGCGTTTTCTTCATGTGTCGACCGTGACAAATCCGGCGCATCTCTTGCTGCAGAAATCCCTCCCATCTTCTTCAAGGTATATTCTTACCTAATCTACGTGTACACGAAGGGGCAAAAAATCAAAGGTTTGATATGTTCTAACGTTAGACTAAATGAAAGGTTGATTTATCGGTCCAGACATTCGGAATCTACCGGAAACCTCTTGCTGCTCGTGGCTCCAGCTATAGCGGAAGAAACAGGAATGAAAATATGACGGTAGAGTTCTGATCTCAAGGACTTTGGGGGGATAAGTACACTAATGGTGCCATAAGTTGTGTACGGCGCTCACTTTGGTGCCAAAAGTTTCCGCCGGATCACTTAAGTGCCAAATCGGAGAAAAAATGATCACTTTAGTGCCACCGGCGAGAAATTCCGGCCAAAATGATTACGTGGCATTTTTATTTTAAAAAAAATTCGACAACTCTTAATATTGTCCATGGTGGATGGCAGAAAATGACGCCGTTTCCTTTGCTTCGTAAGAAACGACGTTGTTTTATCATTCCACGTGGATTACCTACAAAACGATTGTCGTATAGTGGATTCACTACGGTAAAAAATAACGTGGTCCAAAAACGGTGTTTGTATAGGATTCTCGCTCAACGTCGCCGGCCGTAGCTCGCTGACCCACCGTCGTTCACTCGCCCGCCGTCGCTCACCCGCCATCGCTCGCCCGCCGTCGCTTGGCCACCACTGTAGTTGCGTCGTCGTTTACGTTCATTCACTGGCTGCGTCCTCAACTCTCGCTCACTCAGGTTTGTCATGTTCTCTACGTGGGTCAATTTAGTGAAAAATTTAGGGTTCCGACGAGCAAGTTAGGGCGTGGAGGGCAAATTGAGGGCTTGGCTCAGGGGGAAAGTGGTGGGGACCGAATAGAAAATTTGAGGGTTTCGTCGTTCGTTCGCTTTCTTTTGTGGGGACCGAGTAGAAAAATAGGGCGCGGAGGGGAAAATGGGGCTCGACTCAGGGGGAAACAGTGGTGGGACCAAATTTATTTAATTAATTGGACTGCATCTGTGGGGGAAACAGGGAGGCCGAATGTGATTGAATTGAAAAATGGGTGGTGGGACCTCACTTTGTTTATTCAATTCGGTTTCTTTTGTTTTTGTAAAAGCACCGAATTGGGGAGATTAGTCGCATTTGTTTCTTCACAACAAAACGACAAGGACCTGCATGTGAAGTTGCTGATTCTGTCATGTGGTCCCAACAAGTAATGACATTTGTTTTTTTTTCATTGGGTGCAGCATCGACATGGACGCGAATCAGGTAGGCATCATTGTTTACTATGGTGGAGAGTTTCTTATTGGCACCGATGATTGGGAATATACTGGTGGAAATGTAGGTACTATTTATGTCAATGTTCGGAAGCCATCATATATTGATTTTCTGAGGGATTTGTGTATTTTTTACGATGCAAAGTGCAAAAACTACATTACTGTGTTCCTGGGAAGGAATTGAAGGATGGCTTGAGATTTTTTAATGACAATAATGGTATTAAGGATATCATTTACCATTATCTTCACGACGAAGAAGCTAAGGTATATGTTGAGTATTATAGTGATGGTGAGGATGCGGATGATGATGAGGATGGTGAGGATGAGGATGGGGATGGGGATGAGAAGACCACCACTGAAAGAGGAGAAGTGAGGGATCCTATTTAAGCGAGTAATCAGGTCGGGAATGACAGAGATGAAAGGGAGAGAACTCACATTGATAGAGATGAACAAACAGTGACATGTCCTGAAAGCTTGGGTGAAGATTTGGGTGAAGATGTGGGTGATGAAGACTTCATTGGATTAGAATGGGAAATTGCTTTATCCAGTGAATCGGAAGATGAATATTTTGCTTCAGTAAATTTCTCAAGTGACGAAGATGATGATGAACTCGCACATTCAAGACAAAAGCAAAGGGAATTTCTAAGAAAAAAACTTGCACCTTCCAAGCCAGTAAATGGGGATGGAGTTCCAGCTGAAGGTAATAGAAGTGAAGATGAAGAAAGCTGCGGCGATGAAGTTGCTGGTTCGGAGCATGAGCTTGACAATGATGATGAAGAACCTGCTCGTCGAATAAAAAGTAAGTACCCTTGCTATGATCCGACTGTTGATAAACCTATTTTGTCTATGGGCATGAGATTTAAGGATGCCAAACAGTTCAAGGAAGCTGTTGTGAAGAACTCCATTGGTGAACAGAGGAGTGTTCAATTCATTAGAAACACGAAGGAATTTGTGAGAGCTAAGTGCTCACAACCCAATTGTCCATGGAAGCTCTATGGCACGATGAGTAAGAATGGGTCATTCCAGATTAGGTCATTGCAGGAGGAGCATACTTGTCCAATTATCTTTAACAATAAAAGGGTAACAAGTGTGTGGTTATCGAAGCATTTTTTCAACACTATCAAAGCAATGCCCGAGATCAAGAGTCCTCAATTTCAACAGTTAGTGAAGGAGCAAGTAGGGGTTAATGTGTCAAGGAATCAATGCAAGAGAGCTAAGATGAGGGTGATGAAAATACTGATAGGTGGGTATAAGGAAGAATATGCGCAGGTATGAGACTATGCTGGCGAATGCATGTTTCAAAACCCATCTAGTAGGGTGTATGTAGAGGTTGTGGAGAGGCCACTCCCGGATCTTGGGCCTAGATTTGATAGATTTTATGTCTGTTTTGATGCATGCAAACGGGGCTTCTTGGCTGGTTGTAGAAGAGTTATAGGATTGGATGGATGCTTTCTAAAGGGTTTGTGCAAGGGGGAGTTGTTGGCTGCTATGGGGAGAGATGCCAATAATCAAATGTTTCTGATAGCTTGGGTGGTGGTGAAGATAGAGAACAAGGATATTTGGTCCTGGTTTCTCAAAAATTTAATGGCTGACTTTGAGATAACCGATGGGGGAGGATGGGCATTCATGAGCGACCAACAGAAGGTAATTTCATTGTCAATTAATTCACTCCTTTTTAATATTAATCATTTGCATATTTTTCCTGACTTGTATTTATTGGTTTAAATTTTTGTAGGGACTTATTCCTGCATTGGCTGAGTTGATGCCACATGCTGAGCATAGAATGTACGCGAGGCACATATATGCAAACTGGTCAAGGAACTTCAAAGGAGATAAGCTGCAGAAGCAGTTCCGGCAGATAGCAAAGAGTACCAACATGGTTGATTTCAGATTAGCCAAACAAGGATTGTTGCAGCTGACAAAGGAAGGTTTTGATGCACTCCTCCAGACAAAAGCTAAGCACTGGTGTCGAGCCTTCTTCAGCGAAGAGTTCAAATGCGATATCATTGATAACAATCTCAGTGAAGCTTTCAATGGCAGAATTTTAGAGGCCAGGTGCAAACCAATCATCAGCATGCTTGATGATATTCGAGTGATGGTGATGACTAGACTGCATAGGCAAAGAGATGAGGCTACGAAATGGACTAGAGATTGTGACCCTAGGATTATGAAGAGATTGGATGCAAACATTGCTGCTAGTAGGTTCTGCCATTCGGTTTGGAATGGAGATAATGGATATGAAATTATTCAAAATCAGGATAAGTATGTTGTTAACCTGGATAGAAGAAAGTGTTCATGCCGAGCCTGGCAACTGAATGGAATTCCCTGTGCCCATGCAATTTGTGCTATTCAGATGAAGCAAGAAAACCCAGATGATTACCTACATGATTGGTACAAAAAAAGCTCATACCTTACTTCATACCAATTCATGATGCAGCCTATCAGAAGCAACAAATTTTGGGAGCCAACAAATCATGAAAGCCCTCTACCTTTGCCGCTGAAGAAACAAATTGGAAGGCCAAAAAAGAAAAGAAGAATGCAGCAGGAAGAGGCATCAAGTCAAAGGATGAGTATGACTGGCTCAAAGATGAAATGCTTCTATTGCCGCAAGGAAGGGCACAATAGGAAAGGTTGTGAGCTGAAAAGGCAGCATCAATAGCAAGATGTAATGGCTGAAGGTAGGACAGAAGGCCCTACTGAAGAGCTTCTTGTTAGGCCTAGTGAAGGTAGGACAGAAGGCCCTGTAGTAATGCCTACTGAAGGGCAAACAGAAAGCCCTGCTGTAAGGTAAGTATCCTCTTTACCTCAATAACTTTACATTTCCTATTCGATAGAGTTTGATGGTTGACCATGTGTACTGGCTTCTCTTGTACTTTTCCTTTATCATGCACTTGTAATTTGATAAGTTTTCTCCATTTGTTTCGACCATGAAAATGAGTAGATGTCTAATTATTCATTGTAGTTGGTCATGATCCTAATATAGTACATTGTTGTAAGGCCTTCTAAAGGGCCAGAAAAAGGCCCTGTTGTAGGCTTAAGTGCAGGGACAGGGATTGGAACAGGCAGGACAACAACAACAATAACTGAGTCCACTATTGAGCAAACGACAAGAAAAAAATTTCCTGTAAGTTGTACATCGCTGTGTTTGTCTTTTATGGGCTGAATTTTAAGTTTGTTATGTGTTTCTCAGGTGAGAAGACGAGCTGCACAAGTTGCGGAGGCTGCTCCCCCAACTATTGCTGCTGAAAATGACGCACCACTGCAAACAAGAGGGGCTCTTGGAAAAAGATTAAGGCAATATGGTTATGGGATTTACACAGATGAACGAACTGGAATGACTATTTTGAATGTAAGATTTGTAGGCCTCATGTATTTAATTTGTTGTACTTCAATTCATTTGGTTGACAATATCGCTATGTTCTTGTAGCCTGTGAGAACTTCAGAGGTACTTCTCTCTCAAGGTAGGCCAACTCAAGAATCAAGGGCGCAGCCAAAGAAGAGTGCTCCAAAGAAAAAGTCAGTGCGTATAGCTGCAAAACAGCCATTCAAACAGAACCCAGCACCAGTTTCATCTCAACCAACGATTGGGCGCGATAGTGATGATATGGACCAACACATGACACGTGCTAGAACAAGAATAGCCACCGTCAAAAACAAGGAAAAGGAGGTGACAGAAAGCCCAGTTAAAGAACCTGCACATCCAGTTCGAAAGAGTGCTCGGATTATGAATCAATTCAAAGCTCCAAGACGAAAATGAGATCAGGGTGTTGTCCATATTGACTGATGGGAGGGTGTTGGACATGGTCTCTTTTTATGTGGTGCTGCTGATGGGAGGGTGCTGGACATTGTCTCTCTTTTTATGTTTTATTTTTTTAGGAGGGTGCTGGATATTATATCACTAATGGTAGTTGCTACCTCCATATTACCATTGGTTTTTTTTTTTAAGAGGGTGCTGAACCTTCAGTGATTGGGGAGTGAAGTTCATGTTTTTCTTTTCTTTTGTAAACAATCAATCAATGTTAATGACAATAGCTGTTTTTGTTATTTTCTCTTGGCTTGGTTTTGGCTAATAGCTAGCAAGATAGTTATCGGTTATGCTGTATATCTTTTTGCTGTTGGTGCATTTCTTATGAGGTTGCTGTTATTTTTAGATTTAGATGTGTGCATATAGTGTTGCTGGTTGAAGTTGTTGATGCATTGATGCTATTTTTGGGGTTCTGGTTGTATGTGCTGGAACAAGATGCAGTTTTGGGTGCTGGTGCATCTCGTTGCAGGGCTGTTGTGTTGCAAGAAGATGCACCGGCAACCCAACTGGTGCAAGAACAATATGCAAGATGCACCACGACTGGTGCAAGTTTGAAATTGGCATTCAAGCGATCACTATTTACAACTTGTGCAACAGAAGTGATCACTTTGTAATCGCGACTGGCACTTAAATGATCTCTTTTATAAAAACTTGGCACTCAAGCGATCACTATTTACAACTTTTGGCACTGAAATGGTCAATCGTTAATTTGCCACCATCCCTTAATTTTGCCATGGTTTGCAGTTGCAGCAAATCAGCAAACCAACAAACCATTACAACGATAAAAATGCAGCAATCATTCTATTTGAAGCAAAAACTAACCAAAACAAACATTGACAATACACAGCTAAACAATAAAAAGTGCTCAGAACTAATGCATTCCAACTCCAACCTTCCATTTCGCCATGGTTTGCAGTTGCAGCAAACCAACAAACCAGCAAATTAGGAGGGCAAATAAAAATGCAGCAATCAAACATTGCATTTCTGAAGTGCTCACACTTAATGCATTCCATCTCCAACCTTGCATTTCTACCATGGATTACAACAAAACCTTCTGCTTCATACAAAAATGGTAGACATACAAACTTCGACTATGGTAGACATACAAACTTCTTATCATTACTCACTTCACATTTGAATAAACTACCCAAGAGAATAAGAACACAATCAACGCTCGATAAAAGTTTCTTTCAATTTTCAGCCTTGAAATCTCCCTCTTCAAATGGTCGACCAGAGATGTTAAACCCTTCATTTGAGCTTGCATTGAGTCGACATCCTCCAACTCGTCCATTAACGCAGGTGGAGGTTGATTTCGGTCTTCAAGTAACTCCAGGATCACATATGTCGCTCGATCAGAGAATTTCCTATCAACCCATTTGAAATATTTGCACTTCGAGCCTTCTCTATATCTGCCGCACCCATGAAATCTTCTCCTGGGATTCAACCGAGTCCAAGATGTTCTTCTCGGACTCGGTAACCCACAATAACAGTAACACTTACCATCTAATTCGCTTTTTTTATAGGAATGTGAGCCGCTGCTGAAGCTTCTGCCCTCCATTCACAAGAGCGAGCTGATAACTTTGAGAGAAAATCGAAGTGTGCACTCGAATTGGTCGAATTAGGGATTTAGGGTTTTCAATTTTCGATTCTACTCGAATTTGAGGATTTGGGGTTTCTTATTTGGGGGAAAAGACGCTAAACGGCGTCGTTTTGTTGTTTGCATGCTGATTGTATTCTTTGGCGATCTATGTCGGCTTCAAATATTAATAAAAAAATGACACGTCGGATTTCCGGCCAACTAGATCAGAGTTGGCACCAAAGTGAGCATTTTTTAAAATTTTTGGCACTTAAGTGATCCGATTGAAACTTTTGGCACCAAAGTGAGCGCCGTACACAACTTATGGCACCATTAATGTACTTATCCCGACTTTGGGAGTAAAGTAGAGATGAAGCTAAGGGGCCCAAATAAAATAACAGTAATGATGATGATGATGTCACGCTAAAGATGACACAGGCGATTTGAGCTAAATGGGCTCGAGGCTAATCGGTCCTGCCAGCTCGCTTATCAAAGGCTGCTTCTTTTGGGCTTTACTTTCCTGCACACCCACGGAAAAATCTTAACCCGGGTAGAATAGGAAAGGTAGCAATCTAATATGCCCACTGATCACATTCAAATCCACTAATCCTGTTATTTCATTTCATTACCAAGATACTTTAGTCCGATTGCAAAGGACATTTCTTTTTTATTGAAATTAAGTGCGCGAAAAAATACCACTTCATACCGGCTTTAAGTTTATCGCGTCAAGTTTAAGTGTCTCTCGTTATCTTCGTGTTGTGTTAGAGATCAAGATAAGTTCCATGTTCCAAAGTTCAGCCAATTACTTTGGTGCATTTCTATCTTATAATATACAAAATAAAATATTTGGATAGACCCTAACTTTTATTTGTAAATGTGCACGAAAATGCTTCGTAGTTTATTTTGGTTTTATACCATTCGCTGCTTTATGAAATGAACCACCGATCAATCGTAGAAGAATTTTGCAACGTTTCATTTGAGGTGTACATTGCATTGGTGGTCATAATGCCACTCTTGTTTGACTCTCTTTGATCAATATACTTCGAAATAAATTACATGTAGTGGAACTTTAATTCCTTACACTCATGCCTTTTTTTTTTGTTTCAGGGTAAGGATGTCGAATGCTTATAAAATTCCAAAAGTCAGAAAAATCTTCAAATTTAGGTGAATGGTTGCAAAGATTTGAACATTGTTAACCTGAGTAGAATGTTGAAAAATATGATGATAGTTACGGTGATGACAGAGTATTGAAAGACTTCGCTAGACAATCCTTTTCAAACGCCTAGTGTGAAAATTAATTCAATCTCGTTCCAAAGTTATATTTTGGTCTGTGTTAGTTGATGAATAAGGACACACATGTTCCCGCCTAAATGACATCGAATGATTAATTAATATTGTCGAAGATGAGTAGGAGAGATTCTTCGTATCTCCTTGGATCGTAATTAGTTCTAACAACAAATTTGTGTCATTAAAAGTCAAGCTGAAGGGTCCATCTCACCTCAACTTATTAACCTGTGTCTATATGTGCGTGTTACACGTTTTGCTTTGTCCTTTTATGGCGCTTTTGGTTCGCAATTGTTGACGGACGAGAACACATGTTTCCTCCTAAATGGGGTTGGATAGTTCATTATTCTGTAAATGATAATTAGGAAGGACTCTCACCCCGTTTGGTTCGGCTTTCCGAAGGGGCTTTCGGGCTCAAAGCCTCTTGGGGAAAATATTTTGCGTTTGGTTCACATTTTCGAGTTTCCATTTGCCAAATGCTAGTATGAGGTTTAATGAATTTTTTTCTTTCCAATATTGCCCTTACTGATAATCATGTTTTCCCCTTTTACCCTAAAAAACATTGTTCATCGTCTTTTTCCTTGGACTTGCTGCTCCACCGCGAAACTTAGCCGATGGGCGATGCTCAGCCGCGAGTGGCCAGATCTGGCTGCCGGGAAGTCACACGTGAGGTCGCGCGACCTCAGCCAAGGTGGCCTGAGGTCGGGCGACCTTGGGCGTCGCCTGGGCCGCTCGACCTCAAGCGGCGTCGCCTAAGGCTGCGCGACCTCAGGCATCACTGAGGTCGCACGACCCAGGGCGTCGCCTGAGGTTGCCAACCTCAGGCGAGCCGCCTCCCCCACGCCGCCACCACCACCGCCACCAGCCGCCTCCCCACTACCACCAGCACCACCGCCACTAGCTGCTCCCCCACGATTTTCCCCTCTCGCTGCATCTCCTCCTACCTTTTCTTTTCTTTTCTTTTTTTTCTTTTTGTTTTCACCTTGAAGTTGCTTTGCAAAATATACACAAAAAATGAGTTTCCAATCACACTTGCATTCACAAAATGCCCATTCACTCAAAGATACTTGGGGAAATGCAAAGCCATTTCCCCAAAGTTGAACCAAACGGGCCTAATATCTCCCTTTTGCGTTGCTTTGTCATTTTGTGCCCCTTTTTTTTGGCATTTGTCGACATACAGGGACGCACGCGTATCCTCCTAAATGGGGTTGAAAGGTTAATTAATTTTATTTCAAAGTGTCTTGAGATTTTCCGCATCATTGTGCATTATCCTTTAAGGAAATGAAGGATGTCATGATTATCTATAATAACAAATTTGGGAAATAAAGTCAATATTAAAGGGTCAATTGGTCAGTTTTTTTATTTTTTGGTCGGTAGTTGATCAGTTGAGTAGGTACGTTCTTTTCTTTTCAACATGCATATGCTTCACGTGACTTTGCTGGACATCATGCATCATTTATCACTAGTCATTTCAGTAATTTAATTGTAGCACAATCGTTGTGCATATCCTTAAAGGTGATACGAAGAATGTCACGATCATCTCCAATAACAGATTTGGTGGGCATTAAAAGTCAAGCTTCCAGGCGACTTTGTCTTCACATTTGCACGCAAATTGGGCATTCATCACTTGTCCTTTCCACCAATTTAATTGTATTGATTTCATTCTTTTAGATTAGCAAAGTCTTATCTGATTCTTCAAATAAAATACAACTATAGAGGATAAATAGTTTGCTTCTTTTTTCGTGATCTTTAAATTCTAATCTTGCTACAAAGCACTCTAGGAGTAAAATCATGAATATGCTAGGTCGACGTGGGAAAGTTCCATCCTTAGGCTTGCCCAAATATCTAGACTAGGCAAGGCGAGAGAAAGTAGGAAAATTACCAAAAAAGTCTTAAACCTGTTACGCTTATGCTAAAATACTTCTAAATGTTTCAATTATGCTAATTGAATCATAAATCTTTTGATGATTTGTGACATGAAAAACTCTAAAGTATGACAACCATGACATTTATCATAAACATTTTTTTTGTAACATCAAAAACCTCAAATGAGTTATGAGATTCTTGTGCCCAAGTGCAGAGTTTTTGGTCTAAGCTCCAATATCTTGTCATATTTGGAAAAACATTTATGATTTTTTAGGCTCCGTTTGTTTCGCAGAAAATAATTTCCAAGAAAATGTTTTCTGGATTTTCCGGCATTCGTTTCATGGAAATTGAATTCCTTAGGGAAAATGTTTTCCATGAAAGGAAAAAAGTTTTCTAAATTGAGGGAAAATGTTTTCCACTTTTTAAAAGTGGAAAATATTTTCCTCACTTGATCTCTCTTATCTCACACTTCTACAAATCCTTACTTCCTCCTCCCATTTATTTTTCTTCTTTTCTTTTTTTGTTCGAATTATTTTTTAATTTTCTTTTTCTTTTTTAATTCGAATTATTTTTAATTTTCTTTTTCTTTTATATATATATATATATTTTTTTTGTTTCCCATATTCTTCTTTCTTGGCTAGTCGTCGGCCGTTGCCATGCGAACCTCGAGCTCGTCGATCTCAAGCTCACGCTATGCACTCTTACTTATCATTTTCTTTATTTATTCTACCCTGCAGTTGTACATTGCTCAAGCAAATGGCTCTACATGCTTGGCTTCTTTTTTCTTTTGTTTATTAGAACACAAAAGATGCAGGGAGAGAACAAGCCACTCAACTGAAAGATTCTCATGAGGGCTGTACATGCTTTGCTTCTTTTCTCTTTTGCTTCTTTTTAAAATGCATACGAACATTTTTTTGAGTAGATAAGCGTTTGACGACAATAAGGGAACAAAGATATGAAGTAAGTTTGCTTGGATTTAAATGCAAATTCATATTTGATGGATTTATAGGTCGGTAAATGATGCATGCCTAAGTGCTGAAGTTTTAGAAAATATTTTCCTTACCGAATACCGGAAAATATTTTCCGAAACATTTTCAGGTTTTAGCCGAATACTAGAAAATATTGTCATTTTCCTGGAAAATGACTTCTGGGAAAATATTTTCCGGAAATGGTTCATTTTCCGCGAAACAAACGGACCTTTAATGAGGAAATCATTTTCCTGAATTTAAGTGTTGATGGGAAACATTTTTTATTCACTCTTTTTCCTAAGCAATTTAAATGCCAGAAAATATTTTCTGCAAAATAAATAAAGCCTAAAGATACATAACATCATTGTCGGGCTTGAGCCCTATTAAGTCCTACCAGCTCACTTATCAAAGGCTTGCTAAGCAAGTGGCTTTTTGAACTCTTGACTTGACTTTTCCTTCACACATGGAAAAATATAACCTCAATAGGTATGGGTAGCCATTTAGTTATGTTGTATAATCACATTTGTACAGGCTATTCTTGTTATGCTGTTGACTAAGAAAAGATTTTCTGTTGACTTATTTTCATAAGTGATCCTAACGCTAAAAAATTTAGAAGATATTTTCTCTGAAATATTTTTCCTCAAAAAAAAAAAAAAACCTTGTATTTGATTTAAATTCACTGAGGCCGAAAGCAAGAAAGGGAAGAGAAAAGAAATGAAAAAGAAGGAAAAGTTACTACATACGGTTCGCTCCATCAAGAGGGATGATATTTTTGTTAACAAGTTGGTTTGTTGTAGAACCTGAAATTTCGCAAATAAGTCAAATATGCATTTTTGTAATAAAAGAATAAAGATAAAACAATAAAACAAGTAACCAATAAAAAAAATGATGAAAAGGCTTCAGCCCATTTGATCATAAAGGCAGCCCATTAGAATATGATCAGGCCCACAGCTCCGGTTCAGCTGAATGTAATTCGCAAGCACAACCCCAAACCATTTCGAAAGTCATCTCAGCCCATGACAAGTGAAACCAGGCCCGTAGGAATGAAAACCCTTAGCCCATCTCTCTATTCTCGAACGCGACTCTGATTCACAGCCAAATAGTTCCTGGGGATCAGTACCTTCAATTCGATCAATATTCGCAGTTCTCAATTACATTTTCAAGGAAACTATCATATATGCTCCGCTTAGGTTTATTTGCACGTGAAGAGGAAACTAAGAATCATAGCTTCATTCTTGTGAAAATTGATCATGATTGAAGTTGTTTTGATAAGTTGAGTTCGCATTAGGGCGGTTTGTAATGATCTGAAATGAATTATTTCTTAAATCTTGCTTACAAGTTACTTGTTCTTTAACTCAAATGTGCAATTATATTAACAGGTTTAGCTCCCATCTTTTGATGCAGTCCTAAACAAGGAAAATAAATTGAAGAAGACACTTCATTGATGATTATTAGAAGCTTAAGTAAATTAATCACTGAGTAGACAAATTAATGATCTAATCAAACATTGAATGACGTAAAGCGTAATTTTTAAAATACGGTATGATAGGTGTAATTATTGCTCTACTAAAGGTAAAGACTTCTCTTAACTTTGAACTACCTAATTCACAAGGAAATATCATGGGCTCTTTCAATCTTTGGATAACTCAACTAAGTTCTCTAGTAAACCAGTAAGTGACTTAGGAGAATAAGGTTCTTTACCTCATAATGAATATTTAAAATTTCATGTGGAGATTAAATTTTTTTTAGATAAGTTATTTTTACTAACTTATGTGTTTAAAAATGGAATAAAAAAATTTAATTATGGGAAAGTCACGTTCTTAGTTCTATTGGTTTTGCCTTTCTTGAGCTAGATATACAAAGGCAAAACCGGGTCCTAAGCAGATTTTGAGCATTCAGAAAGCCGCAGATGAATACAGCCATTTACGGCCTGTACATGCTCATAGAGTTCAAACCCACACAATGATTTGTGTTTTACCATTAGATTGGTAAATGGACTAACATATTTTCTTTAGAATATTCCGTTGATGAGATCTAGTGAAACAGAAACGAAATTCCAGAAAGATTTGCTTGTAACGCTAACGCAGGGTACATATAGAATAAGTGATCGGTCAACCGAAATGAGCCATGAGGAGTTAGTACATGTTACATATGATTCACCGAGAGTCATTACTCCTTAACAAACAGCTCGGTGATTGCTGGGACGAATGGTGTTTGGAAGTGATCGGTTAAGCGGAAATGAGCCATGAGGAACCAGACATGAGTCAGGAACTTGCCTCCTCGTCGTAGTTGCCAGGCATGTTGAATCCCCTTGCACTTGACGGCTGCATAAACAAGCATCTCCACCCACACAGAACTTTCAGTCTCCCATTTGTTCTCTCGGTTGTTCAGCTGCGACGCAAGCCGGCATCCCTGGTACAAGGCGAACTTGCTCTTATCTCCTTTTGCCATGACTGGAGCTAGTTTTGTGTTCACATTTGTGCGCAGCACATTGCAAGCTTCAAGTAGGATTTGTAGAATATTATTTACATAAACAACTAATCAATCAAGAAGAAACAGATCCATATATGACTGTAAAACACCGATATCAATAAACACAGCGGAATTAAATCGTATTTGTTTGAGCAATTGCTTCACTTGAAAAATAGATCACTCTAATGATCAGAGATCTATTGGAATGCCAGATCTTCCTCTCTATGACCTATTTCAATATAACAGCTTTCAATGGGATTAAAGCAACTGATAGGTATAACTTATCATTTTATAAGCTAGAGAGGAGACCTAGCAAACCCTAATCAATAGCGTGTCAATTGGGCCATTCCCATTACGGACTTCAGTTAAACACAATTGCCTACACTTTGCTGCTCAACTAGGCCCGTTATCAATAGATGCCAATACCCAATTCAATCAGATTACTGTAGGGTTCAACAAATATTGGAATATCCATTAACTCGATTATTTAAAATAGAAAATCAATTAATTAATGTAAGCCCATATTATAGGAAATTTCCAACATTCTCCCACTTGGGCTACATTAATTAACTTAAATTCTTTTGATTTCTTTTGTTAGTAGGAGTTATATAATTTGTATTTCTAGATATTATAGTTATATGTAGACCGATAATGCTTTTATGATGTATGTTGAAGTATTTATTTTCAATGATTGTTATTATTGATTCTATTGTTATCATTTCTCCTGTTGATGGGAAAATTAATCATATAATATTAAAATTAAACAAGCATCATTATAAAATTACTCATATAATATTATTAATATAATAAAATTAATTAATATTATAGTTATAAAATTAATATAATATAGTTATAAAATTAAAATTAGTATTAAAATTAATATTATAGTTATTATTAATATTATAGTTATATTATTAATTAATATTATTAATTTTATTAATATTATTAATATTATATTATTAATTTTGTTACTATTTTAATGTTTTGTGAAAATTAATCTTATAATATTTATCATATAATTTTATTCTTTGTTATTATATTAATATTAATATTAATATTTTATTCTTTTTATATTATTATTATTTTTTTAATTTTTTAATTTTTTAATTTTATTATTGTTATTATATTATAATATTATTTTAATATTTCGGACGAAATAGTGCTTGATGAAGGACACATCATGGGTTTCTGTTGGCGATTGTGGTCCAAGTTCTTCTTCTTCTTCTTCTTTTTCGTGGTTTCGGTTGGGAGTCCGAAATATTTAAATATTATTATAATATTAAAGGGGTTAGGATCGGAGTACTATATGAGAGAACAAGGAAACATGCAGATTAACAGATCTATAAGAACAGAGAATGTATTATAAAGGGGTTAGGATCGGAGTACTATATGAGAGAACAAGGAAGCATGTAGATTAACAGATCTATAAGAACAGAGAATGTATAAAGACTGTATAAGTATAAAAACAAGATAAAATCGCGAGAATAATGTAAAGGGCAAAGGCAATATATACAATATAAAGTAAAAGTATGCATAAACAAAAACCAACCATGAAGGTGGTCTGAACTTGTATTAGATAAACTGAAAATTACATGTATTGAAAGATACAAAAACTAAAACATCAAGTCATCCACTAGGGCGGTAATCCGCACTCCAGGGAGTATTGATGTTTTATATTACAAGAAATGATTAACCAACTATCATGTAAGTTGGTAACCCTGTATGAAACTATGTATTTGAAAAACTAACTTACTTTGAAACCAGGGGAGACAAGGTAAGAAAGCTTGAGGCTTGAAAGGATGAGGGTTTACAAGAGGGTGAGGAGGAAGAAGAGAGAAGAGAGATTTGAAAATTTCGAGTCCCCATTCTCTTGTGTAGAGAGGGTGTATTTATAGCGAGTGCTACAGTAAAAGTGTTACAGTGTTGAACAATGTAAAGTGAATAGTACTGAGTGAACATTGTTAAAGTGAATAGTGAATAGTGAACAATAAATGCCTATTTTGCTACAGTGTATAGTCTTTGCGCCGCTGTAACAGTATTGGCATGTGATATCATGTCTTCAATCTCTGTTTAGGTTGATCCCGTAGCAGTCATCTTCATTGGTATTTTCACTGTGATGTGACTGTGAGGATCCGTCTAAATTGTCTTGTGATTTGGAGGATCCACATTGTGATCCTTCTACTTCTGAGAGCATTGTTATGAGGATATTGCAATATTCTTCTTTGCTTTGGATTGCAGCCAGTGCTGCACTTGCTATAGATTTTTCCTGTAAAAATGATGTATTTGATGGGGTTGCGGTTATCTGATTTTTCTGGCTTTTTAGCCATGTTTTAACCGCAGCTTCGGATCCTTGTTCGTGGAATTTGAATCCATCCCACCATTTTGTCTTGTATTTTCGGATAAGTATAGGTACTAAGTTGGAGGATGTATTGTATTCGAACTCCCAGGCTGTTACCTATGAGATTTTGAATATTATGAAAAAATGCATAAGGCAAGGGAACCTTAGATCATGTTGGGTTGGCACAAAGTATTTACGGAATATTTGGTATCCTTGACTAATTGTGGGATGTAGTATAATGTCCAAAGGATCAAAGAAATCCCACCAGGAGTTAAACCAGTTTGGTAGGTTTTGTCTTGGGAAGTTGTCTTTGAAGAATACTAGCCAAGTATGCTGGAAATTTGTATTTTGTCTGTAGAATACATTCCACCAGGCTTGTTGGTAGTCCCAGTAGGTATATGAGGAGTATGGTAGGCTTTGGGTAAGTCTGGTTTGGAATTTTCTAGGTGTATGAGGTGAATCTCCCCATTGGGTGGGGTGTTTGATTTTACTGATGGATATAGTGGTGTATATGATATTTTCTGTATTGTTTTTGTCAGCAAAGTGAGTGAATCTTGCTGATTCCGTCTCCACTAAGATCTGCTCATAATAATCAAGGGTTTTGTTTGTATTATGGGGTTTGAAAAGCCAATTTCTTGGAAATATGTTTTTTGCGAATTTGATTGGATCTTCATCATAGAATCCATCTTCCACAGTCAGTATTTTTTGAAAAGATGTTTTGGGAAAAAACTTTGATATTTGAGAATGAGGGGTTGCCTGTGGCCTAATGACCACCTCATTCGAAATTTTTTTTGTATTTTGCTTGTTTTTGTGTAGCAAGAGGGAAAGGATTGTTACTTACCTCAATGGCACTAGACGGCTCTTTCTTTACTATTTTTTTGTAAAGATTGGGCCAGTAATAGTAGCGTTTCTTTGGGTAGTATGGTAGCTAGTTGGTCAAAGGGTTGTATGGGTTCTTCTTTTGAAGGTGTATTTGGTATTGGGTGTTGTAGAAATGACTGATTGTTTTCTGCCATTTAGAGCCATGTCTTGATGGGTGTCAAGCCAACTGGCTTTGGTGGTGTAATGGAAGTTTCGGCAATGGATTTGCCTTTGTCTTTTTTGTCTTTTTTGTCTTTTTTGGATCTTGGCATGATGGTATCCCCTGTAAAAATTCTCTTGTGAGAAAATCAGGTAATGAATTTGAAGAATCATTTATAAATTCAATGTCAAAATCAAATACTGAAAGTATGGCTTGCCATCTGGCAAAAATCTGTTTTGATGCAATGTTTAATACGTCCTTTTGTAAAATGTCTTTGGCTGATTTGCAATCAATTCTCAAGATAAATTTTTGATTCAATAAATCTCCTTGAAAATTTGTTATAGACAAAACTATAGCAAGTATTTCTTTTTTGATTGTCGAATAATTTTGTTGGGTGGAATTCCAATGTTTTGAGATAAACTGAACAACTTGTTCTTTGTTGTTATTGACTTGTTCGAGAATACCACCGTATCCTATTTCTGAAGCATCTGTTTCTACTATTTTGAAAGCAAAAGGGTCAGCTAGGTGTAAGCATGGTATTTCTTTTACATGAATCTTTATTTGTTTGACAATGTTAGTATGGACTGAAGTCCATGGCGGAGGATCCTTTCGTAACCTTTGGTGTAAAGGTTTGCAAAGAATATTTATATTAGGAAAGAAATCTATAATATAATTGAGGCTACCTAAAAACCTTTGTAATTGAGTTTTGTCTTTCATCTCATCTGGAAATTTATCAGTAAATGAGATTGATCTTTCTATGGGAGTTATGGTGCCTAGATGGATGTAATGACCTAAAAATCTAATCCTGGTCTGGAAGAGTGCAATCTTAGTGGGAGAGACTACTAAACCATTTTGTATGATTATTTTTATGAAAGTAGAAAGGTGTTTGAAATGATGTTCTATATTAGAGGAAAAAACTAGAACATCATCTGTATAGACAATGATGTAATCTGAGTAAGGATTGAAGATATCATTCATGATTCTTTGGAATTCTGAAGGGACATTTTTGAGACCGAATGGCATAACATTCCATTCGTATTGACCAAAAGGGACGGTAAAAGCTGTCTTGTACTTATCTGTTTCACTGATTTGTATTTGCCAAAATCCTGATTTCATGTCAAATTTTGAAAATATTTTTGATCTACATAATCTATTTAGCAAATCTTTTTTATTGGGTATTGGATATCTTATCCATCTAAGGGCTGTGTTTAAAGGTTTATAATTGATAACTAATCTGGGAACTCCTCTTTCTATTTCAGCATTTTTATTGACATAAAAAGCAGAATAACTCCAGGGTGATTGGCTTTTTCTTATGAGTTTTTTTATTTAAGAGATCTTGTATTTCTGTTTGGCAAAATTTTCGAACTTCTTGATTCATTTGTGTAGGACGGGCTTTTGTAGGTATTTTGTTTTCAGAAAATTCTTGTTCATAAGGTAAATCAACAATATGCTTCTTTCTTTCCCAAAAAGCATTGGGTAAAGTGGAGCATATAGTCTTTTCTATGTGTTTTTGTAGGGAAGTTATCTTTTCTATGATGTTTGGTTTTATAAGATTTTCTTTTATTATTTTGAATTCTAAATCTTCTTTTAAGAATTCAAGCTGGTTTTCTTTGTCTTTTATTAGGCAATTTATTTCTAAAATAGAGTGTTCTTGCAAAATGTTTAGGCTTCTTTTTTGTGGTTTTGTTATAAAGTTAAAAGTGAATTTTCTATTTAGAGCATGAGTTTCAATACCTTCATTAGTAACTATAAAAGGTTGGATGAATTGAATGAAAGGTGTTCCAAGAATAACTTGTTGTCTCATATTTTTAACTAAAAGAAAATATGTTTTATAGGACATTTGATCTTTTATTATTAAGGCCTCTGGTAATTTTTATTGTATATTTAGTTTGTCTCTTGAGGCTGATTTTAGGGATTCAGATATTTTATCAAAGTATCTTGTTGGAACAAGACCTTCTTTGATACAATTGAGGTCAGCCCTTGTATCAAAGAGTGCTGTTGTTTCAATAATAAACTCATTGTTGATTTTTATCATAATATTTATTATCCATTTTCTAGATGTTATTTCTGTTAATAACATAAGAAAAGCTGGGTCCGAAGTATCAGAAGTATTGGTGATTTCATTTTGGTCATCTAATTTTGTCTTTCCTTTTATGACAAGGGATTTTATAGCAGAAATTTCTTGTTTCATTTCTAACTGTGTTGCTTTCAAGGCTTGTATTTTTGACTTTTGTTGTTTTATCTCATTTTGAAGGTCATTAATATTTACAGGTCTAGACTGGGATTTTTTGTTTCTATTTAAAATGTCTTTTAGATTGTAAGAAGTATTGGGATTAGTAACAATGTTCATCGAAGAATGAAGTCTATCTAAATATTCTTTTTTGGCTTCGGGGTCGGTTATTTTGTCAACTGTGCTAAGGAGAAATTCTTCTCCTTTTGTTAACATATATATTTCAGGAATAGGTTTGTCAGGAGATGCGTCTTCGTAATCTGAATCGGAAGAGGTTTCTATTTCATTAATCTGAAGACCTTCTTCCTCAAAAAGTTCATCAGAAGAAGTATCGCCATTTTCTATGAAGATGTTGTTTAACTGGTTAAGAGTATTGTCGTCTAGAGAAAGTTCATTCAATTTTTTGTTAATCCTACAATATTTTGAAATATGACATTTTCTACCACAAGAGTAACATTTGATGTCTTAAAAATTTTTCTTATCAGTCTGAGATTTATTCTGATTATTATGGTATCTATGTTTATTCCTATGAGGTTGGGGTTTGTTGCGATATTTTTTTGTTTCTTTTTCAGAAGGACAAGTCCCTTTACATTTTGGCTTTGTTTTTTCATTATAAGAGGGGTCGTATTGAGCACATAAATCTCCTAGACTTCTATTGGTAAGAGATTGTTCTTCCTTGAGCTGTCTTTGTAATTTGATGGTATTACACATTTGTGTTCCTTGCCTATAAACATAAGAGACTATTTCTCCATAAGAAAGAAGATCATAAGGTATTTGGCCACTGTATTCTTCTCTAATTTTGTCTCTAACTTGGTTACCTATAATTTGGGTAAACCGGCTAAGAAATTTTCTTTCCAAAAGGGTTGATTACAATCAGGTCTAATAAGAACCCTTTGAAGGAAGAGTTCTTTATATTCTCTAAATTTTCCTAAGGATTTGCAGCGCATATTGGATAAGAGATCTTGGTTCCTATATCTAATATGTGAAGAGTCTCCTATGAAGTGTTGTGAAATGGAATAGATAAGAGTATTCACTGCATCTTGGATGAGATGTCCTTGATCATCATCCATGCGTTGGCCAAAGTCATCGATTTTATAGGCAGTTAAAATTTGTATTATTTGTTCATCAATCAAATAATTATCCCACCAACCTTTTAGTTGTCCAGTAAATCCGGCTACTAAAAGATTAGCAACAACATGATCAGAAACATCTTGCTGTGTTTTGTAAGCATTGGCAAGCATTACCATGTTATTTAAAATATTCATGATATTGCTTTCGGCAACACCATCTATATTCCATTCATAAATGACATCTGGAGAGTATTTATTATGTATTTTTTGCGATGATTCTTCTTGGGCGATGTCTGATGGGGTAGCTCTACTATAATAGAGTTTTTGAGGTTGTCTCCAATTAAGTCTGTTTACCTCAGCAACTGATTCATTATCAGAGTCACTTGAGGGTTTAGTCAAGGTACTAATGGTAGGTTGGTCTGGGGTGTCGTTAATAATTAGTCCTTGGAATTTAGGAGTGTCTAGTATAGGAGCAGGCTCTATCTTTGATTTCCCTAGGAGTTTTTTCTTTTGTTCTATGGCTTTGGCAAACTCTGGACTAAGATTCTTTGGAAATTCAAAAGCCTTAAAAATAGGTTTTTTGAGTGTGTCGACTTGTGGTGTGATAAGTTGGGTAGGATTCTGGATGGTGGATTCTATCCTATTCAACTGTTTTCCTATGGTCACCAAATGTTGATTTGTATAATTGTTTTGCTCAATAACTTTGTGAGTGTAAAGAGAGTCTCCTTTGTCTGGAAGCCTAAAAGGAGTAGCTGTTACCTCGCTATCTCCATGTTGTATTTTTATTCTCCTAAGGGGTGGATGATTGGATTCTATGGTTTCACCATTATCAAGTTTCCATTTATAATGATGATCTAAAACAACTATTTCTTTTGGTTCAAGGAATTGTTCTTCTAACCAATCAAAGAAAAATATATGAACTTCATATTCATATATGTAGTCATAATATTTTTGCTTGATGTCTTTTGCTTTATCAGCGAAGGTTTTGAAGAACCATTCTCTGATTTGTTTGTTGTTTTCAGAATTAAATTCCTTATTAAGGAATGTCCTGTTTGGCTCAAATTGTTTTTCCAAATATTAAGCTTAGCATCTATCATTTGTGAATAAGTAGGAGAATGATGAGGAGAATCTGTGTTTTCTAGAACTAGTTCAAGCTGATTTTGTTGGTAAACAGGCTTGGAAATCCCTGATCTATTGTTTAAACCACTAATTTCAGGTTCAAGTGGTATCTCAGGATTATTTCTAGTGGTATTAGAAGGTAAAGGTGTCGCATCACGTGTGGGAGTGTCTCTATGCGTACTTGGAGGAATGGTGATTATAGGTGGAAGATTGGGATTAAGATCTATAGATCTTGTATAAGAAGTATGAAAAGAAGGACTAGATCTTGAATCAAAAGATCTTCTAGGAAATCTAATGGTCACCCTTCCTTCTGGATGTTGAATGACAGTAGTCGGATCTATATTTTGAACAACTTGTTGGGGAATTTGGTTTTCTAACTCCCATTATTATGGTAGAGTGACTTGATTCCAATTAATAGATCTAGGAATTGTTGTATTTGCTCTGGAAATGTCTGTTTGGAGGAGAAGTGTTTCTCCTCTAGGGCTATGTTTAAAAGCATTTTCTCCAAAGGCGGAGGCCATGGCTTTGTAATGGATTCTATAGACAAGGGCTAAAGGAATAGATCCATCTGCCACTTTGTAATTATGGGTTTTGATTTGGAGAGTGAGAGCTCTAAGGATATTCTTATCTTTAAGGGATACTGAGAAATTGGGATAACAATCAAAATGTATTGGTCATTTGCAGAGACTTGTCGCTACAGTACCGAGAATAGACTCATCGTAGTTTAAGAGACGTAAATCTCGTAAAACTAAGAGAATGGAAGTATTAAGACCTTCTTTTGTAAGAGGTTTGACTCCTACTTGGACTAGTCCTATATGAATGTAATTGTATTTTTGCTTATGCTTTTTGATTGATTCCTGATTCAAAAGATGTATTTTCTCATAAGAATTAGAAAGAGGAATATCTCTTTCTTCGGTCGCTATGACATAATCTGATTTTTTGAAAAATTTCAATTTTGATTGTTTGTATATTTCTTTAAGCTGTATTCTAGGAATCTCCCAATTTTCTATAGATTTGTTGAAATCTTCTATCCTTACTTCTTCTCTATGTATAGGACTTGGATCTGAGTCCATTTGTGATCGAGAACTAGAGGAAGATGTAGATCTTCTAAGTAAGCTCATACTTAAGATCGGAACTATTCCTTCTTCAGAACCATTATAGAGCTAAACCAACGGTCTAACAGCCACTCTGGGACTTACGGCTTGGACCACTCTGTAGAAACAAGAAGGATGCCAACGAATGGCTCTCGATCTGTGAGTATGTTCTTACAAAGACTATCTATACCTTCCTGCTGGCTCTTACAAATATTATTATTATATAATAATATTTAAATATTTCGGACTTCCCATCGGAACCACGGAAAGAAAAAAAAAGAACTTGGACCACAATCGCCAACGGAAACCCATGACGGGTCCTTCATCAAGCACTCCCGCTGGCCCAGGACCCGCGAGCAGCCCTAATCGGACCGCGGGCCAGACCCGCGAGTCCTAAACCCTCACGCGGGGCGCAACGTGCGTCTAGCACAAGCTATTCTTTTCTTCTCGCGTGGGCTCAACAGATGGTTTCTGGGCTAATGGCCTGCGAGACCAAAAAAACTTTAAAAGAAATTCTGGGCTCACGCCCACAATTAGCAAAGAAAATTAAAACACAAAATGGGCTTACGCCCAGTAGAAGGCCAGGCCCGGCTGGAGGTCTTCTTCAACCTCTAGCCGGGTCACGAATTTGTAGCAAACCGGGTCGTACGACCGGGTTTCGCCCCGAAGCTCCAAAGGCACAAAGTAACATGATTTTTGATGAAATTTCCTCATGGGTTTTGCTTCTAACATCAATATAATTAACTATAATGAATTAAACAAAGAAAAACCAACTAAATCCACCACATACAAGCTTCAAAGTTTCGGATCTAAACCTCCCATGGCCGAAAATTCGGTTTCTTAAATTTAAGCCCTAAAAACTCAATTTAATACAACAAAAGGATACTAAAACAAATATATAATAATACCCATACAATGATTTGCAATGAACATCAATCAATTGCAAGTAATTTGAAAATTCTATAACTTTTTCATGCAAAAAACCTAGAATTTCAAATTTAAAATTCTCTCTCAATTATCAACGAAATTATGCAAATTATATATGGTTGGAAAGATCTCGACATGTAGAACAAAAGCCTTATGATTTCAGGATCAATCGAGAAAAAAAAATCCACACGAAAGAATAATGCCCATATTCGGCTCAAAGAGGAGGATTTCGAATTTGTCCATAAAAAAAAAATTTGGGTTCTACAATCATATATGATTAGCTCTGATACCACATGTAGAATATTATTTACATAAACAACTAATCAATCAAAAAGAAACGGATCCATATATGACTGTAAAACACCGATATCAATAACACTGTTTGAGCCATTGCTTTACTTGAAAAGTAGATCACTCTGATGATCTGGGATCTATTGGAATGCCAGATTTTCTTCTCTATAATTTATTTCAATATAGTAGCTTTCAATGGGATTAAAGCAATTGATAGATATAACCTATCATTTTATAGGCTAGAGAGGGGACCTAGCAAATCCTAATCAATAGCGTGTCAACTGGGCCATTTCCATTACGGGCTTCAATTAAACACAATTGCCTACACTTTGCTGCTCAACTAGGCCCGTTATCAATAGATGCTAATACTCAATTCAATCAGATCACTGTAGGGTTCAACAAATATTGAAATATCCATTAACTCGATTATTTAAAAAAGAAAATCAATTAATTAATATAAGCCCATATTATAGGAAATTTCCAACAGGATTCGCTCTCTACAGCCTTACGGGTTGCCTTTTTTGACTGAGACTCTTTGAGCAAACTCGTTGCCGCGGCGTACATGCCTCGAAATCTGACGCGTCTGACTCCAACCGGCAAGAGAAAAGGGTACATAACCGAAAGATACAACATATACCGAGACAATTGCTTGCTCATTTCGGGAGCGCCTGAAAGATCTTCCTGTTTTTCCAGGTGGCATAAGATTTCGGTTGCAATGTGCCAGACATGGATGCTCTGGTTGAGCTCTAACTCGATGCTCCATTTAAAATCGTCCATGACTCATGCTTTTTCAGGATGAGATATCCCGGGTAGATCCCTACGGACTGGACTTCCTTCTCGCTTGTTGCCAGGGACTTGAGACGTTCGAGAAGCCGTTCTTTAATAAAGTCGCTTATTTCCACATCACCCTTGTACAAGAACTTCAGAACCTTCTGGCCGACGTGTAGCAACTCTAGGATTCGATGGAAGGGGAGGAGTTTCTCTTTGAAAGCGGAGCTTAGTAGGTTGTACTGCCCCGTAGAACCTGACCACCTGTGCCTCTTATACAGTGGTCGTAACCTGTGTTTCTTCAGCCAACAAGCGGCTTCGTCAGAGAAGAGAAGAACGAATAACGCATAAATCTTTAGGAAAATGGCGACCCGGGCAACAAAAAGGTCACATAGATATTGAACTTGGAGTATTTGTCCTTGTCTAATCTGGAAAAAAACACCACGACCATGACGGTGGATAGGATACTCACCGTGCGGAGAGTAAAGCCCCACCGATTGTGGATCACCATCGCCTTAGTGCAGAGCAAATTGTACATGAGTCCCAGTTCAATCTCGATAACTCTGAATACAACTTGAAAATGTTTATTCTTGAGTATTAACATGCTAGTGTCGCAGTCCTCGAAGCTAAGCATGAGATCTGCGAAAAGGCACCCGAAAATGACGATCGGGTCTTTGGCTACTGCCAACTCGGCCGGGTTGCGCTCCTTCGTCTTTTCAGGTAAAAGCTTTTCATTCCCAAAAAGGTGCCGGAAAAAGTCGAATGTACCTTTGGCTTCGGACAAGTGATCTTATCAGGAGACGAAAGATCTACGCCCGCCTTCAAAATTGCATTCCACGTTCACTCTGCGTATCTCAATCACCTCATGCGGCGTGACGTCATAGCCCTTGGCCTCCTTCAACTTATATTCCTCTAGGATCTTCAAGTAATGGAGAGGAGGGTCAGGGATCGAGTCCCTGAACTGCTCGCTACTCACAGCAAGGAGGACGTAAACCCTCTCGCCGTACCTTATGAGGCCAGAGACGATGGTGAGAAGCGAAAGCACTGAGAGATCATCCGAGCCTGTCAGTGCCTGGAAGAATATGAACAGTGTCCCGGCCGTTTGGACGACGAGTCCGAGCAAATGCCTCATCCAGAGCTCGTTGTCCTCTAGGGCGTCAGCCGTGATGGTGTTGGGACCGCCCAATGCAGCAAAAGGAACGGCGCCCAGACTTGTGCATTTGTTTTTCTTTTTTCTCAATCAAGTCCTTTAACTTTTAATTTATTTAATCAAATCATCGGACTTGCATGGTTATTTTAATTAAGTCGCTCAGCCTCCAAATTCCATTAATCAGCACTCACTTGTCCATTTGAGTCGACAGAAGTTTTGATGCGGAAACTTGAGGATAGTGTTTGTTTTGAAGAATTTCATCGCTCGAGGTTCGTGGCAATCTTCATCTTCGGGGTTTTAGCCCGCAAGTGGCAAAAAGGTTTTTCGTTCCAGACTCTTGAAGTCGGAGTAACTTGATTAGTAAAGTGATGTAAGGACAATGACTTGATTGGGATAATGGCCCAAGATTGGGGATGATAAATGGGCTCTTCCCTTTTAGAATTCTAAGTAACTACTAGCGCAACAATAAACAGATTTGAATAGTAGTTATGTGTAATTTAAAAATAAGTAGGTCCAATTAACTTCATCTTAAGGCTCTAGTTGTTTTCCAAAAAATAAATAATTTAAAAATTATTTAAATTTTTTTGTATCACTTATAAAAATGAATGAACGAAAAAATATTTTTATCTCTCATGGAAAAGTTTAGACATAGTATTGTTGATAATGAAAATATTTTGTGTTGATTAATTATAAGTGATAAAAGCAATTATTTTTGGGAAAATATCTTTCGAATAGTTCCTTTTTTCATGAAATAAATAGCCTAAAAAATTAGATCATTTATCCACCTATTAAGGTTTCTTCGTTCTGATTCAATCACATGGAGTTATAGTATTTCATTGTCATCTCAACCTTCTAATTTGTCCAAATGGTGTGGGCTGAAAAATAACATTTTCCTTGGTCAGCGAACCTGAAGAGATCGGCATGATTCAAATCGAAAGTCCTACGGTGAATTTTTATCGTTTGCCAACTGATGTGATTTCGGAAAAATATTATGTTACAACGGTGCACCACCAAACATAGAGAGGAGATCAATACAAACACTTGAGACCCAATTCACGCATTATATTGGCTGATTATTCCTTGTCGGTTGGGGTTAATTTGTGGATGGCAAGGGACAAGAAATGTACAAAATATAGAATTTTATTGAATGGTTGGGAGTTTACTAGGAATGTTGTGGAGGCTACGGGAGCATCGTAAGATCTATATACAGACTTCTCTGCCAACATACAGCACAAGATCAACTATAATATTTTGATCATTTTTTAAAGATTTTGAATACAAAACTCCAACTTGAAAGCTGAAGGTTTGCTTGCAGCAGCTGGACATTTGGCTGCAACTAAAGATTTTCCCTTGTCGGCCGACCTCAATACAGAAAACTCTTCTGCGCAGAGCTCACTTTTCTTCCACCTACTGGCTCCCCATTGTTGACTTAGGCCTGAAAACGACGCCTTTGACGCGAAGGCCGGACTTGCAATGGATATCAGTTTGCGTGAGGGAAAAGCTTATCTCGCCAACCATTTAGGGTGTTGTATCGATTGTCGATGCTAATGGGAATCCGCTCCTCCTTTTTCTGAATGTCCAACCTTTCCATATATCTCTGCTTGCTTCCATTTGGTAGAGCGAGGCTGAGGTTCACCGGAATATGCCATCCTAAACTTCGATGGCTCATCTGCACAATGATTGTGACTCCGTACATGGTCTTAGGAGAGAGCTTGATCGTCTTGAATTGCCCTTCTATTTGTAGCTGGACAACTCTTCTTAGCTTGGCAACGGGCAAACTTTTGTTGCCATCATACCTGAAACTCAGAAATATTTAAGAAGCAAAGGGTTGGTTTACCAACGAGGATGATAGTTAGCAATGTATCTCATTTTCATGTAAGCAATTGAAAGCTTTTTCAGCAGCAAAAATTGTTTGCTGCTAAATGAGCAACTTGCAGTTGGAAAAAGGTGCATATTCAGCGGCATCTATTCAGTGGAATCAACAAATAAGAAACGCCAACATAACACTAGAGACATGCCAAGACAAAGGTGCTTATTTAACAGCAACAGAACGTTTCTCTCGCCGCTTGTGAGTCATATTTGTTAAAGCGAATTGATATGTTGTACCCAGGCCGACCTAGAGTCTCGATAAGGTTTGACTTAAAACGTAATTGTTTAGGATAGCATAAGCAACAGTACCACTTCTCCTCCTCTGTCCATTCCAGAATAGGGTGTTGGAACCTCCAGTGATCGATAAGCTCTTAGCCAGAACCATCCAGCAGCTCTTGTTTAGTTGCTCGTCAACCCAATATTTGTGTGTATATGGCAGATCCTGGAAGTGGTCTTGATTTATTGATCCACTTATCATCTAGAAGGGGTCTTCATTTTCTGACTTCCTGCATATCCTGCAGTTTTAGTTTCATGGCGGGCGTCCCAGCCAAAAACTTTCTCAATAGATTATTATTGATCTGAGTAGAACATGTTATTTCTGTCCTTTGGAACTTGCCTGAATTTCATCATTTCTTGCCTCGCCTTGCTTCTTCTTGTCCTCCAAAAGCACTTGATCATGTTTTGCCTCACGCTGCTTCTTGTTGTCCTTCAAAAGCACTACTCCTACATAGACCCGACGGCTTAGCTCTTTTGGGTCGATGGAGGCGCTTTCGTCACTGATCGCTCTTCTCAAGATTGCCAAGGAAATGAGAGGAGGCTTTCTTGTTTCACTTATGCCATTTTGGGCGTTTGCTGATGGTAATGAGTCGGACGCATCGCCTGCTGCAGAAACTCCTTCCATCGTCTTCCAGGTATACTTGTACCTAACATGCAGGCACACAGAGATAATTAAAAAAAAAAAAAAAAAAAAAGAGAGAAAAAAGGGCAAAGGTGTGAGTTGGTCTAAGGTTAGACTAAATGAAAGGTTGATTTATAGGTCCAGACATTCAGACTCTACCGAAAACGCCTCGCTGCTTGCAGCTCTTGCTATGGCGGAAGAAACAGAGACGAAACTATGGTGGCCAATTCTGATTTTTCAGACTTTCCTAGTCAAGTAGAGAAAAAGGGACCCAAATAATATTAATTTAAAAAAAAAAGTAATGATGATAATGATTTCACGCTAAAGAAGCGCTCTTTCATTATTGTGATATTATTGTTAATAAATGAAAATGAATAGGGAGGTTTGAGCTAAATGGGCTTGAGCCTTAATAGGTCCGGCCAGCTCACTTATCAAATACTTTCATACTTGACTTTTCTTCATATACATGGAAAAATCTATCCTCTGTAGGTAAAGGTAGCAATTCGACTATGAAATATAATCACGTCCCTATCGGATGTTCTTGTTGTCATGCCCCGATCCTCGAGCACGTGCCTATCCCTCTCTAGTTGATAAAATTTGCGACTTTCCAGAACTAATCGCCGACCCTTTTTATTTTATTACACATGTGGAAGTGAAAATAAATCCCCTGGCAGTAACCATCTCGGGATAGAAAAGCAGGACAACACATTCACAAACAAACATGCTTTTATAAACAACGGATTTAGATATAAAACGAGTCTGGTTAACAGACTACAAGAAGGTCGGCTCTAAAAAACAAAGGTATTGGCCTACGACGTACTAGTCGGACCCAAACGCCAATCCTTCTGACTCCACCTCCATAGACTCTGGGACTTTGGTTCTCCACGACCACCTTCTAAGGACCTGAAAATGGTTATACAATAACCAGTGAGATAATGTCTTAACAAGTCCACGCTCTAAACCCTGATTAAGAGAGTAATACGCTTAGAGGCGTCCTAACCACACCATCACGCATTTAGCATAGAGACTTACCTTGCCTCAATTCCACCCTGCAGGTCAATACAATCAAATACTCGACCAAACAATTCAATTCAATTCAATTCAACTCAATTCAATTCAACCATCAATCAGTCGAATACCATCGATGCCATCTATAAACTCTGTCAATTCGAACACTGCTCACCTAAGCTGAAATAAATATAATCATATATTATTGCTCCCCAAAGCTAATGTCTAAAATTTGCTCACCGAAGCTGCTAGATAGCTATAATGCTCACCGAAGTTGATATCTATAGTACTCACTGAAGCTGTTAAAGTATTCTTGCTCACCGAAGCTGCTATAGACCTATATTGGTGTTAATGCTCCCCGAAGTTGTTATAGATCTATATTGCTCACCTAAGTTGATCAATGCTCACATAAATTGAAATGGTACTTAAAAATCACTCTCGGTGTCAACACCCGACACCCGGTATTTTCTAATTAAAATACCTATATATCACAATCATCACTCAATTCAACAATACAGCATGCAATTATAGAAACTAAACACATCACTACAATCAGCTCGAAGTTCTATCGAGCGACCCTCCCTATAGTTTCTAGAAAATATTAATTAATTAATAATTAAATAAATTCCGGAAATTAATTTAATTTACCTATATAATAATATCATTAAATAATATTTAGTTTAAATAAATAATTAATTAAATGCAATAATTAATTAAAAGTCTAATTAAGATTACCCTAATCTAATTACATAATTAGACTAATTAATCCATCCACTAATCTAATCATGCACATAATCTAATCAACATTTAATTAAACTAATCTAACCACCTAATCCCTAATTAAATTAAACTAAACACCCCTTAAACGTCATTAGCCTACTAAATAGAGTTTAGTGCATAAACTCACCGGTTTATTGCGGAAACCAGTTCATCGCGACGACGGCGCAACGGCGGCCAAACTTGGCCTCGCGACGACACCAACGGGGTTGGACCGGGCCTGAGATTTGTTCTAGATTTAGGCTGGACTTCAAGTGGCCTTCAAAGCTGGGCTGATCTGGGCTTGAGTTGAGCTGTGGTTTGGGCCTGCTTTGCTGGCTTTAATGGACTGAACTAAGTGGGCTTGCTGCAGGCTTGGATCCAACTGAAAATGGGCTGAACTGAACCTGTGGGCTCGATTGGAGCTGTAAATTTCACAGGCTGAAGGAGATGGGCCGTGAAGATGTGGACTGGGCTTGCTGAAATTGCGGAGCTATGGGCTGAAGCACGAGGAATGGGGCTGCTTCGTGCGAGAGACACAGACGAACGGGCATCATCTTAATTGGCTTGCGGTCAACGGTGGAGGAGGTATTCGCGAGTCCTCGATGGCCAAAGTTGCTGGTTATTGACCACGCGTGGAGGAGCTTGACCGAAGTGGGGATGGCCGCGTGGAGAAGAGGGCGGTCAACTTCGGTGGTCTTTAGCTGGGGAAATCTTGACCGAAGAGGACTCAAGTTGGTGGATGGCGTGAGCTGGCAACTGCAGCCTAAACGAGGAGCAGCAAGCTCGGCAAAGAAGGCAACGACTTTGGAAAAAAGAAAATAGGCGTGCAGAGAGAGAGATCTAGCCTTCCGTGGTTGAAAATGAAAGAGAAGATGAAAATGAAAGCAAACGGAGAGGGCTCGAGGAGATGGGAAGGGGGAGCCGTGCGGGAGAAGCCAGGACAAGAAGTCAACAAGCTTAATCCCCTCCATTTATAGCATGTCCCCCCTATTACTTTCTTGCCTTAATATCCACAAATAATCAAACTTAAAACCAAATGTTGCACCCCCTCTTGAAGCTCCGAATTTCACTAGATTTCAGCTCCAATTTCTTCGCGAAATTTTCCAAATCGACGTCCAATTTTGATGAAGAAAAATCCCATACACTTTTCTGCAAGTCCCCAACACCCAAAGGCTCGGCTTAGAAGTCCAAATTTCCTTCGAATTAGCCCATTCGAATTTTCATTGATTTTCCGCAACATCCAAAATGATTTTCCATAAAAATTCTGGAATCTCCGAAAATTCTTTTGGAGAATGAGTCGATGTTCCTAAAATAGATCGTGACACGACAGAACTTTCAATTTCTGAAATCGAGTTCAAATTTGCGGTTAATTTCAATCTTGTGCGCTTTTAGCGTGACCTAGTCTACTGGGTAACTTTTAGGAATTGTTAGTGCAATTGACCCGTGATCGATTTATCTCGAGTCACAATGTACATTTTCGACACATTGACAACTTTCGGTTGTCGTGAAAATCTCAAGGTTTCAATTACCGACACAAGGTACCCAAAACGACAGAAAATCAATTTAGTGCCGATCGATGAGAATTTTGTAATCAAGTGGAATCATCCACATTTTGATCACATATCTCAATTGAATCGACCTATCTCTGATCTCTAATCGATTCTGACAGTGTCGTAACGACCATTGCAGATCAACACGGTCGAGCAATCGATTCTTGGTCGAATTCTCAAGTCTATTGCATTTAGATTCCTTAATTGCTTCCCCAGATAGTCAAGTTATCTCTTGAGTGATCAGTTCAGAGAATAGCACTATCGGCACGTCGACGAAATGCCCAATTTATTTAATTGAAAACAAGTTTTGAAAATTCAGGCTGTCATAACTCTTCCCCTCTTATAAAAGTTTCGTCCTTGAAATTTAAACCTATTACAATCTCTAAACAAAAATGTGGGGGTACAGTCGTCTCATCGACTCCTCAGTTTTCCAAGTTGCTCATTTAGTACCGTGGTGTTGCCAAACCACTTTGATCGACGGGATGGTCTTGGTGCGCATGACTTGCTCCTTGCGATTCACAATCTGAACTGGGCTTTCCACGTACGACACTCTATCGTCCATATCCAATTCCTCAAAATTGAGCACGTGGGTCGGGTCAGGCTCATACTTCCTCAACATTGACACGTGAAAGACGTCATGCATTTGTGCCAACCTTGGCGGTAATGCAAGACGATACGTTAGGATCCCGATTCTTTCCAGAATCTCAAATGGACCTACGTACCTCGGACTCAGCTTTCCTTTCTTGCCAAAGCGCGAAGTACCTCTCATTGGTGATACTTTCAGAAAAACGTGATCACCAACTTGAAATTTCAATGGTCTTCGACGCTTATCAGCATAGCTTTTCTAGCGACTCTGAGCGGTCTTTAATCTGTCCCCGATGACGGCAATTGCATCCACTGACTGCTGAACCAACTCTAGGCCTGTGATTTTCCGTTCTCTGACTTCATCCCAACATACCGGTGTTCTGCATGCTCTACCATACAACGCTTCAAATGGAGCCATCTGGATGCTCTACTGATAACTATTGTTGTAGGCGAACTCCATGAGATGAAGTTGTTCCTCCCAACTTCCTTTGAAATCTAGTACACAAGCTCGTGGCATATCTTTAGGGGTCTGAATTGTCCTCTCAGATTGACCATCCGTCTAAGGATGATATGCCGTACTATATTGGAGCTTTGTACCTAGAGCACTCTGCAAGCTCTTCCAAAAAGCAGCGGTGAATCTTGGGTCTCGATTTGAAGTTATCGTAATTGGCACTCCATGCAGTCGAACTACTTGACGCACGTATGAGGTATTTTCGAACTGTAATGAAGTGAGCCGACTTTGTTAGTCTGTCGACCACTACCCAAATTGAATCATTACCTCTTTGACTTCTTGGTAGTCCAGTCACAAAATCCATCGTGATATGCTCCTATTTTCATTCTGGGATCTCGAGAAGTTGCAACAGTCCTCCTGGCTTGCAATGCCGAGCTTTAACTTGCGGACATGTCAAACACTTGGCGACATGCTTGGCGATGTCCGCCTTCATACCTGACCACCAATAGTGTTGACGCAATTTCTGATACATCTTGGTACTACCAGGATGAATACTGTAACTATTACGATGTGCTTCTAACAAGATGTCCTCTCTAAGCTCTATGTCGTTAGGTACAACTAGACGTCCTCTGAAACTCAGTATTCCTTCATCAAAAATCTGAAAGTCAGCCTTCCTTTTTTCAGTGTCCTCTTGAAGAATCTTCTACACATCTGGGTTTGTCGGTTGGAGTAGCTTGATTCTGATCAAGAAATTCGGTTCAATTCTGATGGTGGACATAAGACTTGAAATGTGGTATACCTCAAACTTGAATACTGAATCTCGAGCTCTCTCGATTAGGTTCCACTCCTTAGTCAAAATATGAGCAACTGAAGATTTTCGACTCAGTGCATCCGCGACTTTATTCGCCTTTCCGGGGTGATACAAGATATAACAATCATAGTCCTTTAGGAGTTTTATCCAGCGACGCTGTCTCATATTCAACTTATTCTGAGAGAATAGATACTTGAGACTCTGATGGTCTGTGAAGATCTGGAACCTTTCTCCGCGCAAATAATGTCTCCAAATCTTCAAAGCGAAAATAATTGCTGTGAGTTCTAAGTCATGCGTCAGGTAATTCAGCTCGTGAGGTCTCAACTGATGGGACGCGTATGCAACAACTCTACCATATTGCATCAGCACGCAACCCAGTCCTCTAAACGATGCATCACTGTAGATCTTGTATCCTCCAGGACCAGATGGTATGGTCACCACAGGTGCGGTAGTCAGCTTTTGCTTAAGCTCTTGGAAACTACACTCGCACTTATCTGTCCATACGAACTTTTCTTCCTTCTTCAATAGTCGAGTCAACGGCGACGCTAACGCTGAAAACCCTTCCACAAACCTTCTATAATACCCTACCAAACCCAGAAAAAATATGATTTCTATCACTGTAGTCGATTTTGGCCAGTTGATTACTGCTTCGATCTTGCTTGGGTCCACGACGATTCCTTCTCCTAAAATCACGTGACCTAGAAAAGCAACATGAGTCAACCAAAACTCGCACTTGCTAAACTTGGCGTACAGTTCATGATTCCTCAATGTCTGCAGTACCAATCTCAAATGCCCTTCATGCTCTTCTGGACTTCTCGAGTATACCAGAATATTATCAATGAACACGATCACAAATTAATCCAGGTATTCCTTGAACACTCGGTTCATCGGATCCATGAAAGCAGCTGGAGCGTTTGTCAGTCCAAACGGCATTACAGTAAATTCATAATGGCCGTATCGAGTAGAAACGCTGACTTCGGTATATCCTCATTTCTGATCCTCAGCTGATGATATCCTGTCCTCAAGTCGATCTTAGAAAATATTGACGCTCCTTGCAACTGATCAAACAAGTCGTCAATCCTCGGCAGTGGATACTTGTTCTTGATCGTCACTTGATTGAGTTGGCGATAGTCGATGCACAGACGCAACGAACCATCTTTCTTTTTCACGAACAGAACTGGTGCTCCCTAAGGTGATGCACTGAGACGTATGAATCCCTTATCCAACAATTCTTGCATTTGCACCTTCAGTTCTTTCAATTCTGATAAAGCCATCCGGTAAGGAGCCTTAGAAATTGGCTCTGTTCTGGGAGCTAACTCAATTAAGAACTCTATTTCTCTTTCTGGCGGCGAACCTGGCAATTCTTTTGGGAATACATCTGGGAATTCTTGATTCACTGCAATGTCTTCTATCTTTAGTTCCTTAACTATTGTATCCACAACAGTCGCCAGATAACCTTGATAACCCTCATTTAACAGACAAGTTGCCTCGAGTGACGAGATTAAAGTAATCGAGGGTCCTCCTCGACTTCCAACAAACTCGAAGCTCGCACCCTCTAACGGGTTAAACTGAATCGACTTGCGATAACAGTCTAGCTTAGCTCGTTGCTTGGTGAGCCAGTCCATGCCAATTATCAAGTCAAAGTCATACATGGCTAGGACTATCAAGTCTATCTTCCCCTCTTGCTCACCAATCACTAATGTGTAACCAGGACAACCCACTGTGGCTAACATCTTATCTTTTAATGGTGTCGATATACTAATCACTGATTCCAACAACTCAGGAATTAATCTTACCAACTTAACATATTGCTCAGCTATAAATGAATGAGTTGCACCAGGGTCAAATAAAGCATAAGCAGTGTGGTCGTTCAGTGAAACAGTACCTGTAATCACATTAGGCGCATCCTCCGCCTGTCCTCTTGTGATCGCGTAAGTCCTTGAGCTGGAGGCCTGAGTAGTCCACCTTGCTGTACATTCGGTGGTGGGAGTCCTCAGTTTTGATTCATCTGTGGCGGTGACGGTTAACTGTGGTGGTCCCCTCGGCCTTCTGGGACAATCTCTGGCTAAGTGATCCTACTGGCCACATTCAAAACAAGCACCCATCCTTAAGGGGCACAGGGCTGATCCATGTCGCCTTCCACAAAAGCGACACACACCATTCTGCCTCGGTACTGACTTTCCTATTCCACCCTTCCTGTTGGGCAGAATCGAATACCTGCCTCCAGTCATCGGTCTCTTTCCAAACCGATTTCTATCTTGGTTAGAACCAAACCGCGATCCAAATGCAGCAGCTTGTTCGTTCAGATTCTTCTCGATCAATTGGGCTCATCTGTACAGTTCATTATAATTCTTTATATTAAATGGCACCAACGAATTTTTCAGCTCTGGTCGAAGGCCATCCATAAACCTCATTGCCTTATCCTTGATCAATCTAGGAGTGTACTGTGATAACTCGGCGAACTTCGCCTCGTACAAGTCCACAGTCATTGGACCTTGACGAAGCCGCATAAATTCCGCCATCTTCAGTTGCTTGGCACAACTAGAGAAATATTTGCCATTGAAAGCTCTAACGAAGGCGTTCCACTCCGAAACCACGCATTCTGGGAATACCTCTTCTCTGGTGGCCCTCCACCAAGTACTTGCAATCCCCTACAGCTGATATACTGCAAGGTATTGGAGAAAACTTTCTTATTTGTTTTGAAGCTGACAAAACGTCTCCATCAGTCTAGTCTGAAGACTTGTAGACTCTACCGTCAAAGTCTGAAGACTGCCAGACTCAAGATTTAAAGTCTGCCCTCGTTGACAGTTTCCAGACTAATGAAGAAGATTTATTCAGATGCGAGTATTTCTTTAAGGTTTTGATTCGTGCGGCTAAAGAAGTTCTCACGGCTGGAGATAGCATTTCGAGATCAATTATTCGCATTTCAATTAATTTGAGTAATTTGGATCCGTTGATTGGCAAAGTATACTTGGAAGGTTCTATTTATGGAAACCTAGATTCTGATTGTATGGGCGAACATGATTGGTGGGCTATCATCATATTCCTTAAGTAACTCGAGATCTCCCTAATTGATTCTGTCCAACGAGTAGATTGGAAGAACTCCTTTGGAAGTTGCCAACGGTTATGAAGGCATGGAGGAGTATATAAGGAAGACGCTCTAGTTATTCAGGGGCGTGCGAGATAGATAAATTCCAAAGTCTGAAACTCCTTGTTCTTTATTGATTCAATTGTTGAGCGTAAATTTGTATTCAAAAGAGAGATTAGATACTTGTGAGGCCTTGAGGAAGTGTAGCAGAGTCTCTACACTGTGAAATCAAGGACGTGAGACTGTAACAACTCTTTTGATTCATAGTGAAATCCAGCCGGTGGGCTGTCAGTGCGGGAGAGTGGACGTAGGCTTGGTCTAAGCCAAACCACTATAAACCTTGTGTTCTTATTCTCTTCCCTGAACTCTTTTATTCTGTTTATAGCTTTATTTAACTGATTAAGTCTGGTTCCCTTTGCATAGTCTGGGATAGGCTGCACATTACCTATGAAGGAACTGATCGAGTGAAAGAAACCAGGATTAATATTCTGCTTGGTCAATATGAAGCCTTTAAGATGAAGCCAGGAGAATCTATTACTGACATGTTTAACCGTTTTACAGAAATCGTAAATGGTTTTGAGTATCAGGGTCAACCAATCTCAGGACCCATGAAGTTTAACAAATTGATGCGTGGACTTTCCAAAGATTTGAATCATGTAAAGACTTCAATAAGGGAAACACAAAGGATCATGCCACTCTCCGTTGACGAATTGATTGGCACGCTTCAGTCCTATGAAGTGGAGCAAACCAATGAAGAAGAAGATCCCAAAGGTAAGAAGTCTATTGCCTTCAAATCTAATGACGATTCTGATGTTATTGTGACATCCTGAATTTCTCAACCTGTTTTCTACTGAATTAATTAGGCATTTCGTTGACGCATTTATAGGGCTATTCTCAGAGCCGATCACTCTTGAGATAACTAGACTGTCTGGGTAAGTAATTAAGAAATTTTAGGGCAATAAACTTTAGAATTCGATCAGGAATCGGCTTCTCGACCGTGCTTATCTTTAGAGGCTATTGCGGCACAGTTAAAAATTGATTTGAGATTAGAGATAGGTTTGTTCAACTGAGATGTGTGGCTGATCATGGGTGACTCCACTAAATTGGAAAATTCTCGTCGACCGACACTAATATGATTTTACTATCGTTTGGCGCCCTGTGTCCGTAATTGAATCCTCGAGATTTTCACGACAATCAAGAGTCGCCATTGAGTCGAATGGGTTCATAGTGGTTCGAAGAAAATCGACCACGGGTTATTTGCCTTAAAAAGTTCTGAAAACCACCAGGTAGCCTAGGTCACGCTAAAAACGCGCCAAATGGAAATTAACCGCCGATTCAAGTTCGATTTCAGAAATTGAAGATTCTGTCATGTCACAATAAATTTTAGGAGTATCGACTTAGTCTCAGAAGATTTTTTTCTGACACCCGACACTTTTTGGGAAAAAGTTGTCGTGTGGCCATTTTTGTTCAATTGAAGCCAGGGATTATTTCTGATTGTGAAATTGAGAAGCATGAGGGATTTTTGAATAAGGAAAATAATCAATTTGATAATGGTGATATCAATTGATTTTTGTTGGGAGTCAATTGAGAGAAATTCAAGAGGGAAATTGGATGCAAAGTGCTAGTGGGGACCAAGTTTCCCTCTCCCTCTTTCTTTCTTTCTTTTTCTTTTTCTCTTTCTCCCCTCCTCTCTATTCCCCTCGTGCGAATTCCCCTCCCCACCGAACACCTCTAGCTGGCTTCCACTTTGCTTTTTCTTCTTTGACTTTTCAAACCCCTTTCTCTCTCTCTTACCCTCTCTCTCTCTCTCTCTCTCTCTCTCTCTCTCTCTCTCGACACCTTCCTTCTCCCTCTTTCCTCTCTTGTTCGTGTGAGACCAGCGAAGACAGCAAAACAGAAGCAGCTCGCCTGAAGACCGGAGCTGTTGTCGCCGTCGAAGCCACGCCGAGCCGCCGTCCGCTCCACCCGCATGACGCCACCCACCACCGTTCATCTCCAGCTTGCTCGCTCATGCGCCGTCCGCCCCGTTCAGCTGAGCTGCTGCCTCTGCCCAGCTCGTCTCGGCCACCACAGGCCACGGCCCGACCCCCCCTCTGGCCACCGTGCAGCCTCCTCGAAGCCCCTCTCACCCTCCGCCGGTCTTGTCTCGCCGTCTTGACCACCGGACTAGCTTCGGCCAGCCAAAACCAGTGAACCCACGAGTGGGTTTCCAGCCCCTTTGGGCCCGCTTTTGGGCCGTTTCCAGGCCCCGAACCCGGGTCTTGCTTTGGGAAAAAACGTTCCTCGTGTCATCCCCGTCGGATTGATACGTTTAGCGTTAAATCCAGTGAGTAATCTCATTAATCCTTGCTTAGTTTGCTAATTATGCTTAGGGGTTGGTTAGATTTAATTAAATACAATTAGGTTGTTAGATTAGAGTATATTAGTGATTATTAGACAATTGTGATGCATATTAGACAATTTGATTATGCATTTAGCAAGTAGATATAGTCTACTATTTATTGAATGCATCTCGGGATTTTTCCCGACCCTTATTGGGCTTCAATTAGGCAATACGGGCCTAAATTGGATTTTTAATAATTAATTATTAATTTTCGAAATTTTTTATTTATTTATTAATTTTTCCGGAAATTCAAATGGGATGGTCGGTGACCGGAATTTCGTGCTGATCGTCGTAGCACAGTCCGTTTATTTAATTGAGCTTCAATTTGTATGGAATTGATTTAAAGTGTGAATTTTTGAATATGTTCATATTGAGTTGATTTGATTAGTTGATTGAGAAATAATTGGGTATCGATAGTAGATTGGCGAACTACAGAGAAAGGCGTTGTATCATAGTGGAATCACGGTAGAAAGTAAATCACCTGGAGAAGGATACGTGGCTCAGTGATTAAGTATTGGCATCTAAAAAGGGCATGGGGCTCAGTGATCTGATTCGTCACTTTGGCGAACTAGTGCCTTAGAGAATGCACGTGGGCTCGACATTTTGGAATGGCATCTAAAAGGGCATGTGGCTCGGTGATCTGATGCGTCACTTTGGTGAACGAGTACCTTAGAGAATGCACGTGGGTCCAATGTTTGAGAACGGCATCTAAAAGGACACGTGGCTCGGTGATCTGATGCGTCACTTTGGTGAACTAGTACCTTAGAGAATGTACGTGGGTCTAGTGTTCAAGAATAGCATCTAAAAGGGCACGTGGCTCGATGACTTGATGTACCACTTTGGCGAGAGGTCGCCTTAGAGAATGCACGTGGGGCCAAGGTTTGAGGCATGTGGCTCGAAGACTTGGGATGTCGTCCTGGAGAATACACGTGGCCTAACTTCTAGATATTCCACCATGGGGAATAATTTGGGTGACATGTAATCGACTGGTTCGATTTGTTTTGAGTAAGTGGGTGCCTATTATGAATTGTACTGACTTGCAGGTGGAATCTGAGGCCAAGGTAAGTCCTCTGACCTGTGCGTGTTTAGGCAGCCTATAGTGTAATGGTTTGCTAATCGGGCCTTAGTGGGGTAAGAACTCGTTGAGACGTAGTCTCATCCCGGTTGTGGGACAACATTTCAGGCCCGTAGATGAACCGAAGAAGGAAGAACCAGAAGAGGACAATGAGCCAGAAAAAAGATGAAGAGCTTGAAGGAAATGAGCTTAGTGAAGAAGAGTCTGAAGGGGATCAGGATGATCCTGAGTACGACCCGGATGAGGATTGAGATCCCATCCTCTTTTGTGAACCTTGTGTTGTATACTTAGAGTGTGATTAGAATATCATGAATAGTCTTGTGAATAGACCTTGAGTTATGCCATGTATAAAGGTTTGGTTGTGGTTTTCAGTATGAAAAATATGGCCTGCTTTTCTATCCCATTGTTTTATTGTCTGGGGATTCATAAATGCTTCCGCATGTGCTTAATAAATGAAATGGTCGGCGATACATAGTCCTGGGATATCGTATTTTAAAATCGACCAAGTAGAAGGATGTGTGCGTGCCCGAGGATCGGGGCGTGACAGTTACAGACTCTGAAGACGATATGGACGATGAAGAGCTTGCTCTCATGATAAAAAGGTTCCGGAAACTGAATAAAAAGGGAAGAAGATTCAATTGGAAGAAACAAAATTCTAAAAAATTTCAAAACAAATTAGCTGAGGACGATGAATCCAATAAAGATGTGATTTGCTTTGAATGCAAGAAAAAAGGAACACATCAAACCCAACTATCCCTTGCTGAAGAAAAAGAAAGGAAGAGTTGAGAATACAGAAAGGCACTCAAAGCAGAAACTTGGAGTGATACTGAATGTGAAGAGAGTGATGATGATTATGCTAATATTTGTTTAATGGCAAAATCAGAATCAGACTCAGACTCTGAGACAGATATAGATTCAGACTTAGACAGTGAAATCGAGGTAAGTAATTTATTCCTACTAAAGTCTCGAAATATATTAATGAACTTTGTCTTAGTCTCAAAACTTCTCTTAAGAGGATTTTCGAGCTAAAATGGGAGAATTCTACACTGAAGCAACAGGAAAAATCTTGGAAAGAAAAGTTTGAAAATTTAGACAAAAGTTTTGCTGTTTTAAAAGAAAATGCAGACTTTCTTTCAAAAGAAAATATTTGTTTAAAAAATGATATTTTAAATATTTCAAAAAGGTTTTCTATAGGATTTGAGAAATTGGAAAATATTCTTTCAGTACAAAGACCTTACATTAACAAATCAGGCTTGGGAATGACTTCTGAAACCATTCCTCTAATTGATTTTTCAAAAGTAAAGGAAAGAATCAAACAAAGACCTACAAAAGCCTTTTATAGAAATCATTTTCAAAAAGTCTTTGTAAAACTTGTTGGCCGAAGTGCTCTTAGATGTTCTAAGTGTAACAGCTCAGAACACTTTGAAAAAGAATGTCCTATGGTTTGGAGACTTGTTAAGAAAGATTGGGCAAAGACCGTTTATTGCACTAACTCCACTAGACCCAAGAAAGTGTGGATACCAAAGAAAGCTTGAGTTTCTTTTTTAATTGCAGGTCACTATCAAGAAAAAGGTCAAATGGTACTTGGATAGTGGATGCTCAAGACATATGACATGAGATTCAAGTTATTTTATAAAGTTCATCCAAACGAATGGAGGAAACGTTTCTTTTGGTGGAAATAGCAAAGGAAGAATTGTTGGATGCGGAACAGTAAAGATTAGAAGCCTTACGATTAACAATGTCTCCTTGGTAGAAGGACCAAATTACAATCTACTCAGCATAAGCCAACTATGCGATACAGGATTCAAAATCAACTTTCAGGAAGGAATATGTTCGGGAACCAGTAAAGACTTCTCTCAATTTTTCACAGGGCGAAGACATGGGAACTTCTATCTTTTGGATATCAAACCAGAAAGATCTCAATGTCTAATATCAATTCAAGATGAAGCTAATCTCTGGCATCGAAAGCTTGGCCATATCAACATTAAGCAAATTGCCAAGATCTCTTCAAAGAAGCTTGTTCGTGGACTACCCAACCTGAATACCAAAAATCTGACTTATGCACACCATGTGTGTTGGGAAAACAGGTTAGAAGTTCTTTCAAACCAATAAACCAAGTTTCCATTAATCGTGTGCTGCAGCTACTGCACATGGATCTCTTTGGACCAACTAGAACTCAAAGCATTGGTGGAAAGAGGTATTGTCTAGTAATAGTGGATGATTATTCAGGATTTACTTGGGTCTACTTCCTGGCAAGTAAGTCTGAAACCTTCTCTTATTTTTCAAAGTTTGCCAAGAAAGTACAGAATGAGAAATGGTATGTTATTTCAAACATATGGACAGATCATAAAGGTGAGTTTGAAAATCAAGATTTTGCTAAATTTTGTGATGAATCTGGCTTTCAGCATATGTTCTCCTCTCCATACACTCCTGAACAGAATGGAGTTGTGGAAAGGAAGAATAGATCGTTGCAAGAAATGGCTAGAACTCTTTTAATAGAAAGTAATATTTATTCTCGTTTTTGGGCTAAAGCAGTTTTTACAGCATGTTATATTATTAACAGAGTTTTCTTAAGGCCTATTCTGGAGAAAACTCCCTATGAGTTGTTCAAAGGAAAAAAGCCAATTGTTTTTTATTTTCATGTGTTTGGTTGCAAATGTTTTGTCTTGAAAAATGCAAATGATCGAATTGATAAGTTTGAAGAAAAATCAGACGAAGGAATCTTCCTTGGATATTCAACCTCCAGCAAAGCTTACAGAGTATACAATAAGAAGACTCAGTCTGTGGAAGAGTTGATGAATGTCAAATTTCAAGACCTTATACAAAATCAATTGATCCAGACTCAACCTGAAGAATCTGAACCTGCTCCAAACTCTACAAAGCCTACTTCCCCTGAAGCAATTCAGACTTCAGAAGTACAACAACGAACGAATGTTGAAGATTCAATTGAAGAAAAAGTTCAGCAGTCTATCAGACTAATCAGCAACTGAAAGCACAAGTCTAGTCATCCTAAAGAACTCATTATTGGTGACATTGATGAAGGGATTCGTACAAGATCCAAAAGGCATGAAGAGTCTAGCGCTATGGCTCTTATTTCTGAAATAGAACCCAAAAGCATAGAAGAAGCTTTAACTAATGAAAGCTGGATTGAAGCTATGCAAGAAGAGCTCAGGCAGTTCAGTGTTAACGATGTTTGGGAATTAACTCCTAAACAAAAAGGTAAATCTGTTATTGGAGCTAAATGGGTTTTCAGGAACAAGATGGACGAAAAAGGAAAAGTTGTAAGGAACAAAGCAAGACTCGTGGCCAAAGGATATACGTAAGAAGAAGGGATATACTATGATGAGACTTACGCACCAGTAGCAAGATTAAAAGCAATTAGATTATTACTTGCTTTTGCTTGTTATAAGAATTTCAGGTTATTCCAAATGGACGTCAAAAGCACATTCCTGAATGGATTTATCCAATAGGAAGTCTATGTGGAATAACCTCCCGGTTTTGAAGACC